>CM062816.1:1019713263-1020913263 GCA_031772625.1 Pinus tabuliformis | reverse complement strand
CACTGCGCCTCCATCGGTAATATCCTTAATAACATATGGCCCTAGCCAAGGCATTCTGAATTTTTCGGGAAATTTATCAAACTTATTTTCATACAATAGTACCAAGTCATTCACCTTAAAGGTGCACAACTTAATATGTCAGTCATAACACGCTTTTTCGCGCTACTTTTGGACCTACTAGTGAAATCCCACCAAAAATATCTATTCTTTGAGCTTGTCCAAATGCGCGAGCCTCTCTTCTAGGTCTCTGCAAGCTGTCATACCCATGAGTGCTACTATGCGTAGACTAGGCACGATGTATTCCATAGGAATCACCGCTTCAACCCCGTATACCCACCTAAAGGGTGTCTGTCCCATTAACTTCTTGCACGTCGTCCGATAAGCCCATAATACTGCAGGTATACGTAGGTCCCAATCACTTCGCTAAGCATTCCAAACCTTGGTCAGCGTGGTTTCAAGCACTTTGTTGAATGCCTCCACTATCCCATTAGCCTGTGGGTGATAAGGTGTGCTATTTTGCTGATACACCTGAAATTCATCCATTAGTGCGCTGATCGTCTCATTCAGGAAGTGTGTAACATGATCACTCATCAAGATTTTTGGACATCCAAATTGCGTCAGTACATGTTCAAAGAGAAACTTTGCGGAAGTCACGCCCATGCAATCCTTCATCGGTTGCGCATCTACCCAACGAGTCAAGTACTCTGTCGCAGTGATAATGTACCTCGCGCCTGTCTTCCCTTGGGGCTGAATAGGTCCTACAAAATCTGTTGCCCATTTTTTGAAGTGTTGCAATGTCATTTGTGGATTCAAAGGCATTTCATCCCTCCACGATGGCCTGCATGTTCTTTGACATACATCACACGCCTTGCAATATGCTTTTGAATCTTGATGAAGGGTTGGCCACCATAACCCAGCATGTAGAATCTTCTGCACAGTTGCTCTCCCTGCATAAGGTCCTCCCGCAGCACCCCCATGAGCATCCACAAGGATTCTACTTCTCTCGAACTCCGGTACATACCTCCACAATATCTCATCAGTCCCCATCTTATATAGATGCCCAGCAATGACAAAGAAATCTACTGTGTGCACCACTAATTCCTTCTTTTGCTAGATAGAGTATCCTTCCGATGCAGTTCCAGTTGTTAGAAAGTGTATTATATCCTCAAAATGTCCATCTACAACGTGCACAACAAATAAATGCACGCCAGGAAATCCCTCCTCCAAATTAGTGGGTTCCTCCCCTATCTTGATGTGCAACAGATGGTGTGGTCCCACGTTCAATGGTCCAGGCTTCACAACAACTTCAAAATCGTACTCTTGGAACAATAAGAGCCATCTGCAAATTCTCCCCCCCAACACAGGCTTATTAACCACGTATTTCAGCATGGAGTGGTCCATATACATCTTAAAGTGGCCTCTTAGAAAGTAGTGTCGATACTTCTGGAGCACATACACAATTACTAGCCCCTCGTGTTCAATGGTAGAACAGTTCTTCTCTGCTTTGGATGCAGTATGGTGGTCCAAGCCTTCTCCGCCATCTTGCGTTAGTACTGCCCCCAATGCTATACATGACGCATCGACATCTACATGAAACTCTTTATTCTAGTTTAGGAAGACTAGAATCGACGCGGTAATCATCTTTTCTTTCAATATATCCAAGATTTTCTTAGAGTCAATGTTCCAACAGAATGTGACATCCTTCTTCAACAATTTTTCCATTGGCGCAGTGATCTGGGCATAGCCCTTGATAAATTTTCTGTAATATCTCGTATGTGCAGAGTAGCGTGCAACTGTTTCACACTCCTTGGTGCTTCCAAGTTCAGAATCACCATGATCTTTGCGGGGTCTACCATTAGACCTTGTCTGCAAACCACATGTCCCAATAGGTTCCCAAAAGGAATGCAAAACAAACACTTCTTGAGGTTGAGTGCAATCTGGTATCTTCGATAAGTACCCAACATCAAGCGTAAGCTCGCTACATGGCGCTTAACCAGCCCAAATACAATCCAGTCATCAAAATAGACCTCTAGGAACTTATGAATAAATTCCTTGAATGCCGCAACAAACATGTGCGAAAAGATAGCAGGCGCATTCTTCAATCCAAATGGCTTTACAATTTATTGAAAGCAATCCCACTCAGCCACGAAGGTTGTCTTGCTCCTATCCTCCAGCGTGATTTTGATTTGGTGGTACCCACAGAACCCATCAGTGAAAGAATGTGCTTCTTGACCACCTACATTGTCCAACACTTCATCCGTGAATGGAGTTGGGAAAGGATCATGCACACAAGCGTCATTCAACTTTCTAAGATCCACGCATATCCTTATCTCATCCTTCTACTTCTTCTCTTGCACCACCATTGGGCTTACCCTATCGGACTCTTCCACATGCTCAATGATGCCTGCTGCTAGCATTTTGTCTAGCTCTAAGCAGACCTTCTCCTTGTATTTCGGGTTTAGTCAGTAAGGCCTCTGCTTGACTAGCTTTGCGTCGGGCTTTAACGTGATCTTCATCACTCCTAGATCTCCGATTATTCCTTTCAAATCTGTAAACTTGGTGGGGAATAAGTGCTAGTATTCACGGAGTAATTTAGCGACCTTATCCACCGTCGCGTTGTTCCAGTAGTCTCCAATATTTGCAAATTTGGGTTCTGCCTCCGTACCAATGTTCACCTGTTTAGTTCTCACTGGCACGATCATATCTGGGTTCTCAATCTATGATCGTTGAACCTTGCGGTGGCCTTTTGTTTCTGGAATGTTAATCTTCCAAAGGTTTTCATCCTCCTCTTCAGCAGTTACATTATAACATTCGAGCGCGCAACTCAATTGAGTAGCCCATTCACGTTGAATCAGATCTAAAGGATCTTGAGATATCCTAAATATGGCTGCTTTAACCTCTTGTAGAGCTTAATCAATACTATCAAATCCATCCTCAAAACTGAATATCATCATGAATCCTTCATGCAGGATATCCCATTCACCCATCCCATGGTGGAGCTCTGTTTCTATATACCAATTCATTGGGATAACATCCAAGGTATGACAAAATAGGTGCACCCACTTAGGTTGAGGCTCTTCTCCATAAGCCTTCGTCCATTTGGGTAGATGTGCACTTGGATCATTCTGCACATCGTACTTGTCTATTAGTCACATCTTAGGCTTCCCAAACTGTTCTCTCATAATTCTCCGACATTTGCGCCAATCATCGAAGCTTCCTTTGTGGGTACCCCACCATCTTGCGAGCGTACCGCGCAGTACCCAGTCCAAGGCCTAGAAGCGTTGCTTTTCTAGCACCTCCCTTTCAAATGCATCCAAAAAGGTATCTACCATAGTTAGACCATCATAAGTAGGAAAATTTCTTACCTCCAATGACACAATGCAACGACTGGGTCATCATATTGTAGTTCAGCGTAGTTACTTTGTGTAAGCGATTCTACTAGCATTCTATTTCTTCGTCGGAATCTAAAGTGCACGAACTCTCGCGCTCCCATGTAATCCATCCATCCACGGTGGGATTCACCCAGTATTGGTCTCGCGTTGTTTTCTTATAGATGCACTCCAGATTATTATCACTCTCATAATCGTGGACTTGTTCCGTATTCCGTGATCCTTTAGCAGAATCTAGGGGTATTATTACAAGTAGTGACTTCTTCTCAAAGGTCATCTTTTGCTTCTTCAAATTGATTACCTCATTCATATCAGTAGCCCAGTCAATTCCCAAGAGCGTAGGCTAGGGATTGCTGTCATCAAAAATCTCTATTACTTCAAAGTCTGCCAGCACACTTGCTCCCTCAATATCCACGGTCACTCCCTACAGTCGCCCCATGGGTATGATTTTCTACTGATTCACCATCCTTAGCTGAATTGGAGACCATTGCAGCATAGGTCTCCCCATTCGCTCCCATGTTTGTTTCGGTAGAACATTCGCATCTGATCCCAAATCCAGAATGACTTGATCCATTTCGTATTCTTTGATCTGTGTGGTTAGTCTCATTTCATGCCCCGTCCTTGTCTTATGCTTACCGATCTTTCAAACTATGCGCAGTTCACCTGACGCAGTCCCAGCACATCTATTGATGAGTTCTTGTAACCCTTTCACAACCTTACTATCACGCAGTAACTTCATACAGGTTTCGAGGAAAGTTGTAAGCATAGAGGGGTCCATCTCCGGCTCAGGCTTATCCTTGCTTCCTTAAGTGGAGGCCTCAACAAAGCTCTTCTTAGCTTCCATGAATTCTGCACGAGCACGCTCCAAAGCAAACTCTACCTCTTTTGTCGAGGCTTTGCGAACCCATGTACTGTCTTCCGATTGTTTCCCTTTGTCATCTCCTGTCACGATTCCACTTCGAAACACTATATTTATGTTTGGATCTTCCTCATGCAGCTCAGACCTCATCATCTATAGGTTCTGAGTCAGGGGAGGTAGTAGTGCCCCTTTTTCACATATCCTAGCTATCAACATAGGACAATCTTCTGTTTCATGATCAAACAACATGCAATACTTGCACGGAGGGCGCGTTGGATTAGTGCAATCACAGAGATAGTGTCCTGGCCATTCACAATTGTAGAAAATCAATTGTTCTTGACCTCTACCAGGTCCTCCTCCGCCTCGGCCTTGTCCATGCCCCTAAAATCCTATCTACACCATCCCTGCATTTTGGTCAAGGGGTCTCTTTTCGTCCTGAACCCTATAGGCAGGAGTTCTATCCATCATTAATTCATAGCTCCTACAAGTATGCTCATCATGTCCTACCGACCTACAAAAGTTATAGAATAACTGTTGTGGTGTTTGCACATACTTCTGTAGCAAGTGAAAGCTATCCATGGCACGTTTTTCGGCTACCTAACAGATAGTGCACCATAAAGTAGGCGCCACACTAGGTCCTTCTTGAGGTTCCGGCCTTAAGGACATCGATCCTCCTCCTGTAAGGTAATTTGTAAAGACTGGGAAGTGGTCTTTGTCATGACCCTGACTCTTGCATTTCAAGCACCATACCTCTTTACGTACCTTTGGTTGAACCATCCTATCTTACTTCAGACTCTGCATCTCAAGGCATAGATTCTGCAGATGCACGTGGATCTGCTGAACTTCTAGATTAGGATCTTGCATCAGAGTCTCATGTAGCCTCATGGAAATCTCTAAGGCCTCTGCCTGAGTTGTTATATTTTGCTGCGATAGTGCGCTCCTTAAGTGGGGTAGTAGTGAAACCACAAACCACTCGCGATGTTGTCCATCTGTCAAATTCATATTGGCTTCACGGATTTGACACTTCAATCTTTGATCCAATTCCCACGGTGTCTCACTTGATCCCATCGCCATCTCTTTGAAGCCCACAATTGACTGCACTTTAGATTTAGGCCTGCTAAATTTCCTATTTAGTGTTGCTTCGATGTCTGCTACTCTTGTATTTGGGTTATTGTTGGAGTACTTAATATACCAGGCCAGTGCGCGATCCTGCAGAGCGTTAACCAGTGTCGCTTTCTTTACATGGTAATTTGTAACACCTTGAGCTTCCCATACAACCCTCACAACGAACTAGAATTAGTCCGGGTCCTCATTTCCCATGCCTTTAAACAAAGGAAACTTCACCGTGTTTGCAATACTGAATCACAGTGGAGGTGGAGGTGGTATGGGTGAAGTTGGAGGTGATGGCGATGAAGTCGATGGTGGTGTGCGCAAAGGTGGTATTCGAAGGAATCCTTGTTTTATCAACCGAATAGCACTTTTTAGAGAGACCTTCACAATACCTTTTTTGTCCCCTCACGGAGGTGAAATCAAGGGGCTATGCACTGGACCTTATTTCCTTTGTTTTTATAAAATCTTCCGCTTCGCGCAGTCTCAATCATCAAGGTAGCTGCATAACCTGTTTTTTACACAACAACATCTTAATCCAAGTATTCAAAGATTTTACGTACTTACCTCATGGTCCTTTGAAAAAGTGTCGCTCTGCCACACTATAGTTGACTAAGGTGTCGATTGTGAATTCAATCACAAATCCTCCTATGATGCAATCAAGCCAATGATCGATAGTGCAAGAAATCTTATCCTCTGATGCTTCCAACCTTCACACTAGCTCTAGGGTCCATACAATCGGATCATCAAGTTTCCACCTTCCTTAGCTATCTGCTAGCTTCACAATCCACTCATATAGCTCAGTAGGAAAGGAGGCGAAAAAGATTTCGTGGATCTCCATATACAGGTATCGGTCTAACCACTGTTCTTTTGACAGTTGCAGGTTTCTGTTTTCTTGTGTCGTGAACTCGTGAGTCCTTCTTGATGAGTCTTTGATTTCTTTATTAGTTGGATTCCAGTGATACAACATCAAACATCTCTTATGCAGATTCCGGTCCCGGCAACAGAACCATTTGTTGGCTTGAGGGGGCCTGACCCAGGTTCATTGTTAGTTAGCCAAACAAATCCCTACACTACTGGCCCTTTCGGCATTAGCCTGTGGAGCTCAGACTGAAGTCTCACCCGAAGTAGTATGGGGGGATGTTGGAACCATGTTTTTGCACCCTTGAGATGGTTGTGATGTCGGTTTATTCCAGCTATACCTGCCTTCGCGCAGGTCGCTTGACCCTCTGTTCAAGCCTTCTGTACCTTCGCGAAAGGGTACAATCAGCTTCCGCGCAGCCCTAACCAAGGACTGAAGTCTTTTCGCACTGCTAGGGCAGCGAACTGCGATATATCCCAAACTAGGAAAAGTGTCTTTCTTATATTATTAATAGATATTAGTTAGCTTCACGTAAACAAACATTCTTACTTGCGTTCACTTAGCCAATACATTTACATACATTCGCGCATCATATAAGCATTATAAGTGAAATTCATACCCATTATAATAGATGCATAAACAGGAACTAAAGAGGTAGAAATTACAGAATACTTCTCTTTATTGATAATTCCGAACGATTACTAATTTGACCTGCCCTGCGCACTCAGCTGCAGGGGTACGCGCACTCAGCTGCGGACTTCTAGGCCTCTGCGCACTCAGCTACAGATCCTCTACCTATGTTACAACCCAAACTTAGACTTCTACTTCAGAGCTATTTCTCATACATGTTGATGCTTTCTTCATGCCTCTAACTACTTAGAGCTTAGCTCTATTTATACAATCCCATGGTCCGCGGACCATGGGTAGATCTTTTACAACTGACATTAAATTTCCAAAATAAGGGCAGACAACCTATGACCCTTTAACACCTACTCGCTCCGCGGCCACAAAATGCAGATTCTTTACATTTGGATTACAAAATTGGACCAAAATATGGGCTTTTACCCCCAAAACTACCCTTGGTTGACCCTGCGCCCAACAAAGTCCATGTCCACTTCCTCACCTATCAGATGTATCCAAGAATCTACCATCTTTAACTGTTTCATCTCTATCCACCCAGTGCCTACCATGTGACCTACTAACATATGCTCCATTAGTCCTATCCTCCTGCCCATGATTGATTATAAGCAGTCCTTGTCTTTGCAAGTCGGACAACATCTCAAGAATAACTTCATTGAATTCTTCTTGTTTCTCCTGTGCCATAGCAATTCTCTCTTGTGATTGAATGATTATGTCATTATCTTCTTTGCAACTCCTTATTTATGCCTTTAAACCTCTCAAAGTGTCTTCTATGTTAGGAGAATATCCCTCAACATGTTTCTCATCTAATCTATGGGGAGAATCTCGTGAGTTATATTCTACCATCTTGCTAGTCATCGTTGATATGTTTTCCCACAAGGTATATCATGTGAACTAAACCAAATTATAAACAAACCAACATACCTCAGTGTAGTTCAGGGGAGGATATCTCATCTAGATCAACCAGATTAGCACAATATATCTATAATCATAATCATTGTAGTATATAGACATCATCTCAATCATTATCTAGTTACCATGCATGAATAAATGATAACCATGACATTGCATGCATAACGACATATAGACACTAACATGCATAACAAATGCATAACCAACATGAACTCATGACGACCACATCCAACCACAATCACCATCATCTTCCACATGGTGACACAACTGCAACAATGACCACCACCATGCATACACAACAAGAAGATAAACCACAAGTCTAAAGTACACATATGAAACTAGAAATCACCCAAGGAGAATGGAACCATGCTCTAATACCACTTTGTAACACCCTCCTTCCATATTTACCCAAGCTAACCAGGAAACTGGGGTAAACATGTGATGAAGAGTTACTATGATATGATTCAACTCCCCACATATAGTTAAGTAAGTGTAACCAATAAGAAAAGACCAATCTAACCTTCCTCAGGGGTTACAAAACCTTGAGGAGACAACCAACCCTAAGACAACTTGATCATTTTTTGATAAACACCCCCATTCACTCCCATGACAAGCCATGCATGTGACTGAGACCCTCCAGTCTGTCCCACAACAAGGCATGCATGCGATTGTGACCTTTCTCAGGAAATTTTGTGCTAGTGACCCTAGATTTTGTGCCACTTTTTCAGGGCTACGACTTAGGTCATTATCTAGAACTTCATGAAACTTCTAGAAAATATAATTAACACTGAGATAAGGTTACGAATGCAAACACTTGACCAAGGACTTGATCTAACTCCTACTAGTCATGATAGGAATTTCGTCAAACATATCACAAACATGAAATCTACAGATGGTAACAATAGATATGAACATAGGGATCTCATACTTATCTTAGAATCATCAAGGAGTATATATATCTCCTCTAAATAGTTGTATTGTTATCGATTAGGTCATCCATTCATTATTACTTCATCTACTAACCAAAACATCATGAGAGCTATAGATCAAGGTTATCATAAAACATGCTCATAACTAGCAAATAACCAAAGATATATCAATGATGAAATAAATGTTAAAGCCACATAATGAAAAACACATTTTCCCATGAAAATACCAAAGGAAAAGGATCTCTTATTAACATATGAAAATTCAATCAATTCAAGGACTTCCACATACCACTTGACCATAGATTGGGCTGAACCAAATCTCTATTTCAACCAATCACCCCCATACCATATTCCAAGCATGAATGTGGGATCTCATGGAATAAAACAAGAACACCAATCTAGGGCTTCAAGAGGCCAAACCAGCTCAACCCTCAACCAATTATTCCAAATCATGGTCGGAAATCACTAACCATCACAAGATCAGTCTCTAGGCATGTTGGCTAGCACTCCAGAGTGTTTGTTCCTACCAAGGCTTTCAGGATTAGTTACTCTAGTCGGTCTCCTTAGAAATTTTCCAACCAAGGCTTCTAGGAGTAGTAACTCAACCTAGCAAGGGCTCCAAATAATTTGTCCAACCAAGGATTCTAGGACTAGTATCTCAACCCAAGTTGTTATAGGGCTTCCACAACGTTTGTCCAACCAAGACTCCAAGAACTATAACTCAACCCACAACCATCAGGAACATGAGAACTAACTAGAAAAAAAGGAAATAAGCCTACAAAACCATGGTTATCCAAGAAATAGAAAGATAGGCAAAACCATTTGCCTTGAAATATCATGACCAAGAAGCCACATGAATGTGTCATACATGCCAAAACTGGCAAAGGAATCATACATGTAATTCAGTACCCGCAAGAAAAACCCATTGTGGCTTTTAATCCCGTTGTCCTCTTGTGCTTTCCTGCTTTTCCTTTGCCTCCTTGGTCGAAATACTAAGTATGCCATACTCCTCCAAGAGTGATCCAAGAAAAATCTAAGTGTCCAAAAGTATGAGAAGGAGAAAATAGAAGAGAGAAATCTAAGCTAAAACTGACAAAAAACCATGAATTGATCCTCAGAAGCCTTTTTATCAATGACACCTCTACTTTCTTCATTTTTCCATTATTTTTGTTCATTTTCCTATTCTCCATTATTTTAATAAATAAAATGCTAATTAATGCCTGTTTTCTTTTACAAGGCTTTTGCCATTGCCTTTTCCAATTTCCATGGCCATTAATTAATAACAAGTGATCCTTGTCACTATATTTTTTCCCATAATTCAGCTTAGAATATGTGCCCCATATCCTTGGTTTTTATTTTCCTTTATTAACTTTATAACATAGATTTTTGACCAGGTTTTTTACAGGGAAAGGGGCCATGATTCATAAGAGAGGGGGCTAAAAGGGGCTCCAAAAGAGCTTCCACATACCTAATAAACCTAAGACAAGTTTCTAAATCATTTTTGTAATGAACCATTTGTTCCCTTTTTTGAAAATTTGAAAATCAATCCTTAAATGTATGTAAGATGTTGGTGGAGAAGTCATCTCACCTCATTATTAAAACATGGGAATTTGTACACTCGTGATAGGAATTTTGATAGTTAAATTCATGTAAGAGGTAGGAGAAAGAGTTGTCTCAGTTAGTTATGAAAGCATGGGGTGAGTACAATTTATTTTGAGAATTGTAAGAGTCAAACATGAATCATTAGAGGAATTTTGAGGTAAAAGATGGGCCTAAAAGAGAAAAATTTACTAACAAAATTAACCTTATAAGAACCAATAGGATTCAAGATGATGATGTCATCCCCAAGGGTAAATATTTTGGAGGGAAAATGAGAAAACTATTTTTGTAATTGTATCTTTTGGCTTATCTCCTTATAGGCTTACTCAAATGTCAAGTGTAGACACTTGTTTGATGTGGGATTAAATTCCTCATCTAATGAGTGCCCACTCTACATACTTCTAAATAGACCCATATCGAGCAACAAAAAAAAATTGTAAGCATGGCAAATCCTTTCTTTTTCTTTTCAAGAAGAAGACAAAGTTTACATACACATCTAACAGTGTTAGGTTTTCTCAATCCGCCAACTGGGAAACCAAGTCTATTGGCTATCTAACTACATTGTAAGCCATCCAAAATTTAAAGGTTCTAAAACTGCCTAGTAATGCAATATAAGTCTAAATATCCTTATTACTCCTAATATCTATATAGCTATAATATAAACAAAAAGACTATAAATCCATCATATGAACTACACAAAATTTTCAGAACGTGTGACCATGCTAATCATCCTATTACTCATCAAAAGAATCAATATATGCCTGACCTTTGGCACCGGAACTCGAAAACTTTGTATGAGGAAGGAATGGATGTGCTTCTCAATCTAGTTGAGGCAAACATTTTGGAGCTAGATATCGTGTTGGATCAATTGAAATTCTATGTGAATTTCCTAATGATCAGAATCTAGTTTGGGTGGCCCAACATAATTGGACCCTATTTCTTTTTCCACAATGTTCTTCATAAGCCAGTATAGATAAGCTATATTTTGGAATTGAGTGTGTCTTCCATGAGACATACCAGGGTCCTAGAATAAAGACTTCCATTCCTCCAGGTCTAAATCAAAAGTTCTCAGCTTTTTTTTTAGCTATGTTTTCCAACTAGATATCAATTGATAGATAGTGGGAGACGTATTACTATAGTATACATGAGAAACTTCTCGATAATTACCCACATTACCTCAATTCCCTCTACCCTTGGCTGGTGGAGGTTGGGCTTGCCCACCTCCACACCCTCAACCTTTGTTGTGGCTTTGGGCCCTGTCTCCCCGAACATTATTATTTTTCTAAGAGAAGGGTTGAGCCATATGATTGGCTTGCAGACCACACAAGGGATCACAAACACCAAAACCAAAAATATATCCGCAAGTAGAAAATATACTCACAAAGAGGCTAGAAGGCACGAGAGATTTACAAGGCCAGAAGTGATATAACCCTGAAAGTATGAGCAGATATGATATAGAACAATAGTGAGAAACTAAGTTAGTTAACCTAGAATCCTCCTCAGCATTAACCCACCGCAACCCAAATAGCCATATTTGATTGCCTTTCGAACCTAGAAGCCCTTTGAAAACATAGATCACTGATGGGAAAGGTAATTCTTCAAACAATTAACCCAGTCCTCCCAAAGCAGTTGGTATATAATTAATGAAACTAATTGCTCAAAGGCTGATAAACCCAGAACACTATATGAGACCCGAACAGTAATTGCAGAGTACAGAGCCATTAGAGAAAGCATAATTTCAAAGAGAACAGAAATATTGGTAGAGAACACAGGTCAGAGAGCACATATAATAATTACTTCTTCAATAATAACCTAGGAAGCCTTAATACTTCCCACACTTCTCAATATAGAAACAATCATCATAATGTTCAAGAAATGATAAAGAACCAAGCCTAAGAGGAGGAAATTAGAATGAACTAAGAGAACATACCCGCACCAAATTTTTTTCGATTAGGAGGCGAGGAAGTGCAGGAGCCAGTTATCTACAACCATGCTTAAAGCCTCGAGGAACAACTTACCTAAATCAAATGACCACACAACAATTTTAAAACAGGATCGCAACGCCAAAATTGATAATCGAAACCCACACCTCCCAAAACTCTTAACAACGCTCATTACAACCTTTCGCATGCAGGGAGTTAAATGAGGGCCATCATCTGAATACCTTTATTTTTCCTTCATGATTACTCTGTCCTTAGCTCAAATCCCACTGAGACCACTACACCAGCTCACACCCCAATTGGGGAAAGCCCACATTGAAAAAAATTGAATATATATGAAAATACATGTTCAACACACTGTTTTCATGGATTTTAAATTATTTTATGTGGGTCTACTCATAAGTATGTAGAGTGGATACTAATTTCTACACTTGACATTTGAGAAAAGCTATAAAGGGATATGTCAAAAATACAATAAAAAATAGTTTCCTTTATTTTTCTTTGAAAAATAATCTCTTATTTTATTATTTTAGCTATTATTTTCCTTAGGAAGCCCATTTTAGACCTCAAAATTCCCCTAATTAGAAGAAAAAGGAAATGAAATTTTGAATAGATGGGAGTGTTGATTTATGGAAAAGGAAGAGGAGAGGAAAAACCATTTTTGGTGTTGAAAAATAAAAGTATCCCTACTATATGTAAAATAACTATGAGAGATTGGTGAAAAATCATTCTGAGACACCATGAGACTAAAAGGAGATATGAATGATGCTGAGAATTTAGCTATTAGGATTGTTATGAGTTTTTTGTTGAGAAAATTACCCAAGATTATGTTCAAATGTTACTGGGAGGACTCCATGACAAATAGAATTCATGAAGATCCATGCTTGTAGATTCCTGGTTTTCTTGTTCTACGACCTTGGAGGGGATGGTGACTTCATAAAGAAATAAAGGTAGATAAATAAATCCTAGCCCTTACGTTTTACACACTAATGTGGAAGAGACCTGGTCGACTGAAATTATTGTAGCAATCGTTTTACTATGAAAATATTAGGTCTTGGCACATTGTGTCTTGTAGATAACCAAAATTGACCATGTTCAACATTGAGGCTTAGGGAACCAATTAGAACCTTTTATGTTTGGTGTGGTGATGTTGACAAGTGTGTAGGCCTGATTATCTCAACCTAAATATACCCTATGTAGGTTTTAACCCTATACAGAAATTACCTACAAACCAATTCCTAAAACTAAAAAATATATAATCACGAGAACATAAAACAAATATACACAAATATTTTCCACTATATCCCAAAACTGGGACTACGAGATTGATTTTTCATTATATTCCTTTAAATGTTACAACACAAACACACACAGACACCCACAGATATGTATATATATATATATATATATTGTTGTGTGTGTGTGTGTGTGTGGAAGCATTCATAAACCCCAATCTGTTGACCCTAGATTAGAACATAATCATAGTTCCCTTGAATGGATTTTCAAAATACCATGGGAATAAAACCATCATACCTAAAATCATGCACAAAGCCACCTAGAAATTTTTTCCCTAGGAGTTACCCCGGACCCCAAAAAATCTATTTCGGGGTTTGTCATGGAAAGAATATAACACATACCCAATATTCTCCCACTTGTTGTTTTCTTTCCACACAGGGGAGCACAAGAGTGCATAGTCATTGATCCAAAGTTGCAATGCCCAATGTTTCTCTACGCCAATAAAACATCTCAATGCTCACAAACTTTGTCAATGCATCTGCAACATTCTTTAAAGTGGCCACCTCTTTTAGAAACACCTTTTTGCCTTCAACCATATCCCTCAAAAAGTGATACTGAACATCAATGTGCTTTGTATTTGAATGATAAGCAGGCTTATTTTCCAATAAAATTTCACTTTGGTTGTTATAGTTTATCCTTATAGCTCGTTATATCAATCCCATACTTGAACACAATCTTTGCAACCAAACTGCTTCCTTGTTTGCATGAGTGGATGACATGTATTCAACCTCTGTAGTTGAAAGTACCACTATAGACTGTCTCTTGCTCATCCAATTGACTTCTCCTTCAAATAGGTTAAACACATATCCACTTGTAGATCTTCCTTGATCCAGATCTCTAGCCCAGTCTCTATCAACAAATCCACAAATGTCCAAAACTTTGTCCAATCATGATCTTTCTTGGTAGCACAAACCATAATCACTAGTGCGAAGCAAATATCTGAAAACTCACTTCACTGTTGTCCAATGCTCCTTCCCTAGTTTTGACATTAACCAGCTCAATACTCCCATTGCATGTGTAAGGTTTGGTCTAGTGCAAACCATTGCATACATTAGGTTACCAACTATACTCGCACATGGAACACAAGACATGTCCTCTTTCTCTTTTTGTGTCTTGGGACATTGTTCAACAGATAAATTTATACCTAGAGGAATAAGAACCTTCACTAGTTTACTATCCTACATATTAAACCTCTCCAATATTGTATCAACATACTTCCTTTGGTTTAATCATAGCTTCCTCTTTTCCCTATCTCATTTAATTTCCATGACCAAAATATAGTTTTCAAAACCAAGATCCTTCATATCAAATTTAAAGGGCAATTGGGTCTTCAAAGCCTTGATAATTGTTTTTTATTTCCAATCAACAAAATATCATCCACATAAAATACCAAATAAATAGTACAGTCACCAATTAATTAAAAATACACATAGTGTTATGATTTTCTCCTAGTGAAGCCAAGTCCCTGTATATATGTATCAAATTTATGATACTAGATCCTTGGTGACTATTTTAACCCATGTAAATACATTTTTAACCTGCATACCACTTATTTCTTACCCTTCATTTCAAATATTTTAGGTTGATTCATGTAGATCTTTTCTTCCAGATCCTCATGAAGAAATGTTGTCTTCACATCCATCTGTTCTTATTCAAAATAAAAAGAAAAAAAAATGATAAAAGTAATATAATAGAAACTAACTTGGCAATAGGAGAAACAATATCACCAAAAGAAATTCCTGAAACCTACAAATAACCTTTTTCTACCAATCAAGCTTTGTGTTTCTCCGCCTTTCCTTATACATTCAGCTTCTTCTTAAACACCCATTTTTTTCCAATGGGGTTCCTTCCAACCAACAACTCCGCTAGATCCCAAGCCTCATTTTTGTTCAAAGATATCATTTATTCAACCATGGCCTCTTTCTATTATTTTCCATCCTCTGAATTCACTACCTCCCTGACAGTTTTGGGATCATCATCAGTAATAGATAAAGAAAAAATTCAACAAAAGGAATATGGACTATACCTCTCTGTTTTCCTTCTCTCTCAAACTGATCTTCTCAAAACTAGAGTTTGTGGCTCTTCGTCTTCTAATTCCTATTCTATTGTAGAGTATGATTTTTCCTCCTTCAGTTCAAACTCTATCGTTTCAGGTTCCATTGGTAGGACTTCATGTTTAATAACATTCTTCACCTCTCTTAACATCACATCTCGGTTGTATACAACCTTCCTTGTTTCCGGGTTCCAAAGTTTATGACCTTTTAAACCATCCTTATACCCAATAAATATGCACCTTTCATATTTACTATCCAACTTGGTTTTCTTCTCCTTTGGAACATGTACATATGCATCACAACCAAATACCCCCAAATGTGAAAGATAGGGTTTCTTACCAGTCCATGCCTCATGTGGAGTCTTATCCTCCAACACGAATGAAGGTGATCTGTTAAACATGTAACATGCAGTATCCAATTCCTCTTCCTAGAATTCTTGTCCTAACTGGGCACCACTGAGCATGCTTCTTGCCTCTTCCATCAACGTCTTGTTTATTTTTTTTTGCAACTCTATTTTACTGAGGTGTGTATGAAGTAGTATTCTATCATGCTATACCACAGTTCTTATCGAACTCTTCAAATTCCTTCTTGCAAAACTCTCCACCATTTTCTATCCTCAACACCTTAATATTCTTCTTTGTCTAATTTTCCGCTAGAGCCTTAAATTCTATAAACTTGTCAAAGAATTCATATTTCTTCCTAAGGAAATATATCCATGTATTCCTGAAGAAGTCATCTATAAATGATACGTAGCACATAATATTACCCAGTTATGGAACCAACACATGTCCAAATACCTCACTTTGCACAAGCTCTAATATCCCCTTCGCCTTCTTAGCACCTGAGGGGAAAGTCACCCAATTTCACCCTTCTCTCCAATATGTCCAAGCCTTTGATGCCACAACATGGTCTTTTATCTAGAGACCACTAGATTTTCTACTTGACTTTTAGGAACCAAAGAAATGTTGCACCAGTCAATAATAGTGCTACCTAGAATATTGTACAAAGTTCCAATTTGAACTCCCTCCTTCAATACCAGTGTTCCCCAAACCATCTTGCAGGTATCTTTCTCGAACACTATTTTTACACTTACATCATCATCTTGCTTACAGAAATCAGATTTTTGGCCAATGAAGGAATATGCAGAATGTCAGGAAGTGTTTTAATCCTCCCACCTTGTAACTTTAGCTTGAATTCCCCCGTCTGATGATTCTGGCCTTCTTTTCATCCCCTAAGAAGACATCACCACCATCATATTTCTTGTACTCGCAAAACCACTCACTATGGAGAGTGAAGTGAAAGGATGCACCTAAGTTAATCAATCATTATTCATGATCTACATGTGTACTTGAAGAAGAAGCCAAGTACACATCCCCACCTTCATCTGAGGTGATTTTCACCTCTAAAAAAGGAGCATCATCATATCCCTTTCCTTTCTTTGGAGTTTTAGATTTACAATCCCTTTCATAGTTCCTTTCTTTTCTGCATTTCCAACATACCTTCACAGGTTTTCTTGGAGATTTAGATCTCCCTCTAGAGTTAAATCTCTCACTTGAGGACTTATTTCTATTTATGTTCCTGGGATGTCTTCTTACACACAAGGCATCTCCATTATGGCTCTTCATATGTTTTCGTCTCATCTCTTCTGACAACAAGGATGAAACTATTTCATCAAACTTCAAGATAGTTGTATTTCTACCTATAGCAACAACCATACTGTCCCATGAATCTGATAGATAACATAGAAATTTGATGCACTTATCTTTGCCTAAAATTTTTATATCAATAGATAACAACTAGCTTACCACACTATTAAAGGTGTTTATATGCTCTGTCACCAAGTCTCCATCATTCATCCTCAAGTTATACGACTTTTCCCACAGGAACAAGTTGTTCACCAAAGACTTAGATTGGTACAAAGTCCCTAACTTGTTCTACAAAGTCTCTGCCATAGTTTCCCTTGATACATTCAATAATACTAAATCTGAGAGACACAATTGTATTGTGCTCTTCGCCTTCTAATCTAACTTTGTCCAGTTTTCTGCTGACACTCCTGTTGGTGTCGTGCTTGGATCTACAATGATTCACTGATCTCAGTCTACCAACAAATCCTCAATCTTGAGCTTCCAAAACTCAAAAATCCAACTCTTAATTTTTTTGATCTTTATCTTTCCACTATTCATCTTCTCATTTCACCACAAGAATCGGCCCCACGAATCTCCTACTAAATAGGGTCTACCACTAGCCAGACTAAAACCCCTCAGCAGTAAAGGCGTCCCCTTAAAGACGAAACTGCTCTCATACTAAATGTAGGTTTTAACTCCGTACAAAAATTATCTGCAAACAAATTCTTAAAATAGAAAAATATATAATGGCAAGAACATAAAAAATATATACACAGATTTTATCCTAGATACCAAAACCTGGACTAACAGATTGATTTTTCATTATATTCCTTTAAATGTTACAATACATATATATACATGTTAAAACATTGATAAACCCCAATCCACTAACCCTAGATTAGAACATAATTGTAGTTCCATTTACTAAATCTACAAAATACCATGGATATAAAATCATCATACCCAAAATAATGCACGAAAATCATGCACAAAACTGCTTAGATTTTTTATTATAGGGCGTTGTCTGAGACTCCAAAAATATTATTCTGGAGCTAGTCGTGAAAAGAGCATAACACATACCCAACATCTTAAACTAAATGTCTAAACTAACTCTAAATGTATTTTCTAGCTGTTAACATATGATAATAGTTAATGTTATCAACAGGTAGGAAAGAAAGATTCACCTTCTCACAGTTTCTTAAAAGAAACAATCTTTGAGTTTACTAAAATGTGGGTAAGCTACCAAGAAAGTTTTCTCCTACTAAGGGAGAATATTTTTTGAAATAAATTAAAAGTAAATTCTAAAAAAATCCTAACTAAAATGAAAAAAATAAAAATAAAAAAAATCCTAATATCACAAATAGAAAAGAGCTTCTACATACTCAGTGTAATGGTTTGAAAATAGAGAATTAGCATGAAGTTTAAAATTAATATCATGTTATAGAAATAATTCTAATGTTATAGAATTATTTCTAATTTGTTAGTGCAATTCATACTATGTATGGAGAATCTTTATAGACCGAAAATGATCAAGAATATGTTATTAAAACATGGAAACTCTCGTGGTTAAATAGCTATTAACGCAATGTATATTAACAAATCTGTGTGAAAATAGTTACCCAACATTTTTCTCATTCAGAGACAAATAACAAATTTATTCATATAAATAAATAGGTGATCATACGAATAGACCCTTGCATAATAACATTATTGAACAAATATACAATTATGGAACAACCGTCCAACACTGGAATTTTTTTATTGTATTCGAATCAAATAACAATATTTAAATTTAAATTGAATTCATTGCTTATTTAATAGAAATAAGTTTGAAGTGCCTCTCACATTCGCTCTAAGTCCTCTAACGAATTTCTGGGCCAGATTTAATGCCTTAAAGCTCGAGGTGTCACTTTCCTTTCTCAACTTCCGTTCCAAATATTCAGCAGTTTTTTTCTATTTCTCCGCATTCTCTCTGAGCGCTCCAACGAGATCTTCCGGATTTGATTTGATACCACAAATGCTTCGACTATTGTCCAACCACTCTCCTGGAACATAATCATATTAAGCCATTTCATTGTTAAACTCAAAACATATTGTCGTTTTAAATATAATTTAAAATAATTAATGAGATTTGATGGATCCATGGTTTTGGTTTTGTCACACCACAGCCAAATCAGGGCATCAGAATTGAAGACATTCTAGGTGCACCAAGAGATCCCAATACTGGATCTTACGAAAACAAGATTTGATGCTTGTTCGATTTACTTGACAGAAGGTCGAGAGTTCAAACCTCCGGAATTTCGAGGTTGGCAGGGACAGCATGGGAACATGGATCGAGATGTTAAACATTGCATTCCAAGTCACCTGGCCTACATACCAGTGGGATTACTTGTAAATCGATTCTAAATTTGTTTTTTTTTTAAATAAAAATGAATGGGTTCACTGAAAATAAACCTCAAGATATTAAAGAGAGAATCATGCATATGATCGGAGATTATTAAAGGAAAATAACAAAAGACCGAAGATCAAGGTAAATTTTGCCACGCGGAGATAGGTACGAGTTTTGCCAGGAAAGAATATCTCTAGCACATATTTGTGTCTCACAATTTTACAACAGTGTTGTTAATTAAAATTTGTTGCCATTCGGTGAATGGATTCTATATCCATTACACCCAGAGAAATTTTCGCGAGATGGCGAAAGAAATGATACTAACATGTAAGTGTTTCATCCATCTGAACTCAAGTTTATACTCACGCTATTGTTGAACTAGATTCTTGATTTATTTCCAAGGGAATATCGGATTTCAACCGGCGAAAATGTTGGGAGCAATTAGCCTAAATGACCCAAATCCCTTGGATGTTCCCTCTATCGAACAATATCTGGCATGGTGGAGAGATGTTCCCCGGAGTTTCAACATTATATCAAATAACAGCCTATAGGATTACGGCGGCTTATATTGCTGATATGGTTGAGAATCATAAATTTCAATCCAGAAAATCAGGAAAATTGTTGGTAAACTTTTGCCAGAGTAGTTGAAAATAGCAAAATCTATATTTGGGAAAATTTTAGAGGTTAATATTAGTAGGTGAGCTAATTTTCTATGTTTTTTCCAGAAAAATATTTACTAATTATTTTCATTTTTTCTAAAAATAATTCGCTCAAATTACCTTGAAAATCGACAAAATTTTACATAGACTAATATAAAGTAATTAAAACTCTAAATATTGAAAAAAAACCATTAGATGTTTTACAATTTACATAATAGATACTAGTATAATTCACCAAAGTTTCTAAACTTTAAAATAAACTTTCATTGTTAAAAGTTTCTTTAGAGAGGTATTGAGGCTTCAACATGTAGATAGTATCCCATTGGAGATATTATCTTATTGTGAACGGATAGCCTTGAATCTAGTGACTTTGGTATTGAAAGAATTAAAACAATAAAATCTTTGGTTGGGTGTAACATTTGAAGTTTGTAATGGGTTGTGTAATTGTTCAAACAGATGATTGTTTTGATCACTACTAATATTTACTATTTTAATGTTATATTTAAGCATTGTTTTTATTTTGTTTTCTTTGTGTTTAAATGATGTTGTATGGAACAATATTCTAGATTCATGATTTTAAAGATAATTGATAGCTACTTGAGGGATATGTCATGTTGTATGCGTTCACTTATAAATGGTATTAGAATATGTCTTTTGGTTTGGTAATGGGTACACTATAGTCATGGTCAATGATAATAAATGACATTCAATAAGTAATTAGTCAAAGGTACAATGATCTTTAATGGGACATGTTAAATTTGGCTTTCCTTTATTCAAAGGCTATATTGATGAATTTTTTTTTGGAGAAATGGTTATCTATTAGAAGGTTATTAATCTATTCAAAATATTTTTGATAGAAAGAAGATCACCTTTCCACTTGTTAAGTGTCTTCGCCATGTCAATTATTAGTGTGACACTTACTGTGTGCAACATGTTAGAGATAAGTCTACAAGATTTAGAATATAACTATGATGATTGGTGTCTTTAAGAAGGAATTTTTACCTTATTGTAAAATACAATGATCAATACACGAGATAGCAAACTTTGCATTCTAAGAGATACCATATAATGTATACATTAATACCTTTCATGCCTTGTGCTCAAATTTGGGCATCATATACTTTAAGAAATACTTTTTTTAAAAAACTATATTGGTCTACACAAGTACATTGAAACATGGATAGAGTTCTTGGTTATCTCCTCACTAGGAGCTTCTTATTGTTATGTTGCTATGAACAATAAAAGGTTTAAGTAGAAGAGTAAGGGGGAGTTGGGTTCTACACATTAATGATAACCTGAGCATGGTCAAAGCATTCCTAACTTGTAAAAAACAAATTATATGTAAAAGATATTTGTCCTTATGACAACCAATCCAAGCCAAAAGAAAAGAAGGGTAATAGAAAGTAAATTAGGACATCGGAAAGTGGTATCATTTCTACAAAATCTAAGTTGGCACAAAATTGATAAATTCCACTCCAAGTATTCATTGTTGGCAAAGATGAAACAATAAAAAATAGATTCTAGCTCAAACTCTATTTTAATTATGGATATTGAAGGGAAAATAAATCACCAATGTGAAATCTAGTGTTGTCATTGCTATCATAAGACATCTAGCCAAAGGAACTAGAAGATCTTGGGGAAGGTCAGCACCTCTTCCATTCATAGATGGGTGAAAGAGACACTACCACATTTCATTGTTGATAGTAATAGCTACAAGAACTTCATATTAATAGGGGGCATTAATAGGTTGAAATTGCAACTGATGTTGCACCCTTAGCCATATATCATTGGTATGTCTAGCCATGTAAAACAAATTTATGTTTGTTAGAAATGTTCCATGTTATATGGCATCAAGCCTTCCAAGTATGAGGTACCATGTGATGTTATCCCACTTGAAATTTCAATGTTCTTTTAGGACAACTATATATGTGGAAGTGTTAAGGTATTTAGGAGTCTATGCCACTAGGCCCTGTAGTGTCATGATTATTTTAGGAGGTTAGCTCTACATGGGTATGGTGTTATTTTTGAATACCACAATCTCTTCCCTATCAATGAGATAATGTAGTAAGGTAACCCCAAAGATTGGAAGATATGTCTTCTTTATGATTTGGCTAGAAGGTGAATGGAAGATTATTATAACCACTATGACATTTGCATAGTGTCTCTGTAGATAGAAAATGTGGGTGGATAATATAGTGGGAAAATATAGAGATTTCATTTCCTCACCTACAGAGATGCCTCTACATTTTCAGGTAATAGAGGAAATTGATTTTACATCCAACTCTTCCTCACCTAATATCATAGTATATAAATCTATATTCAAGTGAAAGAATAAATCAAATGAAAATATTAAGAGCTAATTCAAAATGGAATCTCCCTTACTTAATATAATAGTATATAAATCTCTATTCAAGTGAAAGAATAAATCAAACAAAAAATTTAAAAGCTAATTCAAAATGGAAACATTCAACTAAGCTCCACAATTTGAGGAGTAAAATTGTTTGGTTAAGAAGAAGGGTGGTCATGGTGGTTACAAATCCTTATAAAAAATCATAATCGAGAATGCAATTCCTTGGGTTGATTATCTCCTTGATTATATTAATAGAAACAAATTTTCAATATGATTGATCTAAAGTTTATATATCACTAGCTTCCAAATAAGTGAAATAATATATGGATATGGCCTTCAAGTACAAACATGATCTCTTTGGGAGGTTGTTCATGCCTTTCATCTTGAATAATTCCCCAATAATGTCTATGTGGATCATGGATAATACCTTGTGGAAATTTACAAATTCATTTGTCAACAACTATGTTATGAGGTTGTAGTGTCACTGCTTTGCATTACCCTATCTAATTCTCCTTTAGATAAGGTTTTTTGTTGGTGTGTTTTAAGTTTTTACTATGGTGATTTATGTTGAGTTTGCATTGCAATAAACAAAACTGTTATTTTTCCTTTTTCTTTTTTTTTGCATCTTCATGTGTTTATGTTGCATCACTAGAATTATTTTTAATATATATTTGATATCTTTAATTTTATATTGTATTATTATAATATTTATTTTTAAAAACTTGGGAGTAAACATTTAATTCGTAAAATTAATGAAACCAATTAAATTACTTTGAAGAAGAATTGGAATTTCTACCATAATTTTTTTTATGAATCCCCTAATGTCATGGAAACTATTTTGGATGTCCATATAGAGATTAATTTTTTTTTGGAAGACATTGAGTTCGGGGTTAAATGGCTTGTTAATGGGAAATATAAGGATATTGAAGGCCACCAAGCTGAAAATTTTAAAACGGAAGGGCCTATAATTATCCCTCACATATGTAAGCTCTACAATTTGGTAGTGAAACAAGGCTTCCTAAGCCTTGGACGTAGAGCCTTATTGTGACCATATTTAAAAGTGGGGATAAAAGCATTCCCTCTAATTATGGCACTATTCTGATTGGCCACACTTTCTTGAAGCTATTTCAAATTATCCAATATTATCCTATGGCTAGAAATCCATGGTAAAAGAGATAAAGGCCAAGCAAGGTTTAGGATATATCCGGAATGTTGCAATAATAATTCTATTGTTTCATTTACTTTAGAAATACTTTTGACATCATTCTTAGGATAAATATTTGGAAGATGATGGAAGAGATAATGGTTCCTCTTGAGTCAAAGATTGATGTGACAAGGCTGTATGAGAATTTATTGCCAAGTTTAGGACAAGTAAGGGTTGGTAAATCCAATATCAGAGTCAAGCAAGGGTATCTATTATCCCCTACCTTTTTCAGAATATAAAATGATAAGATAGAAGATTGTTTGAAAGATGTATGTATGTTGGCCCCACACTTATTAACATAGTCATAACGCTTCTTATTTATATTGATGATGTTTTTCTCTTATCAATGAACAATTACAATCTTAGAAAGGAACTAAGAATCCTCCAACATTTTTGTTATAAGATGGGTATGATTATTAATACCAACAAAACTAGAGTTGTGATAATTAAATCGACAAAACTCTCTTGCTACTTTCATATATGATAATAATGAGTTGGAGGAAGCTCCTTAATACAAATATCTTTGAATCAATATCCAAGAGAAACATAGTTGGAATAATAGCATTGGAAAAGAATAAATGGAAAATGGAAATATTACTATACGCTTGAAATAAAAGTGTAAGTTAGCAAGTTTTGTATATGGAATAAAGAATCATCTCCTCTTTGAAACTCTCATCATTTCTATTATTTTATATGGATGTGAGATTTGGGTTGCAGTGTCTCCAAAAGTCGTGTTGGAGTATAAAATAGATCCAAAAGCAGTTTATAACCTACAATATCAAGATTAAAGGAAATACTCCCTATCAAAATTGAAACAAGTGTTTCCCGATTGAAGGCATGCCTATGACCACATATCATATGTGTAAGAAGTTGAACAACATGGAAGCCAAAAGGTTTTCTAAAAATGCTTTTAACTTTGCTTAAAACCCAAATGTGTGGCTCAAGTGGATGACATAAGGATGTCCATTCTTGGTTTGACCATTAGGGAATAAATGAGGGGATCATTTTGTAGAATAAGAATAATATTAAAAAAATTATTGCTTCAAAATTTAGGGAGAAATTACGGGATGATAAAGAGTTCGAGGGAAAAGGGGAACTAATATCTTATTGGGAAGTGTACAATTCCAATCTTCAAAATCAAAGGTATCTCTTTCTCTTGACTAATGTAAGAAAAAATGAACATTGCTAAAATAAGAGCAAAATCTCATTAGCTTCATAGTGAAATTGGGCATTGGCCAATTCTTGAAATATCATGGGATGAAATAGTGAGTTTCTCATCTTTGGTAAATTAAAAGAGTCTAATATGAAAACCACTTTCTCTTATTTTGTCCCTCTTATACTCAATTTCGATCTAATTTTCAAAATGTGTCACACTGCCAACCTTCTTGACCTTCTAAGTCAACAAAACTATGGTGATCTTGGAAAGCTTCTCTTAATGTTTTTCAAGCATAAAATTAATATGCTAAAGAATTTTGAATAATCTCTTAACTTATTAAGGTGATATAAACCATATTGCTACCATAATGATTAATCATCGTCATCATTTTGATTATAAATATTTATCAATTTGTTAATGTAAAGTATTAGGAAAATAATTAAAAAAAAAACATATGATATTTTAAAATAGTATTTTTATACGATTTTATTGATGGAGAGAATTGAAATATGATTACAAACTGGTGGCTCTTGAATTGGAAATAGAGAAACTTACAAAAAAAATGCCAAAAACAAAAGGGAAAATTTAAAAGGCCAAAAAAAAATCAACAACAAATGAAAAATGTTTCTTATTTATTGATTTCCTAATTAAAACTAGCAATATTACAAAGATTTTATAACAAAGTGAATGAGAGAGAGAGAATGTATGTTTGAATATAAATATTTATCTATTTGTTAATGTGTATATATATATATATATATATATATATATATATATATATATATATATATATATATATATATATATATATATATATATAATTTCTCTTTTTGTATTATTTATTAGCACAATCTCGTTAATAAAGAAAATGGTATTTCCCCTTCCAATCAAACTATATAATTTTGGGAGAGATTATGATTTCTTGTTGTTTAAAATGTGTTTTGATGCATAAATTTGTATAGCACCCTGAAAAAAACCCAAGGAATTTGAACTTTGCAAATTAAACAATTTAAATTTATGATTCTTACAATTTTTTATTAGATTTTGGCAAAATTGAGCAGAAAAAATGCTAATAAGGTTTTTTTTTTTCTATTATTTAAACTACACTTTATATCATTTTATTGGTATAAAGACTTGAAGTATTATTATAAAGTAACTATCGTTTAAAAAATGAGAAAAAAGAAAGAAAAAGCATCAAAATTAAAATGCAATAAGTTCATGGTAATTGCACTTTTTACTTGTTATCATTTACCATGGGCTTCACTGGCGGATCAATACCATACCGCGTGCATTCATATTGGGGGATATATATTGAGGAAAAAATGATATAATATATTGAGCATATAATACAGGATAAAGGTTTTTTATATTGACAACTATAAAAAAATGAAGCTCAAAGTAATGAACAAATATAAAGGGATATAAAAAATGTTAATGAAAAAATGGATACCTACAATATCTAGTGAAAGTAGGGGTGTGGGATATATATTGAGGAAAAAATGACATAATATATTGAGCATATAATACGGGGTAGATAATTTTTATATTGGCAACTATAAAAAAAATGGAGCTCAAAGGTAATGAAAAAATATAAAGGGGTATTAAAAATGTTAATGAAAAAATGGATACCTACAATATCTAGTGAAAGTAGGGATGTTTTAGTTGGGAAGGTGTATTGTGTCGTATTGGTAGGGGGTTAAATAATGTGAGTTTTAGAGATATTTTCCAATATGTAGTCAAATTAAAGGTATTTTTTAGTATACACATGTTATACCAGAGGTTCATTGAGTGAAGCGACACAATATCAATATCTAATATACAAGGAGGTGTAGTGTAATTAATAAACAAAATAATTTTCTTAGCTTCAACCGAGAAATACAATTTCTAGCAAGGTTATGATTTCTTCTCGCTTAAATGCACTTTTGAATGTATGAATGGATTCAACACCTTAAAAAATCGAGAAGACATTTGAACTTTGTACATTAAACAACTTAAACTTATGACTTTTAAAAATATTTACCATATTTTATGCAAAATTGACCAAAAAGGTATTTCTTCTATTAGTTACATTATATGTCATTTCATCTACCACTTAGAGTGCATGTATAGGTCTACATGTACATGGAATTAAATGAATATATTTGACTCTTAGGATGATGTTCCATCTATTTTAAATTGATAATTACTCATATAAATTTGTTCTTAACAATATTTAAATTTCTTTTTTCTTTTATGATAAATCATTTAATCATTCTTTACAAGTTTTATGAGTAATGTTTTTTTGGTATGTGGTATTGATATTGTAACAAAGACTATTTACAAATCAATAATCTCCATAGTAAAATGGAAGTGAATCTTAGTCGTTTAGAATCTTGTTACAATCTATGTATGTTTACTTTATATATTAATTCTTTTTATAATTAAAAATAATAAGAATAGTAATTTAAAATAAATTTATATTTTAATCAATATTTATAATTTTTTAATTTTAATAGAGATATATGTCATGAAGTAAGTATTTTGATGCTCATCATTGATTGATGTCTATCTATATCATTCATTTAATTTGTATAATTATACTAATTATATTTTAACAGAAAATAATTGTTAATTTTATACTTAATAATATTAAATTCAACTATTAATTATATATATTTTAATTTATATGAGATTAAACAAAATACAAAATGATGCTAAAATATTCAAATATTTATGATAATTTTATTATCTAATTTATAAATGATAATTATTCGCGTTCAAATTTGTTTGTATTATAAAAAAAAAATGTCTTTCTAAGTATTTACATTAATTCTCAGAAAATAGATTACATCATAAGGTTTATCACCTCCCCTCCCCTTAATCTAACCGGATTTGTTGGGGAGTTTTTATTACAAATTTTATGAATAATTTATTTTAATTTTCAAAAAAATAAATGAGTTGGAGTATTCTTTTTTTAAAACCTGACGAAAACTAGGACACTTATAAACAATCTAGTGCAATCTTCGTATAATATTTGCGATTTGTCGGTGATTATGAAAAGTTTAATTGGTTTTGAGTTACTTGGAGAAGGTACATTCCAAATACACTGAAATGTTTTTGATGGTTGGTATTACATGATCTTGTTTTGACCTGGAAAACCTTGAGGAGGAGGGGATTTATTGGGTCACTCGTATACATTTTTCGTCACGGAAGACCAGACACTGTGGAACACTTGTTTCTACATTGTTCCTACTCACAGGTGGTTTGGGAAAAGATACCTAACTCTTTCAACATAAATGTATGTTTTGTGGGTCATTCAGTGTTGGCATGCATCAAATTCTGGTATCAAAAGCACAAAGGTTTTCGATTCCCGCCTCTATATATTATATGGTCAATATGGAAATCAAGAAATTATGTTATTTTTCAAGAAAACACTGTTTGTGTTAGAACTGCCATCATTAAATATGTTCAGAAGTGTGGTTGTGGTGCTTTCTTGGTCATGGGTTGGTAAATATTCAGATATAGGACGATGCAAAGGGGATCATCCACTTGGTAAGAGGCACAACAAACTGGAACCACCTATTTTAACTAATTGGATGGTTCTAATCACAGATTTGATTAAATCATTTCAAAACATTAATTTTGAACACATTTACAAAAAGAAAAATATGATAGCCTACTTCCTATTAAGAAAAGATTTAAGGTCTTTCCACGTATGATCCATTATGTCATCTTTGAAAATAACATAAAGATCAAGGTTGACACTGTCATTTTTAATTAAGGTTTCCTATCCAAGAAATGACTATAATAATGTTATGGATATATAGGGAACATGATTTGAAAACACACACTCGCAGGATGACAAGGAAAGAATATATTTGGAGGAACATTTTTGAATTTTGGATGAGTTTAATGGCCATAACAGTTTTCTTTCTTCTAAGGAAACAACTTTTTTTAGTTGTGTTTCTGTATATTTTATGTTACTAATCTGATCTGGTTTTTGTTTGTAAAAAGTTAATGTAATGTTTTAATCTTTATTTTGGTACTCCTTTTATGTTCGAGGCATCAAAAATCTGTATCGGCCTCGGACATTTTGAATCTGTAAATAACGATGGTAGAATAAACTGTGTGGTATGTTGATGGAAACAGAAACATGAACCTATAAACTTTCTTATGAAAGCATTGTTTTTTTCTTCTGAAAAGATAAAAAAAAATTTAAAATATTTTGAAAGCACTTTTTTTTTCTTCCGAAAAGAAAAAATTAATTTAAAAATATTTTGGTGACAGAAAAATCGCCGAGTAATAATAAGACATGGCGTTTGCGGGAGACACAAGGCTTACAACTGGCTGAAAAGCGTTTGCAGATGCGCGTGAAGGAAAAGGAATAAGATCAGGTCAGGGAGCGCTAGATTCGTGAAGCTCTGTTTCCACATCCATAGCTTCGTCGCCCTGTGGTCTAGTACGCTCTATTCCAAATAAAATAACACTCCATTAAACCTTGCGTCACTCAGATTCGTCCTCTTCCAAGATTAGATGGCGGGACAATCCTTCTATTCCCGGCCCGTCCCCAATTCCAGGCCCGCTCCATTATTGAGAGGATATCGGCGGTAGGAAATTGAATCAGAGAGAAACGATTTTGCATTCTCCTATGTGATGGCTATAAGGGAACGGAAGCCCTCCTAATAGATGGTCGGAAGCTTCATTCTCCAGGGACCATTGAAGGACGTATTAACCCTTTTCCGCCCGGTGCGCTGCATTTTAGAGCGAACAGGCCCTGCCCTCAAACCAACACCCACTCTTTTCCATTCCAATGTCTCTGAATTATAACCCTCGCCCTTAAATTGTCCAGAATATGTTATTTCATGATCAGTCTGGCGTCCATCCAGATGATTGATCTCACTTACTTCTTGTCCCATCATTGTCACACTCGGAGTGACTTTATGGCCTCGTCCTCGCCCTAATTTCTCGTAGCGGTGGCAGTTCCATTCCATGGCAGCTCTGCTTTCAACGACGAACACAACCATATCAGTGGTCGACAGACGACGACTCAGTTTGGCTAAAGGAAGCAGAAAATAGAGATGCCCCACTTGCAGTTCCTGCTCTGCAGAAAGGGGAGAAATAAACTCATCGTAACGAATGGAATCGGCATGGCAGACGAAGAAGCCGGGTCTCTCTCTTAATATCTCTGCTACTTTCACATGCTCCGGGAACTCTCTAATCAATCCATCAGCCTCTTCCTCAATGACCACTAATTTGGCAGTGGGAAGATGAGGTGATCTAGAAGAAAAACATAACCCCATAAAATTCTCTGAAGGATAGATGGATACAGAGATTGGGGTGAGTACCAAAAACGGACTACCTGTGTGGGGGTTGTAATGATATTTTATAGAGAGGAATGCCACTATAATACTCCCACTGCTTGCGTAAGGGAATTCGTCAGGCAATGGAAAGCGGGACCCTCGCTACTCGTTCCCCAAGAAAGCAACACAAATGAGAGGGGGTCGATTCAATGATCCGCTCCCAGATCATCATTTTTTTTTGGAAAAAACGGGGGTTGAACGGTTAACTTTAGAATGGTAATAAAAAACCCAATCTCGGATATAAATTGCTGACAAATTTAAGTTTCTAGAAATCAAGGGAACTCGCCAGGTAAGAGAGACCGACTGAGACCGTTGGTACTTGCTACCCAATTAAGAATCCTATTGTTTTTTTTGGAGTACCGTTTTGCTCCGAAAATCTTTAGGGTCTAGCCAACATTCCTCCAATTGTTTTTTTTGGAGTACCGTTTTGCTCCGAAAATCTTTAGGGTCTAGCCAACATTCCTCCAACCTTTCTGATGCACTTTGTTTCTGATTTGATTGTCAGAATCTGTCAGAATCAAAATATTTTGGATCCGATCGGTCACATCCCGCATCTACCTAGCCAGGCGTCCCCTACTCGGCTCATTAATGCTATGAAGGTGGCCGGTGGGCAACTTGAATTCCAAACCAGACACAAAACTGTGCTTGGCCAGAACTCGTCGACCTCCCGCCACACCAGAGCTCCTCGACCTCCCTACCTCCTGCTTCTCCAAAACTCAGCGACCTCCCTGCGCTTGGGTAAGTAAGGTTCCGTTGCATCTGTTCCTTTTCTGAAAACGTTTTTGTTGCATTGGTGATTGCTCTGTCAACATGACTGCTCCCAAACTTCAATCCTTTGAAACCTGGAGCTGCTGCTTGGATTCGTATAAAGGGAATCCACTCCCTAAGGCGGCTTTCCTTTGAAACCTGGAGCTGCTGCTTGGATTCGTATAAAGGGAATCCACTCCCTAAGGCGGCTTTCAATAGCAAACAATGCAGGTTTATAGATTAGTTTTCATGGTTAGAATTTTAGAAATTGCTTGAAACCATTTATCTTCAGTCATAGACATTCTCCTCTCAACTAGATGTAATTTCCTTTATTATGATAAATATATGAACTCTGGGAGTAGTCGGTTGTAGCATGCTTCTTACTGTTGTAAACGACCCTACTTTCAGATTAATAATCTCACTTTGATTGTGATTCATAAACAACAATAAAATAGTCGGTTGTAGCATGCTTCTTACTGTTGTAAACAACCCTACATTCAGATTAATAATCTCACTTTGATTGTGCTTCTTTAAGACCCCGTAAGCCCAATTGTAAACAACCCTACATTCAGATTAATAAGCCCGCTTTGATCATGCATTTAAGACACCATAAGTCCAATGATATACAAGCACTAGTCTTCCTTTCCAACCATTGATGTAATAAGCTCGCTTTGATCATGCATTTAAGACACCATAAGTCCAATGATATACAAGGGCCAGCAATAGATCCCATGCTATTGGGCCATTAATGCCGCCTCTTAGCATGGGATCCATGTCGCCTCTTAGCATGGGATCCATGTCATACCCATCCCCCCATGGCGTAAATGCAATGACCGCCCGAGATTTCTGGCTTTCCGAGATTTCCGGCTTTTGAATACGATTGAGATCGCCTGAGATTTATATATATTTCTAATGCTTATATTTAAGAAGTTAAATATTATATTTAAAATTATAAAATTTATTTATTTATTACTATAATAAAAAATATTATTTCAAATATATATATTAAATTTTTATTTTTATTATATTAATTAGGAACCCCATTTGATGGTAAAGCGTCCGCCAAAAAATCTTTTTATATGATTTCTACCAAAAAACTTTGCTTAATTTATTATGGATCAAAAAAACTTGAATACATAAATAAATATTTATTTTTTATTAAAATTTATAATACTCAAAATAATGTTAAATTTACATAATTTATATTTATATTTTAAATATTTAATTTTAATTTTATAAATAATACTAATATAATAATATTTCATTTCTATTTATATTTTAAATTCTCAACCTAACTTCAAATTTTATAAATTATATAATTAATATAATTTAATATTAATATAAATTATTTTATTGATTGTAATTTAAAATCTCTAAATTTATTTATTTCAATAATTAATATAAAAAAATATTTTATTTCAAATTATTTAAAATTCTTTAAAAACACCTTTTTTATGCTTCTCGTTTCACGCCATTAACAAAGAACAGTCGTCCTTTATCCGTCCTGTAATTCAGTCGTCCTTGTAGAACAGTGGCGGCGGCTCGTTGTCAGACTTCCAGGACATGCAAACCGGCGTAGCATCCATCCATCATCATAGACTGCCGTAACCATGGCATGAAATGGCTATCATCATACATAAAAGGGCGCATTAAAATCCCTATAGCATGGGATTTATGGCTTGGTGGCAAGCAATAGATCCCATGCTATTGGGCCATTAATGCCACCTCTTAGCATGGGATCCATGTCGCCTCTTAGCATGGGATCCATGTCATACCCATTCCCCCATGGCGTAAATGCAATGCCCGCCCGAGATTTCTGGCTTTCCGAGATTTCCGGCTTTTGAATACGATTGAGATCGCCTGAGATTTCCGGCGCCGCAAATCTACCACGCTATAAATTTCCCGCCGTCTGATAGCTGAATTCGGGGCCTTTTAAATAACAGCGAAAGGGCGAAATCATGGTATCCATTTCGGCATCCATTTCTGCGTCGGCGTTTTGAAACCAGGGTCCATTTCTGCGTCTGCGTCTGCGTTTTGAAACAGGTAAGTTTATTCTGTTAGCATGGATGCCTTTTCAATTTGTTTTTTTCCATGATGAATCTACGATGCACGATTTAAATTTCAGGGTTTATACATCCATCTTAAAGAACGGGTCAACATTCGGAAAGGGACTGCGTGTCAGGTTTATAAGAGCCTCGGAGGCTCTTAAGTTGCCCAAGTTGCCCAAACCTATCATGTTTTTTTGCTTTTTAAGCTGCCATGAAAATTTTAATGCATATTTCTACTGTGAGACATAGCTCAGAAACTATTTCTCTTTACATTCTTCTTGATGATAAATTACATAGGTTGGCTGGAAACATCGATAAAAAATAACCCATGCGATGGATTCCAAAGCAACATCGATAAAGAATAACTCTATTTGATGAATTCCATAGCTCAGAAACTATTTTTCTTTACATTCGTCTTGCTGATAAATTACATAGGTTGGCTGGAAACATCGATAAAAAAATAACCCATTCGATGATTCCAAAGCAACATCGATAAAAAAAATAACCCATGCGATGGATTCCAAAGCAACATCGATAAAGAACAACTCTATGTGATGAAGTGCTAAGTTTCTAAAGTTAAGTTTCTGTAATCTATGTTGATGAAGTGGTAAGTTTCTAAATTTAAGTTTCTGTCATCTATGTTTGAGAAACTTTGTGCAGTAATCACATTGGAGAAGTTTTGTGAAGTTTTTTTAGAACTAATTATAATTATTATGATTTATCTTCAAAACTTTTTGCAGTAATTACATTGAAGAAGTTTTGTGAAGTTTTTTTAGAACTAATTATAATTATTATGATTCATCTTCAAGACAAGATAAATCTTATTGATTAATTCGTAAGTTAGGGACAAAACTTTTCTTATATGATTACTGCAGAAATGAAATTTTTTTTGGTTTGCTAATGAAACTTATGAACAAAATTTTTATTATGATATGAATTTTTTTTGAAATGATAAATTCACTTAAGGAGATAAAGTTATAAGTTAATGACTTACAAATATATGTAGAGTAATAGATTTTTTTGGTGGACTATCAATAAATTATTTTTTTAGTATCCAAATTTTATCTACCCATAATGATGTAAGCTAAACCAATAACCCTAAGTAATGTAAGTTTTTACTTATTCAAGATATAATTTTGTTTTTTTAATTGAACACTACATATTTGCGAATGAAAGTTTATAGCTAGCCTCTTAAGAGAAACGAAGTGTGACATCGTTTTTAATTTGTTTTTTTATTTTTCACAAGTCACATAACTTAAGTGGTCCATAATCCACACATATTTTTTTACTAACCAAAGCATTTTTACTTCATTAGGAGTGGGACTTTGAACAAAGGGCATCAAGTTTCAAGAGCTTTTGTTCATAGTTTATTTGAGCTTACTTTTTCACACCATAAGTGAAGGAAGACACATAAAAGCAATCATAATTTGAACAAACTAAATTTCTCCACAGGGGCCATAAAATAATTTATTTTGTACAAATTGAAATATGTTCCGAAAATACTCTTGTTAATATCTAAATGGAAATTTTGTTATACTAAAATGGAAATAATTCACGTATTTGTCATTGAGATTTTGAAATTTGTTACCAAATGATATAAAACCGGTTATGGTTTATTAAGTTTTATGTCTTAGGAGCCAAATCAATGTTCTTAACATTTATTTATAAGTGGAGAAAGAAATACAACTAACACATTTTAATAAAAGCACACACATATTGAATAAATAAATAACCTACCGAGTTCATCAAATGTACCGACAAAAGTAGGATTCTAATTCTTACAACTAGCCGCAAAGTTTATATCAATATATATCAAAGTAAAAAAAAATTACTTCCAAAGCTTGTGTTTTTGAAAAACAATATGTTTGATTAGAAAAGTTCAATGAAACTATTGCAACCATATAAATTAGATGACTAATAAATAATAGATATCAATTCATAATCAATAACAATAGACACTACTTTAGCATATCTCATTTTATTAAGATTTAAAAAAACATAAAACCCAACTAATCTATAATTGTATTTCCCTTCGACCCCTTCCACCTCAACCACTCATCACAAGTTGTACCATGAGACCAACATGGTGACACCACCTCCACAAAGACATCATATGTCATACATGGTTAGTCTAAATTTGCATGAAATCTATAAGTTGATTAATGACCCAAATATTACCTTTACCAAAGTGGTTTACCTGAAAAGTATAAAATAGTTACCTAAAAATGTGATTGCTATTCTTAGTGATATGCATTAATCAAGACCATAATATCTACTCAAACCAAATTATTTTCGATGCAATTTTTATAGGTATTTGAAGAATGAAGAAGTGGGAGAGGATTAATGAGTTGGAAGTTGAAGACCCGGAGGATATGATTGAATTTTCAGCAGAAGATTTAACATGGACAGAGATTAATGGGGACCAAGTTGCAATTATTCCATATTGTCGACTTGATGATTTTATAAGAGGAGAGGAATCGAGTGAACGGGCACCCACTCAATTTCTTCTTGCTTCTCAACGAAGTAAAAAAGCAGAGGATATCGGACAAACATATTTTTCAACATATCTGGAGTACATGATGTGAGTCTTTATATCTTTTTTCAATATATGTATAATTCTTTTCAATATGCATAAATTTTATATCTAATTTGTTGTAAATGTTTTATATATAGTTATTGGTGTGCATATGGTCCGAAGTGCAACAACAGAATTATGAGTGCATCCTCAGATCAAAACAAAAAACACAATCAATGTGAAAGTATTAAAGTTGGTTGCCAATGTCACTTCATTGTGCGGCGACTTCAACTTAGACCAGATGATGCTGTAATAATATATACTGCATGTAGGCATATTGATAAATCCAATGTTGTTTGTCATGGAAAAGATGCAATCGGTAGGCCTATGAGATTCAGTTATGCACCACATTTAACAAGGGATATGCGATCTATTGTCCAACATTTAATCCAAAGAGGTTTTAATGTTACAATGATATGGGATAAGTTCATCTTTGATGTGAAGGATGGATTCGGTGAGTTATACACAGGGACATCTCAAGATACATACATGACAAGACAAGATATATTAAACATTTACAATGATACCATAAGGCTAGAGTATGTTAAAGATCAAAGTGATCCAATCAGTGTAGAATGTTGGTATAAGGAACACACTGAGAGCTTTTTCTTCTACCAGAAACAAGATCTTTCTGAAAACATCCCTTTTATCATAGGCATACAGACAAAGTGGATCCGTTCAATGATGCTAAAATATTCTCACAACAATATAATCTCAATGGATTCAACATTTGGTACAAATAAGTACGGGGTGAGTACAAAATTACCCTAAATCTAATTCATTTATTCAACACCATTTTAATGCTTGTATCTTATATAAATATAATTATGTACTTTGTTTGTAATGTAGTATCAACTTTACACTTTAATGGTCTTCGACAAACATCACAATGGGGTTCCAGTAGCTTGGGTGATATCATCACGCAATACTATAGTTGATATTTGTAAATGGATGTCAACTCTCTTTGCCATTGGGAAGAAAGAGCAACCAGATTGGCATGTTAAAGCCTTCATTACAGATGATGCTACTGCTGAAATTGAAGCATTAAGGTGATGTGTTTATTCTTTTTATAAGAGACATAAAAATATTCTTAATGTATATTCTCTCTAAAAATTATGTTATTCCAGGTCTTCAATCAACTGTACAATATTATTATGTGTGTGGCATGTTCGTCGTGCATGGTTGAAGAATGTTGGAAACAAAGTCCAAGGAAGGGAAAACCAAATCCGAATTTTCCGTGCTTTAGGAGAAATCATGCACACATGTGCAGATGATGAATCTGTAAAAAAGGCAGTTGAAAATTTATTTGAAGGATTCAGTGACCATACAAAGTTTTTGGAATATTTTAAAGCAACTTGGTTAGCCAACAACAAAATATGTAAGTTTCTTATAAGTGGCTTTAATGACTCTTTTTTGCATGTCATATGTATAGTTATTAATTCATAACCAATAAATTTCTTTCTACAGATATGTGGGCAAAAGCGTACATAAATTTTCCACATTCCAATCAAAATACAAATAATGCAATTGAGTCTTACCATCGGTATATCAAGCAGAGGTACCTAAGTGAGAAAAACAATGCATGCCATAGGCGGGTTGATTGGTTGATTTATGTGTTGTTGACAAAGGTTGTATTATATTACAATCATATGCAACGTTTAAAAGAAGCTGGTTTTGTACGACCCAGAAAAATTGAGGAACAGTTGAATTCATCCAGGTGTAGAGCTAACCAAATCCCAAATGAAGATTGTGTGCCTGATGAAAAGAGTAACAACGATTATTGGGTTCGTAGCCAAAATAACAATACTCGTGATATTTGGTACAATGTCATATATAAAGATTCCACTCTACACTTTTGTAATTGCAAGTGGGCCTTAAATGGAAACATCTGTAAACATGTATTGAAAGTTGAGATGTTGGCAAGTAACATTAGCTTGGGTGAAAATGTATTCCCTAATGTCACTAATCCTACTACAGAAATTCCTAGAATTTTATTTGATTTGAATGAGTCACCTATATTGGGCCCAGAAATCCAAACAGAGCTTCTACCATGCTTTGATTCTCCTCCCATTCTAAATTATCATAATGAAACAAGCAATGATAATTTAGATAATTTCTCATATAATGTTGAAACGACCAATGTACGACCAGATAGTGCATTATTTGAAGATGATGAGATGAAACGTGTTAACTCATCAACTCATGAGAAATTGAGATCCATAATACCTACAAATTTGGAACAGGCATATGCATTAAACAACTTGGTAGACAAAGTATGTCAAGAATACAACAAAATGTTTTTCAATACTATAACTCCATCCAAGATCACTACCAAGAGAAAACATAGTTTCTTGAGCCCAGTCAATAAGAAAAGGTGTTTTGGTCACAAGTCAAATGCAGGGAAAGATAAACTACAATTTGAAAGGGTTGGACGAGTTCGTGCAAAAAAAAAGAGCATGAATGAACAGCTGGAGTTGTCTTCTCAACGACAAAGAACTGTGGACCACATGCCTGAGTTAGTGCAACATTCTATTATACACAAAAATGGTAAATCTGATGTTATGCATTTTTTCATGTGAAATATGATATACTATCATTTGCAATGCATAGGCATAACTATATGAACTTTTTTTGTTGTTACAGTTGACAGGCCAACTTGTCGACTCCAATTATTTGATGAGCATGTCGATGAAAGAAACTATAGCATTGGGAGCACTTCTCCAATCAGTACTTCTCCCATGCCTATAACCGACTCCCCAAACCTTTCCCAATTCCCACCCCTCCCCTTTAACCATCCGCCCTTCTCATTGTTCCAATCATCCACCCTCAACATTCCAATTTCCCCCCCTAGGGTGATCGCTCGCCCTAGGGTTATTCCCACTATCGTACAACCAATAGGGATGTATCATCGCCCCAACCCACTACATTTTTCCAATTTTTCTCCCACCATGCCTTTATCCATCACCCCTGAACCATGCCTATATCCATCACCAAGTGCTCCACCATCTACCCAGGAAGGGCAGTCTTCTCCATTGCCTTAGATCTTCATGGTGAGAATGAGTAGTTGACCAAAAACTTATCATTAATTAATGAAATTGATTATATGCATTTTGGATTTTGCAACTAATTGGTTATTGAATTTTTGCAGCAATATCACTTTGGAAATGCACTTGGGAGTGCCAAGAGTGGCGATGGTGACTTATACACCCAATTTCTAGATCAGTCATGAGGCGGCATTTCCATAATGTCATTCATGGGCATGAACTTCCATTATCTATGTTGGGAATGAAGTTCCATTTTGTAGAAAAGAAAAATGTATAACTAGACAAATTTGGAATACAAATACATGAATTTGAACTTGTGTGTATGACAATGTCTTCATTGACTTTTAAATTCATGATGTGGATTTGATGTTATATTCTATCAATGTTACATCAGGTTTGAGGAATGTAGTTAGAATGGATTTATTTGTTTCATGTACAAGTTATCAAGTTTGCAAGTTAAGTTACTTTTATATTTATATCTTACTCAATGTTGCACGCATGAAAAAACATATCATTACCAAGGAACTTTGCTTAGTTATAATAATAGATGTATCATGTACATGAAGAGAGCATATATATGGATTTAGATTTATTTTAATTTTTTATTTATGAAAAAGAAAACTAAAGTTGAATTTATGAAAAAGAAAAGTACACTATACATGCCATATAAGAAAATCTGCAAAAATAGATAATGATTTGAGCCTTTACCACTTAACTACTAACATTTAGAGATGAAAAATTTATTGATAAGTGGTGTAGTATTATTTAAGTTTTATTATATATATATATATATTAACAATTCCTTTATTTATCTTTGGAGCCCTGTAACATAATGTACACAACTCCTCAACAAATCCTCCTCCAACATGTTGTAGATACTAAAGTAAAATTCCATTCTCCAATTACATCCAAAACAAGACTTTTGATTGTCCAATTGTATCAGAAGCAAGACTTTTGGCTTTTTGAATAAGCACTTCACTAATTTTATTTATTTTGGATATTTCAGCTTATTGCCTCAATGGGTGCATCATAATGAAAAGGTAAGTGGCTAGGTTGAGAGTTTAACATCACACTTCATGTTTAGATTTATACAAATCTTGATGCAATGTAAGCTATATAAATTTTTGGAGTGCTAGAAATTACAATGCCCTAATTTTATTGAACAAAGTTGATTGTGCTATAACAATATGACCCTATAATAATATATAAGGGCAAAATATATTACGATGCGATAAGGGCTTGGAACCAAGGATGGATCTAGAAGGTTTGAATTCTAGTTAATTCGACCATGCATTCTAGTTACTCAAATGAAAAAAAATAAATAGCTTTAAGCTAGTTCTTTGGTAAGGAATTTTTAATTGATTGAACATTTTAAATGTCTATTCTCTCTTATTTTGAAATGAACAATCCAACAATGCTCATGTCATAAAACAAAGACAATATTGATTCATAATTTACTACAAACATATATGGAAGATGTTTAAACCCCACAAAAAAAAAGAAAAAAAAAAAAGAAAAGATTATGTAAAATAACAAATGTAGATACCAAAATACATGAGCAAGAAAAAAAGGAAAACTCAAACTAGGAAAGTGTTCACCCATAATTGAAAATCATCAACAACTAAAACTAGGAAAGTGTTCTGTCTGCCCCTCTATTTGTGGATGGTATGTTGTACTGAATTGAATATGAGTGCCTAACCCAGTAAAAAGGGCTTTCCAAAATGCAGAAGTAAACTTTACATCCTGTTCGGAAATAACTACTTTCGGCATGCCATACAACCGAAATATCTCCCTCATAAATATATCTACAATTTCAACAATTTTGTAAGTATATGTGATAGGGATAAAATGAGTTTTTCCTCTCAACTTATCCACCACTACCATGATAGAATAATTTTTCTTTTTGGATTTGGGCAAGCCTATTATAAAGTCCTATTGTAGCAGCTACAATCACCTTCCAAAATTTTTCCTTCGCTTCATTTTAGAGCCTCCCTCCTCGAAATCATAGCAGCGATCCCACAATGATAAGGTACTTATGTTTATTTGTTTTTATCTGTCACTTAATAGCTTGTGTTCACTCACTTGTTCTGTCCCAAAATTTTGAATTTGATCCTCACAAAAGTCGTATTTGTTGTACTTAGCATAATGCTAATTTTCTCTTAAGGTTTTCAACATTATCTGAAGGTGCTCCTTATGCTCTTCTAAGTTCCTTGAGTATATAATAATGTCGTCAATAAAAATCAAAACAAATTTATCTAGGTAAGGGTGAAAATACTATTCATTTAACTCATGAAAGTTACAGGGGAATTAGTAAGCCCGAACGGTAAGACGACAAATTCATAATGACCATAATGGGTTCAAAATGTTGTCTTGCAGATTACTCGCACTTTTATTTTGATTTGATGATACCTTGACAATAGATCAATTTTAGAAAACTGAGTCGCTCCCTTGACTTAATCAAATAAATCATCGATTCTTGGAAACAGGTACTTGTTTTTAATAGTTAATTTATTTAGTTTCCTATAATCGAGATATAGGTGCAAGGTCCCATCTTTCTTTCTCACAAACAACATTGGGGATCCCCAAGGTGATACACTTGGGCGAATGTACCCTTTGTCTAGCAACTCTTGTAACTGCATCTTAAGCTTTGTTAATTCAGGCATACTCATTCGGTAAGGGGATTTTGACACTGGGGTAGCTCCTGGAACTAGCTCTATATTGAAATCAATTTCTCTTTTTGTGGGAAGCCTAATAATTTTTTTTCGGAAAGACATCTAGGAATTCTTGTTGTCACACATGTGAACCTTGTAGTATTCATCATTCATGTAGAATCATAGAATATCAAGGTTACTTTCTATGATCACCTTATAGTACCTGGACCTATTTCTGAGCGCTATGTTGCAGATGGTCTACTTCAATATGCCATCAAGTATCATGAATATGAGTTGTCAAGACTGTATTCTTTATAGCAAATGATTCAATCCGAGGTAGTGATTGTCACTATTATGATGCCATCATGTTATTATTGAGATCACTGTATGACATAGACTGAAACTGTGGGAGACACCAAAATTGTTGATATGTACTCGAGTTCTGAATGCTTCATCTTTTGACTGAGATTACTTGATCCTAGAACTTTAGATAAGGATCCAAATCAACCTTACTGTAGGACTAAATTGTCTTGTTGTTGTAGACTTTCTCCTTAATTATATAGACAAAAGCCCTTACCATTGTATATTGCTGTTGTAGACTGATCCTTCAATCCCTGAAGTAGGTTTTGAAACACAAAACCCTTCAACTTTCTTTGATGCCCTTCTTGAAAAATGATCCTTGAATATCTCTTTTTGCCTCCCTTCCTTTGACTTCAACACCTTAGATTTGATACCATGTTGAAGAATCTAGTGCAAATTATGTTAATAAGATTCTTCTCACCAGGATAACTATTTGTGAGGTATTTTTAACTGTTTCTTATTAGCACTATCTTCGCTTTTAGTATTAGAGTGCATTCTTAGTTCATCAAATAGTTACCAAAACAAAAGAGACAAGGACACAAGATGTTGGCTTTCTGCCAGGGCCAAAACCTCTCACTCTTTAAGAGGAAAACACAGTACACAAAATTTTTCTTATAGAGATTCCAATTGACGAATACCAAGACCATTACCCTTGACCTATTAGGCCACTCCAAGACCAAGACACCAATCCTCTTCTTTGTCGCTGCTGAGATCATCATCATCACTGTTGCTTCACTGAGGTCATCATTATTGCACCGCATATATCATTATAGTTGCACCATTGCAACACCTTTATTAAGATCATTGCTACTCTTCCACTAAGATCATTGCTGCTCCTCCATTGAGACTTTCACCATAACACCAAGATCTTTATACTAAGATATGTATATATATACCAAGATCTTCATCATGCTTATGACTATGTATTAACTATGATTACTTCTATGCTCAAATTATAGTTGCATCTTAAATGTATGCTGAGACAGAGAGTGATAGTTTAAGATCCTCCTCTTTACAAGAATGTCAAGACTGTATGTTGAGACAAAGGTATGCCAAGAGTATATTATTGAGAGATCTTCATTACACATATGTGGACAATGGGACTACATCTTAGTATGTCGAGACATTACTTCATTAATACTATGAGGAGGCCGAGACATCACCGAAAAACACAAAGATCATTATTCATCCACAACACTAAACTACTGTACTCATCGGATATTTCTGAACCACTGTACTTGTCCAAGATTTCAAAGGATCTGAGTTCCTATCCTTCTTATAATGTAGATCCTTTTCACGCCTATATATTGTGGTTTTCCTTGTATATATGTCGACATGAGAGAGGGAACCATTGTGTCTCTTTATTTGAGCCGACATGATTGTTTTTTATTCATTTTGCAGGCCGACATGATGAAGAAAATTGTGCTTATCATTTGGAGGGCTTCTTGACATTTCTATAGACTTGTATACATTAAACATAAGCTCAAGAAGAGCTTCTTCATACATGACATTGACTCTTTGACTTAATAATAAATCCTAAGGCTCTCAATGTGAGCCACTAACAAATAAACCTATTGCTCATGAAACCCACGCAACAAGGCATACAAAAATAATTTTATTTCTTTTATTTCATCATTTACAAAGATCATTTCATTATGAAGACTGAAGCTAGTTACACCTTTTTCAACACAATGTCACATTGTGACTAAGATTTTCTCAATATGAAAATTAACCATGGCCCAACGTCACATTGTCACAAAGATTGGCTTGATTTGAAAATCAATCATGCTCAAGAATGCTCAACCATGGTTGAATGCCACATTGTGACAAATATTTTCTGAATATGAAAATGAACCATGGTCAACCATGGTCAACCATATTTATTTTAGGGTTTATAATATTTATATTTCAGTTTATATGCTTTGGGTTTATAATATTAATCCCTTGGGTTTAATATTATTGCCTTGGATTTATAATAACTTGGGGTTATAGAAAAATGTATAGCATTTTATAAAGATAAATGTTTTCTCTTTGTATTAACATTTTAATGTGGAGAATATGAATCATAAATAAAATATTTCAATGTCAACTACTTACAAATTATATAAAACAAGTGAAAATAAAAAATATTATAATTAAAACAATTTTTTTAGTGTGTTTCCCAAAACCAACCTCGATCCATTGAACTATGGATCTACCAATACTAGTCCAAAGGAATAAAATATCTCTACCGCATTTTAATTACAATTATGATTTCTCATTTATAGTTTATTTCAGCCCATTTATCACTTCACATAAAACTTATTGAATATAACCTATATTAATTTTAATTATACATATATACATACTTTCATACATTTCAAAATACATGAACTCTATTTTTATTTTGTGCGTATATATAAAATTATATTTTTGGGTATTTATTTAAAAAAAACACACGGAGTGGGGATTATAGCCCTTACATAAATATGTTGAGCTCTAATCCCCACTCTATGTGCTTTTTTTGATATATATATAAAAAGAGTCCATGTATTTTGAAATTCAAGTTCTTATGTGATGGAACGTATATATGTATAATTAAAATTAGTATAGATTATATTGAATGAGTTTTTCATCAAAATATTTGAAAACTTAAATATTATATTTAAAATTTTAAAATTTATTTATTATAATAAAATAAATTTCCATAATAAAAAAATATTTTAAATTTTCTTTTTTTAATTAGGTTAATTAAAATGTTCATGTCAATTTATATATATATTTCTAATGGTTATATTTAAGAAGTTAAATATTATATTTAAAATTATAAAATTTATTTATTTATTACTATAATAAAAAATATTATTTCAAATATATATTAAATTTTTATTTTTATTATATTAATTAGGAACCCCATTTGTTGGTAAAGCGTCCGCCAAAAAATCTTTTTATATGATTTCTACCAAAAAACTTTGCTTAATTTATTATGGATCAAAAAAACTTGAATACATAAATAAATATTTATTTTTTATTAAAATTTATAATACTCAAAATAATGTTAAATTTACATAATTTATATTTATATTTTAAATATTTAATTTTAATTTTATAAATTATATAAATAATACTAATATAATAATATTTCATTTCTATTTATATTTTAAATTCTCAACCTAACTTCAAATTTTATAAATTATATAATTAATATAATTTAATATTAATATAAATTATTTTATTGATTGTAATTTAAAATCTCTAAATTTATTTATTTCAATAATTAATATAAAAAAATATTTTATTTCAAATTATTTAAAATTCTTTAAAAACACCTTTTTTATGCTTCTCGTTTCACGCCATTAACAAAGAACAGTTGTCCTTTATCCGTCCTGTAATTCAGTCGTCCTTGTAGAACAGTGGCGGCGGCTCGTTGTCAGACTTCCAGGACATGCAAACCGGCGTAGCATCCATCCATCATCATAGACTGCCGTAACCATGGCATGAAATGGCTATCATCATACATAAAAGGGCGCATTAAAATCCCTATAGCATGGGATTTATGGCTTGCCATATACAAGCACTAGTCTTCCTTTCCAACCATTGATGAAACTCATAAACCTTATTTTTTCTTTGTTGGGATGAAATCTAGAATAATATACGCATAAATCAGAGTTCTTATTCCACTCTTTAGGCCATAACTCTGCCACTTGTTGGCTGTTTGAGATCTGAAATGAAGTCTAGAATAATATATTACATAAATCAGAATTCCAGTTCCACCCTTTAGGCCATAAATTTTCCACTTGTTGGCTGTTTGAGATCTGCAATTTTATATAAGAAAACTAACCATTTTAGATCTCTTGACTACAACCAAAGAATCTTTCTTTTGGTTGTTCCAAAAATCTGCATTTCATTATTATTTCTTTGCAAAATCAAAACTACTCCTAAGCTTGAAAATCTGTCCATTTGAGTGGTTTTTGTTAGATTATGTTTTAAGATGCTCTTACATATTTGCTTTCGGTTCTGCTGTTTCATTTCATTTTCTTTTAAATGCATATTTTTATTCTGATTTCTCACTTATTTTGTTTTTGTAATATTTCAAATTGTTTTATTTCCCAGGCAAAGTAAATAAGGTTGGAGTATTTAGAGTGTCTATCCATTCGGGGAGTGCAATGGTGTTGGGATGTTATAAACACAGTTTTGCAATCTGCAACTGATGTGAAGCATTTGGTAATGAAAATTGAGTTTAGCGGAGATGCAGAAAGACTGCAACCTTTTCCTAAGATAGACTTTGTTGATTTTTTCAATAGCCATCCAAGATTAACCAATTTTGAAGTACATGGTGCCATGTTTGTTGCACTGTGACAACAAGTAAGCTTGTTCATCTCTAAATTATAACATATTGTTTGGGATGTTGGTTGTTATCTTTGCATTTTTTTTTTTGGTTAGTGTTTCTGTTGGAAAAATGGAAAGCTCAATGAAAGATTTGTATTAATTTTTTCTTCTAAAGTTGTATTTTTTTATCTTGCAGTTGGACTCCTTGTTCACAATATCTTGCCTGGAAAAGATTTTGATTACAGTGAGGTCACCTTTGAATGTTGAACAAAAAATGATGACATTAATGTCCTTAGTCAAATACAGCCCAAAACTAAAAGAATTGATTATAAGAGTTTCCCAAATGAAGAATTGCCAAGAAACTGCAGACAAATTCAAAGACTGCCAAGAAACTGTAGACAAATTATTTGAGCAAGTTATGAGGTTCAAGCTTAGGAATCAGGTTGTCACAATTGAGAAAATGAATTCAGGGCTTCGATGCTTGATGTTTTTGGCTTACCTCTTATGGGAGGTCCATGCTTGATGCTTTTGGCTTACCTCTTATGGGAGGTCCGGGAAGCAACACAATCCTATGGTTTAAAGAGTTATGATTTTTGTACTTGGGGCATCAGAGATTAAGGTGCCTACCATATTTTTGGGAAATATAGCTTTGTGTTCTATTCTATAAATCTCAAATTGGCAAATTATTTAAGAATCAGACTTGAGTTGCATCTTATTTACTTTTATTGTTGAAGTAGAGTTAAAATGTGCTCTTATAATTATTGTCACATTTGAGTTTGAGATGGATATGGTAATATACCGAAGGTATACATTTTGGCACTTCTAAGGTGTCATTTTGCCTTCTCTTTGATATAGAGCTTCGGGATATCAGGAAATGATGTTTAGGTTTCATTTTTAGTTTCTATCTTCTATAGAGTTATAAAGAGTGCACCTTTGTAAAAGGTTTGATCACCATTGGATGGATTTCTGTTGGAGGCAGAATCACTTCTATTTGGAAAATATTGGATAGCAACATATTTGGAGATACTATTTTTGCTTGTAATCACAACCTCTGTATCACAAATGCTATCCTTATTGCATATGATCTCTCCACTACTTTTATTATTTCCTGATCATAAACCTAGCAATGGCAGGTTTTGGAATGATTAGTTGTTTTATTGAAAAAAAATTGTTGTATAATTTCATGAATTCTGTCCTTGATTTATGCGAGACATTTTTACAAAATTTATGGCTTTATAACTTTTTTCGGATGGTTATGGCCTACTGGAAAATATGTTTGATCATTTGTTTTAAGATGTTTTGGGTGTTATGCCTTATGGATCTTCTCTATTTGATATCCATAATAATTACAAATCTTGCTACTAACTACATATCCCTAATTGGTATTTAATCTAAATCTATACCCCTAGTGTTTGAAATGCACGATCAAAGCAGGCTTATTAATCTGAATGTAGGGTTGTTTACAACAGTAATAAGCATGTTACAACCGACTGCTTTATTTCTATTTATGAATCCTAGGATTCATATATTTATCATAATGAAGGAAATTACATCTAGTTGAGAGGAGAATGTCTATGACTCGAGATAATTCAAGCAATTTCTAATATTCTAACCATGAAAACTAGTTTATAAGCCTGCATTGTTTGCAATTGAAAGTTGCCTTAGGGAGTGGATTCCCTTTATATGAATCCAAGCAGCAACTCTAGGTTTCAAAGGAAAGCCGCCTTAGGGAGTGGATTCCCTTTATACGAATCCAAGCAGCATCTCCAAGTTTCAAAGGATTGAAGTTTGGGAGTAGTCATGTTGATAGAGCAATCACCAATGCAACAAAAATGTTTTCGGAAAAGGAATAGATGCAATGGAACCTTGCTTACCCAGGCGTAGGGAGGTTGACGCGTTTTGGAGAAGAAGGAGGTAGGGAGATGAAGGAGCTCTAGCGTGGTGTGAGGTCGAGTTCTAGCCGGGCGCGGTTTTGTGTCCATTTTGGAATTCAAGTTGCCCACTGGCCACCTTTGTTGCATTAACGAGCCGAGTAGGGGACGCGTGGCTGGCTGGACAGAGGATGTGATTGATCAGATCCAAAAGATTTTGATTTTGAGAGATTCTGATAATCAAATCAGAAATGGAGTGCATCAGAAGGGTTGAAGGAATGTCGGCCGGAGCCGGAAGATTTTCCAGGCGGGAAGGGAATTCAGGCAATTCCTTCGCCTAGTTAGACTACTCCATTTCAATTATTCAAATGCTTAATATTCCAGGTCAATGGGCTAAAAATCTTAGATGGATAGTCATAATATAAATACTAATACTGAATATAAATACAAGTAGTTTCTTTCTTAAGTAAAGTGGAATTTTTCTACTTCCCAAAGTCAACACCTATGATAAATTGCACATAGAAAAATATGGGGCACAAAAGATTCAAATGTCATACATACAGTGAGCTGGAATCATATTCCATTCATATACTAAAACACCTATCGATAAAATTCTTTGAAGGATAGCTAGATCCAGATATTGGGGTTAGTATTGAAAATGGCTTGCCTGTGCAAGTATGTTGTGAAGAGATTTTATAGAGAGGAATGTTGTTATAATATTCAAGTGCTTGCATGAGGGTATTCGTCAGGTAATGGATACCAAGATCCTTGGTACTTGTTCCTAAGAAAGCCACTTTTAGATCATCATATAAAGTCCCGACAAATTTAAGTTTCTAAAAATCAAAGTCACTCGCCACGTAAGCGATACCGAGACTATTGGTACTTGTCGCCAACTAAGAACATTTGTGCCTAGATTTTGTTTTGGGCGATTCATTCGTTCGAATATTTAATATTCCAGGTCAATGGGGTTAAAACTGGATAGAAATTTACAATAGGAGTTGTTTGCTTATTTTTTGTTAGAATATGGCTAAATCTTGATTTGGTTTGTGTAGTTTAAACTGGTTTTTGACTATATATATATATATATATATATTTATTTATTTATTTATTTAGCTCCTTCAACAATGCACTTTGATTGCGAAAAAATTTCCTATCAAACTTGCTATTTCAACAAATAGCACAACACAAATCAAGATTTAGCCACAACCTTTTTTTATCAAATTCTGAATAAAAATAAACTAGCACAACCACATTTACCAATGTTGTTGATATACACGGGTGTATATGAAGCATATATACAATCACGTTTTCCAATGTAGTTGATGTACACTGATAGTCGTATATCAACCACATTAATAATTATTATGTGTATTTTTTTAAAAACCAACTATTTAGGATTATTAATATATATATATATATATATATGAGAATATGATTATTATATTAATATTATATTAAGTTACTCTATAATATTTTATTTAATATTATTCAATTTTAAATTGTTTAATATAATTTAAATATTTAATAATAATATTAACCCATAATAATATGAGTAATATTAATTAACAATAATAATCTTAATAACAATAATTATTTTAGTAAATGTGGTTGATATACGCATAAGGTTTCATTTTTATTTATGACACAAACTATTGATAAATATATAATAATAATAATAATAATAATTTCTACAAAAAGATTTTACTTAATTCATTATGGATAAGAGAAGGTTGAATATAAAAATTTGGACTTGTCTTTAGTGAGACTTTTTGGAAGTTTTTACGGTGGGTTTTTCCGGTCAAATTTCTCTAAAATTCGACAGGAATTTATTGAAATCACAAGCTTGAAGGGTAATCGTGTGCAATTGAAGTGCCCTAGGAGTTTTCTAATGTGTTGAATCCATATATACAGTGAAAAACTAGTTTAAATAACACAAATCAAGATTTCACCTCAAATTTTTTGGCCGGATTCCGGCACTGAAAAGTCTAAAAAATCGCACTAAAGACAACTCCTAAAAATTTATTATTCATTTTTTTAAAAATACAAATAAATAAATACTTATTTTATTAAAAAATGAATAAAATTCAAAATTGTTTTTAGAATATATATATATATATATATATTTTATAACTAATAATAATAATAAAAGAATAATTAAATAATTAATCATTGTTAAACAATAATAATATTTTTTAATTAAATATTATTCAATAATAATAATAATAATATGAATATTAATTAATTAAATAAAAATAAAAATAATTAATTCAATTTTAGATAATAATAATAATTAATAATAAAAATAAACTAGATATTCTAAAAAAACAGACTTAAAAACTACTATTTTTTTAGACTTAAAAACTACTACTAAATAAGTAGTATGATAAATTACACATCTCGAAATATGGTACACTAGAACATTCAAATGTTATAAATAGAATTTGTATCATATTCCATTCATCTACGTGTTGGCTACAGTGTTGTCGAAGAGTTTTTTTTAGTGCAATTTTTTGGACTTTTCAATGTCGGAATCTGACAGAAAATTTTGCGCTGAAATCTTGATTTGTGTTATTTAAATTGGTTTTTTGACTGTATATAATGAATTCAGCGCCATGAAAAACCCATAGGGCACTTCAATTGTGCAGAGTTACCTATCAAGCTTATGATTTCAATAAATTCCTGCCGGATTTTATAGAAATTAGATCGGAAAAACCCACCGGAAAAGCTTCCAAAAAATCGCAATAAAGACAACTCCTTTGGTCGATGGTTTAGTTTGGTGAAACTTCTCGTGAATTTCTCCAATTTTAATGCAACATTGAGTTTGGTATCTTTTTTCTTTTGAATTTTAAATTGCTAATAGGTGTTGTGTTATATTTTTTTATTGCTTTATTGAAATTTACTAATAAGAATGAGTGTGAAATTTTATTATTTTTTATTAGTTGAAATGCAGTTTTAAATATATAAATATATTTTTAAGCTATAAAAATTCTATAATAAAATAAAAACATACCTGTTTAAATTACTTTAAGTTGTAATAAAATTTTTTAGACACATCCCTAAAACAATAAAACAAAATTCAACTTCCTAAAAATAGTAAAAATAAAAAATAAATAAATAGTATAAATGTTTTAAGCGTTCTTTATTTATTTTATATTTTCTAATTAACTAGATTTAAAATTTGCTTAAAATATATGAGAATTATATATTTAAGTAATTGAATTTATATAATTATAATATTTCAAAAAATCAAAACATTATATTTATTTATATATTTAAAAATATAATTCAAATAATGAAAATTATATCACAATTTCTTTATGTTGGATATCCAATTTCTTAGTGTCTAGGTTCTTGTTATTTTATTGTGATTGCAATGAGAGGTGTTTTAAAGTTCAAATAAGAAATATATTGTCCAATAATACTAAATTAGAATAATAATAAAAATATAAAAAGACAAGTATATTTGTTTAAATTTAAAAAAAATATATATAGTTAATTTTACTATATTTCATTAATAATAATAACTAGCACAACTGGTGGGCCTCAGTATTGCAACAATAATACTGCAACTCCTGGAATTCCCTTTTTTAATTTTATCAACCCGGTAGTTAGCTGGCACAAGTCCGCTAGGAGCTTAAGCCAACTTCTATGAGCTCTGAGAAGAAGCTTTTTAACTGATGGACGAAAGCTAACTCAAAGAAGGCTAATCTACTTGCAGAAAGAAATTGGAAAGCTGAAAGGAAACGTAAACCCTAGCAAACCCTAATTTTACCAGCTAGCCCTACTGATGCAAGAAAGAGGATGCAAGCTACTGAAAGAGATGCCATTGACTTCTAGGAAGGTAAGATACATGTGTCTAAGCTACTTCTACAGTAACGTCTGAAAAAAAACATCTTTTTGTATTTTTGAATAAGTTGTCAGAATTATCATGCATGTGCTTTTAATCGGTTTTTGACTGTGCAGATGTGGATTGGTGAGAGGAAATGCTTGCAGAAGGTTGGGAAGGTTCGAAGAGGGCCAGAGAGTTTCACAGTGACCGGATCTCAAGAAACCGCTTTCGTGAGCTTCTACAGGAAATCTGCAGGGGTTCTACAGGATGTTCTGTAATTTTCTACAGGATGTTTGTAATTTTCTATAGGATGTTCAGAAATGGGATTTTGGAGGATGGATGGAGGAAGAAAGATGAAGGAGTGGGTATGGAGGTGAGATAAGGGTGTGAGGAGGTCCAGGACTTGGGGAATGGAGCTGAGAAGTGGCGAGGATGGTTGGATTTGTTCAAGGAGAGGTAGAGCAATGTTGCACAACAATATGGGAATTTAGGGCAGAGTGAGAAAATGGCAAACGTAAGGCAAGGATTCTAAGTAGAGGATGAATCAGGTGGGATTGATGGAGAATGGGAAGATAAAGAAGGATAACAGGTGCTCTGCAAGTTTTTTTTCAAACGAAACAAACAAGGATTTGGAAAATCAAAGACCTAGTTACGTTAGTCTATTCTGACCTAGATAACAACAAAGAAATGGAACAGAAGTTTATTTGTACTGAAATCAGATGAAATAACTATGCAACGAAGCAATCAAGAATCTGAACATGTAACCAACTTCTGCAATTAAAAATCGAACACTAATGATTGCATGGCGAAGCAAAGACAGTGTTTTTGGTGGCAGCAAGGTCACCTTGATCCCAACTCCTGATCCCACTGAGGGAGAGGTGAAATCAGAGGTGCTTGATGGCCCTTTTTCTGAAGATCTTCCCTGTTATTAACCTATCAACTAAATCTGAACATGAAAATCCTTTTTTTATTATAAAAAACAACCTAAATAACAAAACAAGATTTAAATCTAAATAACAGATTTTATTCTAAGAATGCAACAAAAACACATAAAAGTAAACAAAGGAGGTACTGGGCACTTGAGATGGGCCCAACCCCAAGAGCTACAACCTCTTAAGAGAGATTTAGAGCTGGTGCAAAGTTGGATTCATCTTTATTGATCAAAAGAATAGTTACATTCCAAAAACTGTCCACAAGGAAAACTTGAAAATGTGCTGAAATGCAGAGCTAACCTACTGCCTAAAAAATGACTCAAATCGAACTACAAACTAGCTAACTTCTGCCAACAAAATGGCTAACTGAAATGAGGCCCTAAGCCTTCTTATTTATACAAATTGAGGACCCCAACAACCTTCCTAAACTTTAGGAACTCAGCTGCCAAAACTTGTAGTTAATAGCACTTTTACTAGCACTTGCTCGGCTGCCCTTGTGATAATCGATTTGGTGGCTCTTGAACTCCGAGCTGATGGTGGAGAATTTGAGGTAAGGGCCCATAAATGAAGGGGACACCTTCTTACAAATCCTCTCCCTTGTTCTTCCAGGAATTTGTCTGCCAAGTGCTCATTAAAACCTTTGATTTTGTCTCAAAATTGACTAAAAATCTGCACAAAGCACCCATTAGACTTGTTGGCATAATGACTAACCCAATTCACTCTATTAGCATAAATATAATAAAAAACATACAATAAACTAATGAGAATGGTGGATTAAGTCGAATTAGGAGGTTGAATGAGCCCATATAATTATCCATTTTTGGGGCTCATCAACAACTATATTTACCAATGTGGTTGATATACACTTATAGGTGAATATGAAATATATCTACAACCACATTTACCAATGTGGTTGATATATGTCAATAGGCCTATATCCACCACCCACCACATTAATAATTTTAAGTGTATTTTGTTAAGGAGTTGTCTTTAGTGCGACTTTTTGGACTTTCTGGTGCCAGAATCCGGGCGGAAAAATTTGTGATGAAATCTTGATTTGTGTTATTTAAACTAGTTTTTTAATTGTATATATGGATTTAGCACCCTAAAAACCCTAGGGCACTTCAATTGTGTCACTAGAAAAGCTTCCAAAAAGTCTCAGTAAAGAAAATTGATTTTGGTAAAGATTAACTATTTGTGATTATTAATAACTATACAAATAATATAGCCATATTATTTTATATTTATATAATTATACTTATTATATTAACATTATTTTGTATATTAATATAATATTAGTTATTACATAAAATTTTGCTAATATATTAATAGTTATATTTAAAACTATAATATAATTTACCTATAACATAATAATAACATTTAATTATAACTAACATGTATTTATTGTCACCATTATGTTATCGTAAATAATTATTATATATTTATAAATTTAATTGTCAATATATTTTATATATTTATTTGGAGTATATTAATAATATTAACTATATACAATATATATTAAACTAAAACATATTATGATGATGATGATTAACGCTCACTAAGACCAATGCGGCCTATTTGACCTCAAGAAAAGAAAAAGAATCTAAGTGTGATTCTTCAAAATCTTATTTTTATGATCAAAGAGAAGGGAAAGAAGTGCTCTACGATCGCTATAGTTGGGTTGGCTTAATAAGTCAAGAAGATTAGAAGTGTGACAGATGTTACGGAATTGAGAGGGGATGTGAGTAAAAGTTGGGAAATCTAAAAGAAAGTGTTTTTCATCTTCCACCTTCTTAGTATCTAAAATTTGACAGGTTCCATCGTTCCAAAGAGTCTTGGGAGTATACCACCACCCGATTTCACTTCGAAGCTCATGAGAATTTTTTCTTATCCTAGCGATGTTCATTATTTTCTTAGTGATAATTATGGTTATCAAGGGTGGGGTTGATCACCTCCTTATAGTATCTTAGCTTCCTTTTACCCTGTAGCTCCTTATCCTCCCACAACTTGTCCTTAAAATTGGAGGTAATAATATCTTTGACACTATCTTTCCTTCCCCTAATGATCTCCTCCTTTCTATTACTTGAATATATATGTGTGTGTGTGTATTAATAATATGTTATATAATTCACATATATTTTGTTATTATTTATCTCTTTCATATTATTATATATTTATCAATATAATTGTTAATATATTTCATATATTTACTTAAGGTAAATTAAAAGTATCAATTTTATATAGATTATATACTAAACTAAAAAAATATTATACTATTACTTACAAATAATAATAATATCATAAATTCAAGGGATTATTACTATAATAAAATCAAGAGATAAAAAAAATTCCAAAGATTAATATTATAAATCCAAGACGCCAATATTATAAATGCAAGTGATTAACTCAAGTGATCATAAATCCAAGGAATTAATATTATAAACCCAAGTGATTAATAAATGGAAGGGATAAATATTAAAAACAAAAGGAATTAATAAACCCTAAGAATTAATTAAAATGAAGGGATTAATAAATGCATGTGATTATTAATATTATAAACCGAAGTGACTAATAAACCCAAGAGTTTAATATTATAAACACAATCAATTAATAAACCCAAGGGATTAATAAAAACATGGGATTATTAATATTACAAACTCAACAAATTAAACAATAATAATAATTCATTCATTCATTTTAAATCAATAATTAATTAATTACCACTATTATATATATATATATATATATTCTAATTTTTATTAATTATTGTTAATAACAATAATATTAATATTAACAATAATATTGTTAATTTAATAATAATTTATTAAACCATGAACCATAAACCCAAGAGATTTATATAAAAGCTAAGGATTAAAATTATAAACCCTATGAATAATATTATTGTTATAGACATTTTTGTGCCTTACAAATCCAAGCATGAAATCTCCATAAACCAAGGGCTCCTAAGTCCCTAAAAGTGTTGTTCTAACCCCTAAAGGAACAAGGTCAACAAATTACAGCTTCTCCCAGAATTTCTCCACCAGAAACTGCTCAGAATAAGTCAAAACAGGATCATTTCAGCTGATCCACTGGCTAGGTGCGTTGCATTGCACCTATAAACACTAGCTAGGTGCATTGCAACGCACCTAAATGCACTATGAGGGTGCGTTGGGCGAGAAATGACAAATGGTAGTGTCATTCCGCGAGGTGGAGAGACAATGGAAGCTTCCAGAATCTTCTCCTATGACACTTGCCTCACTGAATTCAACCAAGGATGAGTAAGAGGCCTTCAGTCTCCAAGTGGAAGCAAGAACTGATAGAGAGAAGACACTAATCAAATCACAAGCTGACTCATCCTCCTTAAACATATCTATATATGGATCCCTCATCCCAGAGATCCATAGGCTGGAATTTTGCACATTGTAAGGAATTGTTGTTGGTTTTGAGACAAACATCAGAGTATTGGGTGATCTATGCTTTGTTGGAGGTGAAGAGGGGCTTCTTTGCTGGGAGGTTGATGCTGAGTCAGGAACCATCGGTTGTAACTCCTCCTGGATCTATTCTTGTTTATCAATAAAAATTATTTGAGTTTTTCCTCCATGCTTTTGTATCATTGATGCTTGTTACATTTGTATGGTTAACTTAAATCTGATCCTAAGTTGTTTATGAATATAGATCCATGTCTCTGTATAGTGTTCCTCTTCTGTGATCTTACAGGTACTTGGTGAAGCTCGGCAAGTAAGGGAGCAGGTAGCTGGAGGCTGTCAAAGAAGAGAGGGATTGGATCAAAGGATTAGCGCAAGACACAGGTTGGTTCTTTCTATTCCTCTCTATCTATAGTTCATAAAGGAAATACAAAAGTAGTTTTTCTCTGTTTGTTTCTAAGCCAGCTGTCACACGTTAGTGGGATAGAGCAGTTCTAAATAGACACTTTTCCCGATAACAAAATGGCGACTCCACTGGGGAAGTCTAATTAGTTTGTTTGTGTATCATTCTTTGTTGTTTGTTTCATAAACTTATAACTAGCATTCGAACTGCATTTGCCATAACAAATGCAAAGTAGACATCTGCTGCTTCAGTCCATTCACTGGATCTATTTATGATTTGAACAGCTGATTCACAAACTATCTGATTGCCCTTGTGATAGCTCTTAGACCCTCCTTAGATCTACCCCCGATTGTGCATTACTGATTGCTTTTACTCGGCCAAAAACCAAAGACTGAACTGCAAACTGTGACCCAGAACCCGAACAGATTCTCGTTTCTGACCCAGCGTAGGTACTGTTAAGAGAAACTAAATTTCAGCGCACTTCCCGAAAGGGCAACCTGCATTGCAGTGCAGTTTCTCTGTGTTACAGGTGCGCTGATCAGACTAGCCCTGTGCAGCTATGGTTCTTGTGCTTCATTTTCTCGAGTTCTATCTCTGAATTTTGCTGCCCGTGATCAGTATATGTGTCTGTTTAAAACCCCTTTTCCTTGTTTTTATTCTGCCTCCTTTGTACAAAAGAACTGTAGATGTTTTTGTGTGTTTGTTGAGTCATTTACAGTTTTCCATTGCAAAAGTAGAATAGTCGTACTGTCGTCCTTTGATTTGGATCTGTCGCAAGTGTCGATTTCGATCATAGGAGAAAGTTTGATTGCTAGTCGATTATATTGTTACTATTGCTTTGGTCTGAATTTGTGATTTTCCAGTGTCAAGTACAAGTGTTCATTTCAAAATCGCAGGGTGTCGTAATCGTCTCTATCTTTTGATTTCGAAAAGAAGCTTGTTATTTGTCGCTTGAAAAAATTTCAGATTTGTACATCAACTTTCTTTTTAGCATCAATACTAAGAAAGTCGAAAACAAATACATGCATGTGCATTTGCATATAGACAGTTTGTTTGGCTTGATTTGGGAAAGTGCATTTACAGTGTGCTCTTTGCTCTTTGTGAAAAGATTGTGTCTTTCTTTTCTTCTAGTAGCTAGGATTTTCATTGCACAAAAGAGATAAAAGTTTGTTTATCATCTTTAGATTGCATTTTAGGAATTACATCTACATCTCGTGGTGAACCCAAAAGGCAAACTTCATAAGCAAGATCAACTTAAAATAAATTCAATGAATCTAACAACGCTTTGGAACTTAACGCACAACATTTAGAGGTCTAGGCTAGAGATGTATTCCGGCGTCGTAAAGCCTGGTAACTGTTGTCCTCATTGATGGTTCGGTGATTCCTCCACTTTGAGACGATAAGTGCTCGTACGGACTTGTGCTCCCACGTACCGTCGAGTATATTTTGGGAGACCCCTATAGGCTTAAATCCTTTATCCATAGGAAGCCGTGTCTGCCGCCCTATCGATCGCAATGCATTGAACACAGCATTCGGGAAGATTGATTGCCGTACCGTAAAAAGTATTCTGCAGTTTTGCGATTGGTTTGGTACTCCCTCTACCTAGATCTCCAGAGCACTCCCTTTCGTTCCTTTTCAGACTCCTTAACGGAAAAGGTCCATCTGAGCACTTGTCACTTCAGGCTCATTGAAAATTGAAGGACACTAGAGTCATCTTTTGTTTTTTCTCGACTCTTAAAAACTGAAAAAACAAGTTGTGTCAAAGCGTATAAAAATTTATTTTAAACGGAATATTCATTACCCTTTCCTACGTTGATCTTGGGTTGAGAAAATGGAGTCTACCAACCAAGGAATTCCTCTTGGGGGAAATCCTAGTCCCTTCTCCTCTTGGGGAGATGTTGGTGCGCCCCATATGGCCACATTGTCGCTTCCAGGACTGACAATTGGTTTGCCTGTATGGCTCTTCTCAACCTCTGTCGTTCATAACACCACTATTCCTGAACAATCGAATCAGCAATTAGACGAGTCCAGAGTTGCCCACCAACCTTCTACTTCTTCTAATTCTTCCTCTCCTCCTTCCTCTTCGCTTGATGGGGCTGGTAAAGCCAAAAGTCAAGTTCCTAAGGAGAAGAAGGAAAAGAAGAAGAAAGAGAAGAAGAAAGAGAAGAAGAAGAAGGAGCCAAAGGCGAATGGGGGAAAACGAGTGTCGTCTAACGAAAATCCACACACTGCACCGACCAGGCCTAAATCGCCATGTGTCATTTGCAAAGGAGACCACTTTCACAGAGATTGTCCTTGCATCCCTCGGATATTAAGGGACTGGTCTCCTCATTTGCACAACCCGGTGTCGTCAACCTCTGATGATCATGTTGAAAGCACACCATCAACTAGTGAAAGTGAAGCCCCAGGACAAAAAGGGAAATGTAGGTTTCCTTGTAAACTGTGCGAAGGTGATCATGCCGTCCACCGTTGTCCCTTCTTAGACGAAGCTAAAAGAGTTTTGGATGATCGTCCGGTTTCACCGTTATGACTTCCTCCTAGATATAAAAAACTCTTGCCGAGTCCGTCACTAGTTGAAAATCCGGCTGGCCCGCTCAAGTGGTCGGCTGAAGCACCTATCATTGAAGATAAGCCATCTGGATCCATACCAGACGAAAGTCAAAAGGTCGAGGCGGCAGTTGACCCGGTCTTGCCTTCAGAGGTTTCATCTTCAGATGATACAGTCACTGAAGAGAACAAGGATGACACCGTCCAAATTCTCTTCATAAACACAGACTCCGACGAACAAGGGAGAAATTTACCCGTTCCTTTACCGCAGGAAGGAATTTTGTCAGAGCCGTACCCGGCTGTCTATTCGGTCCCACCTCCAAGCAACCTAGTTGTCTCCTTCGACTGGAATCAACTAGGCAGACCCCGTTTACCAGCAAGCATACCATTCCGAATTATCGTTCAAATATATAGAATGGTTATGGCTGGTACCATCATAGATGAGGGAGCTTCTGTGAGTATCCTTTCCTCAACTGCTTGGAAAGTGCTTGGTTCACCATCGCTTTTGCCTGAGATGAGAAATCTGACAGGCTTTGATAAAGGAACCAGTCGACCTTTAGGGATCCTTCCCGATGTGCCCATAACATTGAGAAGGAAAACAGTTCACATGAATGTAATGGTAGTTCAAGGACCCCTGGATTACAATCTACTCCTTGGATGAGACTATATTTATTGCATGGGAGCAATTGTCTCCTCACTCTTTAGAGTAATGTGTTTTCCGCACGAAGGAAGAGTGGTCAAGCTCGTAGACCAACTTTCATTTCCTAGATCACGCATAGCAAATAGTCATATACCATCCCTGAATGGTCTTTTCACGCAAGAAATGTCTCAATTTCCAGTCCGTCCTCCCGATGAATGCGAGTAATTCGGAGGGATATGACTGAAACCCAGGGGGCATGCATCCTGGTCTGCTTCGGCAGGGAAACTTCGGGTATAAGGTAGGTTTCCGCGAGAGAATATGACCTCCGTACTCCCGTCCGTGAGTGGAAGAGGGAGTTGGACTGGAACAAGATCCTCTTGTCAAAGTTATGTCAGGGATGGTCACACTATACCATCCGCTCACCTTTGTTTATTTCGGTAGACATTGCCAAAGAAGTGTTTTGTTTGCGCTGTGAATAGAGCAATCTTTGGGTAACCTGAAAGAGGTATACCCTTCCTGATAAAACAAATGTTTTGTCAGCTCGAATAGAGGGTGACCTTGAAACTCTGTTTTATACCTGGGGGCATGCAAACCTTTTGGAATGCAAGCAAAGAGCGATCATTTATCTGTTTTTTGGATTGGTCGTTTCCTAACTTGCATAAAGAAAGGATGTGGGGCAAAACTCTAAAAATTGCCGTTTTATATGAGAAATTCTTATCACACAACTGGATTAATCGAGCAGTTTTAGCACATAGTTCAAGCTCGTTAAAAAATAAAGATAAGACATGAGCAAATGTTTCCACCCGCGTTTAAGCTCGTTAAAAAATGAACTATCCCCGGTAAATAACCACCGTGAATGTAGTACTTCAGCCATTAAAGCCTTGGTCGTGTTTGCACCGTCACCTCCACTTTTGCATTGGCCGATCATTCACCTCCATTTGATTGTTTACCCATTTTGAGGAACAGCTGCGAAGAGTGATTTCACTAGCCATCCTTGTGACACTGCCGTGATTGGAAAATTCCAAACTTTACCTGGAATCAGCTGCTACCCATTTTATCACTCGTTCCTCAAAAGACGAGTCTTCTTTAAGCTCTTTTCAACTGACTCGTAAAATATGAAAAGATTGCCGAGTCCTTGGCCTTCCAGCTCGTTAAAGGGACAGGAAGTGCTATCCCTCCTCTAGATTTTAATCTTTTTGGACCTGAGGGATTATTACACAAAAAGATCGAGCGCTTGTTTTGTTTGGCTCGTTAAAACTATCAAAAATTCATCCCTTCTGTATTGTTTTATACTTTTTCGGACTTAAGGGATTAGATGACGAAAAAGGAATTTTGGAGTTACCTTTATGTTCTTTTTTAGAATCTCTAAAATTGAAAAAGACCGAGTTATCTTTGTCGTTAAACTCATTAAAAAGATTAATAGCGACAAACTTGTCTTTAGACGAGAACGAGTTTCACTATCGCTAGGCTCGTTAAAGCATAGCAATGGGTTTGCCCGAAGGGAAAATTATAGAACAAGCATATGTTATCCTCCTCAAGCTTGACAAAAATAAAGAGGTACTGGTCAGCAATGACTGGGGAAAAATTGGGAAGAAAACTCAAAAAAACTTTGTTGGTAGCAAGTCACTCTTGAACATGACACTTCCACTCTGTGTCCTAGTCGGGTTGGGTTGTTTCATTCACCGGTCACATCACCATGGTCACGCCATACCATCCACATTTGGGGTTAATGCTACCAATCCATCACATCAGTGTCGCCAATATGTTCAAGAGAAGTCATCCAGAGAAGTGACCTGTGTCTCACCCACTACCATACATTATACTCCATTCTTTCATGACCGCCACCCTGAACCGTATATCATCAGATCGTTTTCACCTCCATCAAAATCATTTGCTCCGTTCCGTGTCATTGATGTGGGATTCATTAGGGCCCTCCTTTGACGGATCACTTCTTGTCGACAACAGCTCATTATCCAAGAAGTTGGTCTAGGAACACCCCATTCTGTACTTTGAAGCTTGCATGCCTTAATGGCAAGTTTCTCACTTCCGGCGATAGGTTTACATCAATGGCCTTCGACCGAAAGATTTTGCGTGGTGTTCGATGCCAAGTCCTTTATTCACACCACGTGAATTGTACTGCAGTACCTTGAGGATCATTATCATTATCGGTGATTCCGCTCGCGCTTGTTAACAGTTTACATCATTGACTGGTAATCAAGCGATGTCTTTCCATGTTCGACTTCAGAACATTTCTCACATGGATCGACTTGTACTTCGAGTGAAGATCGGACGAGATTGAAGACCCCGGAACTAGTTTCATCCATTTGGGCTGCGATATATATTCAGGAAATAAAGACATTGAATGTACAACATTGCAGCACAGATAATCATCCTACCAAAAGGATGGTGGCTCTATCAGAATCATCAGTCTACAATCAGACGATTGTCTGTCCTATGTACATGAAAATGAATTTATAAAGCTGAGCATGGGAATGCCCGCCTCAGCTAGATCATGAAAAATAGTATGAAGATAATGTATTGTATTGTATCTTATTACAGGTCTCCTCCCAGCATTGAAAGAACTTCGGATCCTCATAATAAAGCATTTCACCCGACACCAAAAGGTTAACGGCCTCATACTTTAGGGGGCAATTGTTATAGACATTTTTGTGCCTTACAACTCCAAGCATGAAATGTCCATAGACCAAGGGCTCCTAAGTCGCTAAAAGTGTTGTTCTAACCCCTAAAGGAACAAGGTCAACAAATTACAGCTTCTCCCAGAAGTTCTCCACCAGAAACTGCTCAGAATAAGTCAAAACAGGATCATTTCAGCTGCTCCACTGGCTAGGTGCGTTGCATTGCACCTAAATACACTGGCTAGGTGCGTTGCAACGCACCTAAATGCACTATGAGGGTGCGTTGGGCGAGAAATGACAAATGGAAGTGTCATTCCGCGAGGTGGAGAGACAATGGAAGCTTCCAGAATCTTCTTCTATGACACTTGCCTCACTGAATTCGACCAAGGATGAGTAAGAGGCCTTCAGTCTCCAAGTGGAAGCAAGAACTGATAGAGAGAAGACACTAATCAAATCACAAGCTGACTCATCCTCCTTAAACATATCTATATATGGATCCCTCATCCCAGAGATCCAGAGGCTGGAATTTTGCACATTGTAAGGAATTGCTGTTGGTTTTGAGACAAACATCAGAGTATTGGGTGATCTATGCTTTGTTGGAGGTGAAGAGGGGCTTCTTTGCTGGGAGGTTGATGCTGGGTCAGGAACCATCAATTGTAACTCCTCCTGGATCTATTCTTGTTTATCAATAAAAATTATTTGAGTTTTTCCTCCATGCTTTTGTATCATTGGTGCTTGTTACATTTGTATGGTTAACTTAAATCTGATCCTAAGTTGTTTATGAATATAGATCCATGTCTTTGTATAGTGTTCCTCTTCTGTGATCTTACAGGTACTTGGTGAAGCTGGGCAAGTAAGGGAGCAGGTAGTTGGAGGCTGTCAAAGAAGAGAGGGATTGGATCAAAGGATTAGCGCAAGACACAGGTTGGTTCTTTCTATTCCTCTCTATCTATAGTTCATAAAGGAAATACAAAAGTAGTTTTTCTCTGTTTGTTTCTAAGGCAGCTGTCACACCTTAGTGGGATAGAGCAGTTCTAAATAGACACTTTTCCCGGTAACAATTATCCCTTAGGAATATGAACCATTACATTAGTAACCCCAAGGGATTGATACTATAAACCCAAGGGATCAACACTAAAAATCCAAGGGATTATAAACTCAAAAGAATAATATTAAACCCTAAAACGATAAATACAATATTGTAAACCCAATATTAGAAACCATAATATTATAAAATTTTGCACAACCACGTTAGTAAAAGTGGTTGATATATGTTGATCGACATATATCAAACACATGAACAACCACATTAGTAAATGTGCTTGGATAATTTTATAATGTTATATTGCGATGTTTGAGAAGTCGTGATGTAGTGTAACATTGCAACAACCTTTGTCACATTGCGACCTTGGATAGATTTATGTACCATTCTGGTGTCACAATATATTTGGTTACTAATATCAATCAATAATATTTATACATGACTAAGTTTGACCGAGATATAGGAGTGTTGATTATCAAACATAGCCAAACATAGTCAACCACATTAGTAAATATGGTTGACTAGCTTTGTAATTCCATATTGTGATGTTGACCAAATTTCATCATTCTCAACTATTAATATTATATTATAACCCTTTGTAATAAACCCTAATATTATAAGCCATAATGTTAAAATATAATATTATAAACCATATATGTTAAGCACTATGTTAAATATGCTATATTATAAATCCAATATTATAAACCCTAGTATTATACATAAATATTAAAAACCCCAATATTATAAAATCAAATATTAAACCCTATAAATTAAAGCCTATATTATAACCCTATATATGACACCCTAATATTATAAACCCTAATATTAAACCCATTATTATAGTCCTGAATGTTAAACCCATTATTATGAACCCTAATATTATATCTAAATATTAAAATCTCCCATATTATAAAATTAAATGTTATAAACCCTATCATAACCACATTAGTAAATGTGGTTGATATAAATTTTAATGTAATGTAACATTGCTACAATAGTGGTCACATTGCGATGTTTGATATATTTTCGTCCCAATGCAACCATGTAATAGTGCAACAATGTTAGTCACATTGTGATATTTGTCACATTTGTCACATGATATGATAAACAAACTTATAATATTTGGTTTATAATATTATATGGGCTTAATATACTCGGTTTTAAAACCGTAATATTAAACCCTATACTATAAACCCAAAATAAATCCTATATCATAAACCCAAAATAATAATCCCAATATATTAAACCATTCTATTATAAGCCCTAATAAGAAACATATATATTATAAACCAACCCTATATACTAAACCCCAGTATATATAAACCTTAATATTATAAACCTTATATCTTAAACATATATATTAAAAAACCTATATTATAAACCAAGAATTATAAATGATGGTTAATATTGGTTGATCATGGTTGATGACAGTTGACGATAACATTGTGACAATCTTGTCACATTGCAACATTGGATAGATTTATTTACCAATTTAATGTGACACCATATTTGATTACTATATCAATCAATAATATTTATACACGATTAAGTTTGATTGAGGTATAGTTTAACACACACACACACACACACATATAATAATAAAGCCCAATATTATTATAATGTATTAACACAATATATTAATATAAACCCAATGGGTTTATAAACTGAGTTGATTATTAATATTATAAAATGAAGGGATCAACAATATAAACTCAATGAATTAATAAAACCAAGATATTATTAATATTATAAGCCCAAGGGATATTGAGCTTGACGGTGACGGACTGGTTATGCAGAGGATTCTAGGGTTTAACTAAGAGATTTCCAGAGGGAAACAGGTACCCATGGAGACCCAGGGAGGGGGGGAGCTCCACTCCCTCCTACAGCATTGTGGTTTCAAATAGAGGAAGAGGAGGGAATAAGAACAAATCTCCACAACCCTTGGAGGTCAAGACAAAAAACAGTAAAACTCAGAAGGCAGAAGGCAACAAAACCCAAGCAGATCAAGGGGCCCATGAAGAAGACCGACAGGAGGAGAAAGCGGAAGATAGAGGTCAGGGAATAGAGAACAGAGCCAAGATGGGGCCTTGTAAACCCAAGAACATAACCAAACCTAGGGTTATTCTGAATGATCCAGCTCTACAAGTGCACAGGGATCACATGGAAAACTATGCCATCATTTGCAAATTTATGGGAATCTAGCCATCAGAGAAAGCATTGTACATCTGGATAAAATACAACTAGAAACCAAAGGCAGAGTTAAATATACATCTTGGATCCAAAGGTTTTTTTATAGTGGTGTTCACGAACATGGAAGATAGAGACATGATTTTTGAAGGAGGACCATACTTCTTTGCAGCTGTTGGTCTCTATATGGGGCCATGGACGATGAACTTTGTGCTGGAACGAGAAACCTTCACTTCGGTACCAGTATGGATTAGACTCTACTCCTTACCTTTAGATTACTGGATGCCAAGAGTCTTTAAAAGCTATAGGCAATAAATTAGGTCATTTCTTAAAAATTTCAGAGGTAACTCTACGGGGAAACTACACCTCCTATGCCCGTATATGTGTGGAGATGGACCTATCAGGAGCCCTTATATATGAGGTCATTCTAGAAGTATATGACGAGGAATGGGTTCAAATAGTTGACTATGAACATATCCCGTTCAGATGTCACAAATGTCATGAGCATGGGCACCTATCTAGAGGTTGTCCTCTCAATAGAAGGGAGGAAAACCTAAACACCAACAAAGGGAAAGACCAGACAGGTTTCACCAAAGTAGGAGGAAGAGGAAAAGGAGGGGGAAGGAAGACACAAAAGAACCCTATTGCAAATGATAACAAAACAAGAAGTCACAACAATTTTGAGATCTTAGAAGAAAAAGAAGCCGATGGAGGTGATCAAGAGAGTACAGAGAATCAGTCAGCAAGGGGGAAAGGAAAAGAAACCAGTATGGAGTTCACTCAGGAACAGAATGAACACACGAAGGACCCTTTGAGTACCATGGAAATAGAAAAAGACCAAGAAATTACTCAAAGTGAAAGTGGTACAGAGGACCAAGACTTACAGGAGATCTTAGAAAGGGAGAACCTAGAGCTGGAAAAGTTCCTAGAACAAGGAGGAAACTTGGGAATAAACTCCATCCCTCAAGAGGATGTGGACAAGGTACAACAGATATTCCTCAACAAGTCACATCAAATAGCTGCAGGATTCAAAAGAGGACATGATAATCAGGAAAATAAAGGAACTTCCACAATAGGATTAATAACAGGAAAACTGACAAAATATCTAGGTAAAAGGAGGTGAAGAAAAAGACGAAAAGAACTACTGCTGGAATGTGGCAAACTCATGATTGACTCAGGAAGGATGAAAGATCTTTCCAGTTACTACTTTGAAACCCCACCTCAATGAAAATCACAACCTGGAACATTAGAGTACTAGGGAGCAAAAGAAAACAAAGGAACCTAGGTAATAGGATCAAAGAGGAGAAGCCTGACACAATTTTCATACAGGAAACAAAATGCTTAGTCGAGAAGATCCGCGAGAGACATAGCAAATGGTTAAATAGATATGAATACCTTGAAGTTAAGGCAAATAAATCTACTGGTGGCATTTTGACTATATGGAATCCACAGAAATTTGGTGTGATTGATGCGAAGGCATCCAAACATCACCTTTCTTTGATCTTCCAACCGGTGGGTGACAGACAATGTTACATGATCACCAATGTCTATGGTACACAACTAATGGAGGACAAACTGCGACTCCTCACAACACTGGAGGATTTGAAGAATAGATACCCATCTTTACCCTGGATTCTTAGAGGGGATTTTAACATGACAAAATCACTCATGGAGAAGAAAGGCGAAACTAGAACACTTGGTAGAGATTCAACTACCTTCCGGAACTTCATCACCAATATGAAATTGGTTGATATGGAAACAAGCAATGGAATCTACACTTGGAATAACAAAAGAGGGGGCCATACCCAAGTAGCCTCAAAATTGGACAGATTCATTGTTTCAGAGGAACTTCTTCTCATGGGAAACAACATTACTGCACACATATTGCCTTTTGGAGGTTCAGATCACTGGCCTATCCAATTGGAAGCTTCTTTTTTTGGTAAACCAAGGAACTCCCCCTTCAGATTTGAGAATGCTTGGCTCACACACTCAGATTTCCTCACAAACATTGAAAAATGGTGGAAGGAAGAGCTTCACCTTCAAGGTACAAAAATGTTCCTTCTACACTGCAGGCTCAAACACATTAAAGGCAAACTCAAAGAGTGGAATAAAAAGGAATTTGGTAATATCTTCAAAGCTAAAGGAGATGTGGAAAATAAACTAAAGGAAATAAACCATATTCTTATCATAGAAGGCTATACAGATGAGAGGAAAGAAATGGCAGAGTTACTCCAGTAGGAATGGGATAACAGATGTCTTCAGGAGGAAATATTCTAGAGACAGAAATCCAAAGTTCAATGGATTAAAGAAGGGGAGAGAAACACCAAATTCTTTCACAAATCCACCATAGCTCACAGAAACAACAATAGAATTGTGAAACTTAAAGATCTGCATGGAATAGAAAGAAACACTCATGAAGAGATGGAGAAGGTTCTAGTCCAGCATTTTCAGAAAATTGCTGAGGAAACCTCGAAAGACAGATCCCAGTTTACAGAAAAATTTGCTCAGTACATTCCTAAATTGGTTACTAGAGAAGACAATTACAATCTCAACATACCAGTTACAGAGGAAGAAATTGAGGAAGTTGTTAAAGAGATGCACAATGGGAAAGCACCAGGCCTGGATGGCTTCAATGTGGACTTTTTCAAAGCTTGTTGGAGGATAGTTAAACTAGATATCCTGGAGGTAGTGGAAGACTCTTGACATTTTAAGATAGTCTTAAAGGCGCTCAATGAATCTTTCATAGTCTTAATCCCCAAACAGGAAAAGGCCACCTCTCCAGACAGATTTAGACCTATAGAACTCTGCAATGTGGTATACAAAATAATATCCAAAGTAATTGACAACCATCTGAAACCAGTCCTCCCATCCCTAGTGTCAGAGGAGAAAACGGGCTATGTGGAAGGGAAACAAATTCTAGATAACATAATTCAAGAACATGAAATGGTTCATTCACTCAACACCAACAAACAGGTAGGAATGATAATTCAGTTGGACATAGCAAAGGCCTATGACAAACTTAGCTGGTTGTACATAAGAGTAATATTAAAATCCTATGGCTTTGATTACAATTGGATTAAATGGGTTATGACACTAGTCACCACCTCTAGCTGTTCAATTCTTCTCAATGGCTCTCCCTCTGAAACCTTCAAGCCTTCTAGAGGTCTCAAGATCCTCTTTCTCCTTTCCTTTTCATTCTAATGATGGAAGGGTTAGGGAGAGCAATCAGAGCTGCTAAGGAGGAAGGGAGAATTCAGGATCTGAGACTCACTCAAAATGGGGATACGATGACACATCAACAATTTGTGGATGATACTATGCTTCAAGGCACACCCACTATCAAGGAAGCCAAAGAATTCAAGAAAATTCTGAGTGAGTTTGCTAGGGCAGCAGGCATAGAGGTAAGTCTTACTAAATCAAAGATTTTCTTTTTCAATACAGATATTTCAATACAAAGAAATATTTCCAAAAATTTGGGCTTTCAAAGGGAGTCACTGCCTGTGAAGTACCTGGGAGTTCCCCTCTCTGAGAAACCCCTACACAATGATATCTGGGAGCCTGTTATTAACAAGCTAAAAGATAAGATTAGAAAATGGACAAATAGAGCATTGAATCTAGCAAGGAGACTAATTCTAACTAAGGCTATCCTCCAAAGTATCCTCATCTATATGCTTTCAGCCATTCCAGCACCAACTGGTTTAATTACTAATATAAGAAATATTCAGAGAGACTTTCTCTGGGGGAAAGATGAAGAAAAGAAGAAATGGGCCCTTGTGGCATGGGACAGAGTATGAAAACCTAAGTCCCATGGTGGTTTGGGTCTTCATGACCCAGGAATTCTTAATAGAGTTCTTGGAGCCAAAATCTGGTGGAGATGGCTAAAAGAAATACAAGCCCCCTAAGCAAAACTATGGAAGAAATAATATGCAAGAGGGTGGTAGGAGAAGAACCTCATCAAAATGACAGGACAAGTTAAAGGTTCTGTAATATGGAATAGAGCATAGGAGAACAGGGCCCTAGTCCAAAATCATAGTTTTTGGGAGATAAGAAATGGAAATCTGGCCTGGTTCTGGGAGGATAATTAGCAGCAGGAGGACGATCTCTGAAGTGAAGAATTAGCAGACATTCACACCGATACCATCAACAAAGGATTAAGGTGGGTAAGTGACTATTGGGACCATTCAAGGAACAATGAGAAATGGAGAACATGGAAACTTCTAGATTATAGTGGAATGGGCATGTTGAACACTCAAGCTATAGCCCTTAAAGGTCTTTTAGAAAAAAGGAAAATCTTGACCTCAACCTTGGACGATCAACTAAGATGGGGAAAGAACAAGGCAGGTCTCTTCAACCTTAAGGAGGCCAAAAGGATAGATTCAAGGCTTAACCTTCCAAACATTGCTAAGACGTGGAAAGAACTCTAGGATAATCCTCACTAGATGAAAGTCAAACTGTTCAAGTGGCTAGTTCAACAGGGCAAGATTCTGACATGGGATAACCTAAGGAAAAGAGGCTTTGTTGGCCCCTCAAGATGTCACTTATGTAGACAACATGAAGAAACTACAAATCATCTCTTGAATAGATGCACTTTCACTACAATACTTTGGAATTGGGTGGGAGAAGTCTTCGAGCAGACAGACAGAAATGTAAATGACATCATTGCTACTTTGAAAAATGGCAGAATTTTTTTTCGGATAATGAGATCATTAACTCCGCCTGGATGCTGGTCCAAGGATTCATAATCTGGAATGTTTGGAAGGAGCGCAACAACAGGATTTTCAAGGATAAAGCGAGCCCAGTGAGCAACATCCTTAAGCTAATCCTTAAACAACTCAAAGAGACTATTCACATCCTGGGAGGTGTAGCCACTGGCAAACCCACCAGACAAAGAGAGGCCAGAATATTGAAGAAGTTAGAGCTCAAGGTTCATCCCCCTCAAGGTTCTATGCAGATCAACAAGAATACCTCAGCAGAAAAGGCTTCATGGCAACCCCCTTCACATGGCTTTTTAAAATTTAACATTGATGGGGCATCAAAAGGGAATCTGGGAGAAGCTGGATATGGAGGGGTCATGAGGGATGAGGAAGGAAACATACAAATCATCTTCCACAATTATCTAGGAAAAGCTACCAATAATATGGTTGAGTTCATGGCGATAGAACTATGCTTGGAAATACTGCTCAAGTACAACATTCACAGTGTCATCATTGAGGCTGACTTGGAATTAGTCATTAACTCAGTGAAGAGAATAAATGTTGGTGCTGCACCAAAGAAAATCTCAGGACATTGGCGGCTTCTGCAAGTCTACCAAAGAATCCAAGCACACTTAAGAATGCTAAGAACTCTTAGGTTGGTGCATGTCCACAGGGAAGCCAACAAAGTTGCGCATTGGCTTGCCAATGAGGGGGTTCGAAACAAGCATATCGACTTGTGCTGCAGGTGGGAGGAGGTAATGGATGATAGGTTGAAGGAGGAATGCTCATCCTGGGCCCTCAGCGACAGACATCAGTATCAGGAAAATTCAAGAGAAAGAATTTTACTTTATGAAAACGATGGATAAATTCACTTCAGATGGCCCATCAGCGGAGATGCATTATCAGTTTTCTAAGGGATCTTCCAGAAACAGAGGCAGATATCTATTCACAAGAGGTAGGATTCCATGGAAGACGAAGGCATTAAAGGAAGAGATTACTGGGGTCAAAAAATTCCCAAGACATACCACCTACTTCGAGCAACCTCTTTCCCGGGAGAAGTGTTCTCGGAAGGCAAGCGAAGCCATTCAGCAGGAGACGCGTGGAGGTGAATGGACAATGATTACCACCTTCATCGTTGGGTATCTCGTGTGCAATTGTGTGATCCGATTTGGTCTGTGGCCGTCAGATCTGGAGAGGAAAGATCAATGGCCACCTTTTGATATGCAAGTTGGTGGGGCTGAAAGGATAAAACCACTTATGGTTTACCACCCTCATCGGGTGCCTTCCAGACCAAAGATGGTTTTAATGAAAAGCCAGTGATTTCACTCAGGAAGCAACACGTGGCAGAGGACTAAAAAAGAAAACTGCCTTCATCGTGAGGTATTCAGAGGGTTATTTAAGCCACGCGATATGAACTCCAGTCATTGGATCAGAAGGAAAGGATCAACGGCCAGTGTTGATCCGGCAACTTTAGGGTTTTTCGCATGCAATTGGGTAGGCCAATTTGATCTGTGGCCGTCAGATCCGGAGAGTGAAGATCAATGGTCACCTTTTGCTGTGCATGTTGGTGGGGCTGAAAGGAGAAAACCACTAATGGTTTACCACCCCCATTGGGTACCTTCCAAACCAAAGACGATAATAAGGAAAAGCCAGCTATTCCACTCAGGAAGCAACACGTGACGAGGACCGAAAAAGCAAACCGCCTTCATCATGTGGTATTAAGCGACCTTTTTAAAGCATGTGATATGGACTACAGTCGTTGGATTAAAAGGAGAATATCAACGGTTAGTGTTGATCAGGCAACTTTAGGTTTTTTTGAGAACTTCACCCCTACGCAGGTTGATTCTTGACAGTCGAATTGTTAGTTGATAGCTCTTCGGTCTGATTTTTTTGAAAAAAAATTTGGGCACTTAGGGTATTTTCACTCCCCTCTATAGGAGTTTGTGCCTCTGGGTATTTGTTGTAACATGTGTAAAATATATATATTTTTTACATAATCTAATAGAAGGACAGTCTCTTGCTTAAGCAAAAAAAAATATTATAAGCCCAGGGGATTAGTATTATAAATCCAAATGATTATTATTAAACACTAAGTTTAATATTATAAACAACATGATTAATATTAAACCCTAGAAATATAAACTCTCAGATTAATATTATAAACCTAAGGGATTAATGTTAAATCCAATATTATAAACTCTGTTAAATCCTAAAATGATAAACCCAATATTATAGACAATATTAGAAACTCTAAAATTAAACCCAAACATTATAATGTCACATTGTGACACAGAATAAATTGCAATGTAATGTAACATTGCGACAATCATTGTTAGATTCCTTATCACATTGAGACAATGTAATGTTGGACACATGTATGTAGCATTCCAACATCATGATATCATAAACCCAAGATAATAATTAACAAAATGGATTAATATATTAAACCCAAGGCATTAATAATAAAAACCAAAGATATTAATATTATTAACCTAGGGGGTTAGTATTATAAACCGAAAGTATTAATAAACCCAAGGGATTAATATTATAAACCCAAGAGATAAATATTAAACACTAGAATTAATATTAAACCCTAGGAATATAAACCCTAAGATTAAAATTATAAAACCAAGGGTTATAAACATAAGGGATTAATAATAAATCCAATATGAAAAACATAATATTAAACCCTAAAACTATAAAAATAAATATTAAATACAATATTATAAACACAATATTAGAAACCCTAATATTATAAACTTTTGCACAACCACATCAGTAAAAGTGGTTGATATACTTTGATCAACATATACCAAGCACATGAACAACCATATTTGTAAATTTTCTTGGATAATTTTATAATGTTAAATTACGATGTTGGAGAAATTGTAATGTAGTATAACATTGAGGCAATTATTGTCACGTTGCGAACTTGGATAGATTTACGCACCATTCCAATGTCACAACATATTTGATTACTAATATCAATCATTAATATTTATACATGACTAAGTTTGACCGAGGTATAAGAGTGTTGATTCTCAAGACTCCATAAACCCTATATTATAAAATGACCCTTTTAGTATATATAAAGCTTAATATTATCAACCCTATATGTTAAACATATATATTATAAATTGTATATTATAAATCGAGAATTATAAATGATGGTCAACATTGATTGACCATGGTTGACGATAGTTTACGATAACATTGTGACAATCTTTACCACATTGTGACGTTGGATAGATTTTTGTACCATTCCAATGTTGCAACATATTTGATTACTAATACCAATCAATAATATTTATACACGACTAAGTTTGACCAAGGTATAATAGTGTTCATTGTCAAACATAACCAAACATAGTTAACCACATTAGTAAATATGGTTGAATAGTTTTGTAATGGTCACATTGCCATGTTGCCTAAATTTGATCATTCTCAACTATTAATATTATATCATAATGTTATGTATTAAACCCTAATATTATAAGCCATAATGTTAAACTATAATATTATAAACCATATATGTTAAACCCTATATTTTAAACATGATATATTATAAATTCAATATTATAAACCCTAATATGCTAACTAATAATCAATACTTAAAAATGTTTAATACTTAAAAATGTTTAATAATATTAATAGTACTATTGTTTATAACATTAAAGTTTATATCAACTATGAGTTAATAAGGTTGAATAATGTTAAATGTGGCAAACATAGGTTCAACCAAATCTATATTATAATAATATAAACTCAATATTTTAAACACTAATATTATAAACTATATACATATATTAAACCCTAATATGATAAACCCTATATATTGAATGGATTCCTATATTAAAAATCTAATATTATAAACTCTAATATTAAATCCTATTATTACAAATGATATTTTAAAGAAAAATAATGTATAGTGTAATCTCTTATTCGATATATATTTACTCCATTTTTTACTTGTTTATAGCGATTCAAAATTCATTATTGGAAATGAGATATGAATGTTACATTAACGTTAATAATTACATTAACATTATTATTAATAAAAATATTAAACCCTAATAAAATTATTATTAATAATTACCAATAATAATATTATTAACCATTACTATTTTACAATAATATAATATTTTTATATTATTATTAAATGTAAACCTAATATTATTAGGGTAATTAGTAAACATAATACTAAAATATGATATTTAAACCTAAAACCTATTATTCTTATAAAACCTCATATTAAAATCGGAAAATTATATTATAAACTAATGTAAAAATTTATTATAAATCTTAAAAAATTAAAATATTATATTATCTTATATTAAACCTAAAAATATTATATTATATATAAGCATAAACACATATTATATTATAATTATCATAATAAACTTAATATTAAACCTAAACTTTAAAGGTTAGATTATAATTATTAATATCATGGTCTACATTTTAATTTTGACACATTATATTTAATTTGTGCTTATTACATTTTGATGACATTACATTTTCCCTTTAAAATGTGATACAATTTGACACATTGCATTTAGTTTTTCATATTAAGTTTTGACATATTATATTTGAGTTTTAAGGTTTAATATAGCTATATTTCCAATTACATTCAATTTACATAGCTTATTATATTTAGTGTATGTTTAGTTATATTTTGACTTACATTCAGTTTAATACAATTGAATTGATTTTAATTTTACCTTTCTTATTACATTTAGTTTTACATTACTTATTAAATTTTAGCTTACATTCATTTCATACCTTACACTTGTGTATACATTAATTTACATCACTTTGTGCTCTCATATAAATCTTGATTTGAGATTGTGCTCTATGTCCCACATTTACAATATTACTCTTCATTCACTACACTAACATTTTTTTATATACAACCATTTCAAAATAATAAACTATTTTTCTAATAAAAAATAACATTATATGCAACCATTTCAAATAATGAATTACTATCATTAAATTATTAACATATATGTCATTTCAACCATCTATATTGAATGTGGTTGTGCTGTGATGAGTGAATATTAAACAAATTAAATCAACTTACATACCTAGTTTATCTATTAAATATATTTCCATCACAGTTTCAAGCAGAACTCTTTCAAGATTTAGTGAAGAGTTACAGGCGTAAACATGGAACGCAAAGTAAAAGGCCCTAAGGTAGGAATATTCATAGAGCACAAACATTATACCCAAAGTAATGGTTAGATTTAAACCCAAAGCAAAAGAACCTGACCTGGATGTTAAGCCCATGTTGATACCTTAAAGTAATGGATAGATATTTTTTTCTTTTATTTAAGCAAATTGTAGCTAAGCATTGTTCACGGATCACAAACATGCACAACGAAGCAATGTGTAACATGTTTCTTTAACCATGACTAAGGAATTTTCACGACAGAGATTATTATAAACGTGTAACATGTTTCTTTAACCATAACAACGGAATCTTCACGACAGAGAGGTTATTATAAACCACATAAGTTACATAATCAAATAAATTCAGTTTCCATTAATCCAAACCACCTAAATACAATTTCCATTAATGGAAGCACCTAATTTCAGTAGTTATAAATTTGTTATTAGTATAATTGAATATAAATATGAATATAATGTTTAAAAAAATAATAATAAATCACTATCTTATTAGTCCCTGCCATTTGGCAATGGCATGAGACTCCACTGGGACTATAGTAATAGGTTGGCAATGTCAAACAATTAAATCACCTATTTTTTAGTAGTCAAGATCACTTATAGACCAAATTTTTCCGACGCATATCATTTCACCATCTTATTTGACCTCTTCCCTAGGCGGAGAGACCAAAAGCATATATTATGTGTACTTATTAGTCCCTGTTTCATTATGTTTTCAAAAGTGTCCAACTAATGATGGCATTAGTTTAACATATTAAATGTTATGAAATGTTGAAATGCTATTGTTATTATAGCAGACTTGAGCTAAAGTCATTAAAGGCGGTTGAGGTTGGTTGAGGTTGCCTTGAGGTTGCCAAGTGTTGAATGCATATTGCTACCATGTCGAAACCCAGATGATCAAACGTTGTGCGGTGTATGCATGTTGCTGATGTGTCTGGTTTATGTAGCCATGTTGTTGTGGTGTCTAAAACCGCTGAATGCAGCCCATGTTGCTGTGGTGTCTAAAACATGAGGATCATAAGCTGTGTTTCCCCTACACAACCAATGCTTGCTTCACCTTCCTAGCCACTGTAGCCTACAAGGGACTAAGACTTTTTCTTAGGAAAGAGCACCGGATGTTGAAACCCAGATGGTCAAACGTTGTGCGGTGTATGCATGTTGCTGATGTGTCTGGTTTATGTAGCCATGTTGTTGTGGTGTCTAAAACCGCTGAATGCAGCCCATGTTGCTGTGGTGTCTAAAACAAGAGGATCATAAGCCGTGTTTCCCCTACACAACCAATGCTTGCTTCACCTTCCTAGCCACTGTAGCCTACAAGGGACTGAGACTTTTTCTTAGGAAAGAGCACCGGAATATAGCTGGCTCATGGAGGAATATCTGATCCAGCACAGCAGTTAGCTTTGGCGATGAGGCCTTTGTTTCTTAAGTGATTAGGGCTTCCTTAAGGGTAGCAAAAGATATGTAAGAAGGCCACGGATGGATTGTAAGCAATAACTTAAGATCTTAGAGACTTCGACGTTCATTTGATAGATAGAAGGCACAGGCGTAGGCAGATAGAGAGCTGCGGTAAAAAGTGTATTATATAGAAATCAAGCTTCCATGGGCTTTGATTCCAAGCTTCAATGGACCTCCAACTCTTATCTATAGGTTGATATCTCCTTTAATCCAAGGTGAGTTTGTTATGAGATGGCTATGATAGAACAATTTATGACCCAGCCATAGGCGTCCACTACGAATGCCACCCCCAAGCCGAGGCTATGAACTGACAAGTGGAAAAGGAAATCCACTCATAGGCATCTCTCATAAATATCTCCACTGAGACTAAACAACTCTCAGGAGGATAAGGCACATGGTCTGTGAAGGTCTTGTAGGCTTCTATGACCAACACAACCTGGTCTACAGATTTTGAAAGCTCGTATTGCTGCCCGATTCTCCAGGGCGCCTTTGAACATGCATAAACAATTGTCCTTAACAACAAATTGTTTAATTAAAACTATTGACCTTGATCACTTTATCAGGACTCAAAACAATTGAAAATCCCATTTAAACCTTATATTTCATTCTTCTTCTAAAATGGAAAAATTCTTTGATTTACCCGAAATATGGCAAAAACCTAATTTTACACACGGAACCGAAAGGAATTAAAACCCAGCTTATAATCTTCTCGGGTTCGATTCTTGAATTAACTCGCGCACATCTTTGCCATGTGATCACCATCGGATCACGCCCTTCACAATGAATGGATTCGATTGATCTAGAACTCAATTGAATCAAACCGTATTCTGTAAGACATCGCGTCCGAGTTTTATATTAAAACTCGTTGATTTTTCGACACAATTGTCGTCAGATCTGCCTCCTTTAATCGGATGGTCCAGGTTAACTGGGCTGTTAACTGAGTTTAATAAAATATTGCGTCCGTTTTTGGATTAAACCTCGGCACTTATTTTGCATGCGATGACCGTAGATCTAATGGATTTGTTGATTGGATGGTTCTGGGCTTCTTCGGGTTTTCTCGCGAATTTATCAGGGATTCTTCATTCCGCTAAGTTTTAGTTCTTCCACCAAGTTTAGTCCATCACTAAACTATATTCCTGTGATCTTGAAACATCTCTAGGATATAATGGTTCATTGTAATTACAGAGGATCCAGCCTATTAGCTTCAGTAGTCCATGGCCCGTGTCTGCTAGCTTTCGACTACCGGAAGTAGCTTTCTTAATAGAACTGGCGGAAATGAGAAGTTTCCATCCTTCACCCCTTCCTTGCTGCCTTCCTGCTTCGATCTTTACTGCTGCCTTACTTCCGATGAAGACCGTGGCATAACGCTTCGCTCGACAAACCCACCTAACAGACCATCTCCCCACTCAAAGAAGGGACTAGCTGCTATGCATCCTCTCTTGTTAACTATGTTTATAATTCTCAATTTTTTTTACTGTCGATATTTATAATTCTAAAAAAATGCAAAATTCATAACAAGATAATAAATAAAATTCTTTAAAAATACATAACCAAGAGAAGCATAACCACTTAACGAATTAAACTCCTTAAAAATACATAACCAAAAATTCTAAAAATAAAATGTGAAGAACCATCTGTATATTTTACAATAATCTGGCTTACCTCGTTTTTATACTAAATAAATTCAAAAAAAGACGTAATATACCTGGTTTATATGTTGGGATAAAGCAAGAGATCATCATGGGAAGTAATGATAGTGTCAAAGATATCATTACCTCCAATTTTAAGGATAAGTTGTAGGATGATAAGGAGCTAGAGAGTAAAAGGAAGCTAAGATACTGTAGAGCGGTGATCAACCCAAAGCAAGAGATCATCATGGGAAGTAATGATAGTGTCAAAGATATCATTACCTCCAATTTTAAGGATAAGTTGTAGGATGATAAGGAGCTAGAGAGTAAAAGGAAGCTAAGATACTGTAGAGCGGTGATCAACCCCACTCTCGATAACCAAAATTATCTCTCTATGTTGACAAGCACTAAGAAAATAATTAACATCGCCAAGATAAGAATTAATTCTCATTATCTTCTAAGTAAAATCAGGTTGTGGTATACTCCCAAGACTCCCTAGGATGATAGAATCTATCAAATTTGTAATACTAAGTGGGGGTGGAAGATGAAAAACACTTCCTTTTAGACTGTCGAGCTCTTACTCATATCCTCTCTCAATTCCCTAACATTTGCCACACTTCCAATATTCTTGACTTGTTAAGACAACACAACTATAGCGATTTTGGATCACTTCTTTCCCTGGCATTGGTCTTAGTGAACATTAATCATTATCATCATAAAAATTTTAATAAGATGAAAGTATGAAAGACAATTTTAAATGTTGTTATATTATTGTATAATATAACATTGTTAAGAGTTATTGTATAATTAGGGTATATGGACATATGACTGAATTATCAAACATTTGAATATTGAACCTATTAAATAACCTTCTTTACTTGGTTTATATATTCAATAGATTTCAAAAAAACGTTAGTGCAAACTTATAGCTGGCTTAATGAGATAGGGGAATTATGATATCATCTAACTGCACGAAGTTAAAAATACATAGAATTTAATTTTACAATTGTTTAATTAATTATATAGGGGACAAATTACATCAGCTGAAATGAAATCGCTTCATTAGCTAAGCCAAAATTTATGTTATTGAACATTGAATTCATCATTTGTCTGCTCAATACATGGTTTGTTGCCCTACAAACATTGTGTAATAAATTTGTGTTACCAAGTTCAAAATACAATTTGTATTCCAATACAAATTTGACTATTACGTAATACTAAAGAATTATTTTGAAATTTTTTTTTTTTGATTCTGAAAAACTTGGCAGATATTCAATTCTGAAAAAATACTAAATCAATTTTTTAATTAACATGAGTCCGGTAATATCACTTAGAAAGCCAAATTTACATGGTTACTATTAGGCCTCAAATGTTAGAGGCCCTTGCATATGATATTCATTAACTTGGTGCGCCTATAAAACCTTGCTAAAGAAATAATTGGGTTATCGTTTCATTATGCAGCAGTGCTTATCTAGTGGACAAAGGGCTTGAGAGTACAGGATTGGCTACAGCCCTTTCGAAGCACTCGACGGCCATTGCAACTTATAATTTGATCTCATAAAAACAAATAGACAAACATAACTACTATAATAAATAACTACTATGTTATAGTAATCACAAATAAATGAGAAAGTATAAAATTCCAAACTGCAAATATAGCAGAAGTCAAGACCGATATCAATATGAAGTAATGTTGGGTTATTATAGTAATCACAAATAAACGACAAGATATAAAATTCCAAACTGCAAATATACTAGAAGCCAAGACTGATATGAGTAGCCAGTACTGTTGGGTTTGTGAATTCAGTGGTCATCGTACACGTACAAAATAGAACACCAGGGTGTAGTGCATAAATCCTTGATAGACATCAAAATGGTCCCTTTTATCTAACATCTCGTGTCCCTTCGTCTGCCAAAACCTACAAAGAAAAAATCTATCGAAATTGACCTAATTTACTACTTACGCGCATATCTCGGAATATAAACAGGGCCTTGACTGCTACATTCTTAGCTCTTATTCCCAAAAAGGATCATTCAGAATCATTATTGGATTACAGGCCTATTGCATTATGTAACATTCTTTTTAAAATCATCTCCAAAATTATAGCGGAAAGGATGAAACCTATTCTGAACTCCTTCATCACCAGGGACCAACATGCTTTTTTAAAAGACAGGAATATTCTCGATGCTGTCGCTATGACTCAAGAATGCTTATTTTCAGTTTTATCAAACAACATTGACACGGCCATTCTAAAGATAGATCTGGAAAAGGCGTATGACTCTGTAGATTGGGGGTTTCTTAGAATCCTTCTCGCCAAAATCGGTTTGAGGTCTCAGGGTATAAACTGGGTAATGGCGTGTGTCGAAAATGTTAAATACTCAGTTATTATTAATGGTACCCCTTCATCCTTTTTCCAGGCGGAGAGAGGACTTCGCCAGGGCTGTCCTCTCTCCCCCCTCCTCTTTATTATTGTCATGAACTCTCTCAGCACCCAGATCAATAATGCAGTGGCATGCCGATCAAGATTTGCAAGGATATATTCCTATCTCATAATCTGTTTGTCGATGACATTCTTATCTTTGCCATGCTATGCAAATCAACCTGGCTTTGCCTGAATGAGATCTTTCAAAAGTTCCAGTCAGCTTCTGGCTTGGTCATAAACAGGAACAAATCCATGTTGTATCACAATGAGTCCAATCTGGAGTTAGCTCAATGGATTGCAGCGCTGTTTGGCATTAATCAGGGATCAATTAAGGAGGGCTTTAAATATATGGGTTTCTTTCTGAAAGCAAAAGGAAACCGCAAACAGGACTGGCTATGGCTTATTGACCGCTTCTATAAAAAATATCAAGATGGGAGATGAGATTCCTATCTCTAGGGGGCAGATTTATCTTAGTACAGACAGTTCTATCTCAACTTGCGGTTTATTGGGCCCACCTATATCTTCTTCCTGCTTCCATTATTAGCAAGATGGTCTCTTTAGCTGCTAATTTTTTATGGGGTGGAAGATCTTATCAATCCAAGTTCCATTTAGTCAAGATGGACTCCATCACAAGGCCGAAGAAGGAGGGAGGGTGGGGCCTTATGAGGTCTTTTGGTAAGGCCCTCCTCTGCGAATCCCTTCATAGAGGCATCTATGGTGAGGGCAAGTGGAGCAATATCATCAACCAAAAATATCTTAAAGGCAGGAGCTTGGTTTTCTGGTTCAGAAGAAAATCACTGGGCATTAAAAGGGGGTCAGCCATCTGGCAAAGTTTCAGGAAGATTCAGTGTTTCTTCTTGGGATTTTTAAGATGAAGAATCTTTACAGGCTCGAGCATCTATTTCGGTATTGATCCAACAGTGCATGGTCTGGAAACACTACTTCCCCCCGGATTGATTTCCTTTTTCCACTCAAAAGGCTTCTTTACGTGGAACAAACTGATTAAATCTTGGTCCTCATCTTCTCCAATATGGAAGGACGGGGATGATTTATGTTTGCCTCTTTCTCTTCGTCCCATTTGGTGTTCGGCTGTTAATAATCTTGTAGGCAAAGGTATCAAGCAATCAGGTACAAAAGATATGTTGGCATGGTCTATGCAGAATTCTACACAGCGTATTCGTGTCAAGGACCTATATGCAGCTTTTTCATCTGGCCTTTCGCCGCTCTCTGCTCCCATCTTTCCTCCCAAATTATGGAAAGCGTCGTGTCCGCTCAAGATGATTTTATTTTCATGGTTGATCTTTTCTAACAGGAACCTCACATGGGAGGTCCTTCAAAGGAAGGGATGGCAGGGTTCGAGAAGATGTCCAATGTGTTGTCTGGCGGCTGAAACAAATGCCCACATGTTCTTTCAGTGTGCTGCATTGTCTCAAATCTGGTATGATCTGTCATTATCTCATGGTTTTCCTCAATGGGTTTTCTCATCTGTACAGGAGGGCTTCAAATGGTGGAGTGAACAGCGCCCAGCTTGGCGATCAGTATTCATCCTTACATGCTGGTTTTTGTGGAAATGGAGAAATGCTCGCATCTTTCAAGAGTCCAGGGTGCCCCTTGCCTCTGTCTTGGTTCACATTTTCGCTTTCCTCGACCCTGCTGGTTAACCTCCAGCCATGGTTTATGTCAATTTTACCTCTATCGTTTCTTTTTCGGTTTATGTGGATCATTTTTCTCTTTTGATCTTCCTCTCTGCTTTTGGATGGTTTTTATATATTGTTTCTAAATGTTGATATATATGTAAGCTATCTGGACAGTCATTTTTTGTGGATGTTCCGATTGATCTGCAGTAACAGACCTATCTGTCTTTGTTCCAGGTTGGGACGGCCATGTTATGTAACAGAACTTTATATTCTCTTAATATAATCCATGATGCTTTTCTCTCTGAAAAAAAAAATTCTTGTAAAATTGACAACTGAGAGAAATTTAATGCAATATTCTTGTAAAATTGACAACATTATAAATATTTAATGGAGCCGTGACATGCGTTATCAAGCTTGAACGTTACAAAAATTCAATGCACCATGACATGATGGAGCATAAACGCTTAATCTATCCTCTCGTTAAAATAATTATTTGATCTACGTGTTAGAATAAAACTTTTAATCTATCCTTCCACTAAGAGAATTGTTTGAGTTGTAATTCTCCACTTCTTGTGAATCTTATAAGTGGGAATTAACTATGGGCATGGTAATTTTTTAATTATTTTTTTGTAAATTTTTAATTTAAGTATGGTTTAATTATATGATTTAGATAGGTAAGGAAATTAGTGGTTTGAATTTGATTTATTGATATAGTTGTGATGACGAGAATATACTAGTATATTTCAATTTACTGGTATATTTCAATTTAGATCATCAGATCAAAATAATTAATTAACAAAATCATTAAAGTGACCAATTCAAATGGGGGGACACCCAAAATTTTAGTTAAGAAAATATAATCTAATTTTAAAGTAAAATACTATAAGTTACTTTAAAACAAGAAAAATATAAATCAAGATATAAATTTATGTTTTTGAGTTAGAATTGAAAATCAAAAAGATTTGGACATGGAGTTTTTCATAGTTGGATATCATGTTGTTGATAAATTACTTCTCAAAGCAATTTGGGATGTTTCATACATTCTAGACAATTATTTTTTAATAGAATTTTGTATTTATATCCAAGTTTGTACATGGATTGCAACAAATACATACATGAGGTAGTACATATATCTTCCAAAATAATTTCTTGAGCCCTCTTATCCGTCAAAACTACAATTTTTTATAGGGGTTCCAAAGTCAATAACAAAAAATGGGGTTTTGTAAGTATATACCTTACAAAACTGATCCACCAAAAAAAAAAATCATGTCATATTATTATTGATTAATAATGGTATCCTTCATAACTATTCAATGTCAATCAATTTACCTCTAAGGAATACAAGAAAGCCTAACTTGACCATTGATTTTTAAATCAGAAATCTTAATTTACACTCTTCATTATCACATAAGTGTGCATCTTTATAGGTCATGGAGAACATGAAAATATGCTATTGAAGAGAAGGAAATATGCTAATGAAGAGAACCCTTTTATTTCCTTCCTAATTATTTTCATAATAATTTATATTGTCTTTCCTATTTCTTTCATAAGAATTTCTAAGTTTGGTCCCTCAGAGAAAAGCCCTTCACCAAATGTTGAATAAGAAGGAGTGAGTCTCCTAAAACAGTGAGAAAAGCTACCTAATTTTCTTTGCATATGTGAATGCCCTAGTAGAGGGCATAGGCTTGAGCTTGGTTGTTTGACATGAATGCTAAGCCCCATGAATATTCTAAAACTTTATTTTCCTCGAGGACATAGAGAACCCCTTCCTCTCGTAGCACCTTTGGATTCCTTTTTGAAGCCCCATCAAAATTGAGGATTATTCCTTCTCGTTGTTGCCTCCAAAATATTAATTTTGAATTTGTCAATATTAGATCCCAAATTCCCTGAGGAATCATGTTATTCCATTCCATAGTTGGAGGCAGTTTATCCAAATTAGCAAATTTTGAATACCATCACTTTTTGAGTTTTTCTACTACCTTCTTAGAGGAGTCATTAGCAAACTTTAAAGTGTTGGTGTTAAGACTAATGTGTTTTCCTTGATGGCAACTTGCTTGAAAAATATGTCCTTGATGTCAACATGTTGATAATATGAAGATTGTGGAACTCATGCAGATATCAGGAATATTGGTACAAAGGATATAGATAGAGAAATGGTAGTTCAATTACACATTTATAAAAAATGTGAAGTTTGCAAAGCATACATGTTTCCTATGAAGAAGGGTCGCATACATACATAGGTTCTATGAGTAAACTTATGTACATAATTACAACCATGGATATATGGATAGCATGGTTCATTACCATAGTATTTTCACATAGTAATTGGGGCAACAATGTTTATTTGATCATATCAACAAATGCTAACAACCTTACCAAGGGATTTACCTAAGGTATTAGTTAAGGCAAAATCTATATAAAGAGATGGACATTAAGGTGTCTGGTGTGCAAGTGAATGGTTTTTTCATGCAGTATTTGATCTCGAATAAGTGTGCACTGGTGAGAAAAGAGATGGATCAGATCTGATAGATATGAAAGTTCAGTTAAGACTAATGAATATTCTTGCTCAATCTACTTATGGTTGTGTAGCTAATAATGCTAGACCTATGGTTATAATGATGGTGTGATCTAAATATGCTTACGATGATATGTGAATTTGAAAGTGAAGTATGCAGAATGCGAGTTGTGATTTGCATCAAAGATTTGATTAAGTAATTTAAGATGTGTACGTTGGTTTTTTTAAGTAAGGTCGCGTACATATGTAAATATCGTTGAACACAATTTCATATAAATTTTGTAATATTTTATTTAGTATGTTGGTACATATACGTGGGCGTTATGCATAGTAATTATGTACACACAAATATTTTTTATGGAGGCCGTGTATATGTACTAGGGTTTGAATTGTTGCTTGATGATGACAGTTGATGACATCTTGAAATGTTTGTTTATGGGTTGGTATATTGATGAGTTATAATGCTGCAAATGTGTGACTGAGTATGTTTCAATAATATTTGATTGGTTCAGTACTTGATTCAATGGTTGGTTCAATGTTACAGTGATTCACTTCGTTAAATGGTTCAATGTTCAGTAATACGAGATCTGTACGTAGGTTGTAGGTAGATGAAGCGTGTATATACACAAGTTTTCTTTAGAATAGTCGTGCATACATTTTGAAGTAAATATGATCAGGGTTTGCACTGAATGTGTTGATGACAGAGTAGTTATTATGTTTATTCACGACTGGTTACTCAGTGGATGGATTTATGGTTTGGTATATTGATGAATGGTTCTGCATTGGTATGATCTGGTTATGATGATTCATTTTTGATTCAGTATTCTATGATTCTTGGTTTATTCAGTGATTGGATGATTTGATTAAGTATTTGGAATCAAAGCATGTCCCTTAGAAGAAGCTTGATCACTTAAAGGGAGATCTATCAATATGAGAAATCAAGAGGGAGTATCTTCTATTAAGCCACCTTTGCTTAATGGAACTAACTTTATATTTTGAAAAAATAGAATGAGAGCATATTTGTAGGAACTAGGAGCTAATGTATGGGAAATTGTTGGAGGAGGATATCAATACCCAAACTCTATTCCCATAGATGATGCAGGGAAGAAACAATATGATATCAATGCAAAGGTTGTAAATGCTATCTTGGAAAGTTAAGCTAAATCTAAGTTTGTGAAATTCATGCAACTGAACACCGCAAAGGAAATATGGGGTAAGCTTATACAAAGTTATGAAGGTGACACTAAGGTGAAAAGTAATAAACTTCAAACATATAGAATTTAGTATGAGACTCTTCGAATGCATGATGATTAAAGTGTTGCAATATTTTTCCTTAGAGTAGATGATATTGTTAAGGCAATGAAAATTCTTGGTGAAGAAATAAAGGATACTACTATTGTTGAGAATATTTTAATATCACTAAACCTAAAGTTCAATTCCAAAGTCTCCACCACTGAAGAAATACTTGATCTGAAGAATCTCATTATTGAACAACTCCATGGGTTCTTGACATCTTATAAAATGAGAAAAGGGGATACATCAGGTATTAGAGAAGCAACATTCAAAGCCACAAACAAAGGGAAAGAAAAAGAAGAGCCTAAGGAAATAAGTTAGACTTCAGATGAAGAAGAAGCCAATTTTGTGATTCAAAGGTAAGCATCCTTTTAAATATTTTTCTTGTGGAAGAGTAGGTCACTGTGAAACTATGTGCCCTTACAAAGAAAATAATGAAAAAGGAAAGAATGTTCCAAAGAAGTATGTTAAAAGAAGTTTTTCTAGCAAGAAAATCTTTTATACTCATGAAGACAATGAATATTTTTCCAATAATGAGGATGATGAATCAGACCATATGCTCTCACTGCTAAAGGTATATTGATCAAAGAATAATAGAGGCGGAGGAAAGTTGTTGAATCTCACCCACTACACGGAACATGAACATGAAAACGAAAACGCATATGATGGCAGTGCTATGGCAACTCACTCTGAAAAGCTCTTGTACATCCAGTGGCCGCTACAAAAATACCTGTACTACATAATGAATTAATTAAGCCTACACCTTGAAAGAATAGCTCCTGTACTAATTTAGTGGCCGCATCTGAGTTACATGTGCAACATGATTAGTTCTACTTATGCATGCTTACCCTTACATGTGTAGATGAATATGATGATGTCTTTATGGATTCTCTAGAAGAAATTGATAGAATGAGGGTCATATATAAAGACCAAGAAAATGAAAGCAGTATGTATAAAGAAAACACCCTTGTTGGAGAAATTACTCAGCTAAATATCTCTCTACAAGAAGCTAAATTAGTAGAAGAATCTTTGAAGAAACAAGTCCAAGAAAGGGAAAAGTATTGTGAAAACATAAAACTTGAAATTGTGGTTCTAGTAAAGGAACTTGAGAAAATAGATGCTCTAAATCTTAAATTTACTAAAGGATTTCAAACTTTAGAAGAAATCATTAAAGTGTAACATTCTCCATTAATCAAGACAAATCTTAGATACAATCCAAATCAAAATGGTGAAACATCAGACCCTATGAACAGGAGATGCAGGTCATCAAGAAGAATCTCAAGGCAGCACAGGATAGGTAGAAGAGTTATGTAGATAGGAAAATGTTGTTCAAGGAGTTCAAGGTTGGGGAACAAATGTACTTGCACATCAAATAGAACAAGAGATCCTTGTGGATTGGATCATGTGCCAAGCTAGCACCACATTTTTGTGGACCCTTCAATATGATGGAGAGGATTGGGCCAGTAGCCTATCGAGTTGCACTGCCTCCGACAGTGAATGTCCATGATGTTTTCCATGTCTCATTGCTTAAGAAATATGTTAAAGATGTTGATCATGTAATTGACTGGTATGTATTGGAGGTTGAACCAGATGGATAATTCCAGTTGGAGCCTCAGTTTATATTACAAAAAAATGTGCTCATGTTGTAGAACTGAGCAATCGAGTAAGTTAAAGTGCAATGGAAGCACTTTGGGCCCAATGAAGCTACATGGGAGATGGCAGATCATATGTGGGCCATGTATCCTTCCTTGTTTGTTGGTTGAGACAAAGCAACTTTGATAAGGTGGCATGGTATATGCTTCATGGTGGTTTAGCATTTTTTTTATGTTGGTTTAGTATATGCTTATGGTGATCGATATATGATTTACGATGGTTTATATATTCTATATGATGTTTTGATATATATCCTTAGATATGATGTTAGTATATGTTTGATATATGATTTGGCAACTATAATGAGTTGTGTTATAAAGCTCCACTATGCAGTATGGGTAACATGTTATTATGATTATGTTGTTATGTTACTATGTTATCATGTGGTTATCTTATCATGATGTCATGATGTCATATGAGTTGGCACTTAGCAGGACGATCATCGTAAATATCGTAATGAGTTGTGTTATAAAGCTCCATAAGTAGTATGTCTTATTTTAGCAGGTTATTAAGGTATATGTGTGATTGAACACCGAGGATGGTGTCCCCCAAGGAGGAGGGTTCTGTAACAACCCTGGTGAAAATTCCTTGTAATAAATGTCAAAAAAAATAATGACGGATGACTGGGACACTTATTCCAGGCTCAATGTTGAGCAAGACATCCTAGGGGGTATTCATTTGGTTGTTTATGGCTAAGGAAATTGGCAAATGCAATGGCTAAACCATTAAAAGGCATTTGGGCACATTTATTTATGAAAATAATGGAAATTAGGAGAAAAGGAGGTGAAAGGTCACAGGTTGCATGTGAGGTGGAAAATGAAGGAAAATAATGGAAAATGAAAAAAATAGAGGCCTCATTCATAAAAAGGCTTCTGAGGATCAGTTGGTAACCTTTTATTAGTTTGGTGTTGGATTTGTCTCTCTTTATTCAGTCTCTCGTAATCTTGGAGACTTAGAGTTTTCTTGGAGAACGCTTGGTGGGTGTGGCATACTTGGATTTTTGGAGAAAGAAAGCAAAGGAAGAGTAGGAAAGCACAAGAAGGCATTGGCAATAGCAGCTACATCAGATTTGCTTGCAAGTAACGAGTTGCATGTATGATTTCTTCACTAGATTTGGCATGCATGTGGTTTATTGGTTGTGATCTTTCATTGGCATGGAGGATTGCCTGGATCAACAGTGGATTGCCTATCCTTTCCATTTCATGGATAGCCATGGTGATTATGGGTTTACTTTCATTGTTTTTTTTTGGTTGGTTCTCATGTTTTCTTAGCCTGTGTTGAGTTATTAGTCCTGGAAGCCCTGGTTGAATAAACACTTTGGAAGCCCTGTAACAGCTTGGGTTGAGTTACTAGTCCTGGAAGCCTTGGTTGGACAAACTCTGTGGAAGCCCTTAGTGGGTTGAGTTATTAGTCCTCGAAGCCTTGGTTGGACAAATTCTTTGGAAGCCCTGTATAAATTGTGGGTTGGATTACTAGTTCTTGAAGCCTTGGTTGGACAAATGCTCTGGAAGCCCTAGAAGGCTTGGATGGAGACCAATTTGGTGAGGATTTTGGTGATGTCTAACCATGAGGTGGAATCACTATTTGATGGGTTGAGGTGGATGGCCTTTGGAAGCTCTAGATGAGTTTTGATTGATGTGTTCTATGAGATCCCACATTCATGCTTCAAATATGGCACGAGGGTGAATGGCTGAAGAGAGATTTGGCTCAACCATTCTATGGTTGGGTGGAATGTGGTAGTCTCATCTCCAGTTGGTTCATTGCATTCATTAATGAGAAATTTGTTCCCTTGATTTTCATGTGTAAAGGTATTCACGTATTTATGGATTTGATGGCTGATATGTTTATTATATTTATGTTCCTATTATGTTGGTTATATGCACATTTTATGACATCAGCTATGTATGGCTCTCAGCATGTTTTTACTTGTATGTGAATGGATAATGTGCCTATGACCTAATAGATGATAATGCAACAAATGACATGAGGGAACAATGGTTCATAGAAATTCTCAGATAAGTATGAGATCCCTACACCTAATTCTATTGTTTACACATGTAGGTTACATGTCGATGATATGTTTGATGAAATGTCAGTCATGACTAGTAGGGATCCAGTAAAGGTATTTAACAGGTATTTTCTTTAGTACTTTCATTTCCATGTTAGTTTACTGATTTGAAGAGATGGATTAGTTCTAGGTAGTGTCCTGGGCTCTGAGATTGAAAAAGTGGCTTAAATCTTGGGGTCACTGGCACAAAACTGATAGTTTTGGTCCACAGTTATTGGCAGGTAGGTCTGTGAGAGTGACTTTAAGTTGGTGGTCACTCCCTTGCCCATAGAAAAAGAGAGACTATGGGCCAAGAGACCTAAAATAACAATGAGACCTAGGGACATGCTGCTTGAGTGGCTAACTTGGCCTCTTAGGGTTCTTTTGATGATGTTGGATGTCTATATGGTTTCTTTCTGTCGGTTCCACTTCCTTAAGGTGAATTAGGAGGTTGAATCATATCATAGTGGCCTCTCGTCGAATGTTTACCCTGATTGACCGGTTGCTTGGCTAGATGTGGGAGGAGGGTGTTACAGATACAAGTCCGTCAATGCTTTCCACATAGCATACAAAGTTTGCTTGCCATGGAGACTCAAGACAATGTGGTCTCGAACTCTCTCAAGGATTATCCACCTCACCTTCGCTACACACTTCTTCCATTCGACCAGATTCTGTGCATCTGATGTTGCTACCTTAGGAATGTCTTGATCAATGAATTCCTTCAAGCCATTATCCTCTAGCACAACCTCTATTATTTCCTTCCAAGCTATAAAATTCAAGCTTCCTTCCAAGGAATACTCGAGCTGCAAACCGTAGAACGCCATCTGTCAATCCTAAAGTATGTATTGCAAATTCGAATTTCACCTGTAACGAAAAACTCAAAACTTCAAAATCTCCTCTGGTATATTGAATTCAGCGACAATACCAAGTAGAATTTCCCATAGATTCACAAGTTCATGCAATTTACTAAAGCACAGGACAAGAATCTACTTCTACGTTCAACTAGCGTAAGCCAATAGATCAATGAAATAATATGAACAAGAAGAAGACAAATCACTGGCACATAACACAACAATTTTTCCTAGGGAAATTCACTGCTCAAAACCACACCTATCTATATTGCATTAAATCAGAAATATGAGTGAAGATAGGAAGCTTGTTCTCACAAGGACAATTCCACATAAATATGCTCAAATCTCTACCTCACAAGCCCACTATTAGCCAACACTTAGCCAATTTCCACTACCTTTCAAGCCCTATTTCGTCGCGCAATTCCTAGGATGAATAGACCATATTTAAATGGAATTCATGCTTCCAAAATTGTGCAATCCAAACATAGGTCCTTCTCTAATTGCATGCATGATATTTACAACTCAGTAAATCATACAATTAATAGTACAGTGTCCCTGCACTCTAGTCTCAATTGGGACTTTCTCTAAACTGACATGCATGAGTTTCTCATGAGGGAATTTTTAGTTAACTGGAATAACACTTGTGGATGCACCAGTTCAGCAACTGACTGTTAGTCCTCTATTAGTTCCATAAAATGTTGGAACTAATTTAACTGACCATAACTCAGTAAACTGAGTTAATCTAATTACAACTCAAATAAACTCATCCTAGACCCAAGGAAATTAGGAAGAAAATACACATGACTACAGAAAGGCTTCCAACTCGAAATTCCTAAGCTAATTAAAATTAATTAACTATTTACAAATTGCTATGAGAATAGAATTTGATTCTAATTCATAGTTTAATTCATGGACAAATTAAACTGGAATTTATTGTTGCTATTTCTCAACACTTTGAGCAGGGTTGGATTAACAAGTTTCATGGGAATGCTTCGTCAAAACTTGTAGATTCGACCGAGGAAATGGTTATCTTATAAATTTCTCGGTTATTTGTTAGCACTGTGAATGTAGCTTGTGGAGTGTTTAGTAATTGGAATGGAATAGTGTCAAAACTTGCAGATTCAACCAAGGAAATGGATATCTTATAAGCTTCTCGGTTATTTGTCAGTGCCGCAACTATAGTCTGTGCAATGTTTAGTAATTGGAATGTAATAGTTTTATTTTCCTTCATGAAAGGTTGAGAATCAGTAAATATCCAATCCTTTTCGCACTTTCAATGTATTGTCAATTTATTGTGATTTGTTCGTTATATTGCCAATTGGTGTTGATTCACATGTTTAATTCAAAAGTTGAATCTAGGATTGTGACATCAAAATAACTGTGAAAAGATAATCCTTGATGGCCCTCTGTAGTGCTTGCAAATTAATGGAGTTGAATCAGCTTCAGTTCAATCCTCACTCCAACAGTATTCCTCTCATTTTACAGTGAACATTTTGTTTTAATGTTGGGCTTATAATCCACATGCATGTAGTACTTTCATGCAGATGCGGTATATTAAATAATCTAGATGTACTATTAATTAGATACTAACGTGGGTTAGACATCTTGTGCAGAACTTAGTTGTGAAAGTGAGCAACATATTATACAGAAACGTAGAAGGAACAACGCCAATGAAAGAAGCAATAAAATTTGAGTGCAGAGATTTCTAACAAAAGAAATGATTTTGAAGAGCTCATAGAATTTATCTTGGAGTTTTTGGTTTCCTCACTATCTATGGTTAGAGGAGTAATGGTTATTGCCACCATGCTTAGGTAAATATTTGGGTTTTGGTAGTCAAAGTTCGAATTCTCAAAATGTTTTGTTTTATTGTAATGTCAACACAATTAATAAGAATACAAATATTAAGTGCATCACCACATGGAAAGATAGTTGAGACTAATACCGAATCACAGATTACAAGTTCATGTTTATCAAGCAAAATATGAAGAAAGCTAGTTTTGGCACAAAATATTGGGACACCTCATCTTTTCTCAACTATACAAATCAAGAAAGATGGGAGCAACTCGTGACTTTCCAGACATTTCACCACCTGAAAATAGTATTTGCAAATCATGTCAATTTGGTAACTAGTCCAGAGTTTAGTTTAAAGCTAAAGAATGCACTACAAGTAAACCCCTTGACCTTTTTCACACTGATTTATGTGGACCCATGAGAAAGAAGTATTCTCATGGTAAAAAATAAGTCATGTTATTGATTGATGAATTTACAATAATGTGTGGGGTTGGTTTACTAAAGTATAAATATGAGGCATTTGACAAGTTTAAAATATTCAAGGCTATGGTAAAAAATGAATTGGAATTAAAAATCAAATGTCTTAGATTTGATAGAGGAGGATATTTTCTATCATATGAATTTTTCGGTTTTTGTGAGAAGCATGACATTAAAAGATAGTTTTCCATAGCTAAAACTCGTCAACAAAATCGAGTGGCCAAAAGGGTGAATAGAATTGTTCGACAAATGACATGTGCAATTCTTGATGAGTCAGGAACACCTCACACGTTTTTGGGAGTAGCAATACATACAACCATGAAAATACTCAACGAAACCCATGCTTGAGGAAACATTGTTAAAACCCCATATGAACTATGGTATGGTAAGCCTACAATTTTCAAACACTTTAAAATATTTGGTGTCAAATGTTTCATAAAGAAAATGATGATAAGATTGGAAAGTTTGAATCCAGAGCTAATGAAGGAATCCTTCGTAGATACTCTTCCAAAAGTAAATGATATAAATGTTATAATAAAAGGCTCAAAAATATTGTTGAAAGTATAGATGTTGTGATTGATGAAGCATCCAAAGGTACCAAAATGAAAGCACAATCAGATGATGAACCTCTCCCTACTAAAATCGAAGAAGTTTTAGGAGAAGAAGAAAAATAAGCATCAAAAGAAGGAAGTGGAAATACAGATATGTCAGAACATACTCCATCAAGGTATGTTTAGAAAAATCATTCTAAATCTCAAATTCTAGGTGATAAGGAAGAATGAATACAAACTAGAAGAAATTTTGTTGGATCATCTAGTTACTTAGCCTTATTATCCACAAGTGAACCTAAAAATGTGAATCAAGCAAGTAAAGATTAATGTTGGGTTAAGGAAATGCATGGAGAACTTGATCAAATAGAAATGAACCATACATGGGAACTTGTACCAAGGCCTCATAATAAAAATGTAACTGAGACAAAGTAGGTGTTTAAGAACAAACTAAATGAAAATGGATAAGTAATTTGAAACAAAACAATATTTGTATGCAAAGGCTATGCTCAACAGGAAGTGATAGACTTTTAAGAGACATTTTCACCTGTAGCTATACTTGAATCCATAAGAATGTTTCTTGCATTTTCCATATTTCGTAACTTTAAGGTATATCGAATGGAAGCTAAATCTTGATTTTTAAATGGGGACCTAGAAGAAGAAGTTTGTATTGAACAACCTAAAGGATTCATACTTGGAAATGATAAAAATATTGTTTGCAAACTAAATAAGGAATTATATGGGTTAAAATGGGCTCCTCGTGCATGGTATTATTGTCTTCACAAGTGTCTTCTCCAACACAGATTCAAGAAAGGATCTATAGATAACAATTTATATATCAAATATAACAAAGACAAACTTTTGGTAGTAGTGGTTTATGTTGATGACATCATATTTGGAAGCAATGTTGAATATATGAGTCAAGGATTTGCTTCAATTATGCAACGAGAATTTGAAATTTCTTTACTTGGTGAGATAACATACTTTCTTGGTCTTCAAGTTCATCAAACTAAGGATTGTATCTTTCTTTCTCAAAGCAAGTATCTCAAGCAAAAAATGAAGAAATATGGACTTGAAGGTTGTAAACCTATGTGCACACAAGAGCCAACTGCATGCATAATGTCTAGTCTTGTATCGGTAAGATAAAGAAAGTTGTCAATCATAGATATTTATTCGGCTTGTATACCTTCAGAAGGTCCAACATATGCTCAAGAGGAGCATGGTCAATATGCATATTTTAAGATTCATATCAGTAGATTAAACTTACAGTATTGATCTCTACCAAGGATGTACTTCATTCTATCTAGTTCAACCATTTTCCCTTGATGTCAAAGGGGGAGAGAATACTTGGTGTTTGTAGGTGGTTTCCAAATACCAAAGTGGTTTCCATCAAGCCCAAAGGGGGTATTTTTGGCATTATGACTAATGTGTTGTCCTTGATGAAAATTGTCTTGACAAATATGTCCTTGACATCAACTTGTTGATAATATGATGATTGTGGAACTCATGCAGATATCAGGAATATTGATACAGAGGATATGGACATAGAAATGGAAGTTTAGTCACAACTGTATAAAAAATGTGAAGTTTGAAAAGCATAAACTATTCTTGTGAAGAAGGGTCATGTACATACACAGGTTTTCTGAGTAAAATTCATGTACATAATACAAACGATGGAAATATGGGTACGAGAGTTTATTACCATAGCATTTTCCCATATTAATTGGGGTGGCGACATTTATTTGATGTCGTTGACAAATAAAAACAACATTACCAAGGGATTTAACTAATGTATTGGCAAAGGTGAAAACTATATAAGGAGATGGAGATCAAGGAGTTGGGTGTGTAAGTGAATGGTTTGTTCATGTGTGATTTGATCTGGAATAGGTGTGCACTAGCGAGTAAGGAGATGAATCATATCTGATAGATCTAAAAGTGAAATGAAGTCTAATAAATATAATTACTTGATCTACTTATGGTTGTGTAGTTAATAATGCTAGATCTATGCTTATAATGATGGTATGATATGAATACTATTACAATGATATGTGATTTTGACAATGAAGTATGTGGAATGTGAGTTGTGATTTGTAGCGAAGAATTGATTCAGTAATTTAAGATCTATATGATGGTTTTCTCATGGATAGTCATGTACACACACATATATGTTTTTGTTTAGGTGTGTGTATATTCATAAATATGTTTTTCAGTATATTGAAATATATACATTGATGTTGCACATGATAAAAGAATATATACACAAGTCTGCTTAATAATAGTCGCATATATGTTTTGAGTTATATCTGGTCAGGGTTAGTAGTTTTACTTGATGATGACAATTGATGAGTTTTATTCTATTTGTTATTGTCTGTCAATGATGTCTATTTGTACATGGAAGTGTTGATTGGATTAATTATGCATTGATTTGATCTAGTTGCAACGGTTGGTTGAGATTTAGATCAGTGATTAGTTTGCTTTAGTATTTAGTGGGATGATGTTACAACGATTCAATTGGTTTATAGTGCTTCAGTGATTGTATTTCAAATTTGGTGATTTAGTATTCTAGTTTGGTATTGAGCATAATGTTGGGTATTGGTCCAATGTGAAAATTTGATGAAAGGTGGCCTACATGTTTTGATGGTTGACTGATAGGTGGATCCAATGTGAAATATTCTAAAACGTGGTCCACAAGGTGCTAAGGGTTGCAACCTTCAATGAGGAGGTAGGATCTCCCTTCCAGTAGGAGCCGGTAAAAGAGACCAAGGGGTTGTAGCTCCTTTCCAATGGGTGCTGAAGAATGAGTGGAGGTTGTAGCCTCCTGCAGGTGGTTGCCTATGTGTTGGTAATTTTCTGCACCAGTACAAGATGTAATGATGATTTTCCTTATATATTAGGAAAGATGACAAAGACAATGATAATGGTGGTTTTCTTCCACACTGGGTTTCCACATAAAATCTTGGTGTTCATATGTGTTGATGTGTTGCTTATGTGTTGTGATTTATCTGCTCTTTAGTACATACTAAATAATAATGCAATGATAAAGTTAAACATCATATAAAAAGTATGAAAAATAAGTAAACTGGATATACATTGTTTTCCTTCACTAAATTCACATACACATGCTGGTTGCATAAAGAACAACAGCATACAAAATTCATAATATGAAATGAAAATTTAAAATGAATTAAAAATACTGATTCAACCCACCACCCCCCCCCCCCCCACCAGTATTTTTCCTAACATAAATCCCTAAACTCAGAGCATAGAAAAGTAGCTTTCACAATTGTAGAGTGTGGAAAAATTACTAAATTATCAAAGAATACATTATTTCTTGCTATCCATACCTTCCAACAAATGAATTTTGGAAACGATTCTTGATAATTTTTAAGAAATGATTTCTAAGAGATACTCCCAACATAATTTTTGACCATGATATAAAATACTCCTAAAGGGAATTTTTCCATTTTAAATGGTTTGAAAGTGGAGCAGACATATCCAACTAGATCACTTCTGTAAATGAACACTCGAGAAAAATATGTTGGATAGATTCCTCTGGTTGGTTGAAAATTCAAAACCTTGAAGGACCTCAAATGCCCCTCTCTCTCAAACTATAAACAGGAAAAAAGAATTATACACAAGGTGCCAGAAAAAGCAATTTACCTTTGGATTGGCATTAGCTCTCAATATCTTCAAACAAGTACTCGATCTGGGGGTAACTCATTGAGGGAAGAGAAAGGATGTGTAACCTTGCTTCATCAAGTATGAATAATTCTTCCATTCGATTTTATATGCCTCCTCTAGATGCCATGGAGCACAACTAACCTAAATATCTCAAAGTTTGTAATCCAAATGCTACAAGTTCACAGGGACTCCTTTGAGGTTCTAGCCTATCCAATTGCCTTCATTGTCTCAATCTGAAATGTATGCTAGTGTTGATTTTCCTTGAGCAAAAAAGAATTCCCCCAAAAGTAGAAACTCATAATTGTGTTCCAATTGAGTAGTTTTGAAGTTGTTGAGCCTCCTTTGGGGGCATGAATTGACTCTAAGCATTGGACTCATTCTATCTGAAATTTTATCTCCTTAAGGATTTTCGTACACCAATCTCTTCTTGAGTGATAAACCTCCATACTAAGTTTTCTCATATTTCTTTGTTCATATTCATATGGTATCTAATGCCAAATCCCCCATGGGTTTTTGGATAAATTATTATTTCCCTATTTTATCAAATGATTTTTTTTTCTTATGCTAGAACACCCTGTTCCTAAAAAAACTTGCAAATTTCCTTGTACATCATAAAGAAAAAAATTTGAGTGGAAAGGAGGGAAATGAATTGGTACAAAGGGAGAGAAGAAAGAATATGATAAATAGAATGCATCTAACTAAGTTGAGCCAATGACCTCCCAAGGAAACAAATTTCATTTAAAATTTAGTGATGATTATGTACCATGCTTCCCAGGAATGTGATTTTTTTTGTTTATTTGTAAAGTTATTCGTGATCCTCTAGGCTTCATCTTTGGATTGAGGAGCTATGAACTAGGGGCATATAATCCATCAAAGTCACATGGGGATCACACTTTCCATAGACCACAACAACCCTAAGTTGACATGATTTTTTTAGCATGTCTGCTCCCCCTATCATAGGGCATAACCACCCCCCATGAGGTTTGATCCTAGGTCACCTTACTAATGAGGCTCATCCTCAACCAATTGTGCTAGTGGGACTTGAACCAAAGAATGCGATTTCAAACAAATAGGAAAACCTAAATATTTAAATTTTTTCCAATATTCGAGAGGGTGGAAGCCAATAATACTTCCTATTTGTCTTTTCTTGTGAGAGGAGGTATTATAAAAATAAATATGTGATTTTTATGAGTTTTTTATACCTCTGAAGGAATCCAAATAACTATCAAGGACCAACTTAAATCTTCATACAATTATTATAGAAGCCCCTCCTAAAAGGAGGGCATCATAAAAAAATTAAGAGTGATTTCTATTCTTTATTCCACAAAAAAGCCAAATACTAGGTAGATTCTCACGACTTTTTTCAACCTACAACCTTTTTCTAAGAGATTCAACCATTATGATATATAAAATATCGAAAACGGGAAGCCTTAATAGAGGCCAAAAGCATCACAAAAGAATCTTGTTTCTCTTCCATTTACTAATGGCGATATCCAAGGCCATTTAATGCCGAGGGAAACCCAGTGTATAAAATTTTCATCAAAGACAAAATTTGACATAACCTTGAAAAGATAATTATGTATGATCCTGTAAAAGTGATCCAAATAGAAAATGGCATCCACCCATGGTATTCATTAACCCATGGAATTTACCAATGGTATTGTAAGTGGCATCCACCCATGGAATTTACCCATGATATTGTAAGTGGAGTCCACCCATGGTATTTTCCCATGGTATCGTAAGTGGCATCGACCCTTAGTATTCATCCTCCCATGGTTTTTATCTACTCATGGAATTTACCCATGGTATTGTAAGTGACATCCATCCATGGTATTTACCCACCCATAAAATTTACTCATGGTATTGTGACCAAAAACAATAAAAGTAACATGTCGCATTTTGTAAAAGGAAAAATTGTCTACCACAATGTAGCATTTACAATAATTATCTGTTTTAATAAAAATAAATCTTTGTGGTTTTATTGCTGTGTGTTCTCTCCTTTTCTTTCTAGTATTGCAATTTTTCAGATCTTAGGGGCCTCCTCCTCAGAACGAGATCAATGGTATCAAATTTAGGTTAGGATTCCATGGGAATGAGGGTTTGATGCATATTTTAGTTTCAATTTTTTTCAAAAATATTCAAGCACTTGCTACAACCTCCACGTAGCACTTTCTTGGGCTAAGTGGGAAGAATTTTTCTTTTTTCATTTCTTTTGCAATAATATTTTTTGGGTGGCGAGTTTGCAAATCATATATGAAACTTTTGGTACAAAATTTACAAAAATAAAATAGACCTTGATTCCTTGCAAAAAATACTCAAATTCAAAAAACAAAGCGGCCAAATCGGAGTTCGGATGAGGGAGATATCGCTGGTTTAAAATCAGCTATGTTGTAAAGCAATTTTAGATGTCAATTCGTGGACGATGACTCTCCTATAATTTTTTGTAGTTTTTGTGCATAATTTCAAAAAAATTATTGTATATCTTAGCTCTTCTAAAAATATCATCCAATTTCAAAAAACAATTTGGTTGAATCGAAGTTTGGATGAGGGAGATATCAATGATTTAAAATCAGCTATTTTTTTTTAGAACTTTTGTGAGGGTGGGACAATTGCAGCGCGAATCTGAGTTTCCAAAGTGTTTAGGTAGGAATTTCAAACACATGGGAAGATGCATAATGATCATTCTATTTCCAAAAACATGTTATAATAAATACCTCGAGTTATATTGACCGATTTATGCCCATTTTAAATCTGGAGCAACATTCGGAGTGGGTTCCCTTCGGAAATGTGCCCTCCCACTACGTTTTAGTAGGCACCTACTTCACATTCATCAGTTTCAACATAGCAACGTCAGTCTTGGGTTCTTTGGAGACATGCCCTCCTAGCCCAGGCTATGTAGGCACCTACTACTTCATCAATAGTTAAAATCATGGTTATGGGTCAATTGCACAAAATTCTTGTCATCAAAGACCATCTACTAGGGTGCACACTGTTAGTATCATAGTTGGTCACAAGCATGACAGGTTATCTCTATCCTCAGATCTTCGGTTTTCATGGTTATGGATCATCCAAAAGCCCACACTTCATCAAAGTCCATTTGCTAGGCCGCACATTGTTAGTATCACAGTTGGTTACAAGCATTACAGGGTATCTCTCTCCTCAGATCTTCGTTTGTCATGGTTATGGGTCATCCACAAACCCACACTTTATTGAAGTCCATTTGCTAGGTCGCACACTGTCAGTGTCATAGTTGGTCACAAGAATTACAATATATCTCTATCCTCGAATCTTCATTCATCACGGTTATGGGTTAACCACGCAAAACCCCTCTTTAGCGGCTCTTCATATTAAACAAAGGCTTTTCAGGAGGGAACTTCATTCAATGGGGACCGTTGCTTCTTAAGGAGGGAGGAATGATCCGAATGGAAAATGGCATCCACCCATGGTATTCATTCACCCATAGTATTCATTCACCCATGTAATTTACCCATGCTATTGTAAGTGGCACCCACCCATGGTATTCATCCACCCATGGTATTTATCTACCCATGGAATTTACCCATGATATTATAAGTGGCATCCATCCATGGTATTCATTCACCCATAGCATTTTCTCATGGTATTGTAAGTGGCGTTGACCCTTGGTATTCATCCTCCCATGGTATTTATGCACTCATGGAATTGACCCATGGTATTGTAAGTGACATCCACACATGGTATTCATTCACCCATGGTATTTACCCACCCATAGAATTTACCTATGGTATTGTGACCAAAAAGGACTATAAGTAACAAGTCTCATTTTTTAAGGGTACAATTTGTCCACCACAATGTAGCCTTTATAGTTATTATTTGTTTTAATAAAAAATAGTTTCTTTGTGGTTATATTTATTATGTGTTCTCTCCTTTTCTTTCTAGCATTGCAATTTTTCAGATCCTAGGGGCCTCCCTCCAAGATCCGGATCAAAAAGGCATTAACCATACCAAGCTTGATGATCATGCCTTGGTTTCCTCTTTATTGACTAGAATGAATAGCTCCTTGGAATAGGATAATATTATCAAATATCTGCCTTTTATGCAAAAATCCACCCTAGTTCTCAGATATTAATTTTGGGATAAGAAATTTCAATCTTGAGGCCAAAATATTTGAAATTACTTTATAAGAAACATTACATAGTGAGATTAGTATAAACCCAACAAAATAATATGGATTGCTTGCTTTGGGACTATTGCTAGGAAAGAAGTATTGATTCCTCCACCCATGCCATTGTGCTTAAATGAGTATTAAATCATTCTAAAAAATCATAATTTATTTATTCCCAAAATTGATGATAAAAGTGAGTGGAAAACCTATCTAGTCTAGCAGTTTTATTTGGATTAAACGAAAACACGGCCTTTTAGATTTCTTCCTCTAAAATTTCCTTCACAAACACTAAATTGTATTCATGAGAAAGAATTTTAGGGACATGTTCTAGCATATATTGTTTAGCCTCAAGGGTGGTGGACTAGTGGTATTGTGCAACTCAAAATAGCGTCAGATATCCTCCTCTTTTATTTTTTCAAACCCCAAAACTTTATTACCCATTATCACTAATTCCTTGATGTTATTTTTCATATATTATTCCTTCCTTGATTATGAAAAAACTTAGAAATCATATCTCCTTCCTGGAGCAATAGACTCCTATATTTTAATCTCCATTCTTCTTCCTCTTCTTTCAAATCCTTATGAAAGGCTCTGAATTCTTCCTTCTCCTCGGTTAGCATCTCATAAGTAACAAGACCTTCCTTTATTTTGGACTGAAAGGAACCCATTATCATTTGATGTGCTTGTATAGTAGATTTCATATCCATCCTCTACTTGTAATCCTAGTGCATCAAAGATTCCTGAAGGTACTGTATCTTCTTCTCCCTAATTGAAATCAAATTTCCTAGGACCCATACTCTTTAAACTTCTTTTACCATATTGCTAAAACGTTCTTTTTAACGCTAAAGTGGATTGTAGTGAAATAGAATAGGTCCATAATCTTCCATTAGGGGAATTTTGAGGTCTAAAATGGGCCTCCCAAGGAAGTTATAAAATAATAGTGGAAATAATAAAATAAGATTAGATTACATCATCAAATTTTAGAGGGAAAAAATAAAAACTATTTTTTCAATTTGTATTTTCAACTTATCTCCCTATGGGTTTACTCAAATTTTGACTGGAAACACTCACTGGATGCAAAATTTGATTCCTCATCCAAGGAGTACCCATGTTGCATACTTTCGATGGATCCTACTACACGAAAAATGAGAAATCTATGAAAAACATGATTGCAATCACATTTTTTCATGTATTTATCATTTTTCGTGTAGCAGGGTCCATTAATAGTATGCAACATGGGTAATCATTAGATGAGGAATTAAATTTTGCATCCATAGAGTACTCTTGCTCAACATTTGAGTAAAACCTCAGGGAGATAAATTGAAAATACAAGTTCAAAATGTAGTTTTATTATTATATTATTTTTTAATCTTTTTACTTTTTTACTCCAAAAATCGTGAATCATCCCCCATGGTTGAAATCATCATATTGAGTCTTATTGGTTCTTATAAAGTTTATTTTGGTTGTACATTGTTCTTAGGAGGCCTATTTTAGACCTCAAAATTCCCCTAATGATCTTCTGAAATTTCCAGTTCAATGGGGTGATGGTGGGAATTGTTCCATGGGAGAATGTATGCTGATACAATGAAATTTTTGTCAGAAAGGTATCAAAAATTAGAAATCGAACTAGTATGGTAACTATATGGCTTATTCAAGATCTCTTGTTATTCCAACCAAACTTGTTGGAGGTTGGTTTAACATACAACATGTTTAGGCTTTGAATGATGTCTTCCATAATTTCTTGAAATTGATATGTTAGCATCAATGGATTTGTTATTGTAAACCACTTGCCACTTCGTCAATTTTTATGGAGGAAATGATAGCATACTATGAGGATACAAAGAGAAACACCTTATTTAGCCAATTAATAAATCTCAAACAAAAGGGTTCAATGGAAAACACATTGAGGAATTCCAAAAATTAAATATAAGAGTAAATGATATTCTAGAGGAGCATAGGATTGATTTATTCATAGGGACCTTAAAGAATAACATCCAACATGTGGTTCTCCTTTGGGAACTTGATTCATTAGAGAAGACATTTTGGTTGGCAAGAAAAATTGAAAGAAAAATTATGGCAACAAGGAACACTACCACTCACAAATGCAAATATAGAAGTGTTGTTGCTCCTAACCTTCCACAACCTACAAGGTTGACACCACAAAATTTGTAAGAAAAAAGAGAAAAAGGGCTTTTTTATCTTTGTGATATAAATACACTAATGGTCATAAGTATGCAGAGAAGAAATTATTTTACATGGATTGTGAAGAGGAGGAAGAAAAGGAACAAGAAACGTCAAAAGAAAAGGATATACACTGGGAACCTACCCTAGAGAAAGAAGAAATGAATCTGACAATATATTTTAATGCATTGGTAGGAATTACCACTCGTCAAACTCTCAATATAGAAAGACATATCAAGAAGAAAAAGGTAATTGTGTTGATTGATTCGGATAGTAGCCATAATTTTATTCATTGTAAGATAACCAAGGAATTGAATTGCTTCGTATATCCAGCACCAGAGTGTCAAGTGATGGTTGCAAATGGTGGAACCATAAATTACTCTAGAAAGTGACATAATATCAAGCTATCCATGGGAGAATATGTACTGAATAATCCAATGCTTTCCATTCCAATGGGCGGTGCTGATATTGTACTAGGATTCAAATGGTTACAATCTTTGGGTACGATAGCTTTTAATTTTCAAGAATTTTTTTTGGGAAGGAAAGGAAGTTGAATTAAGGGGTATCGCAGGGAAACCAAGAAAGATAATCAACTCCAATGGCATGAAAAGGCTTCTAAAGAAAGAACAAAGGGGCGTGATTGCACAATTTTATTCACTAAAGGTTCAACATCAAAATCATCTATTTCTCCAGATCTCCAAAAAGTCTTGCACAATAATTCCAAGATATTGAGACTCCCAAAGGCCTCCCACCTATTCATGATCATGATCATTATATTCCTTTGATAAAGCCTAACATATATCCCTATACCCAAAAGATTGAAATTGAACATATGGCTATAGAAATGCTAGAGGCTGGTATAAGTCAACCTAGTCAAAGTTATTTCTCTACTCTAGTAGTATTGGTGGACAAGAAGGATGAATCATGGTGAATGCGTCTGAATTATAGGGAGCTCAACAAGCTCACTATTAAAGATAAATTTCCCATTCCTGCCATTGATGAATTATTGTATGAATTACATGGAGCAATTTAATTCACCAAGTTGGATCTTCATTCAGGATATCATCCACCATCCATCACATCATCTTAAAGAGAAAGTTCTAGGGTTCAAGCAGTGGAAGATCACATCGAGCATCAACAAAAATTTCTCCAACTCTTTAAGGATAACCTCACTTTGGTGCATAATAGAATGAAGCAACATGCATATCAACATCGCAACACAATAAGTTTTGATGTAGGCATCTGGGTATTTTTATAGCTACAACCATACAAACAAATGTCCCTCAAGCAAGCTAACAAGGATAATAAATTATCACCAAAGTATTATGGTCCTTAGAAGGTGTTGCAAAATATTGGTACTATGGCATACAAATTGGAGCTTTTTTCATCTTCCCAAGTGCACCCATTTTTACATGTTTCATGCTTAAATAGGGTTATAGGTGACAAGCTCTGAGTTCAAATAATATTGCCAAAACTTGATGAGGAAGGAAAAATCATATTGGAATTTGAAGGAGTCACAAAAAAAAGAACTCTACAACTACGAAATCAATCAATTTCAAAGTATATTATCAAGTGGAAGAACTTACCCATTGAATATTCCACATGGGAGGATGATAATTTTATACCGAAGCATCCATAACTACTCAAGCATTGAGGACAACACTTTTTTGAAGGAGAGGGGCATGTTAGGTCCCTATAAAACTAGTGTATTCCCTCATTGTTATTGTCATTGTAGCGGCTTATTGTTATTGTTGTCCCCATGTAGTCCCCATATTGTTATTATTGTGCCCCGTAGAAGCCCACTATGGTTATTTGTGTGTCCTTACATTATTATTGTTATGTCAACTTTGATTATATTGTGACCCCTTAGACTCCTATATATAGAAAGGAGATTTTGTCATTTGAATCATCTAAGAATTGTTCATTTATGTAATGTAAAGGAGGTTTCCCCCTCAAGGAGGCTAATTTTGAAGTTTTTTATCTATATCTTCTTGTATTTTGTGAGATGGTTGCATAACAAGGGCGATGGTGGGAACTGTTCCAAGGGAGAATTCATGATGATACAATGACATTTTTGTTAGAAAGGGATGAACAATTAGAAAGCATACCAGTATGGTAACTATATGGCCCATTCAAGATCTCTTGTTATTCCAACTAAACTTGTTGGATGTTGGTTTAACATCCAACGAGTTTAGGCTTTGAATGAGTTCTTACATAGTTTCTTGAAATAGATCTCTTACTAAAGATCCACCTTTCTTCCCCCATTTATGTAGAGTAGTATTGAAATCCCCTCCAAAAATACACTCTAAACCAAAATGGGAGTCTCCAAAATGCTATAAAGGATCCCAACGCTTTGCTTTTTCTTATAAATGGACCGACATGTATATATTAACAATAGAACATACCTAATTTTAAGGGACATGTAGGAATTTTTTTGCAAAAAAATGGGTGTATGATTATTAGTTTAATATTTTGAGAAAATATTGATCCCATAATGGTCAAACTCGACTAGAGGCCCTATGAGATATCACCAAGATGATATTTCTACCATGCCATATTTTATGTTTTTTTTAAAGGATATATTGATCCCCCATTTTAGTCTCTTGAATCAGGAGGAATAAGGGATTTTCCTTCTTTATTAAGTATTTAACATCTACCAGTCCTTTAATTAACCTAATCCCTTGCAATTATGGGAGATAACCTTCATTATTTATTATTGGTGTGAGTATCCCCTTTTGAAGGGGTTAACTTAACTCATTTCCTAGTGTTCCTATACCATTTGAGTTTTGGGTCCAAAATTGATTGGGTGCCCAACTGTTTGTCTTTCTTTGCTTTCTCTACCCATATCTCTTAGTTAATATTCCTTCCATCCTTCCTATGAAGCCAATAATTCTCTTCCTTATTTGCCTATTATTTCTCATCAGTATAGGTAACAAATGCATGCCCCGATTTAATATTTTTGGGAGAGAGGAACTCTTCATCATCCACGGAAGACTCTATATCATGGTGTGCAAGGAATAGGTCATCCTACATGGGTGGAATATTCTCATCATTCCTCTCCACAATTTGATCCATTAATAGTTTGGGGTAGATTCTCTATGGAAATGGAAGATTTTTCTATGAGATTTCCCCTTTTTCATTCACCATATTCAACACCTCATAATTTTTACTACTCCCTTTCTACCCATTTATTTTTTTGGTCCCTTCTCCATTATTGGGTAAACATTTTGGGGGAAGCTTTCCCTTTCACTTTTTCTTCGTTCTGATTTGGGTTTTTAGGATTTTTGTTGGCTTTCCTTACTACGACTCTTCTTCCTCTCGATTTTTACCATTGATTCTCATCCTCGACTTATTTTTTCTTCTCCTCCTACTTTTTTTTGTAGCTTCTTGTAAAGTGGTCATATTCATGAGATACTATACATTTAAATTGAAGATGGTTGTATTACACTTCTTAGATGTGAGACCAAATATCCAATTTCAATTTTATGGTTTCTGGAAGTTCCTTATCCAAATCCACTTCTACATAGATCCATGCATAGGAAAATAAACTCTCATGTGGCTTAACTCAATTAATATATATTCCCAAGGCATTAACAATGCTTTTGAAGGTGGTGTCATTCCAACCATGTAGATGAAGTAAGGGGAGCTTCACCCACTGATGGAAAACCACTTTTAGGATTAAAATATTGATTCCAATGTTCTAGATATAACCTTTGAGAACCCATAAAGTATGGCCCACTTAAGAAAATCAAGTCCTGATATGCCTTATTTTCGAGGAAGAAGTTAAAAAAACCCTTTGCACAAAAGGAAGACAAGAAAAAACCCTTTATCATTTAATTCTATTTTTTCTCCACACAAATCCTCATAGAATGTAAGGAAGGCTAGATCCCAATTAAATGACCAACTTCTCCATGCTCTATAACTTTTAGAGCCTAATATATCTCCTGGGGAGCGTAGATCTCCAGACAAGGAATTTCCTCTAGTTTCTTGACAAAGTAGTCAGCTTCACCTTTTGGTATTTCAGGCCATTGGCTACGAGATTGTTGAAGGATTCAATGTATAGAGCCAGTTGAGGATAGACAGAGACATAGGACCCTCAAAGTTTATAGCCATCCTATAAAAAAATATCAAACAGCTTTAGAAACTCCTAGACCACTTAAGTTTGTGTGATTACAGTAATTTTGAAAAGTAATTTGTCAACAAAATAAAAAAGATTAGTAATTTTAACATAGGTTAATAATGATCTCCTAAACTAAAGATGGGGAACACTTCGTTTCATGCTGCGAATGCCTCGCTCTGCTTGGGACGCGACAACCCTAAACCCTGCTCTCTCCTGGCCTTCTAAGCTCGCGCCGCAGCGCATCTTCTGACCTCCCTTCCATGGATGCGCCTTCAGGAGGGGTGGGATCCTCCCCCCCTCCTCACAACGCTTCTGTCTCTGACACTGGAAAGTCTGCAGTACCTCTGACCCCTCCTGGCGGTTTCCCAGAAACAGATCAGGGATCCAAACAGGTCAATAGCGAAGCTGATCCTTCAGCAGCGCGTGAAGCGGATGACAAAGACAAAGGCGTGAACCAAACGTCTTCAACGTCACAGCCAAAGGCGACCTCGGCAACATGCATCCCAAAAGCTGCAGAACGAATCAAAGTCGATCTCCCCAGTCATCGTATCAACAGCGAGATCCAATTCATGCAGGACCACGTGCTCATAGGCAAGTTCCTAGGCTTCTGGCCAACTGAAAAAGATCTGCAAGGATGGATAGCTTCAAAACAGGAAGTTCTAACAGGAAGTTCCTCCTTTGGATCGGTGGTGGTGATTTCAATATCATAACGACGCTGGAGGAGAAACAAGGAGGCAGAACAAGGTTAGAAGGTGACAACAACGGTCTCAGAGAATTCATTCAAAGTAATCAACTAATGGATATTCAGACCTCCAACGGTGTATATACTTGGACCAATAAGCGTAGGGGTACTCAGCATATCACTTCCAGGTTAGATCAGTTCCTCATCTCGGACAACGCCATACATCTGGGAGGGGACTTTCATGCCTCCATATTACCCCGAGGTGGATCAGATCACTAGCCAATTATGTTACAGTGGTCTTGGCCAAGTACAAGATGCAACAGACCTTTCCGATTTGAAACCTTCTAGTTCTCAAATCCTAACTTCAAGATAGTGGTTAGTGAGGCATGGCAATCCTTCATCCCACCCGCAGGAGCCAAAATGTACCAATTCCAACAGAAATTAAAAAACTTAAAACAAGTTCTCAAAGTTTGGAACCGCACTCAGTTTGGCAACATTTTTGAGAACCGCAAAAGGTTGGAACAAAAAATGAGCGCACTACAGCAGACTCTCATCTTGGAAGGTAGGACAGAAGAGCAGGTGCATCAGGAGCAGACTCTTTGGAATAAAATCGAAGCTTGCATGCAACAAGAGGAAATCCTATGGCGTCAAAAGTCCAGAATCTAGTGGCTCAAGGAGGGGGAGAAGAATACAAAATTCTTCCACAAATCCGCCATCCAAAGAAGAATGCACAACAACATTGCATTCATCAACAATCAACAAGGGGAAAGAATAGAAGCACATGAAGACATGGAGAAGGAATTCAAAGACTACTTTCAGGAAATTCTCAGGGAGCCCCCAGGAAACAGAAATCAAGCAATCAGAACCATCACGCAGCACATTCCTAAAATCATAACGGAGGATCATAACAATAAACTTCTCCAGTCTATTTCACTACAGGAGGTAGAAGATGCGATGGCCCAACTCAAGGATGGCAAGGCACCTGGTCCTGATGGTTTTACTGCCAATTTCTTTCACGAGTTTTGGGAGCTCATCAAGACAGAGGTATGGGAATTAGTGGAGGAATCAAGAACTATGCACTGGATTCTGCCCTCACTCAATGCCACTTTCCTAGCGCTTGTACCTAAAGGGGATGAACCTAATACGCCCAACAAATACAGACCGATAGCACTATGCAATGTCATCTACAAGCTTATCTCTAAAGTACTGGCGAACAGGCTCAAACCTCTCCTTCCTCTCCTCATTTCACCGGAGCAGACTGGTTATGTGGAAGGGCGGCAGATAATGGACGACATCATCCTATCAAATGAGGTAATCCACTCTCTAAAGCTTCTGAAAAAACCAGGTATGATTCTAAAGCTGGACCTCTCTAAAGCTTTTGATAAACTCAGCTGGAATTATATTCATCAGATGTTATTGGCATTTGGTTTCAATTCCACCTGGACAAGATGGATCATGAATCTCATCTCCTCTCCCTGTATCTCTGTCCTGCTCAATGGCTCCCCCTCATCGCCTTTCCACCCCTCCCGTGGTATTCGTCAAGGGGATCCCCTATCCCCCTTCCTTTTCGTCCTCATGGCGGAAGGGCTCAGTCGTTTGCTCCACTCTGCCGTCTCCACCCGAGCTCTCAAAGGCATTTCTCTCCACGGTCTTCTTCCCTTATCCCATCAACAGTTTGTAGACAATACCATGTTATTTGGCCATCCCTCCTCTCAAGAGGCTAAAGCCTTCAAATATTTTCTCTCTCTCTTCTCTGAAGCCTCTGGTACCTCCATCAATGCCTCTAAATCCCAACTCTTCTTTTTTAATACCCCTGCCACCACTCAAAGGAATATAGCTCGTATTCTGGGGTTCTCTATAGCAGCACTTCCATCAAAATACCTGGGAGATCCTCTGCTGGACTCGGCCATTAAGCACGCTTCCTGGAGGACTCTTTTAGACAAATTGGAATCAAGGCTCTCGTCCTGGACTTTTCGCTCTCTCAATATGGCCGGCAGACTCATCTTGATCAAATCGGTTCTCCAGGCCATGCCACTATATCTTTTCTCTATCCTGGCAGCGCCAAAATGGGTTCTCAAAACAATCTGCAATCTTCAGCGAAATTTTCTGTGGGGATCTTCTGGTCTCAACAGGAAATGGGCTCTTGTCAAGTGGAAGGAGGTCTGTCAGACAAAATCAGAGGGCGGGCTCGGACTAAGGGATCCTATCCAAAGCAACAACACAATGGGAGCTCGTGTATGGTGGAATTGGATCTCCAAACCACATACACCCTGGGCGAGGCTATGGCAAGCAAAATATGCTCCAGGAAGCCAATGGAGTGACCTCATCAAAATCAGCACTACAACCCCAGGCTCCTTGATATGGAATGCAGCAAAGCTTCACAGCACCTTCATTCAAGAGCATAGTTTTTGGGAAATTCACTCAGGCACCACAGCAAGGTTCTGGGAGGACTCTTGGCAACAACTTCCAAAACTGGCCACACTGTTCCACAAGCCAATTTGGCAGGTTTCTATGCAGCAAGCAAATCTCACCCATGTTCATCAATTCTGGCAGCAACATATGCTCCAAGATTTTCAACTTTGGAAACCCGCAAGCACCTGGCAGGCCGATTGGCAAGGGGAAACCCATACTAAAATAGATCAGGAATTAAATCACAAAAGAATCAAATATTCAAACCAGCAGGACAAACTGCGATGGGGACATATGCCAAAAGGAATGTTTACCACCAAGGAAGCTTACCAGCTTCGCTACTCAGCCTCCCAGACAGACAAGGATCAGATATGGGAAAGGGTCTGGCAACCAGGAATATGGCCCAAGGTCTCCACATTTCTATGGCTTTTAAGTAAGAGGCGCATCCTTACCTGGGACAACCTGCAAAAAAGAGGATTCATTGGCCCATCGAGATGCCCCAATTGCAATCTCCACTCTGAATCCATCAGGCATCTCATGGAGACTTGTCCCCTAGCAACTCAACTATGGGAGAAAATTGAACAATGCAATAGAAGATCGGCAGATCGAATGGGAGATATCACAGAAACCATCAGAAAATGGCCAAAGCACCCTTTTCAAAGCCCGCTCCTAAACTCTCTGTGGAATCTAATCTCGGGCTTTCTCTATTGGATACTCTGGAAGGAAAGGAACAGTAGAATTTTCAACAACATTAGCAGGCCAATTGATACTCTATGGCTCCTTCTGAAACAATATCTCCAAGAAACTCTAGCCATCAGAAACTGGCATGACACGGATCTGCCAAATTCTCCTCGGGAATGTCTCATCATGAAAGCCTGGAATCTGGACCTATCCTTTCTGGCCCAGGTCAAAGTTCGTCCACCAACCAGTTCAGCCTCTCCCCTCACCTGGTCCCCTCCTGCAAACAACTCATACAAATTGAATTTTGATGGGGCAGCCAAGGGTAATCCCGGGCCGACGGGATATGGGGGAGTCTTCAGAAACAACATGGGCGTAGTATTGCATATCTATTATGGATCCATTGGCAAAGACACCAACAACGCTGCTGAGCTGGAAGGACTGTGGAAAGGGATTGGCATTGCAGATCAAAAAAACTTCTTCCCTTTAGAGGTTGAGGGAGATTCCCTTATCCTAATAACAGCAGCTATCAGAATACAAGCAGGCACTTCGGCAGCCAAGATGGCTTCCAGCTGGAGGTTGCTCAGCCGACTGGAACTTCTGGAGGAAAGGCTTCGGAATCCCCACAGCATTACCTTCAAGCATGTCAGACGCACTGCCAACAAAGTAGCAGATAGACTAGCCAATCAAGGAGTAAACTAGCAACTCCCATATTACTCAGGACCCCTCGAAGTCTCAGATGATGAACAACTCAAACAGGAATGCGCTTCTCTAGTGCAACAGGACTACTCGCTCCCGATGCGGGTGCTTGACAGGTCATACAGTACGATGGAGGCGCATAGAATGGGCAGGTGTCAGCCCAAGCGTGCCACGGGTTATAGTTCTGGACGGGCGAGCTGGTCTCGCACAGGTATATTAATGGTCGCATTAACTTCCTCCTACTGTCTCCTGGTTATCTGCGCTATGGCGTTCAATAAGTCCATCATTCCCGCGGCTTCGTCGCAGACTACTGTTGCCTTATGGGTTGCTGCTCTGAGTGTATCCCTGAGCCACTCTGTTAGCGAGCTTCTGCCTGTCATACCTTCCCTCGGCTCTAGAGCATTCTCCACTCATTTTGCTCTGGTTCCAGGTTCTCACGGTCGTGTCGGGGTTCAGTCTCTGCTTCTCTCTGGGCATTGGGTTCCTGGTCTTTCCTCTCTGTGTATCAGCTCCTTGGACAAGCCTCTGCTCGTTACCATGCTGCGTGAAAGGCCTAGAATGGGGAGCAGGCGAGGCGGTTCTCGCGGGCGCGCCACCTCTCAGCGGTCTACCCCCATCTCGCACCCTTCCTCGGAAGCATTAGATTCTGGTCATAGCAATCCTCCAGTCACCAGAAGTGGCAGGGGCAGGGGTCGAGGACGCATTCGGAATGAAGAATGTGAGCATAATGCTCACCCCACTGTCCATTACTGCATCCCTTGTTCGTTAGCCAATTCTTCCTTCATACTCTCAGTTACAACTGAAAAATGTGAAGTTGTCCGAGGTTCAAGAGCAGCCGATCCTAGGGTTCTTGCAGACCAGAGGACGGCAAATCCGACAGAAAATCAGTGCCAGGTCATGGGAGGTCTCTCTGAGGTGAATCCTGAAGCCACTGCAGGTCCAAGCGCGCCAGCACGAGGAGAGCCTACAGGCTCAGAGGTTCATCAATCTGACTCTGAGGACTCACTTCAATTCGGGTGCAGGGTCGTTGAGGAGCCTTATACCTCCGAGGACGACTGATCCAGCCAGTGCCTCCGCTCTTTGCAGTTTCTGAAGTAGGAGCTAGCCTCCTTTTTTGAGTCTCAATGTCAATGCATGTATCAGGTCTTAGTCAGTCACTGTTTCGTTTATGTTTAGCGATGTCTAGTCATTTTGAGTTTTATGCGAAGTCAAAAATACTGCTGTAGGTCTTCTGGGTACTGAGGTCAAGCATAGTTCTGTAAAATGCCAACTTCATGGCAAGACTTTTCAAGGCAGCTGCCTTGCTGTAACTTTTTTGTATAATTAATAGAAGTAGTCAGATTGAGAAAAAAAAAACATAGGTTAATAATAACAACAACATAGATTTATTTTAAATTATAAGTTGATTTTAGAAATAAAAAAAAAAATTATTTAATCTGTAATAAGAAAAGGAATGAATACTTATTTATGTTCACATATTATTATTGAAATTAGAAAAGCAATTGCTTTTTTATTAGTCGACAATGAACAAAAAATATATTAGAATTTATTTGTAATTAATTGCATTGCAAGGTGCTTTAAATTCTAGTATGGAGGAGATTTATCACAATATTAATCCATAAAAAAAACTAAATAACTATCTATTTACATATTTATATGAAAATAATAAATAATTACGCACATACATATCTATGTGACAACATTTTAAAAACAAAACAACATAAATTCATCTTAAATCGAGATCTATCAAACATGTAGAGGGATCAAATTTCTTAAATTATATATATATATTTTTTTATCATTTAATAGAAACTAATTAATACATGACATGAAATTCAATGTTTCAAAAATTTATCATAAAAAAAATTGTTCCCTTAAATGCTTGATTGATCAATATTTAGAATAAAACTAGCACAACAATAAATTAAATGGTTGTTAAATGTAGATACATATATTGACCCATGATAAACATTAAAACACTTACTTCATGATACATCTCATATTATTAGGGTTTTAAAAATAATAAAAATAAACTAAATTATAACCTTTTTTGTGAAATAAATTATTTGTATTACCTTCAAACCAAGGAGTACATGCTAATTCTTTAAATTTTGACATTGTTGGTTACTATAAAAACTCAACCATACCTAGAATTTCAATCTTTTCAAAAGAGTAGAAAGAAAGAGTCTACATAGAGAATCAAAACCCAAAATACATATACTAAACACAAGACATCCTAGGCCCTAAAAAGTCTAAAAATTACAACACTGAAACATAAAAACTAAGGAAAGGAGGAAAAGAGTCAAATTAAGAGGAATTATTTGAATATGTGGCTTCAAAAGCTATGGGCTCCTTGTTGCTACTCGGAGAGAAAATAACATCAAGATTAATGCCCATATGTTTCTCGATGTGCCAAAGTTGATGATCTAGCACTATAATTTGTCACTACATGTGATCCAAAGAGAGGAGGATGTCCTCCCTACTTTCATTTTTGTCCATGAAGACTTTACCAAGAAGAAACTTGAGGTTCTAATAAATGTCATAATGTACATGTATTGATTACACCACCACCATGTGTTCCTAGCATGAGGAACCAAATCCATAACTTCTATGATAACTTCCCTCTTTTGAGATCGTACGTATCTAATTAGAAAATTCTCATTCCACCTGAGCAAGATACTCTTGGATAGGTTGAGGAGTGTGCTCCTTAAACCATACATATGAACTTTTCATCCTAACTTGGTCTTCAGTGTGCCCTCGTTCCCCTTTTTCCTCATAGTAAGTTTACCCATGGAAAATCACACATCATTGATGTGGCATGCTATCAGTTTTAAGTGAGAGATGATAGGCCCAGAGAGATTCAAAGGTTTTCTTAGTTTCAATATAGAATCAAGAGAAAAGGATAAGATCATGGGGGATATGATCCCCACGGGGATCCTGTTAGAGAAAAGAAGTGAGGGTGTGTTCTCTGAATAACATAAACTTGCATACTTGTGATGGGAACTATATTTATAACCACCAAACTTCTGACCAGTGCATGTAGAACCAACTTACACTAGGCCAATGATTATGCAAAAACTAAGAACATGCAAAAAAATATTAAATTTGAAACTAAGTTATTGGGTGTCGGGACTATTTGTAGGTTGAATGATAGAGTGAACTTTGTGAGTCTATTGCAATTGCATCTGACTAGATGTTTATTTTCCAAGGTGCAACCAAGGCTCAAGAGAGACCCACATTCATTTACCATAGATGATAGAGGCTAGGCAGACAAATGAAATAATTGTTTCCTTTTTGCTTTTCCAATGAGACCCCTCAAGAATAGCCCTTTAATAGATGAGAACCTAAAATAACAATCTCTTGACTTGCTTCAAGAGTATCAACATCACCTCCATGAAGGGGATAAATATTGTGCTTCTTCCATGAGTGAATTACTAGATTCTCAACCCCATACACATGGTATGAAGCATGAAATTGAATGGAAATCCACCAGGATGACGGTGTTTAATAAAATTTCATAGTTAGGATTTATTGTAATTATCCTCCCCTTGACAGTCATTAAATTCCCTAAGTATGAGTTGCACAAAGAGCTAGTCATATAGGGAGGCAAGATCACCTTAGAGAGTGTGAAAATCCATCAGTGTGTGCTCAAGTCCATCGAATAAACAAAGATAAGAGTGGAGTGATGCGTGTAATTAATGTGGGATAGTGTAGTGGAAGGCTTCCCCATGTCGTTCGCATGAAAACAATCTAAACAATTATGGGGGCGTAGTGCCACATCCCCTAGGCATGTCGCCTAGTAGGATAGAAAAAAACTACGCCCACCCTGTCTTAATATGAGCACCCCATCTATGGAAACTAAAACATAACTTTATTTTAAATTATTATTATTAATAACTTCATAATAATAATAATAATAGTAAGGAGTAAAAAGACTCTTAACCATGGAGATTCAAAGACAAGTTACCAAAAGTTTACTTGGTTCATATTAATTTTCATATTGTTTCATTTCTATTCCATTCATTAATATAATTTGGAATTCATTGTACTTTTGTTCTCTTTGCAACAACTTTAAGCAATTCCATCTATATCTCTATCTAGATTTATTCTTCATAGAATATGTATGAGTAATATTAGAGTATTATGCTCTTAGTTATTTTTTATGCATGTTTCCAATAAGGAAAAGGTACAAGGAGTTGGTTTGTCTTGAGCTAACTAATCTTGGTAAAGATCACCCTCATCATACCAAGTGGCTTTCCATGGAGGGAAACATAAAGATGATGAAGCATGACATCTTATGAAGTTGTTGCTTGAGTAATTCCTTACATGATAGAGGAATGAGGTTATGTACATAATTTCTCCCAAATCTTTCAATCATTAATAATAACATTTGAGCTTTTATCCCCATAGTAAAGTGTATATTTGTATATACAATTAATGGTCAAGGGCCATGAAATGCAATATGTAAACAATAGAAATTGAAAAATAATAAAATGAAATACATCAATACTCATAGAAGAATAAGGACAAAGTTAGGGTGAGTGGGTGGGATAGGGGCCATGATTCATGGGAGAGGGGGCTAAAAGACGCTCCAAGAGAACTTCCACATGTTTAATGAACCCAAGTTGGGTTTCTAAATAATATTTTATCCATCTAATTCTTTTTTTTAATATTTGAAAATCCAAGCATTGATTTCACGTAAGAGGTTGGTGGGAACGTAATCTCACATAGTTATTGAAACATGGGCTATGTACAATCATGATAGGAATTGTGTTATTAAATGCATGTAAGAGGTGGGAGAAAGAGTTGTATCAATTATTTATGAAAGCATGGTTTGAGTATAATTCATTTAAGGAATTGTAAGATTCAAGAATGCATAGAAGAAAAAGAAAAGGAAATTTTAAATGGAGGGGAATGTTGATTTTTGGAAGAGGAGAGGAAAAACTATGTTTGACATCAAAAAAGAGAGGTAGCCATACTATATGTAAAAAAAACCATGAGAGATTGATGAAAATACATTATGAGACACCATGAGAGAAAAAGGAGCTAGGAATGATGCTGAGAATTAAGTTGTCAAAATTTTTATGATTTTTTAAGAGAATTTCCCAAGAGTGTGTATAAATGTTTTTATGAGGACTCCAAGGAAATTAGAATTCATGAAGACCCATGCCCATATATTCCTAGTCAGCATGTTCTAGAATCCCCTAGAGGGGATGATGATTTTATAAATAAATACAATGTAAATAAGGAAATCCCATCCCTTAGGTTATACAAACTAATGTGGAAGAGATCTCTTTGATTAAAATTATTGTAGAAATCATTTTAATATGACAATATTAGGTATTGGAATATTGTGTGGATAGTATACAATTGCAGCCATTATTTTAATATGGACTCGTAGCCTTGACTTGAGTTACTTGCCCTTAAGAGACTTGGAGTAGTAGAGTCTTTGTTTGGGTGGAACATCTTACGTATGTAGCCAGTTGTGTAATTGTTCATAAATATAATTTTTTTGACCACTACTCTTATTGACTATGTTTATGTTATATTTATGCATTGTGTTTTTTTTCTTGTTTAAATGATGCCATATGTAAGCATATTCTAGATTCATGATCTAAAGTTTTTTTCATAACTACTTCAGTTGATATTTCATGTTGTATTCATTCCTTTTCAAATGATGTTATAATAAGTCATTTTGATTCGGCAATGGGTACATTATAGTCATTTCCAACGACATTCAAAGGTACACTTCCCTTCAACGGACAAGTTAAATTTTACATTCCTTTATTCAAAGTCTATTTTTGATGAAAATTCTTTGGAGAAATGGCCATTAGCTATTAGAATATTATTACTCTATTCAAAATAATTTTGATAGATAAAAGATCACATTTCCACTTGTTAGGTGCCTTCCTCATGTCGATTATTAGTGGGACACTTACTATGTGCAAAATCTCATAAATATGTCGATAACATTTAGAATATAACTATGATGATTGATGTCCTCAAGAAAGAAGTTTTACCCTACTGTAAACTACAATAAACACTACATGAGATAGGAATCTTTGTGTTCAAAGAGATATCATAAAGTGTTATGGTACATCAATATCTTCTATGCCTTTTTCTCAAAGTTTGATATCATATACTTCAAGAAACACTTGTTCTAAAAATATATAGTGGTCTACACTAGTACATCTAAAAACGGATGGAGTTCTTGGATATCTCCTCACTGGAGAAGCTTATTGGCATTTTTCTAAGATCAATGAAATGTTTCATTAGAAGAGTAAGGGGGAGTTGGGGTCTACAAATTAATGACGACATGAGGATGGTAAAATAATTCCTAAAATTGTAAAAAAATAGGGAAAATATATCCATCCTTAAGGCAACCAATCCAAGCCAAAAGAAAACAAGAGTAATAGAAAATAAAATAAGGACATTGGAAAATGGTATGAATTTCAGAAAAGCCAAGTTGGCATAATATTGTTAAATGTCACTCCAAGTATTCATTGTTGTTGAAGGCGAGACAATAAACAATAAATTCTAGCTCAAACTCTAATTCAATTATGGATGAAGGGAAAATAAATCATCAATCTGGAATCTAGTGTTATCATTGCTATCATAAGAGATCTATCCAAATGAACTAGAATATATTTGGGAAGATGAGCACCTCTTCCACTCATATATGGGTGAAAGGGACACCACCACATTTCATTGTTGATATAATAGCTACAAGAACATCATATTAGTAGAGGTCATCAAGAGGTTCAAGTTGTCAATGATGTTATACGCTTAGCAATATATAATTACCTTGTCTAGCGATGAAAAATACATTTATGCAAGTTATAAATGTCGCATGTGATGGGCATCCAAATTAGAGATATATTAAGGCCCATATGACCATCCTTCAACACATTAAACCTATATTTTTTTCATTAGATGACATATTTTTAGCTTTAATATGTTCATTAGGAAATTTTAAAGATAATTGCATATTATGTGCCTAATATTATTTATTTTTGAAGAATATTGTGAGAATATTGGGCAGATTATGAAGATTTGGAGGAGGAGATAATATAGGGAATTTATCCCTACTATAGGAGGATCAATATTGGATAACAAATGAACAAAATATCATGAAATTATTGACAAATTTTGGAGCTCTAGTGATAGAGAAAATCTATAAATGTGTTCTCGTCATTTAATGTAGATTCCTAGTGTTGGGATCCAAATCCTCTATTTGAGAGATTTTGGATGGGAAATCTTCCTCCTTTTAAGGAGAATTATTCATCATCATTTTGTATAAGCACCAATTCGAATTTCCTCTAGGGACATGTATTTCTTAGTCTTCTTGTGGAGAAAACTTGTATTTTTGCAGCGCCACTTTCATTTTTAGCAGGGATGTACTTAGATTGATTCAAATAATGAAGTTTGGTGCCATTTCTAACTTCTAAATCTTGGTCCCCTTCAGAGGAATCTTAGTATCCTTGGTATTGGCCATCCCATGAGCCTCGATTCCCTTTTTTATAATTTTATTTTCTTCTTTTCACTTTGTATTCACATGCATCTCTTATTCTTGTTTTTCCTATTTATGCATTTAGTATTGACGCTTCTTTTGTTGTAGCATTGGGTTAAATTATTGAAGTAAGTTATTTGAAGGTTATTTACAGATTCAAAAGAATGATTCATCCTTAGAAAAGCTTTTAAAATTCATATTCATCATTGATCTACTTGGATTGGTTTACTAGTTCACAAATCTAGAATTTCTAGAAGTCCCTTGCAACAAAATAGTTGTAATTTTATGCTATTTTTTAGAACATGTTAATGAGCTTCATTTGAGTTTATTCCACTTGTATTAAATCATAAAAATATTCAAGTTAATAAAAAAATTACCCCAATTCATTTTCACTTGATTAGGTTAGGAATTTGATAGGTTAACTAGCTCACTATTTCTTGGATTTCTAGTTTTTAGAGTAGTAATTTTCTGCTAGTTTTTAGCACGTGTTAATAGGGGTATTTTGGAGTGATTCCACTTGTAATGGAGTCATAATACATCCTAATTAATAATAAAAAAATATCCCATCCCATTTTTATTTTTATTTATTTTTTCATTCGGTGAATTATCTCCTCCTGTAGACATTTTGTTTCGCCTGTAGCAACGTCCTGTAGCACTCATGTAGCACATGTAAACTTGACCATATTTGCTCCAAAATCTTGGCTTTTGTCTATTAGGCTTGAATCATCACCCCTAGGATATAAATCCATGATTGAGAAAGAATAAACTCCAACTAGGACATGCCTTTTTACAAAGTAGATTATGCCTATTTATTTGAATTCATGCTCTTAGGATTTCAATTACAAATTGTTGTTCTTGCCTAGGATTAATTTCTTTTCAAATTAACATTTCCATTTCTGCAATTATTTTAGGATTTGATTTCATGAAATTCACTCCATTAAATCAGATCAACAAAAGAAGGACACATTGTATGTTGCACATATAGTGCTGACACCTCTTAAGTTTGTACGAACTGCGGGTTGATAATTTAAGTTAGTAGTATTGGGAGTTGCAACATTCTTGTTGCAATACTGGGGCTCATCAATTTTTTGTGTCGTTTCCAGGGAGGTGTCAAAGTATGCATTTTTTTCTTCCCTAGTTGATTCATTTCTCTTACCTTCTGCAAAAAAAAAATAAAAAAAATGCATTACGCATCTTTCATTTCAAGAAAATAAAATTGCAGCATTAGCATTCTTATTAAAAAAAAATCATCTCCAACACCAACCCCCCATTTGATCACGTGGTGTAGTAAGAACCACCCCACAATCCACTTTTGTAAGTAGAAGAATAAGATGTGAAAAAGAAGGTAGAAGAAATGGATGGAGATGATGACAATGAAGAGGATTCTCTATAATTTCTCATTCAAGATATCGATATCAATGTTCATATGAAGAACATCCATCCATCTTTCCTTCCCAACATCCATGGAATGAGGTCAAAGGATCCAGAAACCTTTCCCTTTGAATTTGAAATCCTTTGTAGATCTTATGGTTTCTTACTAAACACTCAAAAGTTGAGATTTTTTTTATAAACATTGAAGGATAGAGCTCTAAAATGGTTCATGAGTTTAGGGACTAATTCAATAAGATCATGGAATGATATGCAAAATATATTTCTAGAAAAATATAAATATCATGATCTTAAAGAAGAAATCTTTAGAATGAATCAAAAAGATGATGAGAGTCTTGAGGATTTAATAGAGAGGTTCATGTATAATGTTAAGAGGGAAAAATTAGATCATTCAAGATCTAACACACTAAAAACTCTCGTACTTAGAACAACTAGGGATGAGTGGATTGATCTCCTTGGTCTCATGAGTAGAGGTGATGTATACCAATTATCATTTGAAGAAAATTGTGAAACATGCAAACACATATCAAGAGGAAGGGCAAGAGTAAGTAAATAAAAATCAAGATTGGTAAGTCAAGATAAAATTGGAAATTTTTTTGATGACTTTAAAAAATAAATTCTTAAACATCTAAGAGAACAAGTAGAAATGTTAAGAATACAAGAAGAGGAAAACTAATATGTTGATATTTGTGTTGTCCATTCAGAATCACATGCTATTAAATATTTCTCATCATTACCAAGGTTGAAGGAAGTTTACAAGAGGACAATGAAGCAATTCAATCGCCAAAGCAACTATGTTATGTAGCTCCAAGAGGAGCATGGCAGCCAAGTCAACCTAGTATGATGTAAGAACCTAATTCAGAATTTCAAGGTTATGCACATCCATATCAAATTAATTGGAACACACCCTTTCCTTCGAAACCTTTTCCATCTCAACCCCAAATCCAATCTTGGCAGTAAGGTTGATAAGGACCTTATGGGAGAAATTCACAATATCCTCCATACCCAACTCCATGTTACCCCTACCATCCACCTCCACCACAACCACAATCACATCCATCTCAAAGATCCACTCCCACTCAACTACCTGTACCACCATTTTCAAACCCACACAAGGAAGTGGCTCAACCCACTTACAATGCTAAGGTACAACACTTCCTAACATCGCCTCTTGATCTCAATGGTATTTATCTTAGCTCAGAAATAGTATTGCAAAAATTAGACTCTCTTGATTTCATTAAAGGACAACATTCATAAAAATAAGATTTAGATGAGAAGACCAGATAATTATGCGCTACACTTGACGAAAAGTAGACATCAAAATTAGATATTGAGAAAGTTCCCTCATGTTTACAATCGGATCCTCTATGTGTTCAAGATAATAATCAACAAAAAGAGGAATATTTGAATGTCATGGTAGAAGAAGACATGAATAATGATCTATATGAGCAAGCGAACCAAGGGACTCAAAGTTATATTGAGGCATTGTTCCAAAAAATCAACAAGATGGAGTATCACTCTCTTCTTCAACAATACTTGATATTGTCAAAGTAAACACATTTTGTCTCTAAAATTCAGGTACATGTCAAAGCATACATTTCAATCCTACACGTGAGTTTATTTGTCATCTTGATGTGCACATGGCTCCATTGGAAGTATTCCCATACATGAAAGAATTCTTTTTACAAGTAGATTAGGATAGAAAAAGAAGTAAAAAAATGAAAAATAAGAGGAAAAAACAAAATCTCAAGTGAAAATCTCCTTTGAGGCACTTGATATTGCCTTAGTTATTGAAAACCTCCATGAGGTGGTCAATGGGTTGGAAAATAAAAATAAAAAAATAATATCCTAGGTGAAAACCTCTTCTGAGGCGCCTAGGTAGACCTACTAGTTGAAAACCTCATTGAGGCAACTAGTAGGCCTAAAGAAAAAAGAAAAAAAGAAAAAAAGGAGAAATGAAGAAATAATATATATATCTATATATATATATATATATATATATATATATATATCTATATATATATATATATATATATATATATATATATATATATATATATATATGCACGATTTTCAAGATACGATAAAAACACTTTTCTGCTTTATGTATTTTGAACTCTTGTTGCAAAACAAAGCCCTCGTGTGGACAATGATGAAAATGCATGAGAAAGGCTTGCGAATGATGGGAAATGTCATGGAAATGGTTGAGGGTGATGGATTGACATGTCCTTGGTCCTTCTTGAGACGTTTTCACAGAAGGTAAGAAGCCCAACGTTGATTGTTTTTAGTTTTTGCTTGCCTCATTGCTCATTTCTTTCTTTTTCTCTTTTTGTGGCGATGACTTATTTATTTTCCTTATGCATGTGGAGGAGTACTTGCATGCAAGTACTTATATGTAACTGGAATATATATATATATATATATATATATATATATATATATATATATATATATATATATATATATATTCCAGTTACATATAAGTGCTTGCATGCAAGTACTCCTCCACATGCATAAGGAAAATAAATAAGTCATCGCCACAAAAAGAGAAAAAGAAAGAAATGAGCAATGAGGCAAGCAAAAACTAAAAACAATCAACGTTGGGCTTCTTACCTTCTGTGAAAACGTCTCAAGAAGGACCAAGGACATGTCAATCCATCACCCTCAACCATTTCCATGAAATTTCCCATCATTCGCAAGCCTTTCTCATGCATTTTCATCATTGTCCACACGAGGGCTTTGTTTTGCAACAAGAGTTCAAAATACATAAAGCAGAAAATTGTTTTTATCGTATCTTGAAAATCGTGCATCCATTGGCTGAGATGTTTCATGGGGAGATGCATACAGGTGATGGTAACATGCTCAATCAATTTTAGCAAATTCCAATGCAAACTTTTCGTGAAATTTTCCTTCATCAGCTATAACGATTTTTAAATTTTCTAGAAATTCATGCATCCATTGGCCAGGATTTTTTATGGGAAGTGCATAAGGATGATGGAAACATGCTCCAAAACTTTCAAGTCAATACAGTCTATTATTTGGGAGAAACGGATTAAAAAATTCTATTATAGGAGATTGTCCTGAAATGCTATAGCAGCAGCTCGAAAAGCTACAGGAGGTAGATCCGATTGGAGGAAAGGGTCAAAAGATAATGTCTTATTTAGGAAAGGTTGAGAGAGGTCACCCAAAACAAGTTTCATCACTCATCCACTCCATCTAGCCAAGATTCTTCTTCAAATTCCACTATGCCTTACAAGAAAAATTCAAACAAAAATTTCTCATGAAATTTTCCACAACCTACACCACCTATTGATGATTTTCACCCTATCCTTATACCTCCTATGACTTTCCATGAATCCCACATGCAGTAATGAGGTATCAAAGAGGAATTAAATGACTACTAAAAGAAGAGTTTTCCCCCTATAGTAGCCTATACAGTTACAATAGAAGTCAACATTAATTTTTTTCCACCCACGGAGCAAAATATCCATCCACCTTGAGCATCACGAAGCCATTTTTGAAGTTTAGAAGTGACACATCCTCCTTAGGAAGCAATCCATCCACTCCACCAGTAGCAGATGGGACACCAGGAAGAAACCTGCACACACAATAATTTTATGATTCAAAGGATCATCTAGCTAATAATACCTGTGCAGAAGAAAACAAAGGCAACCAACACCTTCAAGATAATCATAGTATGAAGTCCAGCTCTAGCATGCAAGAATCTCCAAAAAATCGACATCACAAGGAGGTACAGGTATGAAATATTCTTCGCCTTTTCTCTTGAGTGTGCTATGGTTAGAAATTTGTTGTAAATCCATAATAGATGAGGTTTTATAAGCTAAGGATGGGTCAATAGTCTCAGTCACCCTCAACCAATTAAGTAACATCCTCCCTCATCACTTTCCATACAATTTCATAGTACATGCATCATGTAGCAAATGCTTGAAGAGGTAAATTCCTTTGGAAAAATAGTTTTCTTATATAAGATGGGTAAGGCAAGAGTAGAGGAAGTCTTTTATTGAGATTGGGGGTATCATTCTTCTCTTTCTCTGACCAAACATAAACCACCCTATCTCTACCTCTTGACCCTAGACTATTTAAAGAAAAGAATCTTGGAAATTCCTTTCAAATAATTTAAGGAGACAATAGTAGGAGCCATGGGGGCAAGGTTTCAACCAAAGGGGAAGCAAATTTTGACATCCATGATAAGGCCAACCACTACAACAACCATAGGTAATAATCTCAAAACACAAACTACCATGCTATATGAGAAAATAGGGCTGCTATAGGAGAAGTGGGGTTGCTACAGGAGAAACAAATTTGCTACAGGAGAAGGCACTCTGCTATAAGAAAGTCCATAGAGTAGCTAAAAGCCTTATTTAGAACAAATTTACCCTATATTTGAAGAGGTACATCTAAGAGAAGGGTAAGTACACATTTTTCTCTTCCATCTGTGGACAAGAAACCCACAAAACCTCTCATTCCTTTAACCAGAATTCTGATAACAATTTGAGAATAAAAAAAATTAATGATAATGTTTCTTTCGAGTTAAGAAAGATAAGAAAGGAAATAGAATTGATTTTTAGTTGAGTATGAAGTTTTCCTTCCTCTAACCAGTATGGATAAAATTTATCTTTTACCCCTGTAGCAGATTAAGAGTATTGGTTTTCCAAACTTTGGAAAATCACAGTGACAATCATGGGGGGTGGTTTCAATTAAAGAGATTCCATAAACTCATCAAGGATGTTAATTATCACATATTATGTGGATAATTTTCAAAAACTTGTATCATGGGAAAACATTGTGGACATTAACAAGGAGACTTTTCTTAAGGCACAAGCACAAGCCTAATTAGAACTTGGAGAAAAGGATGGACCTACAAAAGAAGGAGCTGGAGAGTGGAGAAGAAAATGAAGAGAATGGAGCAAGAGAAGATGTGCCAAAACTCCTTCTAAGGTAGCCTATGATGTCAAGGAGGCAACCAAGGGCATGAATGAGGCACAATTAGGTCACTAAGTTTCTCAGAGGATGAGCAACACTTTCAGCAAGGGGTATGATGCGTCTTGAAATTAGACATAAATTAAGGCCTATATGACCATCTTTCAGCATGTTAAACCTCTCTTTTTCTCATTAGATGACATATTTTTAGCTTTAATATGTTAATTAGGAAGGTTTAGAGATAATTTCATATTAAGTGACTAATATTATTAATTTTTGAATAATATTATGAGAATATTCGGTAGACTTTGAAGATTTGGAGGAGGAGATAATCTAGGGACTTTCTCCATACTATAGGAGTATCAATATTGGATAATTAATGGACATAATATCATTAAATTATTGACAAATTCTTGAGCTCCAGTGATTGAGAAGATCTAAGAATGTGTTCCATGTCATTTAATGCAAATTACTAGGGTTGGGAACTAGAGCCATTATTTGAGGGATTTTAGAGGGGAAAGATTCCTCCTTTCAAGGAGAATTCTTCCTCATCATTTTGAATAAGTAACAATTCAAATTTTTCTCTAGGGGCATGTATTTATTAGTCTTCTTGTGTAGAAAACTTATATTTTTGTAGGTCCACTTTCATTTCTAGTAGGGATGTGCCTAGATTGATTCAAATAACGAATTTCGGTGCCATTTTTAGCTTCTAAAGCTTGGTCTACTTCATATGAATCTGAGTATTCTTTGGATTGGCCATCCCAGGGGCCTCAGATCCCTTTTTTATAATTGTATTTTCTTCTTTTCACTTCTTATTCACATGCATCTCTTATTCTTGTTTTTCCCATTTCTACATTTAGTAATGATGCTTATTTTGTTGTAGTATTGGTTTAAATCATTGAAGTAAATTATTGGAAGATTATTTATAGATTAAAAATCATGATTCATCCTTAGAAAAACTTTGAAAATTCAGCTTCATCACTGAGTGACTTGGATTAGTTTACTAGTTCACAAATCTAGAATTTATGGAAGTCCCTTGTAGCAAAATAATAGTAATATTATTATTTTTCTTAGAATGTGTTAATGAGCTTAATTTGAGTTTATTACACTTGGATTAGGTCATAAAAAAATTCAAGTTAATAAAATTTTGTACCCCAATTCATTTTCACTTGATTAGTTTAGGTATTTGGTAGGCTAACTAGCTCACTAGTTCTTCAATTACTAGTTTTTAGAGTAGTAATTTTATGCTACCTTTTAGCACATGTTAATAGGGGTATTTTGGAGTGACTCTACTTGGAGTGGAGTCTTAATACATTCTAATTAATAAAACAAATTGTCCCATCCCATTTTCATTTGATTTAATTCATCATTCGATGAATTATCTCTTCTTGCAGCAATTTTGTTTCGCCTATAGCAACCTCCTATAGCACTCTTGTAGCACTTGTAAACTTGGCCAAATTTGCTCCAAAAGCTTGGTTTTTGTCTCTTAGTCTTGAATAATGACCTCTAGGCTCTAAATCCATGATTGAGGAACAATAAACAACAATTAGGACATGAATTTTTACAAAGTAGATTAGGCCTATTTATTTGAATTCATGCTTTTAGGATTTCAATTACAAGTTGTTCTTACCTAGGATTAGTTTATTTGCAAAGTAACATTTCCATTTTTGCAATCATTTTAGGCTTTGATTTCATTACATTCAGTCCATTACGTCATATAAACTAAAGAAGGACACATTGTATGTTGCACATGTTAGAGTCGGTCTAGTAGCCCTCCACCAGAGATCAAAGCTCTTTGCATTTCATGATTAGGTGTCCCATCAGTGTGATCATGTTGCATTCCGTTAGGCATGCCATAATCCTGGTGGAGGGAGTTTGTGTCTTTATTCCCCTCTTGTTTGGCACTGCTGGTTCAGGTTTGTTCAAGTAAATAAAATCCTCAAAGGGTCATTCATCTTGCTTTAAGTTTTAAGGTCTTAGGTCTAGGGTTGAGTCCATTTTTGTCTTGAGAGGTCATAAAGGACCAGCAGGCCAGAGGGATGTCCTTCATTGAACAATATTTCAAAAATTCTCATCATTGTACAGCTAAATTTTCACCTTGTTCTCAAAAACTCTGTTTTTGAAAACAAAGGTCATTATCTCATTTTTGTAAAAATTCTCAAAATTTCAAATTCTTCAAATGTCGAAGTGCAGCCTTGGTCTCCTTTGCCAAAGCATCCTAGAAGCTATCCCTGCAAAAATTTTCAGAAGAAATCATCATTTCAACCAATTTTTCAAAGAAAAGAAACCAAAAGTCAAAGCCAATTAATTCAAAAAGTGTCAACACTCAAAACATTACAAAGTGGGTTTTGGGCAAGTAAAAATCAAAAGGAAGCCTATAAAAGCACATCATTCTTCATTAGCAACTCATTTGCCTCTCACAAGCTAAGTGTAACCTTGCAAAGGCAATTTTAGGAGTTCTTGAGCAAAGTGGGCAGTTTCAGAGGCGCGCTACGCGTCAGGAGGGGCGCGCTACGCGTCAGGAAGCTGTTCTCAGTGTTATTTTGCACGTGCGCTACGCGTCAGAGGGGCGCTACGCGTTGGGCAGGGCGCGCTACGCATTGGGTTTTCTGCTCAACAAATTGCCAGCAAGCCATCAAATCGATTTTTCTCTCAAACATATTACAGGTAGGCCTCTCCTCCATGCCTAGATTTGTTTTTGCAAGATGAAAAAGAAACTTAATATGTTCAAATGCTATGAAATGATAAATTCAAAACCCTATATGGTTGTGGAAAATTTAAAGTTTCAATGGTACTAGGGTTTCAAATTTCTCTTGCTGTCCAAGGTTGCCCATTTGTAAATCCCTTTTTCCCTCATTTTCATCACCTTTCTCCCTCAAATTTTCCCTTGAAATTTCATAATTCTCCTCTCTAAAATTCCTAAAACATACTTAACTTCCCAAACCCTACTTCACTTTAAAATCCCATAATTTTGTGATTTCCCATCCTTGCTTTCCCTAAATTCCTTCTTTATGTTTATTTTCCCTCATGTTCCCCTTTCCCTAACAATCCCCTTGTATTTATGTCCCCTTGGTGATAGCATTTGAAAAAGTCAAACAACAGTTGATTGGGTGCAAAGTTAGCAATACAGTTAAGCCATCTTGCCTTCAAAACCATGTCAGAAACCGAATCAGATTATGAGCAGAGTTATGACAGTGATTCAACACCAGAGGTAGAAGTGCCAAGGAGGCATCACAAGGGTGGTAAGGGTGGTCGGCATGTCAGGGAAGAGCCCACTTCTTTGGCTCAATTGCAAGCCTGTCCACTTGCAATGTCATGTTTTCAGTATCAATCATGCTTTGGATATTGTGAGAGGATCTCACAAATTCAACACCATAGAGAATTGGTCCGCTTGTTTGTCCTACATTTGCACAATGGCCATGTGAACCTTGCAGGAGTGGACTTCACCCTATCACCTGAAATTGTTGCTCAAGCCACCGGGATACCAAATGTTGGGGAAGAGTGGACCAAGCGAAAGCTGCTAGACAAATTTCATTATCAACCATACATCAAACCCGGATGCATGAGGCACCTTACTGTTGTTTTTCCTTTCAGATTCCTAAGGGATGAGTATGCACCCTTGATGAGGCTCATTATGCGTTATTTCACTTGTGAGGGCAGATTTTCACGTTTATATTCGTACCATATCCGTTTGTTGATGCATTTCACCCGGGTACGAATGATGAACATTCCATTTTTCATGTGCTGAAATATAGAGAAGATGGTGCCCGTAGTGCAAAGGAAGAACCCCACACAACAGCTCAAAAGTATATATCATTATGCACTGATCGAGATCATAGTGATGCATCAGTTGGCACAGCAGGGTATTGCTTGGGAGGATTTCATTTCTCGCGACTTCTTCATGGTGCCACAGCCACCTCCCGAGATTGTCCATGATGAGGGAGGGCCTTCACATCAGTTTGACATTCCTGAGCCAGAGCATGTCAGCACTCCTCCATATGTTACATATCAGAGAGGCCACAGGGCCTTATTTGCATCTGCACGACGAGTATTATCTCCACATCAGGTGGAAGGGGTCTCGCCTTCTTCATCAGCACAGCGAGTGTTATCTCCACATCAGGTGGAAGGGGCCTCGCTTTTGACAGCAGCACAGGTACAAGAGAGAGGCAAGCAGCCCAAGATTGATGAGGGGCCATCAGGTGATCCAGACATAGATATTGTTGACCTTGATATCAGTTCTCCTAGCTTAGAGCCAAAGGAGATCATCCAGCAACTAAGGGCTGAAAATGACTTGTTGCAGCAAAAGTTGGAAATGGAAAATTGGACAATCACATACTTAGAGCAGCGCAACAAGCAATTAGAGGATGAACACACTCTTGATGAGTTGCGGAGGATCCGAGAAGACTGGAACTTGGCTCGCAAGAGACCCGGTGATTTGACACCTAAGGAGCAAAGCTCTATGCTCATTCAGGTGAACACTCATTTAGAGAGGTTGATAGCCAAGGCAAACAGGGACAAAGACATGCTCCGCCACATGAAGAACCATTATTGGGCCCGCATGCATGTGTGCAAAGCAAAAATGAAGGTACTCAAAGCACGCTTGGCCAAGGCACTAAAACGGAAGAAAAGGCCCGATCCGCTTCAAATTTTGGCTGAAGCCACCTTGAGGGAGCATGGTGCTCAATGATACACCTCCAGCTCAAAATTCAGGAAATTTGGAGCAATTTTGGTCAATTTTGAATTTTTTGTGCCAAAAACAGGTTTTTGCCCTCAACGCGTAGCGCGCCGCGCGCTACCCTTAAGTTGGGGAGGTCCATTTCACGAAAACTCAGCATTTTTGGATTTGTCATGACAAAATACACTTTCTCAGCCACTTCCAAGAAGTTTCATGGAGATTTGGGCCCCCAAAAGGTCAAAAAACAAGCAAAAATGACCTTCTGCCACTTTTTGGACACACAGGAAGCAGTCTTGGGAGATTGCAATTTTGGAGGGGCAAATGGCCACCAAATTGAGAAATTCCACTTGGGTTGGAGAGTAGACATCCAGACCTTTCCAACAAGCCCACTTTTGCCTCATTTTTATGCCGGGACGTGCCTAAAAAGTGGCTTGAAAGGCACGCTACGCGTTGGGAAAATTTGCCAGTTTTGCACCTTCAGCTCAGGAAAACGCAGCATTGACTAGTTTTGACTTTTTGGTGGGATTTTTCATCCTCCTTGATGTAATTGATGTAATTTCATGTTGACATGACACTTTTTTACCTATTCTAGAAGATTCATTCATAAAATGGCAAAAAAAAGTAATGAATGAATTGGTTTCCTAGCTTATAGAGGCAAGTTGTTTTGATTGCCTAGATTGTAGTGCTCAGTTTAGAATTGGTTGAAAAAGCTCCTAGGATGATGAGATCGACCCCTAAAGGCAATTAAATGTGTTATCTTGCCTATATTATGTACTTTCTTAGTCATTTTCATGGTTGGACTCTTGACGGATAAGCTTAGACTGTATTACTATTTGTATCTCTGCAATTTTGGCAAAGGAAGGACCAGGGTTTTGCAGCACTATTTGGGATTCCTGTGGTGATTTGTGTTGATGGTGTGTTTCTCTCATGTACTTGTAAGTTTTTTATGTGTATCATTTTCCTACTCCTCTTTTCTGCACATTAAGTAAATGAAGTGTTAAGGTAGAATTCATGGTTTCTATGCTCTGCCCTTAAGTTTGCTTAATATCTATGTTTTCATCTGTCTAAGGATAACTCTCGAAGATTTCTTGCTCTCTTTAGCTCCTCACCGGTCATTCCTATCCATTCACTTAATTCAAAGGCATCAAGACAATCTCCTACCTTGCCCCAAAAAGACCTCTGCAAAAACTGTGTCTCATCCCCGCACCCAAAATTGTTGTGCTCAGTTTTCCAACAAAACTCTAAAAATTTAAAATTAAACTTTCCCTATCAGTTTACTAACCTAAAATCATTGTTCTTTATTGGTCATCTCCGCCCTTTGAAGACCTTTTGCTGAGATAGACCCGGAGAGAGCACTCTCCTGTCCCCATAGGGCTAGCTACGAGGCTAAGTGGTTTGATGTTGCCTTGGATTTTGTCTTTTTTTAGGCTGAGGCCAAATTCAAGCGCTAACAGCACATATAGTGTCGACACCTCTTAATTTTGCATGAACCTCGGGTTGATAATTTAAGTTGGTATCCTTGGGAGTTGCAACATTCTTGTTGCAATACTAGGGCTCCTTAGCATGTACTATGGAATCAAACATTCCAAGTATGATGCACCATTTGATGTTATCCCACTTAAATTTTTAATGTTATTTTAGGAAAGCTATATATGTTGAAGTTTCAAGGTGTTTATGAGTCTATGATATTGATAGGCCTTGTAGTGTCACAATTGTTTAGGAGGTTAGGTAGACATGGTTTTAGTAGTAGTTTTGAATACCATAATATCTTTGATATCAATGGAATAATTTATTAAGGTATCCCCTAAGATGTCGAGATATGTCATTTTCATTATTTGGATAGAAGGCAAATGGAAGACTATTGCTACCACCATGAGCTTTGCATAGTGTCTCTCTACATAGCAAAAGTGGGTGGATAAGGTAGTTCTAAAATATAGAGGTATTAGTACTCACCTATAGAGGCGCCTCTACATTTTTAGGTAAGGAATTAAGTTTATATTACACCAAATTCTCCTTTAGCTAAAGTAAGAGTATATAATGCTCTATTTGAGTGAAAGAATAAACCAAATGAAATATTCAAAAGTTAGATCGAAATGGAAGCATTTGGCCAATTTCCAGACTTTGAGGATGAAAATTATTGGTTAAGAAGAGGGATGGTCACGATGATTACAAATCCCTATAAAACATCATAGTTGAGAACTTGTATGCAATTCCTTGGGTTGATTATCTCCTTGATTAGTGTGATAACACTTTTTGCTAACCCTCTTGTAAATGTCATTGTGAGTTGTAATTCATGTAAATATTGTGGAAATGTAAGCAATGAATGGATATAGGAGTCGACACATATTTAGAGGTATGAGGAGGAGGTGTTTCTTGTAAACCCAAGCCACTAGATTTATTTTACAACTAATATCCTTGATAAATTAATGGAATTTATAGTGCAGGCATTGAAGAGAAGCATGGGACAGGCTATAGGGAACGACAAAAAACCCATACAATCCCTAATTTGTAGGACTTGTTTTGGAAGTCAACACATAAGGGGAAAAGAGCAATGCATTGGAGGTGGCATACAAATAAATATGCTCAGACACACATTGAACATGGTTGTGAAAGGCACACGAGAGATCATATAGCGAGCAGAAAACTCTCGAAAGTGTAAGCTTACAATGTGATATCGAAGCAAGGGAGCTCACTAGAGAAGAGTCACAAACCCCCAGTGTATGTGGAGGGCTTGGAAGAATGCTAATGAGCATGGTGTAATGAGAATCATGTTGTGTTAAGAAGGTGGATTCATGGTGGACTCTAGACTCCTACTTAGCAGGTAGAGACACTGTGTACTCTGGGAATTCTTGTGGTGTTTTCCCATGTGGAAACCTTGAGGGTGGACTCTGGATTCTTGTGTAAACTAATAGGTGGAGGCATGGTCTGCTCTAGATTTATGTGAGTGAGAAAGTGGAAGCATTCTGGGCTCTTGAATACTTTAGTGTAACTAGGTGGAGACATTGTGGGATTTGGACTCCAGTAGTGTTTGATTGGTGGAGACACTGTGTGCTATGGAGTCCTGGTTGCTAAGTGGTGATGATGTGTGCTCTGGGTTCCCATGTGATTTTGTTAACTACATTGGCGTGAATATCCCTTAATAACTTAAATCATTAGACTCTGAATCTGGCTTGGGGGTGATTAACTACAAGAAATATTGGAGTGTAGCTAGAGAGTTGAAGTCCCTCCCTCAGTTGCCAGTTACTCAAGCGATGCAGATAAGTGTATTTATTTTTATTCATGTGTACTATGGATAATGCATAATGTTATTGTTTATGACAATGAATATATCAACACTGTTATTGGAGAAATGTTATACTCTTGGTCATTTATAATGAGATGCTTATGTGAAAATTCTCATGGTTTTGAAAGACTTATAAAGCCTATGTTATATATGTATTCTTCAGCTACAAATCTATTTGAATGGTCTTGTATGAATACTAGATATATTCAGTTAGTTGTTATAATGTATGGATTTCCTTCTTTGGCATGGTCATGTACGCTTGATTGATTAAGAATTTTGATTGTGTTTATGTTGCAATGTATTATTTATTGATAACTCTAATAGTAATGTGAAATACCCACTTTGGGGTGTGAAATGCTACTACTATTTCATTTGGGTCAAAATTAAATATAGCCATGTTTTGGATTGTTTATGTGTCAGTTAGTGGGCATGTTGACAGCTACAATGATGTATTATGGTCATGATTGATACCTAGAATGTTAGCATGGAATGAGGGTTTAATTCCTTTGAATGCTAGTGTTATGATTAACACCAGGCTTCAAGAAAAGCCATGGTAGAGTCCTTAAAATCATCAAAGTTTCTAAGTGACAAAGCATCGAACTTGTCTTTGGTTCAAACAAGTCTTCAAAAGGAATTATATCCAGGCCAAATGTTCTTTTCAGGTTAAAAAAATGCATTTGAGAGTTCAGTCATCTATGCCATTTGCATATATGCACTTTTGAGAGTGCACAAGATTTGAATTAACCCTAGTGACTTGCAAGGAAGCAAGGGAAAAGGTTAAATATGGGAAGGGACACATTAAAGAGATTGATGGCCTAGAGAAATATATGGTTGCAAGACATATCAATACAGGTACCTAGATTTTCTGCCTATAATAAAGTGCATCAGAACGAGGTTAGATTTCATCACGAGAGGTGGATGTATTTGAGAATCTAGGACATGGAGAGGTGAGGACAAGGTGTGAACACACAAATCCCTAGATGTGGATTGGATTTAGATGTGTTTTGGAATGATAGTGATCCAAACATAAGCATGGATCCAGTGGTCTGGGAGGTTTTACAAGTGCAAATTATGTGCACACCTAAATATACCCTATGGTTGGATACAAAGGGAGTTATGGATTTGTGTGAAGAGTTCAAGCTCAGCTGGATCCATGAGCTAGGATGATCTGGCAGGTGAAACGAACATGTTTTTGTGGTGACATAGGAAAAAAAATGATTTGGTAGGACCACTTGGACTACATGCGAGTTTCGCGTGGTAGAACTTGATGATGCAGCAAGAGTTAGTTGTTCAATTTTTGAAAGTGCATAACTTTTAATCCAAATATTGGATGAGTGCAATGGTGTTGTCTAAAGTTGATTCTGAAAACTTTTGAGGAGAAGGAAAGTTTGTAATCCCATCTCCATAAAGAGACCTTGGAGGTCAAATTAGTTGAACGTAACACCTCCCATTATCCTGGGAAGTCCAAGGGGGTGGAAGGGAGTGTTACAGGGTTGTATTAGAGCTCCTAGGTTCAACACTTAGACTAAATGGGACTAGGTAGACAAGGTAGATGTATGTTACATGATGTAACATCAAAGTGTTCAATACTGGACAGTTGGTAGAAAAAAATTTATCTCCATTACAGTGTGATATCACCACACTTTGTAGTTTTGAAAGATGATTGTTTGTTGTATGGAAATGTGTGTTGGTTGTAGCAATTTGATTAATGATTGTGTGTTGTATGCACGTATTGTTATCAAAATTATGAAATGATAAGCATGGTAGAGTTTGATATGTCAGTTGTTTTCTAACTGGCATACAAACTCGAAAAATTTGTGTTTCAAATAGCCTCACATCAACATGCTTATTGCATGTTGTCCAAGATGATTGGTAAATACATGTATTTACATTTTGGTTTTTCTAACAGTCATGTGTGTGTAACACCACATAAGAAGACACCGAAGACCCTCATGAAGGGAATGGGATGAGAAACATAATGGTGCAATACAACACTGATAGTTACAAGCATGGTCATGAGGATGAGTCAGTAGTAAAGAGGAGAGATGAAGACTCCATTGAAGAACTAACTAGTTTTTTTCTTCATATTTGTATTTGTCAAAAGAGAGAAAAAAGGATTTTTTGTTCTTGTAAAAGAAATTTGACTTATTAAGGCATGGGTTTCATGCTTGGGTCAATGGTCAATACGTCAAAGCACCAATTGAGTGCTCTAGGATTTTTTTGAGTCAAAGTCAAAGTCCTTCTTTATGAAACCCTTCTTAGGTTCATTATAACAAATAAAAGAAAATATTTTTTTATGTCAAAGTTAGGCCTTGCTTCTCCTCCATCGCGTCAGCCTAGCATCATATCAAGTCGACCTCTTTAAATATCATTTTTGTCTATTAGTGAATCATCCAACAACTATATATAGCAAAGAATTTGACCATATGGGAGTAAGTAACAATGATGTTCGATTTTCAATCCTGAAATAAAAAATAAGTGAAAAGATATAAAAGGGGAGTCTACAAGAATCAAAAGAAGTCATGCGAAGGATATTAAAAGTCTAGTAATAATATTCTAAAATGGTGTAGGAATGAAGTTCAGTATAGTTGTAGGAACAAAGTCTGGTATTGTTTCAAGACCAAAATATAATTTTGTTGCAGGACCAAAATGTATTATGAGTGCATGACTAAAGTATGGATATAGGAGTCAAATGCACCAAATGATAGAGAAAGAACCAAAACCTTTGAACTATTTGACAATGATTTTGTAGAAGATGGAAGGATGGAGGAGGTTCTTAAGGTCTTGGTTTGTCCCAACCTGGTTTGGTATTACTAGAAGAAGAGTTTGACTAGGTTTTCCCCTTCATTAGGGTTTTGCTCTAGATGTGCACCTATCTCTAATATGTTTTTGTGATCTTCTTGTTTGGAATTTGTCTTGATGATGAAAAGAAACATAATAACTATAATGGAGAAAACATAATAATCACAAGAATTTGTTAAAGTATCATAGAAATCAAGCTAAAGAACCTAGTCTATATGCTCCCCTATATTTCTCAACATTGTATCAGAGCTAAGGCGAGTGATGAAAAAGGCAGCTGGAAGATCACTATTGGTTGGAAAAACAAAAGTTTTAATATTTTTAAGGTCAAACCATTAAAAGGGAAGACCAAACTGATTCAACGCCTTTTTGGGCATGATTATAAGTTCATACTTTTGCTATTAGGCCATGGACCTGGGAGACTCAAGATGTAGTTCTAGGCTAGTTAAGAAAGGCATATATAAGAGTGAAGAAGCACTATACTTGAGGACCAAAATAGTAGACATCTAGTGTTATGCTCTTAACTTGCAAAGAATACCCAAACACAAAATATGCGAAGAAAAGATACCCAGAACACAAAATAGCAATGATTTTATTATTCAGAGAGAAATGTTCACAGGCCTCTTCGAGGGGGCAACCTCCAATAGAACAGAGCTCGATTACAAAAACAAGATACAATACTCCTCGCAGGGAGTCTCTATCCTTTATATATGACTCCTACATGCAATACCAAGGGCCAATACCGTGGGTTTTATTAATACCATCTATCTAATACTACTGCCCATTTGCAACTAACTGTGGTCCCGTCATTAATTGTGGGTTAACCACTTACAAATATTAATATGGGCTTTATTGACTCTAGACTATGACGTGATCCCATGACATAAATAAGGGGGTTAGGGTGGGACCCTAACATGCCCTCCCCCTTAAGACTAGCCTTGTCCTCAAGGCTGAAGTTGCGGAAACTTCTGAAGAATAGTGGCTGGTTCCCAAGTTGCATCTTCCGGAGAGGTGTCTTTCCATTTGACGAGGACTTCCTTAATCATGCGGCCGCATAGGTGCTTGTCCCTTGTGTCTAGAATCTATTCAGGTTGAAGCCAGATTGACCCTTCTTCGTCCAATTCAGGTAGACTGGTTTGAACTCGGCAATTGTTCCCAATCACTTTCTTGAGGCACGATACATGGAAAACTAGGTGGATTTTTGTTGTAGGTGGCAAAGCCAACTTGTAAGCCACTTCTCCAATGCGCTGAAGTACTTGGTATGGTCTGTAGAATTTTGGAGAGAGCTTTTGACAACCCTTGTCTTTGAGTGATGTTTGCTTATATGGTTGCAGCCTCAAAAAGACCTGATCCCCCTCTTGAAATTGGCGCTCTGAGCGATGTTGGTCGGCATGTTGCTTCATGCGGTTCTGAGCTTGATGAAGGTTCTCGCGAAGATGGGCGAGCATGGTTGCGCGGTGTTGTAGGAGTTGATCCACGGCTTGTACTTTGGAGCACCCCGTGAGATAAGAAGTAGGGGAAGGCGGAAATTGACCATAGACTGCTTCATAGGGAGTCATTTTGGTGGTGGCATGATAGTTGGTGTTATACCGCCATTCCGCCAGAGGTAACCACTGTGCCCAAAGGTGTTGCTTTTCTGAAGTGAAACACCTAAGGTAGGTTTCTAGACATTTGTTGACGCCTTGGGTTTGACCATCTGTTTGCGGATGATATGAAGTACTGAGTTTGAGTTGAGTGCCTTGTATTCTGAAGAGTTCCTGCCAAAAATTACTGGTGAAGATCGGGTCGCGGTCGGACACAATAGAAGTGGGCATGCCATGCAATTTGAAGATCTGATCCATGAAAGTTTGAGCAACCAAAGTTGGTGTAAACTGTTGGGGTGGGGCGCAGAAATGAGCATACTTTGACAGTCGGTCCACAACCACCATGATGACTGACTTGTTCCCAGACTTTGGAAGGCCTGTAATGAAATCCATGGAAACCTCTGTCCAAATTGATGCCAGAATGGGCAATGGTTGTAATGTGCCTGGTGTGTTGACGGTTTCCCCTTTGTGGCGTTGACAGACGTCACATTCTGCTACAAAAGTAAGGATGTCCTGTTTCATGCCGGTCCAAAAAAATGATCTTCTGGTGCGAGCATACGTCTTCTGAAAGCCCGAATGTCCTGCAATGGGAGATGAGTGCAATTCTGCCAAAATGCGACTTTTGAGGGTGGATGTTGGTGATATTACGACTCTGTCCTTGTAGCGAAGAATATCATTCTGCCATGAGTAGCCCTTGCTGGAATGAGGATCTACCTGCAATTGAGAAATGAGTTGGGAGAGCCCGGGGTGTGAAAACCATTCCCTGCGAGCCTCTTCAATCCAGTCTGGAATGGGGAGGGAAATTGCGAGCAGAGTACTTTCCTCCTCAAATTGGCGCGACAATGCATCTGCTACACTGTTGTCTTTCCCTTTCTTGTAAATGATCTCATAATCATATCCCAGCATTTTGGCTAACCATTTATTTTGTTGTGGGGAGGATAGGCGTTGCTCCAGAAAATATTTAAGACTGTGATGATCTGTGCAGATTTGGAAACGTTGTCCCAACAAGTAAGGTCGCCAGGTCTCGACTGCATGTAAGATGGCCATCATTTCCTTCTCGTAGGTAGATTGGCCCAGATTCCTCCCACTGAGTTGTTGGCTGGTGAAGGCCAATGGTCGCCCTTCCTGCATTAAAACCGCTCCAATACCTGTACCCGAAGCATCACATTCAATGACAAAGGATTTGGTGAAGTCAGGTAGTGCTAAGACGGGAGTGGAACACATGGCATTTTTGAGAGCGGTAAATGCCTGTTGTGCTTCCTCGTTCCAGAAGAAGAAATTTTTCTTTAGGAGTTGAGTGAGGGGCTTCGCTATGCGGCCATAGTTGCGGACAAATTTACGATAATAACCTGTGAGACCCAAAAATCCTCTCAAGCTTTTCAAGGTCTTAGGTTGAGGCCATTCTTGCATTGCCTGGATCTTTTTGGGGTCCACCTTGACACCTTCACGCCCCACAATGTGGCCCAAATACTCAACTTCTTCCATGCCAAATGAACACTTAGACATCTTGACAAATAATTTATGTGTGCAGAGCAGTTGCAAGAGTAGATCTACATGCTGAAGATGTGCCGCCCAAGTGCCACTATAGATGAGGATGTCATCGAAGAAGACAAGGACAAATTTTTCTGAGATATGGTTTGAGGAGGTGATTCATAAGGCTCTGAAAAGTAGAGGGGGCATTACAGAGACCAAATGGCATGACCAGGAACTCATAATGGCCTTCATGAGTTCTGAAAGCCGTCTTGGGAATGTCGACTTCCTTCATGCGAATTTGGTGGTAGCCTGAGCGAAGATCCAACTTAGTGAAGAATTGAGCCCCATTGAGTTCGTCCAGCAAATCGTCAACCACCGGGATGGGAAATTTATCTTTGACTGTCAATTTATTGAGGGCCCTAAAGTCGGGACACATCCGCCACTCCCCATCTTTCTTGAGGACCATGACCACTGGGGATGAATAAGGACTAATTCTGGGACGAATGACACCTTCTTCCAACAATTCCTTGATGATTTTTTCTATTTCATTCTTTTGGGTGAACAGATATCTGTATGGCCGCAAATTTGGGGGTTGGGCCCCTGGAACCAATGTGATGCTATGATCATGTTCCCCTCGCGAGGGTGGAAGCTCATGAGGCTTGTCAAAGACCGTCCGATGTTTATTTAAAATTTGTTGCATCTCAGGATGAATTGGCAGAGACATGGTTTCGACGACCTGGATGGCATTAAATTGAGCTACCACTCCATGATGGCCCTTTTTTAACAATTTTTCCATCCTATGCGAGCTGACGATAGAGGGGGCTCCCGCCTGTAGTCCACGGAGGGTATGTGTGGAGTTGTTCTGCTTAAAACTCATATATCACTCCTGGAAATCCATTGTGATTGGCCCAAGAGTGCGGAGCCATTCCGCGCCTAGGACAATGTCGCAACCCCCCATGTGTATTGCAAACATGTGGGTTTTCAACTGATAATCCCCCATTTGAAGTTTGACATTTTCACAGCGGCCTTCACATTTCATTGTGCCCCCATCTACAATTTGGACTTGGAAGTTAGAAACTGCTCGGACAAAACAATGTGCTGCTTCAGCGATCTTTTGATGGATGAAATTATGGGTACTTCCACTATCAATCAGGACTACTACTGGGCGATGTTTAAGAAAACCCTTGATTTTGAGAGTTTGAGGGGAAGAAATTCCTGCCAATGCACTTAGCGAAATAAGTGGTTCGTCAGATACAATCTCCTTTTGGTTATCTTCTTCGATCGCCTCCGGTTCCTCAAGTGGTGGATCTTCCTCGGTGGAGCTGTAGTCAGTGGTATCTATTTGAAAAAACTTGGGCTCCTTGCATTTATGACCCGGGGAATATTTTTCATCACAGTAGTAACATAGTCCTTGCTTCCTTCTTTCGGCCATTTCTGCAGGTGACACCTTTTGAATCTTAAGTGTCTGAGTCGTGTTGGGAGCCTGTGGGGGACGACCTTTAGCGGGGAAGTTGGGCCGGCTGGATTGGGCTGTTAATGCACGTTCCACCTTACGAGCGACCTGGCAAGCCTCTGTCCACGTGGGAGGGTGGTGGAGTAGAACCTGAGCTTTGATGGCTTCTTTAAGACTGCTGATAAAGCATTCCATGTAGAACTCATCTGTGAGACCCTTAGTGCGGAAGGCTAAGGCTTCAAAAGCAGTAATATATTCCTCCACTGTACCCATCTGTCGGAGCTTAGTGAGACGCCCCAAAAAAGAGTCTTCCTGTTCAAAGCGATTTCGAAGAGCTTTGGCAAATTGGGCTCAATTCTGAAAATGTCCATTGCAACGCTGATGCCATTGCCCCCATTGACATCATTCATTGTCCAAGTACATGGTGCCCACCATAACCTTAGTCCCCTCATCTATTATATGATTCAATTTGAAATACTACTCCATTTGTGCTAGCCATGCGGATGTGTGAGAACCGTCAAATTTATGCATATCCAACTTGGGAGGTCGCTGACTGGGTGGGGGATGGGTGTGCCAGACGTGAGGAGAGTGGCTAGACTCACTCTCATGGTATTCATGGCCATTATACGCCTCCTTGTGGGTTGGCTCCTTGCCCTTCGAGAATGCAGTCTGTATCTGGAGACTTATTCCTTTAATCTCATGTTGGATTTCGTTCACCGTAGTTTGGATGGAGTTCACATGGTCTTCAATTTTGTCTATCCTTTCATTGGCCATCGCTTGAGCGCGAGTTTCTACCATACACCAACCTAATGAAAAATTGGGACCGCCTAAAAATTTTTACTAAGAAATTGAATGGTACCACCTTGCTCAGATCATCGTCCTGATTCTGATGGGCTAGATCACCAATAAGCGCCCCGGAAGATCTCAGACTTTTTTTTTATTTTTATTTTTTATTTATTTTTATTTTTTTTTGGAAAACTCCTAACGGAGTTTTACTCCTTCCTGATCAATACTGCGGTCGCCAAATCCTCAAAATGTCAATGCCACCAAAAGTCCTGCGAAAAGTATATCCAGGTACAGGAACCCTTCACCACTACTCCGATCTGGTGGATCTGAGAGATCTGAATGGTGGAAGAACTGCTGCTGCTGATCTGATGGAGCTGCGGGACTGATGTCTGCTGCTGCTACAGTTGCTGATCTGGAATAGATGATGTGTGATCCCCAGATAGAAAGGGAACTATGGTCTTGAGGAGTGTCAGGTGCTACAGATCGCAATATACATAAGGGTCTGACAGTAGTACTCGGCCCAATGTTTCAGGGCTCTAACTAAGGAGGATCGACCGTACCCTTAGCCGTACAACCCGACTACCCTATAGTACGGGCGAGTAATCTCTCCGAGTGCTGTTCTCGGTGTACTGTAGCCACAAGACGGCCGAAGGTTTATCTATGGCGAGGATTCAAGGGAGCTAGGGGGCTTCCTATATACCTAGAGGGTACGTGGAAGACAGTCCGTGCGCAGTTCTGTCTAATGCGCTACTACTCGAAGGGGTACCCACAGGGGTTACAAGGGAGTCCAACAGACGTGACCACCTCTTGTATTTCCTGCGTGCATGCCTCCCCAAATCCGCAGGTTTATGCGCTTAACGACAGATCCCGTGGTTTAAAGACGCCGGAACACGTCTCTAGCCAAAAAATTTTTTTGCTAAAAATTGGAGATCCCACCGAGCCCTGGAAAGTGCTCTGATACCACTTGTTATGCTCTTAACCTGCAAAGAATACCCAAACACAGAATAGCAATGATTTTATTATTCAGAGAGAAATGTTCACAGGCCTCTTCGAGGGGGCAACCTCCAATAGAGCAGAGCTCGATTACAAAAACAAGATACAATACTCCCTGCAGGGAGTCTCTATCCTTTATATATGACTCCTACATGCAATACCACGGGCCAATACCGTGGGTTTTATTAATACCATCTATCTAATACTACTGCCCATTTGCAACTAACTGTGGTCCCGTCATTAATTGTGGGTTAACCACTTACAAATATTAATATGGGCTTTATTGACTCTAGACTATGACGTGATCCCATGACATAAATAAGGGGGTTAGGGTGGGACCCTAACATCTAGACTAAACAAAATCAAACCCTTTAAAAGAGAGATTGAAGTCCTATGTGCAGTTCTCAAGGCCTGAAATCGTCACAAGAATTCGAAGTCTTGGTGACACATTAGAAGGTTTAAAGTTCCCCTTTATAGAGTAATTGAATTGAGATTTGAAGTATCTCTTTTGTGGAATTAAGAAATCCTACATCCAACAAAGTAGCTCAATAAAATATCAAGTTGTCTTAGGTCCATTTTGGAAGGTCTGCCACTATACACAAAGAACCTAAATCTTATGAAGAATAAAGTTAAATCCTTGAATTTAGTGAGAGTGACGAAATTACAAGATTGCAATTTTTCTCACTTTTTATAAGCTACTATCACCATAAGGACTATAGTCAAGACTGAAAGTAGAAATGTGCTCAAGGGAAACCCCAGACTTCATAGTATTATAATAACAAATCAGAATGAGTCTCAAACATAGAACTCGTTGAGTAAGATTGACATGTTTTTATTAAGGAAAGAAGAATTTCACAATAGGAAGAAGAACTTGTTCAATTTAACTTGCACCAACTTGTGGAAGAATCATTTAAGATCTCATCAAAATCAGGTAAGTATTATCTCTATTCTTTATATCTCAAATATCTAACAATATGTTTTCAGTTTACTAGAATAAGCAACAAGCTCTATGGAACACCAATCCTTCATCATGAAAGGAATAGGTATGTAATTTTGATATTGTTCATTAAATTGTTTGAGAGTTTAGTTCTTGCAATTTTTCATTGTGATAAGACTTGTTAATATCTAGGAGTTTAGACCTTAGATGGAAATTCTCTTGTTCCTAACTTATGATATATATGGTTTGTAGATATATAGAATTGAATGATATCTATATATATATATATATCATTTAATTATATTCTATTCTATATATCATGAAAGACATAGGTATGTAATTTTGAGATTGTTCATTAAAGTGTTTGAGAGTTTAGTTCTTGCAAGTTTTCATTGTGATAAGACTTGTTAATATCTAGGAGTGTAGACCTTAGATGGAAATTCTCTTGTTCCTAACTTATGATATATATGGTTTGTAGATATATAGAATTAAATGATATCTATATATATATATATATATATATATATATATATATAAAACTTTGACATTCAAAATCCCTTGAAATTCAATCTCCAAAAGGTAATGGAAACCCTAGATAATCATTACACTATTGTACTTGTATATTTTGGATGTGCTTGTCAATAAATATTGCAGGTATATATTAAGAATGGTGACTTGTTAAATCGAGTTGGATCCCTGGGCACAAGTTGACTCACATAAAAATGGACCATGAAGATGTTGTCATAATTAAGAGGGAGCCATTTAAGGTTTGTAAAAGAAGCAACTCAAGGTATGTATAAAAGTACAAAATTTGTAGTAGGTCTTCGTCATTAAAAGGTGCAATATTTTTTAAATTTTCTTTGTATTACTAACTATTTCATGTCTAGGGTTTTCTATAGAATCACTAAGATTCTATATTGTTAGGGTGATTAATCTCTAGATTGAATCTACCCTTATCATACTATCTATTGCTATTTTTTCATTTTGGTGAAGCACTAAATTTTAGGTTTCATTGTAAAAACCCTAGCCTTTTGCTACTTAGGGTATGTTGATGTTAATAATTCCTTAGTCAACCTAGGGTTTGTTGATGAAACCCTACTCTCTTGATGTTTGAGCTTTGTTAATGTTATATAATTTTAGGGTTTGTCGTTGATATCTAAGCTTTATGACAAAAACATTAGATTCTTAAGGTTTGATGAGTTAGCGTTTATGAACAAAACCCTTGTAATAATTAATGTAAAATCCTAGGAATAAAACCCTAGGTGCATGTGCATTCATATGTTTGAAATACTAGCTCGGTTGAATTGTTGAATTTTTTATGTTCGTATCTAGGGTTTACGATAAAAGCCCTAGTAAGAGATTGATGTAAATTTTTAGGGTATAATAATGAAACCCTATATATTAAATGATAGAATGAAAACTTGATTATTATTCATGTTTTAGTTTTATGAAGTCTAGGGTTTGTAACAAAACCTTAGTAGTATTTGACATGAAATTCTAGAGCATAATGTTTTATGTAAAATGGTATGATTGGATTTCTAACTTGATTTAGTTGTTGATATCTAAGACTTTAAGTCTCGATGATGGAATCTAGGGTTTGTGACAAAACCCTAACAAATTTGTTGAATTCTAGGATATAAAATATGTAACTATTTTTGATTTTGATCCTCGCTAGGTATAGGTTTTACATGTCTAAAGGTTAAGTATTATATGTTCGCATTATGATAACTTGTTAACCCTATTTTGATATAGTTGATTTCATGCTTCTATATATTTGTATTTGGCTGTACTTGTTGTTGAATATTTACAAGTACATAATCTTCAAGATGTTGAATATGTTCATAATCAAAGATGACTTGATAATAATGAAGAGCATGATGGATAAAGGGAGCTATAATAATGATGATGACATAAAAGATGAATATATGACCTTGTTTCCATAAAAAAGAATGATGTTCTTGATAAAAATGAAGCCTTGAAAGGTTGATGCTTCTTCAATGATATGATAAATAACCTATAAAAATGAATTTGATGATCTCCCTAAAATGAGAGGAATCTTTGATAAAAGAAAGTATATCTCCCAATTAAGAGGGAGGAAATATTATGATAGTTAAATTGAATACCTTGAAGAATGAGTGAAAACACTAACGATGGATATTCTGATTAATGAAGTTGCAAACAAAGTCTTAGTTGTGTTTAGAAGTGTTGAGCCTAATTTTGGTGTTGTTGAAGAAGTTAAATAAGAAAGCTTCTGGCGAATATGTGTTTGGATAATATGATGACCTAAGAAACATAAGAATATTTGAGGACCCCAAATGTTTATAGTTACTTGTATATAATGGAAATTTTATTACTAATGGGGGTTGTGATTGTAAATGTAGATCTTTCCATAAGAAGTTTGAACATTTTGAATCGTGCTTGATGGATATATCTGATCTAGTTGATAGGGAGAGATAAATCATATTGGGGCGAAAATATGCCTAGGAGGACATTTGGCCAACCTTTGATGATGTCTATATCCTGAAGTAAGGAGGGTACCGTTGGTCTTGTGGATCTCTGACCTTGTACACGATGCCTTTATGCCTAGGTTGGTGTTAGAGCTAAAGCTCATGGTACCTATAGCGGCTAAATCTTGGAACACGCCTTAGTCCCACCTAGTTAAATATCTTTGTCAAGTATATAATATCTATCACCGCATGTGTTGTGATTATTCATATAATATATCATTTTGAGATCAGCCTTGTACCTATGTAAATATGTAATTATGAATACCTCCCTAGTTAAGAGGATGTTTTGAAGAATGTAACTAGTGTTAGTCTTCATAATTGTATTTGTTATAAGAAAGAAAGAGGATTTTTTCTTATTGTAAAAGAAAATTGACTCATTAAAGCATGGGTTTCATTCTTGGGTCAACGGTCAATAGGTCAAATCACACATCGAGTTCTCTAGGATATTTTTTGACTCAAAATCAAAGTCATTATGTAAGAAACCCTTCTTGGGCTCGTTATGACAAAGAAAAGAAAATAAGTTTTATGTCAAAATTAGGTGTTGCATCTCCTGCATCAAGTCAGCCTCTTTGGCTATTCTTGTTGCCCTATTAGTGAAGCCTCTAACAATTATATATAGTAAAGAAGCCGACTCATTATGAGAGTAAGTAACAATGAAGTTCGATCTACAATCCTGAAGTAAAAAATAAGCGTGAAGATATAAAAGGAAAGCCTAAAAGAAGCAAAAGAATCCATGCGAAGAAGATAAGAAATATAGTAATAATATGCATTTTATCTCTTCTATATGAATAGTCTAAAATGGTGCAATAACGAAGTTCAGTAGAGTTACAGGACCAAATCCTGATATTCTTTTAGGACCAAAGTTCAAGACTCAAATATAATATTGTTGCAGGACCAAAATGTATTATGAGTGCATGACTGGAGTATGACTATAGGAGCTGAAGGCACATAATGATAAAGGAAGGATCGAAACATTTGAATGGGTTGCTTATGATTTTGTAGAAGATGAAAGGCTGACTTGATGGATGAAGGAAGGTCTTAAGGTCTTGGTTTGTTACTAGTACATGAGAGTTTGACTGGATTTTACCCTTCATATGGGTTTCTCCCTCGGTGTGCACCTATCTTTTGTTGTATTATGATATTCTTATTTATAGTTTGTCTTGATGATTAAAAGAAATATAATAACTATAATGGAGAATAAAATAATAACCACAAGAATTTGTGAAAGTATGAGAGAAATCAAGCTAAATAACCTATTCTATATATTCCCATAGGTTTCTCAATAGACTCCCCTAACTGGATGGATACCCTTAGAATTTTAATGGTTGAGTTAAAAAAAATTAAGGCTAATAATGAGAAGATTGTTAGAGCTCAGGAAATGAAAAAAAAAATGCGGTTATACTACAAATCCTATTAGATTTGCAATGATAAAAGTAGCATGACCTATGTGTCAACTACTTCAGAAAGTATAAGTATAGGAAATGTCCATTAGGACTTGGGAAGCATGAATTGAGGACTGATGGCGTAGAAGGAAGAAGAGCTAAGAAAATACGTAGGGAGATCATTCAAGATACAGTTATAGGTGGAACTCCATTAAGTACTATAGAGAGGAACAAACATTCATGATCAATTTTATTGTGTTGTATCAGTCCTTGGAGATAGTTTATGGTTGGGAAACTATGCCAAGAAAACAAGTTGATGTACGCTAGGCTCAAGTCAGCCCTTGAACTAGAGGGGGCTTCCTCATATGTTATGAGGCTTACCTGTTATTCACTATCACTGAACAATAGCCTTTTAAGAATAGAGGCTAGATTTAGGGAAACCAGAGGTTTGTTTAGAGTTGGTTGCTAATGGGTTAAACTCATTTCTTTAAGTATGAAAAATAATCCCCCCAGTAGTTCATCCAAAAGGCCTACTCTCAACCCTGACAGATAGTTATAGTTGTAGATGATGAAGGAAGACTACAAGAATATATTAGATAACCACACACCAAATCTAGATATATCTTCTATTTCATACAAAAAGAAAGCACAAATAATATCCTTCAAAGGGTAAATGAAGAACATACGACAATCATATGAAATCAGGGTGAAAATCTATAAGTGTAGAGGGATAATATTGGAAATATTCTTGTATTATAATCTCAATGTTGAACATAACATCATCATGGGAAATAAGGGAAGATGATTCTTAGTTTTTCCCCTCCTATGTTCCACACAATCCAAGTATGCTCATAAAAAATATTATGAAAATTAACAAAAGATAGCACTCACAAAGAAGATAATCTACCACAACATGAGATGGGAATCTCTTGATTAAATCTTATGAAAATAAAGTCTTAAATAAAAATTACAAGTCTCTCCAAAATCCAACCCTTATTACACTGAAAATGATAAATGTTATATAAAAATAAATCCACTAACCCTTCCAAGCCTATAGGAATCAAATCCTATCAATAAATTAAAAACAAAAATAATCTCTAATTAATTGTAAGAAATTTGGAGTTGCTCCATTGATTGATGATCCTCTTCCTTTAAATCTAGAATTGTTCCCTGAAAATCTGTCAACTTCCATTTAAATAAGGAAATCTCTACCACCTAAGTTAGACAACTTTCATTTACACAACTTCCACCATCATTCAAGGTAGTTTGACATCTCTACCTTTCGTTAGATGATATCAGAAATCTTGTTTACTTCATAAAGAAAATCCACAGAAAACATGAAGCAAGTAGTAAAACATACTTTGTGTACAAACAATCATAAATACGATGGATTCTATCAAAAATACATCTCCCCATCTAGTGGTGTAACCCTTACTTTATCTTTTCCAATATTCATTTTCTCCTGGAAGAGCCAAGCATATACATGCTAAACCCTATCATCAATAACACTATATTTAAACAAGAGTGTTCTTGGCACAAGACCACAAACTTTTGATTTAAGAAAAATTATGAATGCGAGAAAATTATAAGGCCAACTTTCCATTTCAATGGTCAAGCAGTTCTTTGCATTTTTATCTCATAAACATTCATTGAACCTAGAATAAAATCCTTGAAGTCAAGGATATAATTAATATCTATCTAAATAAGTTATAGAGGATGTTTTGCGACAATTATTGAAGAAAGTTTCTTAACCAAACAATTGTGAAATTTCTTTTGGATGATATTGTAATCCATTCATCCCTATACATCAATCTTCCATTCCATGGGTTGTTTATGAATCTTATTTCCATTTATATTAACTATTGATCTTTGAACAAATTTAGGAGCTAAAATTAAAACAAATAAAACCTTAAGTATATGTTATATGCTATGTATGACTTGATCAACATTTACTGGTCTGGCCATCATTCAAGGAAGGTTCTCTAACAGGCTAATTATAGTTGACAATATGACGCAATCTATTTAAACCATGTGTAAATTCCATGTCCATTTCCTTTTTCAAGGCACATATTTATAAAATTCAAGTTTTCTTTCTATTAGAACCAACAAACTAATGATACAAAGCATCCAACATTAATTCCAACTTTTGAGTCAATGACCATCTTGCTTCCCTCACCAAATGGTTTGATCACACAATGAAATCGATTGTAAGCAAGAGGAAAATAATTTCATTGGAAAACCTCAGTTTCTCCTCTACGTCCTTACATAGAAATCAACAATAGGCATCATTTGTAAACAAACACCTAATCCCCTTTAGTATTTTCAAGGTCTTGTAGGCTGTGAAGATGAACCAAATATTCCTGGAAACAAATCTGAATAATCACAACATCAAACTTTAAATGAAGCAATATTTATCTTCGATTTTCTTTTCACCACATAATCTCATTTCCAGTACCTCTTCCTCATGAAATATCTAGAGTTGCCACATGATTTATCACATGAAATGAAAAAGGCACCTCCACAAGTAAGCTTATGTTATAGAATAAGCCCATTTTATCTCCAATCCATAACTACAATGGTCTCCATGTAATTAAAATAATAGTTATACATGAAGTCATTCTTGTAAGAAATGAATGTTGCATCTCAATAGAGATTGCAAATGTTACTATAATAAGACCTTCAGTGAAAGGTCGAAGGCCAAAAAGAGTAAAACTAGGAATCCTAATGCATTCTTCCAACTATGTCTTTGTTCAAAATATTAAAACATCGCACTAAGTGTCTCCATAAATTCTATAGCCAGTGTAGCAGCTATAGGAACTTGAGATGTAGATGCTTCCTTAAAACTATTGGGTACAACTTTTGTAATCACTATCCATACCATACAATGAACTACAAAACCCATGTCCAGTGGTAAGATTTCGAAGATTATAAATGAAAACAAATAAATAATTCAAGAGACAAAAACATGGCAAAAAAGGATTTTAGCTTGAATGTATTTTCATAAAGAATGATGACACAATATATATACATCAAGTTATGTCTTGAGATAGTTAGTCTATCTTGGACATGCAATCTCTTGGTTGAGTGAATATCTCAACCACACATTAATCTAGGAGGCTAACTAGTTGGAGAGGATCTCTCAACCAACTAGACCTTAATAAACTCCCAAGTATTAGGATAGACTCATTCTAGAATTGATGATTACATCAAAGACAAGTAGGAATTATATTTTCCAAGTTTCATAATTTTATTTTGGACTTATTGATTATGAGTATGAGGCTAAAATTCCCCCCTCAATTGTAAGTCCAAAGTAAGAACCTGGTACCATCTCGAAGTCTTCATGTTGAAACTGTTGAGCTGAGCCTCAATGAAAAACCGCCAAAATTGGATGCCAAAAACTCCAATATAAAGAGAGCGAACCAAGAGAAGTGAATCAACTGCAATTATAGCACATCCCTAAAGATCATTAACAACTTAATATAATGCCAAGGTACAATGAAAAATGATCTATCTATCCTTTTCTAGGTCCAATGACCATCCAAGTGAACAAAAATGCCCACATTTTCTCTCAATTAGCATTCCAATCACTTGTCCACTAACAAATTTTGATTTCCCCTGGAAAATTATGTCGTTGTCGAAAATTTTAGTCTGACAACCATCATCATCAATTAAATTTAAATTTCATCATCAATTCCCCACTTTTTCAACTGAAAGGAGAGACCATACCACCTTAATTTGTTTTGAACTCCCCCCCGGCCTTAGTGTTTAGGTAAATCCTCTCTCTGGACAGAGATGATCCCTCTAACCCAATGAGTGGGACTAGCAACCAACGTGACAATCTACAAGACACTTTCCTAAATTATAATCGAAACGAGAGAAGAGGAAGGAGACCTACCTCGTTATAATGTTATAATGTGCTCCTTTTTTGAAGATCTTGATTGATTTCTCCTCATCCCTAATTCTCACATCGTTTGAATACTTGCACAAAAGATTAAAGACACAAAAAAGCATACAATGTAACTAGCATAATCGAATTAAATCCACTTAACAAATCAAGGACAATTAATATAAATGGTGCATTAACACAAGCATTTATGGAAAATGAACCAACAATTATATATATTAATTAATAAAAGAGGAAGCATACAACCAAAGAGTTCATATTAATAATCCCTCCTTGAGTCAACGTCTTAGTCCATTAAGCTCAAGCTCTCCAAGCACTCCTTCTCCAAGCCAAAATTAATAGCATGTAGGCATTATCTCAGCATGAGGGTGAAAATAAAATGAGACCAAACATTTGGGAATGGGAGAGGATGAATATATAGGCAGGGACAGGGAGTTAGGATCTCTCCAAAGATAGGGGAATGCCCTCATCTCAATGAGGAAACTAATATGGATAAGGTCAAAGGGAAATATTGGGAGAATTCGACCACATCCATGATGAACAAACTCCAACTCGTCATTATAGAAGCCTCTAGATCACGAAGCTTCTTGTCCTCTTTGGGAAAAATTTTCTTTTAGGGATATTTGTGAGTATCCAAGTAAAAAATCACGCTAGCAACATGAGGCGAGTATGATGCAACTTGCCATCAACACTAGTTTCCAGTGTTACAGTTGTGCGGACCCTAAGATTAGGGTTTTAGAGATTACTTCTTTAGGGTAGGCTCAAGGCATGTTTTCAATAGTTCTTTAAGGAGGATCTCGACTTCATATCAAGATGGGTACATTGCATAATTGCCAAGTTTTGGGCATGCCCAGGTATGACACAGGGAAGTAGTGCAGGAGGTGTGACAAAATATTGTGTAATAGATTCCCCCTAAAGCATGAAGGCAAAACAAGGAGTGATGGCTAAGATGCTTTACGAGATTTTGCAAGGATGAGAAAAAACATTGTCAAGAGACCTCCAAACCAAGGACGCATATACATGTACATATCTGATATCAAAACATGAATCCACGGTATGGACGCGACCATCCAAATAGGAAGGACCATGTGAAAATATCCACGGTATGGGTGCAGCCATCCTAACGAAAAGGATCGTCTGGAAATCTAAGATCCAAGGTATGGACGCAGCCACCCGATATAGAAGGATCATCATCATCATAAATATACGGTCCCACGGTATGGTCGTAGCCATCCGTATAGAAGAAACATGTGTACAATCATGAACAATACATAACTCCATGTAGCCTAAGTTATAACAAACAAAACTCAAGGTCTTGCGCTCCATCCCAACCCGATCAAAAGTACAAATTCTAACATGCGAATGAATGTGTCGAAGTTGAACATGCTAGAAAACCACCTGATTACTGGCCAATGATGTGGACCATTAACAAGCATGATAGAAACCACTAGTAATGACAATGGCTCTCAAGGTATGACAATACAATCCGTGAATTTGAAAATGAAGCTGAAGTCAAACACTCGTGGAATCATTCAATCGAAGGTCAATGATGAAAACCTATCATCTAATGCGAAAAACTTGTGACTAAGGCATGCAAGCTCTAACATACTAAAAGGGAGTTTCTAAGTCATCTTCCTAGATAATGAGTTGAAGTTGACAGGAAGTGACCCACTGAAGGAGGGCCATAGTGATTCCCTCATCATCGAAACGAAACAAGGAATAAAGTGGAATACATGAGTACGATCCAGGACTATGGCAAAAGGTTAGACAATGTATAGGAAATAAACTGCAGATAGGACTTCTCTTGAACATATCGGTGACACGACTCCGGAGTGTGGCAACATTTGACTCAACATAGGACAAAGGGTCATGATGACGAAGTAAAATAATCATATGAGAGGAAAAATGGATCACACAAACTTGGAAGGACAAGTGACTGAGTGGGGATATCCCAAACCCGACATGAGAAATAGATGAGTGTCATGTTCAAGAGCGACATGCTGCCTATACAAAATATGTTTCACTTTCATTTTTCCCCACTATTTCTAGCGATTACCCCAATTAGCTTTTATCACAAGCTTGAAGGGGATAGAAAATGTTTGTTGTATAAGTTCATTATTCGAATGAATCCATCCTAGTAAGTTTTATGAGCCCTAGGAAGGAGAAGCTCGTCTCGTCATGGTGACAAGTCTTTCATTGTTTAATTTTTTACAATTCCGATGAAAGAATAACTTGGTGTCTTTTCATATTTAGAGATTTTGAAAAAGAGACGAAAAAAAAACTCCATCATGTCCCTTTTCGTAATTTGTCTGTCAAACCTGAAAAGGTAGAAAACAATATTTGAGAGAACCTCTTGACCATGTCGACCAAGGTGTACCTATTTCGTAAATAGTCAATCCCGACTCAAAAAAGGGGTAAATGTATACTGAGACAATGTGAATTCATTTAATTTAAAGAGTTTGAAAAGACAAGTACTCGATGATATTTTCATATTTCGAGAGTCAAAAAAGAGCTTAAAGATGACTCCAGGGGGTTCCTTTTTTGTTTATTTTTAATAAGTCTGAAAAAGAGATAAAACAAAAACTCATTGAATTGGTAAAAAATGATCACTGTAACCATCAAAAAGATCCTGTAACTACACAAGGACAACCACACATCACTGATATCGAAAAAAATAATAAAATATTGGTAAAAATGTGTTTAAAAACTTATAAATAGACTCAAAGTAAAAAATTGTTTACCATTTCACTTGGAGTAAATTGGAGAGTGATTTTACCCCATTTTCCTTGATTCTTTAGGTAAGCAGTGTGGGAGATCCAAGGTACCATTTCACAAATCTTCAATTGCAGGTAAGAGATCTTCCTTTTCTCTTGATTTTCATACTCATTTCATGCCATTTCATAGGAATTTTGGCTGGTTAAGGGGAGGACTTTTGTTTTTAAAATCATGGGAGACTAACACGAGTCTGCTTATCGGATATGTGATGATCACCCCTGAGCCCAAAAGGCTCTCGCGCTACCAACGCAAAAATAATTCAAATAGTCACATTGGACACAAAGCGAAAAATAGAAAGAGAAATCCTCTTCCTTGATCTGTTTTTAAATATTTTGATACGTGGGAAGGCATCTAAATGATGTTTATGGGTTGTTTGCAGAAGATTTCAACAAACATGGTCATCAAATGGAAGGAAAGAGGCCATGAGGTACAAGATGCCCAAGCTACCCAAAGAGTTGAATGTGTTAATTCTTTGAGGGATTATGGGTTACTGGATTTCTTCCAAACCCCAGGATCGAGATCTCAAAATGAGTTGCTACACTATCTCATTGGACTCTGGGATGTCAATTGGCATATCTTCATCATTGGAGATAAAGAACTAGAGGTAGAAGTAGCTGATATCTACTTCATCACTAGGTTGTCCAAAAGAGGGGAGAGGGTCCAACTCTTCCCAGGTGCAGAGACAACTGTGAGCGGGAAGGTGAAGATAGAAACCACCGAAAATATTCCCTTGAGTTCGATTCTACACACCATGGCTCGTATAGCTAGTGCACAGGCATTGCATGAGGCAACAAAATCACAATTCCAATACGTCATGGATTGTCTTGCTCTGACAATGTTCAACTTGTGTGAAGAACTTGTGTTCAACATGAAGATACAACTAACCAAAGACAAGTTGGGAAAATTGAAGAAATTTGGATTTGGATCAATTTTTTTCACCTTCATTTTGGAACATGTGCCCCTATTTCAATACTAGTGGGTAGAGGTGGACAATCTAGCTCCACAAGACCTAAGGTTGCACAGATGGAGTGAGATCATGTCTCGAGGAGGGGAAGGTCAACAGATGAATTTCCCTCCACCTTTCTTTGGTTGGGTACACCAAAAACTAATCGTCATAGATGACTATGCCTATGTTGGCACGGACTTCAAAGGAGATCGAAATCTTCCTCTACCATCGGTTGCATAATGGAACAACGTAGGTAAATCTTTTTTCTTGGAATTTTTCAAGTTTTATGATTTTTTTTTGAATTGTATCTGGGAGTTTACTTGTGATAATTTTGCAGATGTAGAACCAGAAAGGCCTCCTGGCATGTTTCCAGTAACATGACGAGTAGCACGTCAGATAAAGGATGCTCCATACGAGGAAGGAGGATTCCTATGGTAGAGATGGAGTGAAATCTAGAAGTGATTACTCGGGGGATTCTAGAATATGTGACTATAGATGACGTATCATTGTGGTACTAGAGGCTTACAGTAGGAGTGTTTGTGAGATTTCGTCAGTTATTGGGTTGAGTGATCAGAGCGGTCTCATGCTATCGTGAGAATCATGTGGGAAAATAGCCTTTTCCTAGTCGTGTTTATTTGCACTATTGCAGGCTTTGAAAGCCATGTGTCCCAAAACACTTATTTTTTTAGATTTTGATGAACAAACTTTGACAGATTCGATATATATATATATATATATATATATATATATATATATATATATATATATATATATATATATATATAGATATATATATATATATATATACATATATATATATATACATATATATATATATATATATACATATATATATATATATATAGATAGATAGATATATATATATAGATAGATAGATATCTATATATATATATATATATATATATATATATATATATATATATCATGATGAAGTGATCGGGTTTTTTTATAAGTGACACAAATGTCTATCTAAAACGTAATTTGATAATGCATCTGTCAATGTATTCAAATTTCTTGGAATGTGTTGATATGTGATATAATCAAAATTTCTTCCCAGTAATTGAACACGTAGATACATGTGCAAAATTTGTGGGTTTCGTACTTAGTAATAACTATTTAATTGTAGCACAACGAGTTGTGAATCTAACATAACAACTAAATTTCTAATTCTGAGAGCAACCGCTTCTGATAATAGCTCAATAACTGCACTATACTTGGCAATATTATTAGTTTTTCATTCCAGGCAAATACCTTGTAAATCAATCAACTTTCCATTGGGGCAAAGAGTGCCCAAGTTGCGGAGGATAAGTTATGTGTGCTACGACAAGCACCATCAGAAAAACCAACATAATGGTTTGACGACATCTGTGAACTGAGTGGAACACAAGGTAAGCAGAGGAAACATGTCTGCAAAGCAAACAATCACACCAAAAAATAAAAAATACACACTAATGAATTCACACACTAATGTGCAAAAGTAATTACACGGAACTCACGCATAATACTTTTTGAGATAAATTTTGTTGCAGGGTTGTGCTAACTCATTACCATCACAGTCAACCAGCTCATAGGCACATTTTTGCAAGATACGTTTAACAATGTATGGCCCATGCCACATAGGTTCTAACTTCCCATCTCCCAACTTATCGTTGGCTTGGTCATACAGGAAGACCAAGTCACGTTTAACGAAAACTTGTGGAGAAACTGTTTGATCATAATGATCTTTAACTCATTTTTTTTGTGCTTCAATCACCATTGCAGCAATACGATGGGTCTCATCAAGCCTCTCGAGATGAAGTAACCACTCCTCTTCAGGTGAGGTATCGGGGAGTAGCATGATAGCTAGTTTTAATGAAGGAATCTCACACTTGATCAGGAGTGTCGCCTCTAAACCATATACCAACTAAAATGGAGTGAAACTAGTGGTTGTCTTAACCGAGGTTTAGTAAGCCCAAAGAGCCGAGAATAACATGAGATGCCAATACTTTTTATGCTTCCCAATGGTACGTTGAATCACAGTAATTAAGACTTTATTAATCACTTCAACTTGGCCATTGGCCTGTGGGTAGTAAGGAGTTTAGTTGTCATGGTGAAGACCTAACTGAGTAGTAAGCTCTTCCATCATGTGTTGATGAAAATGTAATTCGTGATCAGTGATAATGGCTTGAGGGACACCAAAACGGGCTATGACATGGTTAAAGAGGAACTGAGTAGCAGTTGTACCATCAGCATTATATGTGGGCATTGCCTCAACCCATTTAGTAAAATAGTCGATGGCAACGATGATATAGCCATGCCTCCCAGCTGAGCGAGGGTTACATGTCATGAAATCTATTCCCCATTTAGTGAATGGGCCAATAGTAACAACTGGGTGTAAGGGTGCTAGTGGGACACACTGTTTGCGGTTATAAATCTGAAATTCATGGCACTTTTGAACTTCCAAAATGCAATATTTCAAGATAGAAGGCCAGAAATAACCGGTACGAAAGATCTTTTGAGTAGTAGCATAGCCTGACATGTGACCACCACATGCCCCAGAGTGGTAGTCATTCAAGACTCATTTAGCCTCTTCAAGTGTTAGACATCTGTGAAGAACATAATCAACACCAACTCGGTACAACGTATCACCAATAATTCGATAAGGTTGAAATTGATGTCATACATGGCATCGGTCAGATCGAAACAACTTGGATAAAAATGTTTGGGTTTGAAGATAAACAATAATATCTCCATACCATGGGTCGAGAGTACACATGAGAAACAAAGTTTCATCAGGAATCGGCTCAATAAAATCAGTGGAGGTGTTTGCAAATGGAAGGTCACAGATCAATTTAGAAAAATCTAGTGACTTCTTTAATTTGGTGGCAGTGAACTCCAAATAAAACTCTTGCAGGATAACGATCCATTTAGAGTGTTTTCCCCAAGAAAATGACGAGTCAGAATATAAGTCATGAGGTTATAGTCAGAAATCATCGTGGTCTTCTATAGAAGAATATAATGGCGAAATCATTGAACAACATGGACTATTGCTAAGGAAACTTTCTCGACATGAGCATGTCGAGTTTTTGTGTCAATAATATTTCGACTCAAATAATAAACCACATGTTCATTGTCATCTTCTCCATCTTGGACCAACACCATAGCAATGGTACTGTCAGTTGTGGCCAAGTACAGGAAATAATCACGACGGTTGTCAGGGGGATGCAATAAAGGAGCACTGATGAGTTTTTCTTTAGATCAACGAAATATTTCGTGGCAATTTCATCGGAAATGAATGGGATCCCCTTCTTAAGCAAGAAATTAAATCCCTTAGCAAGCTCAAAGTAATTAGGGACAAAGTGATGAAGAAAATTGGTCTTCCCTTGCAAACTCTGCATTTGGTGCAGTGATGAAGGAGGCGGTAAATTTACAATAGCCTCGACTTTTAGAGGATTGATTCAGATGCCTTCTTAGGACACAACAAAACACAAGAGCCGACCAGATTCTACGCAAAAGACACATTTATGCGGAATGTGAAGAATATTATAATGTCAACAAATTAGAAAAATTGTTCAAAGGTGGTCTGGATGGTCATGACGCTTAGCAGAATGAGATGTTAAGTCGTCCAAATAAGGTTGAAAAAAGTGTTTAATATCATGAAAGGCATATGACATTTCTCTTTGGAAGGTAGCACCAACATTTTTGAGACTATAAGGGAGCTTCTTATAGGAAAAAGTCCCCCATGGACAGATGAAAGAAGTCTTGTGTTGATTAGCGAGTAATATGTTAATTTGGTTATAACCAGAAAAAAATAAAAATAAATAAATAAATAAAAAATAAAAAATAAAAAAAAAAAATAAAATAAAATAAAATAAAATAAAAAATAAATAAAATAATAATAATAATAATAAATAAATAATAATAATAATAAATAAATAAATTAAAAAAAATAATAAAAAAAAAAATTAAAGAAAAATTAAAAATTAAAAGTTAAAAATTTAAAAAATAGATTAAAAATAAAATAAAAATTAAAAATTAAAAAATTAAAAAAAAAAAAAAAAAAAAAAAAAAAAAAAAAAAAATTAAAGAATAAAACAAATTAAAAATTAAAATTAAAATTGAAATTAAAATAAAATAAAAATAAATAAATAAATCCATAAAGAAAAGGTCTCTCTCCCAACACACTCATCAATGATTTGATCAATAAAGGGAGTGGAATAGTTGTCTTTAGCGCACATACGATTGATATCGTGGTAATCAACACAAACTCGGATTGTTCCCTACTTTTTAGTAACATGCGCAATATTAGAAACCCGGTCTGTCAATGGTATAGGGTAAATAAAACTAGCCTTTAGAAGTTTTTCAACTTCTCCCTTAATATTAACAACCTTTTTGGGATGCATTGGATGGAGCTGTTAATGAATGGGCTTCACATTAGGATATGTGGGTATTTCGTGCACCACAATAGTTTGATCAATACCAGGGATTTCCTCATATGACCAAGATAAGACATCACAAAATTCTTTGAAAAGGTCAGTGTAAACCCTGATCTCTTCAAGAGAATAAGAAACCCCAATGTGAATATTCTCGACAATCCCAAGTTTAATGGAAATTCTAATGGGTATGGTTGTAGTAATATTTCCCATATTACCTTCGGGCAAAACATCGTGCACAAAAACAGGTGTTTGAAGTGGACGCCTCGGGTTATGAGAAACAAAAGCTTCGAGACATGAAGGAATCTTGCTAAGACTTGGAAGAAATGAGGAATTATAATGGGCCTCATTCCAAGGAGTTTGGTCAAGAAACATAACCTCAACAATACTCTCGTCGGTGGGGAATATCTCGTTCAAGGTATCCAAGGAATCCCAAGAACCAATCCAAGGAGATTGTGAATACATATCCAGGTGCACACTGAGAACAGTATGACTTTCTAAAGAAACCATTGAAGACAAGACAACTTCTTGATAGGCTTGCTCTAAAGGAATTAGTGACATAGCATCACCAAAAGAATCAACCTGATCTAGAGTATGGCTGATCCACAAATCATTGGAGATAGAGATCATGTTTATCGAGGCGACATGTGGAGGTGTGAGAGTAAAAGTTCCCATTAAAGCAAAATCTTTGAAAAGACCTACCCCCATGCTCTCATATGGAATATTGGTATTTCCCACATATGGGATGTTTCCATTTGAAGCACCGGAAGAGAAAAAGGACAATTCTTTGACAGTGACAATTTCCCCTCATGAGGAAACCACACAAAACATTGCATGGTTTTAACTTATTCCAAGTAGAAGGTTGTAATTCATATTTGCATTTATGACCTCTACTTCTAACTCAACAGTTTTCTCTTCCAAGGTGATGGGCAAACTTGTAAGAATACCATAAGGACAGGAGCCTCTACCATCAAATACTTCTAAGATGTTTAGGGACTAGTTGAGAGGTGGAAAGCTGATGGCTTTCCAACTTGAAATAGACATGACGCAAGTGGAAGCACCTTCATCAATGACAGTCTGATGAATCGTCTTTCCTTTTATAATAACTCGAATAAAAAATACAATTTGATGAGGAAGACGAGGAACATGGTTTTCTAGATTGAAATTAATCAAGTTTGAATTGGCAAGATCAATGCCTCTTATAGCCGAGAATAATGATTTTTGCTACATTGGACAATTTTTAATAACTTCCAAGGTAGGCATCATCGAGGGTGCTTGAGCTAAATATTCGAAAATACTGTAATGTTGAGTGATAGGATGACTTTCAAAGCACACCTTTGGGGGGCAGTCAGATGAAAGAATTATTATTAGGTCTCTTGATATGGAGACGACCAGAATTGGGTGGAGGGGAAGTAGAAGGTGTATCAATGACTTCCTTTTCCATCGTATACTTTTTAGGAGTGTGATAATCTTTGGACCGAGTGGCAACAGAGATAGGTGGTGTGCCACCCATCATGTAAAACTGAGAACTTGAAGAGGCAGAGAAATATGGTTGGTCTACCAACTAAGTTTTTTGAGATGGAAATGTCTCTTTCAGTATAGCCGAGGTCCCTTTCAATAAATGACTAACTTCTTCATGATGGGGACAATCCTTGATGTAATGATCTTCCTCACAAATGAGGCAAGGATATTTTGGATTACGTTTGGAGGCATCATCGACAGATGGCTTAGAAGGATCCTATTTCAAGGGATCATATTTTTCTTTACCTTTACCCTTCTTCTTACCTTTGGAGGCTTTGTCTACCGCGATAGACTGGACAACATTAACCTCACAGGTTTTACTAAGATTCAATGGGGTTTTCGAAGGAGGATTGGAACCAGTCTTCAAAACAGGTTTTTGCTTTGAAGAAGCTTTAGTAGAAGTTTGAGATACTAATCCAATGATATCATCAACAGGTGGTACATATGGAGACTTCGAAGATGCTATATCTGAAGATAGCCTTGGAGCATCAGGAAATTTTTTATACAACGTGCCAGATTGGGAATAAACCAAATCCAAATAATGGGCATGGGAAATGGCTTGATCCTCATTAACACAACCACCCATTGCTATATATGCAGCGATGTTTTTTACGAATAACTTGGTGAACCATTCGGTTAACAACTGATCAGCGATTTCAAACTTGATGAGGCGACGTCGACATCTCCATTCATGGATGTGATCAAAGGTATGGGTTGCAATATCCTATTTCAGAGATGTAAGCAAGTGGGCAATAGTTTCATAATGAACTGGTAGCTGGAAGTGGGTGAGAAAGGCCATGGCCAAAGATTTGAATTTTGTGTAGGTACCTCGAGGCAACTCAATGTACCACTTTGTGGCAGTACCTATCAAGATTTGCTAAAAGAGGCAAGAGATGAACAAAATCGTTAACATAGGAATTGGAAGAACACCATAAGTGATAAATCATCACATGGGCCTGGGGGCCCTCTTTGGTGTTTCCTTCAAATTTGGGGCAATCGTTCAGAATTTTAGTGGGAACTAGAGGCCAGTAAGGTGAATGAAGAATGGGATCATTAGTAAGCCTTGAGATATTAGGCAGTTCCAACGTCACTAGAAATGACAATTGTGGATTAAAAGGCATATAGGGCCATTGATAAGGCCCAGTCTGCGGGTTCCAACCTTGTTGGTAAGATTTCTTCCCCCAAAGTGGAGGATTTTGACCATAAGGGGCTTGATTTTTCCCCCACTAAGGGATACCTTGACCATAAGGTGGATTCTACCCAGGGTAGGGTTGATATTGACCTGCCATAGGCTATTGATAACCATAAGGCAGATAAACATTGTATGCAACATATGGATTGTAAGGTTGCTGGAACTGCTAACCCTGGTAATAAATTTGTTGGCCCTGCTGGTGCAGGGGTTGGCCTTGTGTCTGCAAGGTTTGGCCTTGTTTATATAAAGGTTGGGTTTTTTGTTGCAAGGGTTGACCTTGCTGCTGTAATGGTTGACCTTGCGGATACAAGGGTTGATTGGGTTACTCGACAAACTAAATTTGTTGTTGCAAAGGTTTTTGAAACTACTACAAAGGTTGGCCTTGCTGCTACAAAGGTTTCCCTTGTTGCTACAAAGGTTTCCCTTGCTACTATAAAGGTTGTTGAACTTTTCCTTGAGGAATTCCTTGTTGGTATTGCTTATTTCTAATTGGGATTTTACCATACACACCAGGAATATAATTTTGACCAGGTTGCACATGAGGACCTACTTGTGGAATATAAGGTGGAATTTGCAGTGCTTGTGAATGTTATGGAACATAAGACTGTTGGAGGGGTATCTAAGCGGAATAAGGTTGTTGATATGGGATATTACTTGCCCCAATTGGAATAGATGAATCAGTGAGATTAGGAATACCACTAACAGGTTGACTTACTCCAACCATGTGAGGTTGTAATCCACTCAAATGGGTTCCACTTGAGACAAGAGGTATATTTTTATTTTGACCTCCAGGCTATGAATGAGGTAGTGGCACATTCTATCCTCTTGATGGGGGAATCGAGGAACTTATAGACATATAAACCGAAATTGTCAGTTGCACCAGAATGGAAGGTTAAAACGACAGTAACAATTGTGTTGGAATAGTCAGTTGAATCAGAATCGAAGTAACAACAGTTTCCACATGGATATGAGAGGTCATGTTAGGAATAAACAGACCAGAGGTAGGCATAGAATTTGATGAACAAATTGGATTTTGGAATAATGAAGAAGCACTGGGAGATCTTGAAACTAGCTAAGTCAAGGTCATGTAACCATGTGAAAGCATAGGCCCACTGTTCACAGGAGGTGGTTGAGATGGAACACTTTCTTTAAAAGGAAAACCTTTTGGGGGGGAGTCGTATTTGAAATCATTATCAACACTATGAGTGTGAGTAGCAGAGACTTCCAAAGGAACTTGAGGAGAGGTTGGAATATCACTTTCTGAAGCCATTGGTGGAAACAGTTGGCGAGGAGGAATCTGAGATGGATGAGAAGATAACTCCAAAGGAACACTCATCGATCATATGGACTATAAGGATTTTGAGGAGATATCACAAATGGATCAAAAATAGGATTCAGAGGGTATAAAACAAACCTTTGTGGACTCTCAGGGGTTTCTGGATCAGACTCCTGAGATGACGATGAGTCTCGAGGTGGAGGATGAGAAGCAAGTGGTTGGATACTTGGGACAATTCCAAGTTCAAAGCCTTGAGGTTCAAGTGACCGTGAAAGTTCAAGATGAAATCCTTGTGAAGACCCTTCAGCATTAGCCAATGAAGGGGAACTGTGAGGTGAACGCAATGGTTCAACCACGATGAATTTCTCTCAAGAGAATAACGATACGAGATGATTCAATGAGTGCTGGTTAGAATTAAAATTTACAACAAATTATGCAATGTGAGGCCAAGAAGAAATTTCATGGGTTCGACATATTATCGTTGGCAGTAAATTTGATGACACGAAACAACAAATAAATCAAAAAGGGTAATGCTAGGCAAGAGGGTTTACCAAGTATCCGTGAAATTTTATACACACCTTAACCAAAAACAAGGACTTGATGTACGATGGCCGATATCCCTGAATGTTGTATTTAGTGTATCACGTTTACAAGAGGCTAACTAGGTTACCTGTGGCTAAAGGATAAAAACCTAGTGGGGTATCCCAATATATACTTGATGGTACAGGGAGCATAAGTTTGAGTTAGAATTGTCTAATGCATTACCATTTGGTGAGAGTGTTCCCATATACTTTCCATACTTAAGTGCCTCCTATATACCCAAAAGTACTGGAGAAACTTTGATATACTTCCGTACTGGAACGAGATTTCACCCCTGGGATAAAATGCAGAAAGTTGATGACAACTTCTATGTTTAAAGACGCTAGAACACGTCTCTAGCCTAGACCTCTAGATATTTCCGTTAGGTTACAAATGCTCCTTAGATTAATTTAGGTAAATTTTAAGTTTGTCTTAAATTAGGTTTCAATTTTATGGCTCAACGATGTCAGCTGAATTCCTATGATGCAACTAAATGAGAAAAATGAAATATTTTCATGTGATGAAGGCTAAACTAATGAGGGCAGACAGACAACCAAACAATGCATCAATCAAGCAAAATGCATCAAAATATAACTCCCTAGATTTTCAAATGCAAGATGTAGAAATGAAAACTACTCTTGCACTTTCACTAACAAATGCAATGCCAAAATGCAATCCTATGAGAAACGAAAATCTCTTTTCTTTCACTAAGATGCACTAATATTTTTGTTATTTTCCTTTCACTTTGATTCAAAATGAAAAGTAATACATAATCAAAGAGAAAAATGAAATCTGAAACAACTAAAATGAAAATTTCATTCACTTTTGGTTTTGAATACAAATTGTTTCAAAAATACTTAAATGAAGAAGTCCTTTCACTTTTCTTTTCAAAACAATGATATCAAAACAAGAATTCACTTCGAGTTTCACCAAAGAAAACAATTGTAATCTAAGTTTGGCAATGGAGTAGAAGCAATTTTCAAAGTACCAAAATGATTCAACACAAATTAAAATAACTTCACAATCATGAACTGAAAGCGACTTAAAAATGGTTTCCTGACTATAGTAAAAATCCTAAATGGAAGCAATCAATCTCACAGAGACAAGCCAAGTGATGAGTGAAGGGTGACATAAAAACCCTAGAAGGAAATCAAACTTTAAACACACATCAACAAAAGCCAAGAGACAATTGCAATCACACAAGGTTGACACTCAAGAAAAACACAATGTAATTACATTGGAAAATCACTCACATACGTTGAAAACCACTGAAAACAAGAAGAAACCCTAATTTTCTTCTATCCTCTAGGATGAGCGTGCCTATTAAAGGAAAAAGGGTGAGGAAAGGTAGAGCAGCACAACTGTAAATTTAAATTCAGCACTGGCACTACTTCTATCAGAGCAAAAAAAGCGTTGGGAGAGGAAAATAAGGAAAAACTAAAAAATATTGAAAACCAGAGCAGGCTCAACACTCTCAAGGAAAAACCACTAACTGCATAAATCTACAGCGATGCATACAAGCCACGAAATCAACGGATGGTCAAACTCATCAGAGAATCTGATCAAAGCAATGGATGGAAAGGTTATAGCTTCCTAAGTGGAGTCACCATTTTGTTGTCTAGGTAAAACCTCTCTACAAATAGAGACAGTCTCTCTAGCCCAATGAGTGGGACTAGCAACCAACGTGAAAATCTACCAAATGCTTTCCTAAATTACCATTGAAACGAGAGAAGAGAAAGGATACCTACCTCGTTCTAATGCTATAACATGCTCCTTTGTTGAAGATCTTGATCACTTGCTCCTCAAGCTCGGCCCTACTATTCACAACATTTGAATACCTGCACAAGAGATCAAAGACACAACAAAGCATATAAGTGCAACTAGCATAATCGAATGTAATCCACTTCATAGATCAAGGATCATTAAGATAAATGATGCATTAACATAAACATTTATGGAAAGTAAACCAGCAATTGTATATATTAATGAATAAAAGAGGAAGCATACAACCAAAGCCTTGATGTTAATAAGCCCTCCTTGAGTGAATGTCCAAGTCCAAGCTCAAGCTCTCCTTCTCCAAGCCAAAATGAGTAACATGTAGGCACTATCTCAGCATAAATGTGCAAAAATTCAAAGATCAACCATTTTTGAATGGGAGAGGATGAATATATAGGCAGGGAGATAGAGTTAGGATCTCTCCAAAGATAGGGGAAGGCCCTCATCTCAATGAGGAAGCTCATAGGGATAATATCAAAGGGAAATATTAGGATAATTTGACCACATCCACAATGAACAACCTCCATCTCGTCGTTCTGGAATCCCCTAGATCATGAAGATCCTTGTCCTCTTTGGGAAAACTTGTCTTTTAGGGATCAGTGTGGGTATCCAAGTAAAATGCACGCTGGCAGCACGAGGCTAGTATGATGCATTCTTCCATCATCACTAGTTATCTACATTACAGTGGAGTTGACCTTGAAATTAGGGTTTTAGAGCTTACTTCTTCAAGGAAGGCTCAAGGCATGTTTTCATCAGTTCTTTAGGGAGGATTTGGATTGCATATCCAGATGGGTACACTGCATAATTGCAAAGTTGTAGGCAATCTAGGGTATGACACAGGGAAGTGCAGGAAGTGTGACAAAATACTGTGTAAAACCCCTTCAGATGTAGAAGAGTTTCATTGTTGTACTCCCCCTTTCAGGTGCATGAAAGTACTATATTTTCACTCAGTTGGTTGCAATATTTGTCTTCATGTGATATTGAATTCTATGGTAAAATATATATAATTGTTTGAATATAGATAACCACTCCCAAGGATAAATCCATGCACAATTAATCTTCAATCTCACTGGTTTGTTTTGTTTGCAACATATATTTGATGAGTGATTCTTCTTGCCATAATGGTGACAAGGATCGAGATACAAACAATGGTCTTCCATATGACCTGTTCTTTGACAATTTTGACATTTTGGTTTTTCTTTGAATTTCTCATTGATTTCTAATGTTGCTTGATCAAGGAATCCTCCACTGGTGAACCTGATTGGTTTTGAATAGTCGTGAATATGCAAATTGTTGTCATCTTTGTCATATCCTAAACCACATCAATTTTTGTTTCATTGGATTTCCTCCCACGATTTGATGATTGGCTTGGAACAAGAAGGTTGAATTTGATCATGTACAACTTCTACACTTAAAGTTGTATCGTTGAGTGGCTTGGAATTATCTTCATCATTTGAAGTTGTGTTGTTGAATGGCTCAGAAACATGAATCTTCTGTTGCATATCATCAAGTAGTAGTTGTGATTCAAATTGGAGAAACTCAGTGGTCTCATGTGCATAATGTAGATTCCATTTAATATTAGAAAGAATGACTTTTTTTATTTTCATTGTGTCCTTAGCAGTGAATAGTCTTAGATTGTTTAGAAACTCTAGTATTATTTGAATACTTTGATCCATTTCAACTCACTCACTTGAACTCTAGAACTCTCTTGCTTGCATTAGTTTTCTTAAACTCGCTTTCTTGAATTTCACACTTGCTTGATGTTAGATTTGAACTTTTCTTCTCTCGATTTCACGCTCACTTGATTTCATTTTAACAAGCTTAGAATGTCATGGCTACCACTGAAAGTGCTCCTAAGTTAAGGATTTTACAAAAAGTAGATGACGATTTCAAATGAATTCTCTTGAAAGAACTCAACCTGCTATCAATTTGACTTAATGACTAGTTTGGGTGTTGGGCTCAACCGAGAATGCACCCTTGTCATTACAGCATGACAATTACAACTTGATCATTATAAGATTTTACTTGACATGAATTTGAATTTTGACTCATTCAATCAAAAATAATATTCCCTTTGACTCCTAACATTAATGACCGTCAAATACATGACTTAGACTCTTTCTCAGTTGACTTAACTAACAAAATGACTTCACCACATAAACAAGACCTTTTTTTTAACTTATGTAGACTTGAATTTTGACTCTCTTAACCATTTTTTTTAAAGTATGACCACCCATTCACATTTTTGAATACAAAATGAACTCCCCTAAAACATTACTTAAAAAAAATGCACTTTACATTTCAAAACATTACAAATAAAAAAATCACTTCAAAACGAGAAATAAAAACCACACCTTATCTCTCCATTAAAACAATTATAATCACTTTCAAAATGCTTTTACATACATCCCATTAAAAGTGATACATTTCCTTTTAGATTTTATAGTTTATGCATGTAAAATCACTCTACACCATTTGATTTATGCATGTTATTCGTTGGAGAGGAAAAGTGAGATTACAACTAATCAACAATTTTGTTGAGCGCAAGGGTGATGGATTTTGTTGAGCTTTGAACTCCATGCTCACCGCTCCACTTTATCGATTTTAGAGATAAAATAAATCATAGATTAAATCTGGGACATGCAAGAGTTGATAAAACTAGAATGTATGACTCTTCATCATAAATGACCTACATAACTATTCTTTTATCCTTGGGTGTCTGAAATTTTTGTTTTCGTGACTTGAAAAGGGGCAGATTCATTCATGATTCCTTACTTCCATTCTATTCCGATGCAATTAGCAACATATCCAGAAATGAAATAAAATAATCTTAATGAAAACACCACTTTAATGCCACCAGAGTGGGGTAGCAACATCTAAGGGTAGCAACATCTAACTCGACACAATATCCCTCATAGGTCAACGTTGCAGCTCTAGTAGATAAGTGGAAATGATAATCCCTCGTTAAAGCCAACTAATCTCCGAATTCTCAGGCGTGCTTGAGCGATTTTTTCTTTTGATTGAGAAAAATGTGGTTGGATGCAAATCACTGATGACTTTGGCATGGATGTCAGCTAATACATTAGTGTGTGTCTTCGCCTTTTAGCATTCTATAATATGAACCGAGTGATATTGGCTATTCGTAGAGAAAGTGAAGACAAATGAAATAACAATTATAATATTAGAGTAGGAAAATGGTGCAAAGAGCACAATTGTTTTGACATCTCATAGAGATTTTGATGTGAGAGTGTTGTGAAGATAAGGGTATCTTGATTTTGTTTTATGGACATGGAACTAAAATTCTAAGCTAATCATCTAAGCTAAAAGAATTTTACGATTAAATTGAAAGGAAACTGCACCTTAATTTGAAATCTTATTTCAGATTACTGATTAAGAATTTTTGGTGACATATCATTCTTACTTTCTTGAAGTATCTTATGTTCCAATGACTCCCCTTTTTTCCGCATACTCTTGCTGCACCTCATGTCTTCATTTTAACATTTATATCTTCCATGGAAACTACCATGATTTCACACAGGTCCTTAAGACCAAAAATACTCTCTCACATGCTCCTCCCCAACATTCCACATGGGTTTGTGCCAATAAAACCATACATAGGTCTCCAGCGCCATGCAAGGGTCTTCATTTTGACACACAGATCTGTATTTCCACACACAAATCCATTTTTCTAGGAAATAGATTACAGACAACATAGTATTGAGGTCTGTCGATGCATAGGTCTAGGCTACAACATATGCAAGAAGTACATTGTTGACCACACATACAAGATGTACATGCAAGCCATATTTCACACATGAAAATTATCACAAATTTCACAAACTCTTTGAGCCCATGGCCTTGATACCAATTGAAGATAATAAATGAAAACAAATAAATAATTGAAGAGAAAAAAACATGGTGGAAAATGCTTTTAGCTTGAATGTATTTTCACAAAGAATGATGATACAATATATATACATCAAGTTATGCCTTGAGATAGTTAGTCTATATTGGACATGCAATCTCTTGGTTGAGTGAATATCTCAACCAAACACTAATCTAGGAGGATAACTAGTTGGAGAGAATCTCTCAACCAACTAGACCTCAAAAAACTTTGAAGTATTAGGACAAACTCATTCTAGAATCGATGAGCACATCAAAGACTAGTAGGAATTATATTTTCCAAGTTTCATAATTTTATTATTTTGGACTTATTGATTGTGATATGATGCCACGAATCTTAGAAAAAACAACCATAGGCTCAACCTAAAGAATTCATTCAAAAACTAATATTTTTTGTCGAAATATTTAAAATTTGTCACTGTCGGACGTCTAATTGGTCTATGGAAATGCATCAGAATCACGCTTGTGCAATGTTTTTCTTTTGAGATATTTTACAATTAGCTCCTTGAGTTCCTTAATATTTTCAATTGAGGTAGAAACAAACATGACAAACTCTACAAAGTCACCCATCTCTAGAGTACAATAAAAATTACTAATGGGTTTTGTAGTAATCCACACAATAAGTAAGTGGACAATTATTATGACTAAAATGACAACCGCATTAACAATTTTGTGCAGATGTTTTACACTAGTTTTGGTGTAGTAGCTCGACCTTTATGTAGAAGGAACTAGTCGCATATTTGGTCCCTCAAACCTAATATAGCTCATGTTGTGTGTCTAATCGATTTCATCCTCTCTGTAATCCATGAGATTGACAAACTGAGATTAACAAAACTTGGACCTACAATAGAGCTTTATTTATCATGTTAGATTAGGGAAACTACTTCATATTCCACATATGCAAACACATCCACATGCCCCTACTATATACTCACACCCATGTTGTCATCTTAATAGTGGTATCATTAAAACCATGAGTGGAATTGCAAAGGGGTCCCTCGTGGTTTTAAAAAATTGTTGGAGGTTTTCTACTCACCAGATGATGCCACGTAACCAAATGTGGTTTGGAAAAAACAAAAAATAGTGGACAGCACCCCAACCCCTTTTATTAAATCTTGAAAGGTTGGGGGGCGGGGGGGCGTCGTGGGATCTCCACCCATTTCCCACCATCAATCCACTAAGTGATCACAAATAACAATACATCTATTTACCTCACTATCATCATCATGGGACATTTGTTTCTTCATTTGAAAAATAGGCATAATTCATTCTATGAATAATCCTTGTTCCATTTTGTCGAAAAATCCTCAGAAAAACCCTAACAAAAACACTCACTGTTGGGCACTTGTGTTCCATGGTATTTAATTATTTTGCTATAAAAAATTCAATGACAGTCTTAGCACTTTGTGAGTGAAACCCTCACTTGAAACTCATAGCATTCATGATTCTTTCGAGTTACTCCTTTTGATTTGGTTTCCCTTTTGGTTACTTCCTCGACTATCATTGAACTGTAAAAAGGATATAGAATAGAGAGGATTTGGATATAATGCAATTGTAACCTCTTCCATCAAGCCTTATGACTGAAACCATTTTCTTGAAGAAATAAGAATGAAATTAGATTTCAAACATATCGAATATATCTAGTAAGCTTAATCACAAATAAATTTTCCATAAATTCACTTGAATTTGGGGACTTCAGATATTGTGACTTTTCATAAATATGTTGGGTCCAACATTCATCACAAATTCATGAAATATTTTACAAAATTTCACCACTAACATTTATAGGCCACGAACAACATAGTGGGTGTCATGACAGGTCATCATGTACAACAAGACTATGCTTGAATAGTTCTGTAACATTTTTCTATTTGGAAGTATCCCACGATTTGCCTCACCATGGCTTGAATACAGTCGCAAAACCAGTCAATATTCAGCCACGTCCGAAAGCCACATATAATAACAACATCCATATAAATTTTAGAATATCACCTACAATCGTTATCCACATAAAACCATATCAAAATACCCACATAAGTGCCCTAATGCATACAATGGCCCATGTTGGATAGATGTACTATAAAAGGCTAGAATCTAGAGCAAGAAAAGTTCCAAAGTATTCAACAACTCCAATATTGTTAATATGCTCTTGAGTGCAATGAAACTGTGTTTTAATATGCTCACTATAAATAATTTAAGTTTATTCTAACCGACTTCATCCCATGAGGATCATTGTTCTTCAAATGTCATCATAATTAGCATGGCCATGCTTTCGTGCATAGATCCCAGGCTGGATGAAGAATTTTCCTAAACCCGTGCTATGCCACCAGAACTATTAAATCCATTTCTCAAAATAGAACATAAATCAAATATTCAACAATTTATAAATGTTTTTCCATTTCCTTCCAAAGAGGTTTTTTTTTTTGAGTAAGGACTACAATATTTTCAAAGTTTGCATATGCAATTTGTTCATCATCGATGGAAAAAATGTTCCCAGGATGTGGATCTCCATGAAATGACCTAAATAATAGAAACTGTCTGAAAGAAACACTGAAACCAACTTCAAGTATGCAAAGGACAACTTCTTTAATAACTTTTGGATCAGTACAATGGATGCCATCAATCCATTTCATCACAAGAACACATGAACCGTCAAGTTTTAAGTAGCTTCCTACAAAATTCATCAACAATAAGCTCACCCCAACACTCAGCATATTAGACCTAATTCGATGAAGAAGAAAGAAACATTACAGTGAATCTCCAATATAATAAGAATAATAGCTCCCTCATTTACTTCAGATGTGTTTTCTATGAAGCTAGATCCCAAGGCCAATGTTATCAATGATGTAGTCATTATAAGGGAATAGGTAAGCAACAATGGTCTCCATTCAACTTGATTTGCAAAAAAAGAAAAGGCCACCAAAATAAATATGAATCTTTACAAAACCTACTATAATATTGGTGGAAAAAATCCCTTCATTGGTAAAGTTATCATATATTAATGTGAATGCCCCTTGTCTAGATGTAGGAAACAACTCAATAGTGTATATTGGGGTAATCCTTAAAGAAAATGTTGGGTCCCTATAATACTAGTGATTACCCCATTACTATTGTAGTTATACCCCTTATTTATATTGTTGTGCCCCTATTACCCCCATATTGTTATTTCTGTGCCCCATAGAATCCCTCTATTGTTATTTTTGTGGCTTTATATTATTATTGTTAGGTCGGCTGGATTATATTGTGACTCCTTAGACTCCTATATATAGAAAGGAGGTTTTGTCATTTGTATCATCCAAGAATTGTTCATTTATGTAATGTAAAGGAGGTTGCCCCCTCGAAGAGGCTGAATTCTAAGGCGTGATCTATCTTTTCTATCTTTTCTTGAGCTGGTTTCATAACATTTGGTATCAGAGCTTTGGATTCTAGGGTTTTGCTGCTCCAAACGGGTCATCGTGGCATTTTCGCTATAACTTTTTTTCTGTGACATTTCAGAAGTCGCAAAAAAAACCCATTTGAGAAGAATTGGCGTTGAACCTTGGGTCTAAATTTCAGAGCTTTTCGCGTGATATTTTAGGAGATATGATCTGAGGAAGTTGGTCTTTTTGCAGACTCCTGAATTACATTCAAAACAGGTGACCTGGGGAAAATCGTCATAACTTTCTCTCTGAGGATCGGATTGAAATTTCGTAAAAAGTTACAGAAAGAGGACGGACTGTAGTTTCTTGTGTGTATGTTTTAGATCCAAAGGTTGAAACAGTGACTCGTGGCACGTCGTACAAGTTCGCTCTACTGAACCAGTCTAAAAGCAAGTCACTGTGGGAGATTTCACATAACTCTTCCTTGGAGAATCCAATTTGGCTCAGACTTGTGGCATTGGAAAGAGGACGCAGAAGGCTACTACAAGTAGCAATTTCAGAACTAGATGATCCGAAATTACAGAGATACATCAGATTCAATATCAGGCTTCTATAAAGTGAAAAAAGGTGTGTAGTTTTTTTTAAATTTTTGTGTAAGCTTGGTTTAACGGAATTCAAAGGGCATAGTAAAGCATTATTATCGGTAACTGATGCCCCGAGGAAAGAAAATGCAAACACCTAGTAAGGAACCTGAAAGCTCTAGCATGACTCATGAAGAAGAGGAAGAAATGCTACATGATATATCAAAATTACAAGAACAAGTGCAACAAATGTCACGCTCACAAAAGCTAACAGAAGCTAAGATAAGTGGCATGGAATCTAAGATAAAGGGCATAGAAGATAAGATGGATGATTCGAAGACATGTTTGAAGAGAGACATGGCAGATTTGAAGATAGATTTGAAGACAGATATGGAAGAATTGAAGAAGTTGCTACAAGAAAGGGTCACTAATGGTGAAAAGGTAGTAAAGGAAACTCATGATGAGAACAAAAGAAATGTTAATCATGATTCCATAGACGCTAATGTTGGATCGAAGAATCACCATATTCCAAAAATCGATATCAGGAAGTTTGATGGCAAGGATCCCGCGACATGGATATTACAGATGGAGCAATTCTTCGATCTCAATAATGTGCAAAACACACAAAAGGTACGTATGGCAACTGTATATTTGGAACCAAATCAGTTTGTATGGTATCAATGGCTTTGCTCTCGTAAAAAATTTATCACTTGGGCAATTTTTACGGAAGAATTGATAGCACATTATGAGATACAAAAAGCAACACTTTTTTTAGCCAATTGATAAGTCTCAAACAAAAGGGTTCAATAATGGAGCACATTGAGGAGTTCCAAAAATTGAACATAAGGGTAAAAGATATTCCAGAGGAGCATAGGATTGATGTGTTCATAGGGTCTTTAAAGGATAATATCCAACATGATGTTCGCCTTTGGGAACCTGATTCATTAGAGAAGGCATTCAGGTTAGCAAGAAAAATGGAAAGCAAAATTATGGCAACCAGGAAGCATACCACTCACAACTATAAAGACGGAAGTGTTGTTGCCCCTAGTCTTCCACAACCTATAAGGTTGACACCACAACAATTGGAAGAAAAAAGAGCAAAAGGGCTTTGTTACAGTTGTGATAGCAAATACACTAAAGGTCATAAGTGTGCTGAGAAGAAATTATTCTACATAGATTGTGAAGAGGAAGAAGAAAAGGAGCAAGAAAGGTCAAAAGAAGAAGATATACTCCAGGAACAAAGCCTAGATGAAGAACAAATAAATCCGACCATATCTTGTAATGCATTGGCGGGAATTACCACTCCTCAAACCATCAAGATAGAAGGACAAATCAAGAAGAAAAAGGTAATAGTGTTGATTGATTCAGGAAGCACCCACAATTTTATTCATTGTAGGGTAGCAAAAGAATTGAATTGCTTCCTATATCCAGCACCAGAGTGTCAAGTGATGATTGCAAATGGAGGAACAATAAATTGCTCTGGAAAGTGCCATAATATCAAGCTATCCATGGGAGAATATGTATTGACTAGCCCAATGCTTTCCATTCCAATGGGAGGTGCTGATGTTGTACTAGGAGTCCAATGGCTACAATCCTTGGGTACAATAGCTTTTAATTTTCAAGAACTTTTCATCAAATTTTCTACGGAAGGAAAGGAAGTTGAATTAAGGGGTATTGCAGGGAAACCAGGAAAGATAATCAGCTCTAATGGTATGACAAAGCTTCTAAAAAAGGAGCAAAGAGGTGTAATTGCACAATTATGTTCGCTAGATGTTTCCACATTGGAATCATCTATTTCTCCAGATCTCCAAAAAGTCTGGACAATCATTCCAAGGTATTTGAGACTCCCAAGGGTCTCCCACCTATGCGTGATCATGATCATGCTATTCATCTGATTCCAGGAAGTGTTCCTCCAAACATCAGGCCGTACAGATATCCCTATGTCCAAAAAAGTGAAATTGAACGTATGGTTGCAGAAATGCTAGAGGCTGGTATAATTCAACCGAGTCAAAGTTCTTTCTCAGCTCCAGTAGTATTGGTGCACAAGAAGGATGGATCATGGCGCATGTGTCCAGATTATAGGGAGCTCAACAAGCTCACTATTAAAGATAAGTTCCCCATTCCTGTTATTGATGAATTACTGGATGAATTGCATGGATCAATTTACTTCACCAAGTTGGATCTTCGTTCGGGATATCATCAAATCAGAATGAAGATTGAAGACATTCCGAAAACGGCATTTAGAACTCATGAGGGTCATTATGAATTTTTGGTCATGCCTTTTGGCCTTACCAATGCACCTTCAACATTTCAAGGTTTGATGAATTCAATTTTCAAACCATTCCTTAGAAAATTTGTGTTAGTATTTTTTGATGATATACTAATCTACAACAAGTCTTGGAAGGATCATGTTGAACATGTTGACAGGGTGCTACAACTATTGGAGGAGAAACAATTATATGCAAAAAGATCCAAATGTTTCTTTGGAGTCCAGGAGGTGGAATATTTGGGTCATATTGTATCTCATGAAGGAGTTAAGGTAGACCCTAGCAAAATTAAAGCCATTAAGGAATGGAAAATCCCCACATCCATAAAGCATCTGCGAGGATTTCTTGGGTTGACAGGGTATTATCGCAAGTTTGTTAAGAATTATGGGAGAATAGCAGCACCTCTAACAACATTATTGAAGAAAGATTCATTTTCATGGACTCCGGAAGCAACAAAGGCCTTTGAACATCTTAAAGAGGCAATGTGCCAAGCACCGGTCTTAGCTACACCGGACTTCACAAAAACCTTTATTGTGGAATGTGATGCTTCAGGAAATGGAATTGGTGCTGTTCTAATGCAAGATGAAAGACCCATTGCTTTTGAAAGTCGTCCAATCAAGGGAAAGTTTTTAAGCAAAGCTATTTATGAGAAGGAAATGTTGGCAATACTCCATGCACTTAAGAAATGGCGACCCTACCTAATGGGAAGACACTTCAAGGTAAAAACGGATCATGATAGCCTTAAATACTTTTTAGAACAAAGATTATCCTCTGAAGAGCAACAAAAGTGGGTCACAAAGATGTTGGGTTATGACTTTGAAATCATCTACAAAAAAGGGAAGCAAAATGTGGTGGCAGATGCACTCTCAAGAAAGGATGAGGATGTGGAAGCATTGTTGTGTGCCATTTCTATTATCCAACCAGATTGGATAAACGAAGCAAGGGAGGAATGGAAGAATGACGAAGAAGTGTGGGCACTTATTCGAAAGCTACAACAAGATTCCAGTACTTCTGATACATTTAGCTGGCAAAATGATTCGTTATGGTACAAAGATCGCTTATACCTCTGTAAGAATTCCCAGCTAAAACAAAAGATTCTTATGGAATTGCACACTTCTCCCTTAGGAGGGCACTCAGGATTTTTAAAAACTTACCACAGGGTTAAGAAGGAATTTTTTTGGGATGGCCTTAAATCAGATATTCAAAAGTTTGTGGCGGAATGTTTGGTTTGCCAACAAAATAAAGTTGAAACAATTAAGACACCGGGTCTATTACAACCTTTATCCATTCCAAGCCAACGTTGGGAGGAGGTTTCAATGGATTTTATCACAGGTTTACCCAAGTCTGAGGGAAAGAGTGTCATCATGGTGGTAGTTGACAGACTTACCAAGTATGCACACTTTTGTGCATTATCACATCCATTTAAAGCCAGTACAGTTTCTACTGCATTTATGGAAACAGTTCAAAAGCTACATGGAAACCCAAAGATTATTGTAAGTGACAGAGATCCCATTTTCACTGGAAATTTTTGGACAGAATTATTTTCTTGTCTTGGTACTCAGTTAGCTCATAGCTCATCTTATCATCCTCAATCTGATGGGCAAACTGAGATAGTAAACAAATGTTTGGAAGGATATCTTCGTTGCTTTGTATCTGATAAACAGACACAATGGGTCAAATGGTTGCCTCTGGCTGAATGGTGGTATAACACTTCCTTCCATACAGCAACAAAAATGACCCCATTTATGGCACTTTATGGGTATCAACCACCATCCATCACATCATATTTAAGAGAAAATTCTAAGGTTCAGGCAGTGGAACATCACATCGAACATCAACAACAAGTCCTCCAACTCTTAAAGGATAACCTCGTGTTGGCACAAAATAGAATGAAACAACAGGCAGATCAACATCGCAGTGAAAGAAGTTTTGATGTAGGTGATTGGGTATTCCTACGGCTACAACCATATAAGCAAATGTCCCTAAAGCAAGCTAAGAAGGATAATAAATTATCACCAAAGTATTATGGTCCGTACAAGGTGTTGCAAAAGATTGGTACTATGGCATACAAATTGGAGCTTCCTGCAGCTTCTCGATTGCACCCAGTTTTCCATGTTTCATGTTTAAAGAAGGTTATAGGTGACAAGCTCCCAATTCAAACAATATTGCCAGAACTTGACGAGGAAGGAAAAATTATATTGGAACCGGAAGCAGTCACAGAAACAAGAACTCGACAGCTACGAAATCGATCAATTTCAGAGTATCTTATCAAGTGGAAGAACTTATCCGCTGAAGATTCCACATGGGAGGATGAGAATTTTATGCAGAAGTATCCAGAACTACTCAAGCGTTGAGGACAACACTTTTTTGAAGGAGAGGGGCATGTTGGGTCCCTATAATACTAGTGATTACCCCATTACTATTGTAGTTATACCCCTTATTTATATTGTTGTGCCCCTATTACCCCCATATTGTTATTTCTGTGCCCCATAGAATCCCTCTATTGTTATTTTTGTGGCTTTATATTATTATTGTTAGGTCGGCTGGATTATATTGTGACTCCTTAGACTCCTATATATAGAAAGGAGGTTTTGTCATTTGTATCATCCAAGAATTTTTCATTTATGTAATGTAAAGGAGGTTGCCCCCTCGAAGAGGCTGAATTCTAAGGCGTTGATCTATCTTTTCTATCTTTTCTTGAGCTGGTTTCATAACAGAAAATATAACACAAACCCCCGCTATAAGCCTTCCATCTTGAACATATCAGGGCTCCCTCCTATGGTTAAACCATTGTAATTCACATCCCTCACATATCTTCTGAATGCAAAGAAACAATATAGCTTCCATGCTCTAAAAAATGCTTCCAATCTATGTTTGTCGAGGAAATTACACATGGAGGAATGGTTGTTCACATTATAGTGTTTCCATTGATGTCAACAAGTTCTTAGCATAATAATCATGTTTTATATGCCTTTTTTTGTTCAAATGTATGAAATTCTAAGAGTGTTATAGGGTCTTAAGAGTGTATGTTCATGTCCTGAAGAGAAGCTACAAGTTTGCTGATAGGAGGATTAAGAGTGTATGTTCATGTCCCGAAGCAAAGCTACAATTTTGGTGATAAGAGGATACAAACTTCAAGAGTTGAGGCATCCTCTATGGGAATTAGTTGTGAACAAAGATAAGATATTTCTATCCTCACTTGCATGCCCACACTACCCAAGTGAGGACCCTCTCTAGCAGCATATGTTGTCCCCACAATGATAGCTTTACAGGGAAATTTATGATTTATTGTGCACATAATTTCCCATGAGCATTGCCCAAGCTATTTGCCCAAGTTTTTTAAAGGTTTAGATTCAAATTTATTCTCTCCACATTCTCTAAGGTGATTAAGTCAAATATAATGAGGATTAGTGCTTTGTATTGATTGCATTTTTCTTCATTGATAAAATGTGAGAGTGTGCAGTAGAAGGGGTTAGATCGAGAGAGTATGTGAGCTACAATATTGCAGAGATAGATTGCATATCAGAGCTTAGATTTGGCGCATATGTCAAAGGATGATGGAGCTATTGTGCATGTATAACTCTAACATTGCTGTGATGCAGATTCTATTGATTTTAGTTTGTGTTGATATGGATATAAAAGTATGGTTGTAGCTGCTCTCACTAGTAGAAAATGATAAATTAGTGACTAGGTGACTAAAACCGTTTGTCACCACAACTTTTTCAAGTGAAATACTACCAAAAATGAGCAGTTTTAAGTGATCCAACTATAAGAAACTAACATAAATGACTAATTTAGTCGTGGGTTAAAATATACGACTAGCTAATAAGTAATACAACTAAAACCGACTAATGTAAACTAAACTATGGCTAACTTCTAATAGGGTATTTTTGAGCTACCTACAACTACTTGAAGTTTATTAAAAACATTATTCCCCAAAAATAATGGGCTACCTAGGACTATTTGAGTTTATTAATAACATTATTCATAGAATTAGGTATATTTCTCACCTCCTTAAGGATTAGTTGATATTTCCCTTATGTGTAAACCTCATGTCATATTTCCCTCTTTATGTGAACATACTTGCCTAGGGAGCTCTTTCATACTCTCATGTGATGGATCCTAATGACATTTTTCAAAATAAGGCTTTTTATAGTTTTTGGTGATACCCTCAAGCAAAAATTATCACTCTCTAGACCTTCAAAAATATTAAATATATAGCCTCTATGTGAAGTGACCTCATTTTACTCAAATGAAAAAAAAACTTTAACTCAACAGTGGCAACATAAAAAATTGACAAATTGTTAAAATCTAATCTTGGGCTACTCTAAAATCTAAAATTGACCCATTAAAATTTATTTTCCTACTACTCTTCTTCCTTCCTAGGTTGGGAGAGGGTTCGATGCTCTTCCTCTATGCATAATTATCTCTTAGATTCTACTGTAGAATTCAAGAGGAACATATGGATCCTTGACTTGGTTTCTAGATTGGTTGTAGAATCCATTTGTTCATGATGGACAATGGTTCAAGAACTCAGGAGGAAAAGAATTAGAGAAGGGCAGTGCTAATAGTGGGAAGATTTGTTCATCTATTGCTATCATCGTCTCATACAATCAGTTCTAATAGTTGGGATCTATTGCTTGTAGAGTAATTGCACAATTCCTTAGTTCTCATTCTCTTCTATAGTTTGTTAAGAGTTTGTGATATCTGCAATAGCAGAGAGGATTGCAATCAAGCCATTAATAGTAGGCCCTGGAGCTCTTTTCAATGAATTCACTATCAATTTTCCTACCCAGGTGAGGATTCAAGCTTTACCCCATTTAGGAGATTACTTAGAGGTACCTAGTTTTTGTAATCCTCTGATGTAGAACAAGTATATTCATCCTGGTGGAGGGTTTTTTTTCACTGAGAGTGATATGGTCATGGAGAATATAGTTGTGGAAATAAAAACAATATGGAAAGATATGTAGAGGTTTTATCATAGAGTTGGACCTCGGTTTAAGGTATGTTTTATCCCTAATGAAGTCAAGGTTGTCATTATTAGATGTGGGGGCTTATGTCCTCGGCTTAATACTGTTATCAAGGAGATTGTAGATGGTCTCTGGATTTAGTATGGGGTAAGGGATATCAAGGGAATTAGGTTAGATTATCATGGGTTCTATTCATTTGAACCTGGTGTTTTGAATCCCAAGTTGGTGCATAATTGGCACAAGAAAGGGGGGGTAGTGTTGGGGAGCTCAAGAGGGGGCTTTGATCTGCACAAGATATTTGATGCCATCAAAGTCAATGGTTTTAACCAGGTTTATATCATTGGTGGGGATGGAACCATGAGGGGAGTAGTTAACATATTTGAAGAGGTCAAGAGGAGGAAGCTTAGGGTCTCCATTATTAGGGTTCTAGAGACTATGGATAATGATTGTTGTGGTGCTAAAGCAAGAAAACAACAAAAGCATTGCCAATTATGATGATTTTGACAAACTTTCTATGGTCAATATTTAGGTTCCAAGCAAATCCTCATCTTTTGATGTTGTTCGTATTCCTATTTTTAAAATCAAATTAGCATGGTATAGCCTAACATTTGTGTTTTGCAGCAAGAGAGAAAACGATTGTGGGATTTTGTGGTTATAGCATATTGCATTTCCATTGTGACATATGTTGTTATGTAGAAAACCTACAAATATGTTCTTCAACTTAGAAACTTGTTGGATACATTCCTCATGTAGCAACTAGGAAAACACACATAGAACAATTGGACTCCATCTTCTGAGGTTGTAGCCAGAAATTTTTTAAATATCTTTGATCATCACTGACATGTCACAGGTATTTGAAATTTCACTCTTATCTTTATCATAGTGCTCTTGCTAATATTTGTAATAAGGGACCACATATTCTTATTATTTTCCTAATTGGAAAGAATAGGTCCCTCATGCAGTCCAGTAGTAGTAGGTGGTAGAATGGTAGACTTTAAAATAAGAAAATATAATATTTTCATCCATTAAAAATTTGAAATATATTTGATAGAAGCACAACAAAGTGAAACAATTGACTTTGTTACTATTTGATTTCTAGAATATTCCAAAATTTATAATATAGATAAATATAACCATTTTATTGACACATATAAACCTTGAATAACTAGCTGAGTTCTGGATTCAAGCTGAATTTCAACCCTACCCCTAGTGTCATTTGATTTTGGTCTTCTACTAGTTTTATGGAAGCTGACAAGTTTGGTCGAATTCAATAGATATGGCCAAGCATTCAAAGATATGTGTTAAATTTAACTGGAGAGAAAACCAATTTACTAAGAGAAAAAACAAATTAAATTAGAGCAATATAATACACAAAAGTTTACCTTGTAAATCCTCAATCCGATAAAAATCAGCTAATGAAATTTTGTTAATCTTTGGGCCAAAACCCTGCCAATCTGACTAAGTTAGCCTTCATTTCTCACCTCTTTGGTTCATTACAATGAATTTTTTCCATGCCTTTTAAATGCTTCATTACATGTAATCCACACACAAAACCATGGACCCAAAACCACTACTTTTGACCCAGCAACGTTGACTCTTTACCTAGTCAAATTTTTACTTAAAAATATGTACTATATTCCTACAAAATCCATGGTTGAGGAGTTGCTCAAAAACATGTATCATCTGTTGGAAATAATACTGAGAGGGGGGGGGGTGAATCAGTATTATCAAATCAATATAACTTTTTCATTTCCATATTCAGATTCATATATGCTACTTCCATAACTATGATTAATGCAACCAGTGTATATCCAGTAAACTTATGATTCAGTTAGTTGATCCTTAATGAGTGCATCAGAACATTAGTAACCATATGACCAGTAAACAGGAGCAGTAAAACAGAACAGATCATCACACACAAGAATCACACATGAACACCATGATGTAAGGTGGAAACCCAATGTGGGTGAAAACCACCTGCTGCAAGTCGTCTCAATATTCTTTCAATTAGAAACTTATTTTTACAATGATTCTGTACTGGTACAGTCCTTTACTAGTATGCAAGCTTCTACCTGCAGAAGGCTCCAACCTTCTCTCGTTCTCCAGACTCCCCTGGAAGGGAGCTACAACCCCCTTAGCTCTTGTACTAGCCGATCCATTTACTAGTACGCAGGCTGCTACCTGCAGAAATGCTCCAACCTTTACTCGTTTTCCAACTGCTACTGGAAGGGAGCTACCACCCCTTTTTCTCTTGTACTAGCTGAGATACTAGTACGTAGGCGCCAGCATACAATCTTCTCTCCTTTGGGTACCACGTTTCATACATTTTTAGACTGGATACTCATGGAACACATCATCATAATCTGAAAGGCCACGTTTCATTCAATTTTCATACTGGACCCATTAACAACATTGAAGCACAAGATTAATCATCACAACAATACACCCATCAACTACACCTGCATCATCAATCTCTGAATCACCCACTCACCAGATCATTACATATACAAGGATTAATATGTGTGTTAGCAACCAGATCTAGTCCATCAGATCATATAAAGATAAGTTTTTAAGAACTTGATCCATTCAACCATCAATATTGAAGCTAGACATAATCATGCTGTTATCAGAACTCAATACCAGTAAGCAGACATCACTTCAAAACCCAGACCACTGCAGTAATAGACAAAAGCAGCTAAACCATATTTCAATGAAAGGTATGCAACTTCACCTAAGGAAAACTACGGGTATCCGCGCCTGCACTGTCTTCTGATCTGCGAGTATCCGCACCTGATCTTCCTTCTGATTTGCAGGTATCCGCACTGCTCTTTCTTCTGAACTACGAGTATCCGCACCTGCACTTGCATCTTGCCTGTGCACCACCGCACCTGCTCCTGTGGCTTGCTAGCATACCACTGCACCTACTCCTATGGCTCGCCTGCGCACTTGCTCCTGCGGCTTTCTAGTGCACGACCGCACCTACTCCGTGTCATGCCTGCGGACCTTCGGGTATAAACAATTTTCAAGACTTCAAGCAAACCCCAGATTATCAAATCTACAGATATGATCATGTGCCAAGGAGATCTCGACCCATAAGTAGATCCACCTTATAAAGCTCAGGTTTCTCCTTGATTCAGATCCAACTATCACTCACCAACCGATCACCAGAATTTCAGATCTTGCTCTCCTTAAGATATTCAACACACATGAGTGCCTAGCCAATTGATCTCCTTTCCTTTTTATAGGCAAGCCCTTACTCAAACCATGGATCAAAACCATAGAAAGCTAATACAAGGGATCCAAAACCGGGGTTCAAACCTTTAGATGCAAAACCACGGACCAAACCATAAGTTCAAAAGCGTCGGACTAAATGCCATGGACCGCCTGTAATATTTCCCATGTGTGCGCGATTTTCTCTGCATGAAAGTGTGTGAACTGGGGTCCGCACCTTTTGAACTGTGAACTTGTGAACATGTCTGCACCTTCTAAATGATGTGCCTGTGGAACCTGTTGATGACCGCAACTTTTGATCGATGCACCTGCGAACTTCTTATTTTCTTCATTCTTTGTAGGCTGATCATCAATCTTTTCTACTGACCTGTTGCACTATGATCTGTCATCTGTATGATTTGTCATCAAGGACAACACTTGAGCCATAATGCCAACAATCTCCCCCTTTGGACTTGATGGCAAAGCTAACTTGTCATACTAAGGACTGTCATTTGATTCCTTTGAGTTGTCCTGCATCCCATGTATTATGTCACATCTGATATCTCTTCTGTAGATTCATCTGATTGTATATAAGTGAGATGTTCTTCTATGAGTGGGTTGCCATCAAGTACAACACATGCATCATAATGCCAACAATCTCCCCCTTTGGACTTGATGGAAACAATACCAACTCACTCTCCCCCTTTGACATCAAGGGCAAAGGGCGGACCAAGATATTCTCTTTCCTTGATAAACATTCTGCTGTCCATACTCCCCCTGAGTATCTGCTGAAATCTCTGAATGAGCTCCCCCTTTGTATATGCCAAGGTGTACCAATCTGACCATACTCCCTCTGAGTACTGCTAAAGACTCTGCTCTGCTGAAGAGTGTTGTTCATGCTCCCCCTGACTACAAGCAAGGTCTGCAAAAAGATGTTCTACAAGAAGAACATGACTCTATACATCATAAATGACCTTCCTATCACCAAAGGCTCATACATACATCCATCTCCCAGCCAAGTGGGGATATACCAAATACATACCAAATACCAATTGTTTATATATGACTGACATATTACATCATCCTTCCCATGCATATTGGGAGTACAATTACATCATATGACCAAACGGGGATTCATCAGATGACTACAATAGATAGAGACAACTATTACATCATGACCATCACATGATATTTATCACAAATACCAAACATCTAAATAAGACCATGAAGGTCATCAGCAACTATCATACATGGTGAATGATCAACTCCATAAGCATCTGCCAATAACATCAAGACCAACAATCCTGTATATGCCCATTAGTGTAGATAACATCATCCTGTGACAAGATATGCCTACATATAGATATCAATTCATTCTCTTGATCTTGAGCATTATAAGATCATTATCATATGCGAAAGACACCATAGCCATCTCATCAACATCAAGATCTGCATGATCCAAGTATCATCACTTGGGAACATCTGCATCAATCAACATATGTAAGAATAAACCTATCATCATATAGGTAAGAACTCATCATCATCATGTCTCCAACCATGCAACTTTGAGTAATCATTCATGTATCCAGCACTATGTATCTTGAGCTCAAGATCTTTTGTCAAGACTTCTTGATGTCATCAACAGCAACAATCCTCATCCATATGAGCACCAAGAACTATAGAATTCTGCATCATAACTGTATTATATGATTTTTATTTGTATGACGACAACAGTATATGAGTGACTCATCATCAAGTAATGTGAATTCAAGGTAAGCACCATACATGCATCATCAGAGAATCAACCACAAATCTGATCTGAACATCAACTATGTAATCCCAAGAATCATATGAGACAACTCACAACCATATCATAGCAAGATATGTCATTTAGCCATGTAATCATCATTACCAAGGACTACCAACCATAATGCCAACAATGCATTATTGAAAGTGTATGCTCCCCCTGAACCTATGCCATCTGTTTACTGATAGATCTGATCATGCATATTCAGCAATAAGCATGAAGACATCATCATCATCAAGTTAGGATCAAAACACTTCTAAACATCTTGCAAGTATCAAGAAATTTCCACACATCATCAGTGGACTGTAAGCATTATTAAACAGAGAAAGTAATGGACTGAATCATATCAGACCCCTTTTCTTGATTCTATCCCACTGCTTTTCTTCAAATTAACATATACGCGACTGAGCAGTAACCAACTCGCGTATATACATGAATTCCCTTTATGAAACTTGCATATGAGATTTAGGACACTGAACTTTCAGCTCCCCCTGAGTCTGTTATGACAGTATATGGTGTTGTGCCACATCTTCCTGATTGCACTTCCTTCTTCTTCCATATCTTCAAGTGTGATGAAGTTTTCTCCTTTTGGTGTGATGCCCATACCTTGCTCCTGCATTCCTTTGCTATATGTCCAAGCTTGTTACATGCATAACATCTTACATGTTTCATATTCCTCCTGTAGCAATCAGCAGCTTTGTGACCAAACATATTGCAAGAAAAGAAATAACCATTAAAGTACCTGGAATGTGATGATCTTTCTGCATGATGGTCTTGAACCACTCTTCTTCTGCATCTGCTGCAACATGTCCAAGATTATGACATACATAAACTCATTCATATGGGTGAGGGTTCTTTTCACCTTTCCCTCACGGTACTTGTACGCTATCGGTCATTTCGGTGTGAGTCGAAGGGCCCCTACTTCTTCATAGGGACGGAGTCACTCACTATTCATATGGTGAGGACCGGCAGGGTGCGTAAGCACACTCGACTGTCAAGGAGGGCCCTCTCCCAGGGGTCAAGTGTTTGTTACCTCACCCTATATTTATTACTTAGGGGTGGAGCAAAATTCAACCTTATTCATTGGAGGAGTAAAAGAATTTCCTTGAAGAATTTCTTTCCTTGGCTGTTGATGGGGTTGACCTCTCATTTCCTTGTTGAGCATTTTAGATTTTGTATTAGAGTTCCTTGTCTTACTTTGTGAACTAGATTCTCCTTCAACAAATTCATGAAAACCAAGACTCGTTTTGATAACAGGAGACCTTTGACTACTAAGAATGTCATCCAAGATCATAGTACTATCTTGAAATTGTAAGAGCTTATCCTTTTCTTCTAAGTTGTCTTTTAGGATATTTACCTCAGTTTGATGTTGCTCTTCCTTTTCACGATAGTGCTTCTTCATGTCTTCTTCAGCTTTCCTTTCTTCTTCCAATTGATGTCTTACTTGACGAACTTCGTTTTCTTGTTTTTCAAGAGATTGGAGTAGTTCTTTATTCTTCTTCTTTGATTCTTCAAGATCTTCCTTTAGCGAGAGGATTTTAGCTTCAAGACTTTCATAGTAACTGGATCTATCTTTGAGTTTCTTGATTGTTGTGCTCTTTTCATTGACTTCATCTCTTAGTGATGTTACTTCATCCTGCAACTTTTGATATTTGTCCTTGAATAGCTTCCTTACCTTGTTTCCTTCCTCTAGTTGAGATTTTAGCTTGGTAGCATCTTCTTTGAAGGCACATTCCCTTTTGTTCAATAGATCTTGTTGATCTCTAATTTTGTCTGTAAGCCTTTTAAATTCCGCCTCTATTTGATATCTTTCTTGCTCACCCATAAGAGAAAATTCACTTGTTTCGCTATCACTTTCATCATTTCCAAATGGATAGATACCTGTATCACCAGAGGATAACAAATTCATACCTGATAGATCATTTGTTTGTTCATCATGAAGTGATTCTGAGTCTGAAATGCTTCTTCCACATATTCCCCAATCGATACTCCCACTGTCATAGTTCTTCTGAGATGTCTTCTTCTTCTTAGGTGCTTTCTTCTTAAGCTTCTTTCCCATTGTTCTACAGATCTCCTTCAAGCAATCAAGCTTCTACCAAAGGACCTACTTTGATACCAATTGTTGGAAATAATACTGAGAGGTGGGGGTGAATCAGTATTATCAAATCAATATAACTTTTTCATTTCCATATTCAAATTCAATATGCTACTTCCATAACTATGATTAATCCAACCATTGTATATCCAATAAACTTATGATTCAGTTAGTTGATCCTTAATGAGTGCATCAGAACATTAGTAACCATATGACCAGTAAACAAGAGCAGTAAAACAGAACAAATCATCACACACAAGAATCACACATGAACACCAGGATGTAAGGTGGAAACCCAATGTGGGTGAAAACCACCTACTGCAAGTCGTCTCAATCTTCCTTCAATTAGAAACTTCTTTTTACAATGATTCTGTACTAGTGCAGTCCTTTACCAGTATGCAGGCTTCTACCTACAGAAGGCTCCATCCTTATGTCGTTCTCCAGACTCCCCTGGAAGGGAGCTATAACCCCCTTAGCTATTGTACTAGCCAATCCATTTACTAGTACGCAAGCTGCTACCAGCAGAAATGCTCCAACCTTTACTCATTTTCCAACTGCTACTAGAAGGGAGCTACCACCCCTTTTGCTCTTGTACTAGCTGAGATACTAGTACGTAGGCACCGACCTACAATCTTCTCTCCTTTGGGTACCACGTTTCATACATTTTCAGACTGGATACTCATGGAACACATCATCATAATCTGAAAGGCCACGTTTCATTCAATTTTCATACTGGACCCATTAACAACACTGAAGCACAAGATTAATCATCACATCAACTACACCTACATCATCAATCTTTGAATCACCCACTCACCAGATCATTACATATACAAGGATTAATATGTGTGTTAGCAACCAGATCTAGTCCATCAGATCACATAAAGATAAGTCATTAAGAACTTGATCCATTCAACCATCAATACTGAAGCTAGACATAATCATGTTGTTATCAGAACTCAATACCAGTAAGCAGACATCACTTCAAAACCCAGACCACTACAGTAATAGACAGAAGTAGCTAAACCATATTTCAATAAAAGGTACGCAACTTCACCAAAGGAAAACTGCGGGTATCCGTGCCTGCACTGTCTTCTGATCTGCAGGTATCCGCACATGATCTTTCTTCTGATCTGCGAGTATCTGAACTACTATTTCTTCGGAATTGTGGGTATCTGCACCTGCACTTGTGGCTTGCCTGCGTACCACCGCACCTGCTCCTGTGGCTTGCCAGCGTACCACCGCACCTGCTCCTGCGGCTCGCCTGCGCACCTCCACACCTGCTCCTGCAGCTTTCCAGCGCACCACCGCACCTGCTCCGTGTCACGCCTGCGGACCTTCGGGTATAAACAATTTTCAAGACTTCAAGCAAACCCCAGATTATCAGATCTACAGATCTGATCATGTGCCAAGGAGATCTCAACCCATCCGTAGATCCACCTTATAAAGCTCAGGTTTCTCCTTGATTCAGATCCAACTATCACTCACCAACTGATCACCATAATTTCAGATCTTGCTCTCCTTAAGATATTCAACACACATGAGTGCCTAGCCAATTGATCTCCTTTCCTTTTTATAGGCAAGCCCTTACTCAAACCATGGATAAAAACCATAGAAAGCCAATACAAGGGATCCAAAACCGGGGTTCAAACCTTTAGATGCAAAACCACGGACAAAACCATAGGTTGAAACGCGTCGGACTAAATACCATGGACCGCCCGTAAGATTTCCCACATGTGCGCGATTTTCTCTACATGAAAGTGTGTGAACTAGGGTCCGAACCTTTTGAACTATGAACCTGCGAACATATCCGCACCCTCTAAACGATGTGCCTACGGAACCTGCCGATGACAACACCTTTTGATCAGCGCACCTGCGAACTTCTTATTTTCTTCATTCTTTGTAGGTTGATCATCAATCTTTGCTACTGACTTGTTGCACTATGATCTGTCATCTGTATGAGTTGCCATCAAGGACAAAACTTGAGCCATAATGCCAACATCATCAACAATTTTGTTTGAACTCATTCCGTATGCCTTGTTCTCGCCTTTGTGGTATAAATGGAGTCTATTGTATTCAGTATTCAATCGAGTGCACATCGACTGATAGAATGGGGCACTCTGTCCTTTATTAAGTTCACCTAATATTTGCACCATCTTATCCATCCTAGCCACCTCTCCTTCAAGTATCAGGGTCCTTAGTTTGTGTTCACATGGGAGTACAAATATTGGATAAAAAATTATCAATTTTCTAAACATCTCAATATAATGAGCCTTAAGAAGAATGGATGCCATTGGAAGCAATGTCATTAGCTATATAATATACCCTAGTTACATCCTCTACATATTCATTGGTTTCAAAATTATAGATTTATATTATGGGATTTGATTTAAAGACCCTCTTTTTCATTATATTTATGTCACTAGAAGAACCCCCTTCACCTAGACTAGAGCCTTCAATTTCGGAAATTATTGAAACTCCTGATGACTCATAACCAAACATAGGATTGTGAATTTTTTGATTAAAAGAACTGACATCTTAATATTCTTAGTGCCCATGTGATGCCAATTACATTCTAATTTTGTTGAAGGAGACATTTGCATGCATAAACTAATCTAAAACCAACATAGATCCATCTTAACTCTAGATCTACCAAGTGGGAATCAAATCTCTTGAGTTGCAAATCTTTCTTCAAGTTTTGCACTCAAAAATATGTTTTTAAATCATTAGTTTTGGATTCAATTCATGATTATCAATAGTTTTGAACTAAGAAATCCCTTTTCATATTCACTCATAAGCAACTGAGAATTAACCTCTCTACCTTGCAAATTTGAATGTTTTATGGTTCCTGTTCAAAAAGAAACAACATGAATTTTCTTATACTCTTCCTCACTTTTAATCACATGCTTAGACTTCATAGCTTTGCCTTGACCAGTTGCATCTATAACACCAATTAGGTCCAGAACTTACTTTTCACATTTGCCAATTCTTTAAAAAACACTTGCTACTGAACCCATAATTCAAGTAGCATTTCATGCCTAATCTGCTATTGTATTATTAGAAGTCATTGAAGAGCTATTTTATGAACATTACTCAAGTCTAGTTAAAATTTTATAGCACCAACAATATATCTACTTGTATAAAAATAGTGATAATGAATGATAGGATGGCTATGAGTAATAACTTGGCCATTCATATAATTGCCAACAAGCCACAAGATTCAATCCCTAACACCAACAGATCTTTTTCCCATGCCTACTCTACATGAAGACAACATGCTCTGCACCTCATCAACCATCCTTGTTTAGCTACTAGAAGCTTCTCACATTGGAATTTTAATGATGGGAGTTTCTTTTTTCTAAATGGACCTTTGAATTCTTTGTCAATAGGAAATACCAATCAGATTTGTAGCACCACCTCCTAGGATGAAATCATAAATAATGCATATGGATGAAATACCAAGTTTAGAAGAAGACACATATTCATCATTGTATTGTTGGCAAGACTATCTCAAATTGCACATTTGACAATGCCTTGAACAACACTTTCTACTGAACCCAAAATTCAAGTAGCATTTCATGCCCAATATGCTATTGCATTAATAGAAGTCATTGCGAAGCTATTTTCTGAACATTACTCAAGTATAGTTAACATTTCACAGCATTAACAACATCTCCACTTGTAAAAATATTGTGATAATGAATGACAATATGGCTAGGCGTAATAACATGGCCATTCATATAATTGTTAGCAAGCCATGGGATTCAATCCATGACACCAAAATATCTTCCTCCCATGCCTACTCTACATGAAAACAACATGTTTTGCACCTCATTAACCATCCTTGTTTAGCTACGAGAAGCTTCTCACGTTGGCATTTTAATGATTGGAATTTATTTTTTCTAAATGGGCCTTTCAATTCTTTGTCAACAGTAATAACCAATCATATTTGTAGCACTAGGTTGAAATTATAAATACTTCATTAATCTAGGTGGATTCATAAATAGAAGTGGCCTTGAAAATAGTTCAAAAATCAAAGTCATCAGATAGAAGTGAAACCAGGACCATATTTTAGTGCTCGTCACCCTGATTCAAACAGTGTGAATGACACTCAAATCTGAGTTCATATGATTATGTTATTATTGGTCAAAATTTTGGTCAAACTTGACCAAGTGGCAGTCACTAACTGTTGAGAAATGGAAACAAGAAATTCTAGTTTAGTTTGTCCTTGAATTAAGTTGTGAATTAAAATTGAATTATATTCTCATAGAAACTTGTAAATAGTTTATTAAGTTTAATTAACTTTATTAGCTTAGGAATTTCAAGTTGGAAGTCTTTTGGAAGTCATGTAAGTGTTCTCCCTGAATTTTAGGGGTCCAATATGAATTTATATTGAGTTGTAATTAGATAAATCATTTTACTGAGTTATACTCAATTAAACTAGGATTACACAGTTTCGGAAGCATGAATTCCATTTAAATACAAGTTATTCATCCTAGGAATTACACAAGAAAATAGGGGCTTGGTAGGCATTGGAAATTGGCTAAGTGTTGGCTAATAGCGGGCTTGTGAGGTAGAGAGTTGAGCACACTTGTGCGGAATTGTTCTAGTGAGAAAAATCTTTGTATCTTCACTCATAATTCTGATTAATGCAATACAGATAGGTGGGGTTTTGAGCAGTGCCATTGATTTTTCTTCTTCTTATTCATATCGTTTTCATCGATCTATTGGCTTCCACTGGTTGAAAGTAGAAGTAGTTTCTTGTCTCTTGTTTTAGTAGATTACATGAGTTTGTGAATCTACAGGAAAATCTACATGGTATCAGAGCTGAATTCAATATACTAGAGGAGATTTCGAAGTTTTGAGTTTTGGGTTACAGGTGAAATTCAAATTTTCAATACATACTTCAGGATTGGCAGATGGTGTTCTACGATTTGAGGCTCGAGTCTACCTTGGAAGGCAACTGGAATTATATAGCTTGGAGGGATACAATGGAGGTTGTACTGGAGGATAATGGCTTGAAGGAATTCATTGATCAAGACATTTCTAAGCTAGCAGCATCGGATGAAGAGAATCTGGTTGTATGGAAGAAGTGTGTGGAAAAGACAAGACAGGTAATCCTTGAGGGAGTTCGAGAACACATTGTCTCGAGTCCCAATGGCAAGGAAAATCCGTATGCTATGTGAAAAGCATTGATGGAAATGTATTAGAACAATAGTGACCAAAGGAAATTGCACTGAAGGACAAACTGTGAAAAAACAAAATGGAGAAAGGTGAGACTATTCCAAAATACTTGACCAAGTTCACTCAATGTCGTGATGAACTTGGAAGCATTAGAATCATGGTTTCCGAGGATGATATGGTTAGTCTTGCTCTTCTGGGACTCCCAAAGAGTTGGTATATCTATCAGGACTCTGTCAATGGTCAGGAGAAGTTGCCAGATTGGGAACGATTGCAGTCGGATTTGATGCAAGAGGAGATCAGGAGGAACATTATGGATGGCTCTTCATCAAAGACTGATGATAAAGAGAATTGCGCCTTAGTGATTAAGGAAAATAAGGGGAAAGGGAAATATTCGCATTCCAAATCAGATTCTTTCCATGGAGGTAAGAACAAATACATGACAAAGGTTGAGTGCTTTCGTTGTGACGAGCTGGGCCATTTCTCTACTAATTGTCCACTCAAGAAGTCCAAGAAGAAGTCGTCAGGAGAAGTGGCAGGTGAGGCTTTGGCCTCTCAATTCTAATTGAACTTTTCCCTCATTGCATGCATGGCATCATCAATGATGGGAATTGTATGGTACTTAGACATTGGAGCTTCATTCCACATGACTAGCGACAATGAGTTATTTAATGACCCGGAGGAGAAATATATCTAGATGCATATTGAGATGGATGACGACGGGAGATATAATGCTACTAGATTGGGCACGGTTACTTTTCAGAGGGAGCATGGGGCTCCACTACCTTGAAAAATGTTATGTATGTGGTCGGGTTGAAGAAGAACTTGGTATCTGTTTCCATGATTGAGGATAGAGGCTATGATGTGACCTTCTCGAAAGGAAAGGCATTCCTTCGACACATAGCCCCAGGTCTGGTAAAGAAGATAGGGATTCAGGTGAAGAATATCTATAACCAAGAGGTAAAGGATTGTGTTGCTTTGAGCATGAAAGAAGAGATGGTGCAGATCCCATACATTGGTGAGTTATGGCACAGGCATTTAGGTCACTTGCATCACAGGGCTTTGAAGATCATGTAGGAGATCTCCACCAGTTTTCCCAAAGGTACACTAAAGCAAGTTGATGCATTCAAGTGGTCTACTTTGGGTAAATACACCAAGTCTTCATTCCATGACAAAGACAGTTGAGCAGAGGCTATTCTAGATTGAGTCCATTCAAATGTATGTGGACCATTCTCGATATCATCCACAGCCAAACATAGGTATTATGTTATATCTGTTGATGACTTTTCTAAAAAATGTTGGATATTTTTTATGCAAAAAAAGGATCAAACCTTCACAAATTTTTGTGAGTTTAAAACATTGGTCGATAAAGAGTCGTGAAAGAATGTTAAATCTCTATAGAGTGATAATGGTGGTGAGTATGTCTCAAACGAGTTTAATAACTTATGTGTTGTAGAAGGGATTAAAAGGTAGTTGATGACACCCCATAACCCTCAGTAGAATGGGGTGGCCGAGAGGAAGAACAAAAGGACAGTAGGGGCAGGGAGGGTGATGTTGCATGGTTAGGGTCTCCCACTACACTTGTGGGTTGATTCATGCAATAGAGTAGTTTATGTTCAAAATATAGCCTGCATCAGATACTTGGTATGAAGACACCAGAGGAGAAATATTCTGATAAGAGGCCAGATGTTGGTCACATCAGGATATTGGGGCTAGCGTATATTTCCATGTGACCAAATATGTATGGAAGAAGCTTGAGCTGATAGTAGAGTTGGGGATATTTGTAGGGTACACTGATACACCTCACAACTATCAGGTGTACTTTCCAACCAACAGGATGACAGTGATCCGCAGGGATGTCAAATTCAATGACGCGAAGGCCATGTGAGTTTCCCTTGAGAGGGAGCTTCAACTACATGTAGTTGAGGAGCCTTTATCTCCTAAGGTTGAGGAGCCTCATATTGATGTGAAGAAGCCACATGTAGAGGATCTGGGAGTGGAAACACCCACTCAGGTAGAGTCTTTCTGACATGAGAGAAAGTGCACCAAAGAGGCAGATAGATTGTTGTCGGATGCTAGAGAGAATGTGGGAGCACCCACATCACAAAAAAAATAGAGGAGATCACCTGATAGGTACACTAGATACATGGCTCTTATGAGCGAATGTGTTGTGACAAAGCCATCTTCCTTTGAGGAAGTAGTGCAAAACCCGATTTGGGTTGATGCCATGATGGAGGAGTACGAATCCATAGTTCATAGTAGTTTTTGGGATGTGGTCTAGAGACCAGAGGATAAGTCCGTGGTGATTTGTCGTTGGATTCAGAAGGTAAATCAGGTTGCATATGGTAGTGTGGAGAAGCATAAGGCTAGATTTGTGACTTGTGGCTTTTCACAAGTAGAGGGGATTGACTATGATGGGACCTTTGCTCTTGTTGCAAGGTACTCATTGATCAGATATATATTGGCACTATCAGCACAGATGGGGTGGAAGATAAATCAGATGGGTGTAAAGACAACCTTACTTAATGACATGGTCGAGGAAGAGGTGTATATAGAGCAGCCAGAAGGTTTTGAAACCTTCGACCGTGAGTCGCATGTGTGACAGCTCAAGAGAGCGTTGTATGGGCTAAAGCAAGCACCTCATGCTTGGTACACCAAGATAGACCAATACTTCACCGCGTTCGGCTCCACGAAGTATGAAGCGGATGCAAACCTTTACCACATAGTGCTGGGAGGAAAAATGTTGATAATTGTACTTTATGTTGATGATCTCATACTGACAAGTGATGATCATTTGACCAAATATTGCAAGGAGGACCTTGAAAGAGAGTTTTAGATGAACAACTTGGGGCTCATGCATTACTTTCTCAGAATGGAAGTATGGCAGGGTGATGAGGAGCTATTTGTGTCTTAAGGCAAGTATGTGAACGAGATACTTAGGAGGTTCCATATGGAGAGATGCAAGCCTATGAAGACTCCTCTAACTGGTAACTAGAGGAAGGAGGATGCTACTTCGAGAGAGGTAGTGGAAGTTATTGTTTACAAGTAGCTTGTGGGTTCACTCATGTACTTGGTGAACACATGATCGAATTTATTCTATTCAGTTAACCAATTGAGTGAAGCGATGGTTAGGCCTACCAAGCTATATTCGAAGGTGACAAAGAATGTATTGAGATACCTCAAGGGCACTACTTATTATGGATTATGGTACAAACATACAGAACAAGTGAATCTTCAAGGCTTCATGGATCCAGATTGGGTGGGGAGTCCATCTAACCATAAAATCACATCAGGAGGGATTTTTAGTATTGGGTCAACAACAGTTTCCTGGTATAGCACGAAACAAAGATTGGTTGCACTCAGTTCGATAGAGGTACGGTACATGGTTGCAAGTGAGGCAGCATGTGAGGCCATCTAGATGGGGAAGATTCTGGTTGGTCTATTTGGCTAGAAGATGGAACTAACAATGATTTACTACGATAACCAAAGTTGTATCAAACTCTCTAAAAACACAATTTTTCATGATAGGTCCATTCACACTGATATCCAATATCATCATCTCATAGATTGTGTATTGAGGCATATCATGTTCTTAGAGTACATTCCCATGGAGGAGCAAGATGCTGACATTTTGATAAAGGCATTGTCAAGATGTAATTTTTAGTTTCATGGAGACATGATCAGGGTAGCAGGTAATCCCTTTCCTGTTGAGAGGGGGTGTTGAGAAATGGCAATAATAAATTCCAGTTTAATTTTTCCTTCAACTAAACTTTGAATTAAAATCAAATTATATTCTCATATCAACTTGTAAGTAGTTGATTAAGTTTAATTAACTTAATTAGCTTAGGAATTTTGAGTTGGAAGTCTTTGGAATTCATTTAAGTGTTCTCCCTAAATTTTAGGGGTCCAATATGAGCTTAGATTGAGTTGTAATCAGATAACTCAATCTACTGAGTTATAGTCAGTTAAACTAGTTCTAATAGAGGGTTAGCATTTAGTTAGTACACTAGTGCATCCACAAGTGCTACTCTAGATAACTGAAGATTCACTTATCATAAACTCATGCATGTCAGTTCTAAGAAAGACCCACTTGATACTAGAGTGCGGGGACAATGTACTATCTATTGTATGATTTAATGAGTTGTAAATATCATGTATGAAATCAGGAAGAGTACCTAATTAGGATTGCACAGTTTTGGAAGCATGAATTCCCTTTAAATATGGGTTATTAATCCTAGCAATGACACAAGGAAATAGGGGCTTGGCAGGCACTGGAAATTGGCTAACTGTTGGCTAATAGCTTGCTTGTGAGGTATAGATTTGAGCACACTTGTGTGGAATTGTTATAGTGAGAACAAGCTTTGTATCTTCCCTCATAATTCTGATTAATGCAATACAAATAGGTGACGTGTTGAGCATTGGATTTCCCCAAGAAAACTTATTGTGTTATGTGCCATTGATTTGTCTTCTTCTTGTTCATATTGTTTTTATCGATCTATTGGCTTCTGTTGGTTGAAAGAAGAAGTAGATTCTTGTCTATTGTTTTAGCATATTACATGAGCTTGTGAATCTATAGGAAAATCTACTCTAATGAGGCAAAAATTTGGAAAAGGGATGGTGCACGGAAAATCACAATCGGAAAAGGAGAATTTGTCACCTCCTTAATTCATCTAATATATCCTAAAAATCGGTAGGAAAATTTGAACTATTGTGCATAAAAAAATAAAAAATAAAATAATTTTGGTTTGGCGGGCCACCAACCCTACCACCCCCCCCCAACGACATGATATATTATTATATAAAAAAAAGTGTGGAGGGTCGGGGTCGCGAGTGACCCAGACCCCTCCCATGGCTGTGTACCTAAATTTCAATGTAATGGTGACATGTATTGGGAGGTTGGTGGGGTTTGAACCCGCCCGACCCATGTGGGCCACCCCACAATGGGCGGCCCCAATTATAATACAATGCCAACCATAAAATCAAATGTCGACATTACAATTAAAAAAATGCACCATATTTGGGGCGGGCGGGGTTTGAACCATGTTTTCCCCCAACAAATCCATTGAGACTTACCATTGAGCCAATGGCCCATACTTTGGCAAATAATCCCATGAAATTTATTTAAGCGCACTCATATGTCATTCGACCAGGCAACGGAGGAGCGGACAAGTGGAACCCATAGCGGCCAGGAGGGCTAGAACCATGAGTGAGGGATTTGTTAATATGCTGAAAAGATTCCCTTAGATGGCCAGAGGTGCCAACTTCAGAATTTGACAAGTTCATCATCATTCTTGCATGTTTTCGCACTAAAAATCATACCATGCAGTCTTTTTCTCCAACCTAGATCTCCATTTTCATGCCATCATCATAAATGGTCGTATAAGGGTCATTTTTGTCAAGTTGATTGTAGTTCATTTCCTTGATGTCATTTAATGAAAGAAGGCCTCCCCACTTTGAGCAAGGCCTGGAGACGTAGCCCACATTGGGTGAAATTCATAATCAAATCTTTTGTGTGTCTTTGATCTCATGGTTTCTTTATGACTTCCACTTTTTTTTCATGTGTTAAGCTACTTGGTTACATGCTCTTTTATATGAAATTTTTTATGCATCCTTAAAGTTAAAATATTTGGATCAAGTTTAGTATCAGAGTAGATATTCTTGATGTGAGTTGCATGAGTGAATGTTCTTTGATCCCGAACCGGGGTGTGCACCACGAAGATGGAAAATGGCAGATGAGGAAGCTCTTATGGAGGAAGAGAGAAATTTGACAAGTTGTTTTCACAGTATGAGAAGACGATCAAGATTGAGAAGAAGGAACCAGATGACCTGCATCGGTAAATCATGAAGGTGGAAGAGGAGAGCCTCCCGAACCATGCTATCCATCCTCTAGTGACAGTTCTTCTTCTTCTTCTCATCACTCTAACAAGCATCATAGGAATACATCTAAGAAGCCATTTTTTAAGCTAGATGTAAAGTTTGATTTTCCCGCATATAATGGAGAATGTAATGCAAAGAAGCTAAACAATTAGATTAGAAAGATTGAGGTTTATTGCAGAATTCATCATATTGAGGAAGATGAGGAGAAGATCCAATTAGCATATTTTCGGCTGAGTGTCACCGTTGTTGTCTGGTGGGAGAGCAAGTTGTAGAAAGGCAACAAAAACTTGGGTAATGTCTTTTCTTCTTGGTCCAATTTTGCATTAAAATATCAATTTTATCCTTTGGATTATCGATAAAAGGCTTTAATGGAATGGAAATATTTAAGGCAAGGAAAGGGTAAAAATGTACAAAGATTCACAAAAGAGTTTAGAAAACAAGCATTGAATTTGGTAATTTCACTTGATTCGCTCGAAACTGTAACAAAGTATATTGGTGCTTTACATAGTTACATTAGGCGTTCCTTGTTATTATTTGAGCTTACTATTATTGATGTGCCCAGTTTGAAGGAAATTCACCTTGAAAGAAGGGGAAAGAATGATAAAGAAGAGCACCCAAATAAATCATCTTTCAGAACTCATAATAGCAAGTTCAAAGGAAAAGGCAAGGGAAAGGACAAGAATTCAACTACAACCAAGAAGGAGGAAGGAGCAAAGCCATCTTGCACACATTGCAAGAAGGAAGGCCATGATGATGAACATTGTTGGAAGTTACATCCGAGTTTGAAACCAAAGAGATTTGGTGGGAAGAACAAGCAAAAGATGGTGGCAACCACGCAACAGGACCTTGGATCTGATTCCAGTGATGAGACATTGATCATAGTAGTGGGCACACAAGGTACTCTTTCTCTTCATGCTAATGAAAATTCTGAATCGTATGCAAGTAATGTTAGGTGTGGAGCCTCATTATAATCTTTACTTAGAGGTATTGCCACATTTGACCCCATTTCGTAATGTGGCGGAAACACCGCCCGTAAAATGTATGCTATAAGGGGGGTCAAGGTAGTGCCCCCGAAGCTAAAAATAGATGTAAAATTTCCTTATAAAATGTTTTAATTTCGTAGCCAATCCGGGTCGTTCATTAGGCAGAGATCTAACGGTAGAAGTTATGTTTAATTTAAGGTTTTTTGCCCTAAAAGGCAACCCCTCACTATATATGAGGGAATTTTATTGCGTCTATGTAGATCTATATTCTGAGTGAGAAAGAGAGAGGAGATTGTGTGAGAGTGAAGAGGGAATTACAATGAATTTGTTGTAGGTTGTATCTCTTCAGTTTGCTGGATAATATAAAAGGAAGGATTGGTTGTTTCTCTGGGGACATAGCCAAAATTGGGTGAACCACATATATCTGTGTCTCTCTTTTTTTATGTTTTTTCTGTGTTTATGTTTCTGCAATATATATTATGTGTTTCATTGCTCCGTAATATATAATTCTCTAACAACTGGTATCAGAGCCGAAGGTCTATTTGGCTAATAAACTCGCATGAGAGAAGGGTTGCTGGTTCGAGTGGGAGCAATGGCAGAAGATGGTAGGTTTAGGGTCGAAAAATTTAACAGCCAAAACTACCAGCTATGGAAGATGTAGATGGAAGTTTATCTGTATCAAAAATATCTGTACCTACCATTGAGCAGAAAGACAAAGAAGCCAACAAGTATGAAAAACATAGAATGAGATATTCTCAATAGAAAGGCACTTAGAACAATACGCTATGCATAGCAACGTCGGTAGTCTTTAATATTTCAAAGGAAATGACAACAGAGGGTTTAATGTCAGCATTGGCCAAACTATATGAAAAACCCTCGGCCTAAAATAAGATATTTCTTATGAAGAATTTATTTAATATGAATATTTCAGAAGGTTGATCTATTGTTGATCATTTAAATGAATTTAATATAGTTACCAGTCAATTAAGTTCTATAGGGGTAGCTTTTGATGATGAAGTTAGGGCTATATTATTTCTATGTTCATTGCCAAGAAAGTTGGAATGGTTTAGTTATGGCCATTAGTAACTTTGTCTCTGGATGTAGTACTTTAAAGTTTGATGATGTTTTCGGTGCAATCCTTAGCGAGGAAATGTGACGGAAAAGCTCTGGTGAGACATCAGGTAATGCTTTGACTGCGGAGACTAGGGGAAGAAAAATGGAAAGAGGAAAGAGCCCAAGATATCACAGTAAGTCAAGGAAAGGTAGATCCAAGTCTAGATCGAGGATAGTGTGCTGGAAATGTGAGAAGAAAGGACACTTGAAGAAAGACTGCAAGTCTCGGAAGGGGAAAGAAGGAGATGTGCAACAAGAAAACAATCATGAAGCAAATGTGACAAGTGATGTGTTGCAAGATGCTTTGATTCTTTATTTAGAAAATATTATTGATACCTAGTGGTAGATTCAGGGGCCTCATTCCATGCCACACCTGATAGGAAACATTTTCATGATTATGTTCATGGAGATTTTGGACAGGTTCGGCTCTATGATGATAAACCTTGTAAAATCATTGGAATGGGTACAGTTTTCATAAAACAGAAAAATGGAAATCAATGGCTATTGAAGGAGGTAAGGCATGTTCCAGATCTAAAGAAAAATCTAATTTCAATAGGGAAGTTGGGAGGTGAAGGTTGTGTAACTACTTTTATAGATAAAACTTGGAAGGTCACTAAATGAGCCCTGGTAATAGCATAAGGAGAAAATGTTAGTACATTGTATTTATGCAATGGTATTTATAATTCTATTAATGCTTTAACCTCTATAGGAGAAGATATAGAATTGTGGCATCATAGGCTTGGGAACATGAGTGAGAAAGGGATGTAGATTATTCACTCAAGAAATTTTTTGCCAGGTTTGAAGCATGTTGATTTAAAATTCTGTGAGAATTGTGTTTATGGAAAATAGAAGAGAGTCAGATTCCTGAGAGTTGGGAAAGAAAAGAAGAGTGAAAAATTAGAGTTTATGCATACAGATGTATGGGAACCTGCTCAGGTATCATCTCTCGGTGGCTCTCATTATTATGTTACTTTTATTGATGATGTAGCTAGAAAAACCTGGATTTATTGTATTCAAAATAAATCTGATGTATTTGACACTTCCAAGAAATGGAAAGCTTTGGTTGAAAATGAGACAGGAAAAAGGTTGAAGTGTCTCAGATCAGACAATGGAGGTGAATATTGCAGCAAAGATTTTGATAGGTACTATTCAGAGAATGGAATTCACAGAGAGAAGATAGTTCCAGGAACACCACAAGAAAATGGTGTGTCAAAAAGAATGAACATGACAATCATGGAGCGTGAAAGGTGCATGAGATTGCATGTGAGATTGTCTTTACAATTTTGGGTAGATGTTTTATATATTGTTGTTTATCTAATAAACTGAGGACCTTCAAGTTCCTTGGATTGTGGTATTCTATAGGAGGCATGGACATGGAAAAAGGTAAACTACTCATTTTTAAAGACTTTTGGTTGTGAAGCCTTTGTCCACATTAATAAAGAAAATAGAAAAAAGCTTGAGGCAAAATCAAAGAAATGTACCTTTATTGGATATGGTGTTAATGATTTTGGTTATCACTTTTATGATTATGAAAAACACAAAATCATTAGGAGAAAATATGTCATATTCAATGAAAAGGTTTTGTATAAGGATCAGATGCATGAAAAGAAACAGGAAAAGGAAAACAAAGAATACACAATGCTTGATGAGATCATAGAAAAAGTGAAGGTGCCTGAAAATCATAATGATCAACGGCCAAAACAAAAACAACAACAACCACCTCAAACACCTGAAAGTGGTGTTATAAGATCTACCAAGATAAATAGATCCCTTGAATGATACTCTTCTTCATTACATTATGTATTGTTGACTGATTCTGGTGAACCAGAATGTTATGAAGAAGAAGTGCAGGTAGAAACTAGGAAGAAGTGGGAGCAAGCAATGAAAGAAGAGATGGACTCCTTAGCACATAACCAGACTTGGGACTTACTCAAGTTGCCTGCAGGTAAAACAACATTGCAGAATAAATGGGTTTACAAATTGAAGGAAGAAGATGGAGGTCGAAAAAGGTATAAAGCTAGACTTGTGGTGAAGGGGTTTGGACTGGAAAAAGGTTATAGAATTTGATGAGATATTTTATCCTGTTGTTAAAATGACTTCAATCAGAACTATTTTAAGTCTAGTAGAAGCTAAAGATTTGCATCTTGAGCAGTTAGATGTATATACAACCTTTCTCCATGGGGATTTGGAGGAAGAGATATATATGCAGCAATCTTAAGGATACGAGGTAAAAGGGAAGGAGAAACTAGTGTGAAGGTTGAGGAAGAGCTTGTATGGCTTAAAACAGGTTCCAAGGCAGTGGTATCTAAAATTTGACAGGGTTATGTCTGAACAAGGTTATACTAGATGTCACTCTGATCGTTGTGTTTATCTCAAAAGGCAAAATGATGGTAGCTATATTATATTGTTATTATATGTAGATGACATGCTTGTTGCAGGTTCTAACAAGCAAGAAATAAATGTGCTCAAAAGAAAATTGGAAAACTCATTTCAATGAAGGATTTGGGTGTTGCAAAACAAATCCTTGGTATGAGAATAACTAGAGATAGGAAGAATCGTAAATTAACATTGTCTCAGAGTGAGTACATACAAAAGGTGTTGAAAAGGTTTAATATGCAAAATGAAAAACCTGTTACTATACCTTTGGCTATCCATTTCAAACTAAGGAAATGTGTCCCAATACTCAGGAAGAAATGGATTATATGTCTAAAGTTCCATATGCATCAGTGGTTGGAAACTTAATGTATGAAATGGTCCGCACTAGGCTTGATATTGCACATGCAGTGGGAGTTGTAATAAGGTACCTAAACAATCCAAGAAAATAAAATTGGATGGCAGTGAAGTGGATTCTCAAGTATTTGAGAGGTACCACAAATCAAGCATTATGCTTTGGTGGTTCAAACATTGCTCTACAGGGATATGTTGATGGAGATATGGCAGGTGATAGAGATAATGGGAGGAGCACCACAGGGTATGTGTTTACTGTAGGTGGAACAACTATTAGTTGGGTCTCAAAAATGCAAAGTGTTGTTGCACTCTCAACAATGGAAGCAGAGTATGTTGCTGCTACAAAGGCTAGTAAAGAAATGATTTGGTTACAAATGTTTCTCGATGAATTGGGTAAGAAGTAGGAGTTGGGCAGGTTATACAGTGACAGCCAGAGTGTCATACATCTTGCAAATAACTCTGCATTTCATTCCAAGACTAAACATATACAGCTCAAGTACCATTTCATATGATCAGCATTGGAAGATGGACAATTGAAGCTAGAAAAGATACACACTAGCCAGAATCTTGCATATATGTTAAGAAAAGTTGTAACTAGGGACAAACTGAGAGCCTACTTAGTTTCAATTGGTCTTCAAGTATGATGAAGAAGATGAGAAACATCCAGGTCCAAAGTGGAGTCATTTTCCAGCAAATGAAGCAACGGTGGAGTTGCTATAATTAGTCTCCAATTGGGAGATTGTTGGGTTTGGAGCCTGATTATCTTCTTTATTTAGAGGTATCACCACATTGGACCCCATTTTGTAATGTGGTGGCAACGCCACCCATAAAATGTACGTTGTAAGGGGGTTGAGGGGGGGTGGCTGCAATCTTTGAGAGCACCCCCCCTGGCGGGGGATCGGGGACAGTGCCCCCGAAGCTAAAAATAGATGTAAAATTGCCTTGTAAAATGTTTTAATTTCGTAGTCAATCTGGGTCGTTCATTAGGCAGAGATCTGACAGTAGAAGCTATGTTTAATTTATGGTTTTTTTCCCTAGAAGGCAACCCCTCACTATATATGAGGGAATTGTATTACATCTATGTAGATCTATATTCTAAGTGAGAAAGAGAGAGGAGATTGTGTGAGAGGGAAGAGGGAATTACAACGGATCTGTTGTAGGTTGCATCTCCTCAGTTTGCTAGATAATATAAAAGGAAGGACTAGTTGTTTCTCCGTGGACATAGTCCAAATTGGTTGAACCACGTATATATGTGTCTCTCTTGTTTTATGTGTTTGCTTTGTTTATGTTTCTGAAATATATTTTATGTGTTTCATTACTCTATAATATATAATTCTCTAACAAGTACAAGTTCTTCAAATGAGTCTCTTGCTAATGAAAAAAAGAGAACTGAACTATCCCACATTAGAGTCGTAATGAAATATACTAAAGTGGAAATATTGTTTGCTTGAGGCTCACAAGAAAATTTGATTTTAGAATCCTTGGTTAAAGAGTTAGGATTAGAGACCAAGCCTCATCCGAAACCATACCTGCTTGGGTGGGTGTGTGATAAAGAAAAATTATATGTAACCAAGCAGTGTAGAGCTAGATTTTTGATTGCATCCAAACTAATAGATGAGGTTGATATTGATATTGTACCCTTGGATATTTGTGATATTATATTGGGGAGTCCATATTTGTATGACAGGAAAGAAATTTAATTTTTCCATGAAAACAAGTATCATCTCACGAAAGATGAGGTGGAAAACATTGTTAGAGTTCATTGCACCAAATTCATTGCTAGTCTTGTAAGTGTAGGTCAGATGAAGAGATTAATTAATTCCAGCAAAGGTTGCATGCTCTTGGTTGTGAGAGCAAAAGATGCCAAGACATCTAAAGCTTTCCAAGGTTGTGATCCCACTCATAAAAAGGAATTGTATGAAATTGTTTTTAACTATGATGGAATTTTTAGGAACCAAGTGGGTTGCCTCCAAAGCGTGAGGTCCAACATGAGATTCACTTGCAGCAAGATGCTCCTTTTCCGAACATTAGTATGTACAGGTTTTCGGCTATCGAGATGGAGGAGATAAAGAAGCAGGTACATGAATTGTTGAACCAAGGGGTCATAAGACCAGGTTCTTCTCCATGCATTTCACCTATCATGTTGGTGTCGAAAAAGGATATTTGGCCCATTTCCCTTGCAGATCAATAGGAAATGGGGTATTCCTTGGGTTATATCTCTTAAATTATCTCCATCCTTCTAAAACTTCATCTCTCTTTTTATCATACAAATCAATCCATTTGTTCATAAAGTCCATGTGGTGCAGAATGAACTTGTCGAGTATAACACTTTCATCTACACCTATTACATGGAAACATTCTTATTTCAAAATCCAAAATCCATGTTGTTAATTTGACAAATAAATTACAAATTAAGTTAATGATCGCAATAAAAAAAACCACAATGATCATGAGCTTGGTTACTAATTTCTACTTGAACACCATTAGATTGTGTTTTTTCTCCATCAATAGTATCTAATGCTCATACTTCATCCTAGAAGCATCACCCATATTCAAAATCCTTACCAAGGAATTCACATAGGAAGAAAAATGATCCATTCAATACATACCCATAAGCCATGCAACCCTTGGGATGTGCCTTATTCGAACATATATTTTTAGATTTTTCATATGCCTCTCAAAGAAAAAAAATCACCTTGTCGATACGACACCCTCCAATTCAATGTCATTGACTAGGTGTATAAGTAAGTGGATTTATAGGTCCATGAAACTTGTAGGGAGCTCTTTCTCAAATACAAATACAATTTCTGTAATTTCCTTCTTCCATTTTCGCACTTCACATCCGTGGATCTCCATGGATGTCACCCACCTAATATAATAATACTAAATTAGTATGAACCTTTAGGAAAAACTTAAAATGCAATACAATATGTCTATGTTTCTCACACATGAATATTCCATACCACATACCTTGCAAATGCTAACAATCGACTTATGGAATTACTCAAGTCAACAGTAAGACATGGATCCCCCCAATTTCCAATGGGATAATATGTTGTCAAACACATTTATCAAATATCATCAATAGTTATTTTTGTCACACAATAGAATATCAGAATATAGTTAGTACCTAATGATTTTTGGCAATAAATGTAAAATGATGATATATAATAACTTCATAAAATTATGAAAATCATGTGTTTTAAATCTTGTGATATGTCCATCAATTGTAAAAGTTGTATTTAATGATGAACCATATCTAGTAGCTTCCCTTATTGAACCTATGGGATTTTTTAGTTGGTGATACTCTTTCTTTTTAAAATCACATGGATCTTTTCCACATTTTTCATTTTTGCTATTTGGCCATAATTGTTTTCTATCAAATTTGGTAGACAAAAGAGAAATATCTATCCTTAAAGACAACGTGTCCTTCTCTTTACTTGTTATATGTCAAAAAATTGAATTTGGGACATTTTCAAAGATGTGAGTGGGATCTATTATGTGAGATATTAATTGATACTTTTAATATGGGAGCTCATAAAAAATGGATTTCCTTTTCATCCCTTCTCGCATCTTAATTACAACATGTTTTGGTTCTTCACTAGAATCACCCCCATCAAAAAAACGCTACCAAGCCTTCAATTTAGCATATTCATACTTCTTAACCCAATCTGTTGGACCCATAATCATGGGAGGGCCTCTATTTTCAACTTTTCCATCATATTGATTCTTATGGTAGTTTCTAAACCTGTGATCTAGTGGTAGAAAAACCATGTTGTTTGCATAAATAAATTTACAAAGGTCTTTAGCATACCACACTTAAAAAATTTATGCACATCTCACACTTGCAAATATCCCCTTTGTTTGAAGCTATGCAATTCAATAAGCATAATAACATCAAGATAATATCACAAAGCTAAGTATGAAAGTTGGGATGACAATAAATTATGAGTGTAAATAGGTAAATAAATCTATCTTACCAAACCAACAACCAAGTCCTAGGAAATCATGAATAGTCCAACATAGCACACTAGACAAAATGAAGGACCTATTTGATGGAGGAAGTGATATGTCATACATTCTTATGCCTTTCCATAGAAGTTGCATGCGATCAATAAAAGGAACAAGATAAACATCCATGTTTTTAACTTGATGTTTTTGTAGAACAATGAGATTCAACATAAGGTACTCCTTTCTAACACTCATCCATGGGGGAATATTGTATACTATCAATCTGACTAGCCAAACACTATAATTTGAGCTCATGAAAGAGAATGGGCACACTCCATCAATTGTAAGACCACACTTAGTACTACGAGGTTCATCTTTGAATTTCGTTGGCCATTTTTCCTCTATGTGTTTCAATGCTTTAGAGTCAGCCAAAATTCACATGAATCCATCTTTACTCCTATTCAATTTGCATGTCAGTCCATCAATTATGGAGGTGAATTGCAACAAAGCATTTTTTGAAGTCTAGGTATAATTGGTATGCAACGTAAAACCTTCTTTGGAACTGTAGGACCTTCTAAATTTGTACTATATCTCTTATCTTTGCATACATTCTTCCTTATCTTTATATTCACCTCTATCAAAAATGCAATTATTTTTACATAATGAATTCTCTTATATTCAATTCCCAATTGAACCAACAAATGAAGTGCCTCTCTGCGAGTTGATGGCAACACATTCTCTTTAGGAAATATTTTAGTTTCTAGTGCCCTATAAGATTGCCAAAGATTTGATCAATTGAATGTTTGACTTATGATGAACATGTTTGATATCTCAATATATATTATGACTATCCATATAAAATATATGGTTTTAAAATCTCCTTAAATAAATATAAATGAAGTTGATGAATGTTTACGAATTACGTAAACCAATTGAAAATGCATTATAATAAATATATTTCAACTCACTTCAATAGGGTCGTGAATCCTTTGTCTAACCAACCAAATAGTGATTTGAATTTTAAAAATATTAATGTGTATGCAAGTTTTGAGGTTCTACTTGCACCCAATTTGAACATAGGTGACTTTTCTACTTGCTTGATGGAGTCTTTCAGCATGCTTTTATCATCAACATTACAATGGTATTAATTACCCCTATAGTCATCATTACTATCAACCATATGATCATTATTTTCAGCATTTCTTCCATCCCCAAAGAAACTTGTATGCATCTCATTCAATCTTTCTTTATGCACTGCATTTTCACTATCATGCTTATCATCATTAATGTCCCTAGTTGGTAGCATATTGTAGTCATTAGTGTATGCGAATCTCATCAATTGTTCAAATTTCTTATGTGGTAGAGTTCTCTTTAAATATGCTATTTTCACCCTGGTATGGTTTAAAGGATGGTTTAGATAATCCTATCCAAATATTAATAGCCCATTTGGATCATCTTGGGTATTAGTAGTCATTCTTTCATCATCATCTTCTACTTATCGACAAATGCAACCATTATTTAATGTTTGGCAAGAAAAGGAAAAACCATAAATGTATCAATTTCAAAGAAATATAATCAAATATTGCTTAACAAATCCCATCCCATGTACTATACTATTGACCAACCTCTTCTTTAGTGCAATTATTTGTTGCGTCTGAAGTATCCATTGTCATATCTTATTCCACCCACTGGTTTCTTTGTGATTTAACAATTTTAGGTCCACACCCACATAGATATATTTTTTTCTTTTGCTAGTTGAACACTTAGGTTGTGTATTTGTTCCAAACTCCATCTAAAATATCAACAAAATGCATTAATTTATTTCAAGGTTGGATAATACACTATAAACTCTAATAATATTATGTAAAAGGATGGAGGTATCACAAAATGCTTCATAAGTTAAGTCAAAATTTGATAATTACCTGATTTCCTATGACATTTGTTGTGTCCTTATTTAATATGACATGATCTATTTCCATGGCCTTGTCTTTCCCCTATAATACATAACATAGTCAATGATGTTTAGTACACCAATTATATCATTTCATTCAATGCACTATCCAACACAAAAAGTCACTTTACTCATATATTTGACATATCAATATCATGTATTAGATTTGAAAAAAACAAGAACATATTTTATATAACTTTATCTCGTCTATGTTATAGAATTTGTGAATTCATAAACACCATCCTCCTTTGCTTGAGGTAGCTTTGTATTCTTACCTTTATTGTATCTTTTGATTTTATATCTGATTGTATGGCCACCCTGTTTCCTCTCATTGATTTAGTTTGTCTACATCGTCCATGTCCTCTGGCCATGGCCTCCTATAGATCTTGTAATACACAAAAATGACATTAGTCACATAACATCTATGCACTTCATTGTTTATACATCCAATTTTCTAAACGCGCAATCAATTTAAGCTTAGTTGGTTTTCACTGCACCTTTCTAACTAAAATGCCCCAATTTATAATATTTACCCTTTTTGTTAATTTATACTCCCAATATGGTGACATGACACAACTCTTATAATTATTCGATGAGGATTATGATAACTAATGGACTAATTTTTTATTTATTTTGCATTTTCATTTAACTTAATTCAAACCTTCATCCATAATTTTAAACCACCAAATATTTTTATTTTTGTATATTAAAAAAAAAATTCATCTGTCCTTATATGCTAGAGAATACACTATTTTCAAATTTTGATTTTAAATATTCTAAATGAACTCAATATATAATATAATAATTAGTATAATTTAACTTGTGGATGAGATATATTTTCAACGCCCCTATCCACCCTATTAAGGAGTAAAGATTCAATGGCAGGATCGAATATGTTTTTGTCACATGAATACATGATCACTAAGCAACACAACCTTTAAAGATGAAAATGTGTGTATGTGACTATAACTAGTGGATTGTTACATTATGATTCATTGGATATTAAAATAAAATTACGAATTTTGAAATCACACCAAATTCATTAGTGGGATGGGAAAATATGACATAAAACACCCTTCATTGCAAGGTCAAAACAACATTTATAGGGCTTTACATCAACCAACATTTAAACTTATCACATGTGCATATGCACATTACACATCCAATATTAGTATTCAACTAGCACAACCACATTAAATAATGTGGTTCATAAACATCAATAGATGTATATTGAGCACATTTATTAATATGTATATCAACCACATTAATTAATATTTATAATAATAATAATAATAATAATAATAATTATTATTATTATTATTATCCCATGTGCCTATGCACATTTCACATCCAATATTGGTATTCAATTAAACCTCATAAAAAATGACAATAACGTGGAGGCCACTCACATCAACTTTGCAAAGTGCAAAGATGAAAATGAATACAAATTAGACCAAATCAAAAAATAAAATAAAAATTCTTGCCAATCTATAATTGACGCGCACAATGGATAAACATATCGTGTATCCTGACTATTCGACCAAAATAATGTAATACATTCACCATATTTCCATTCTAATACTCACCAATTACAAATCAGGGGAGCTCTGAAGTTCTATGTAGAGTTGAAGCAGACCACGGTTGGAGCAATCGTTGAGGCTATGAAAGCAAATAACTAATCGATTGGATCTTTGTTGATGTTGGGAAGAGATTTTGATGAACCTCTTCTCCCTTGTTGTGGATTTAAATAAGTACAAATTGATTTTTGGGTGTGATTCGGCCTCTAGAAGTCACAAAATCAATTTTTTCATCTCATTCACCCCCTATGAGAGATAAAAAATAAAACCCATTTCCATCCATTTTTCACTACTGTTGTTTAAAACAGTTAGAGGGAAGGGAGAAAAGATAATGAGTTTTCCAGAGCATGGAGGCAAACAAATCACCCTAGGACATCAAAAAATGTCAAGCATTAGCAGAGGGAAATGAGCAAACGGATCAGATTCCTGCGAGAATGAGGTATTTCACACTCAATAAATTTGTACATTTTCCATTTCTTATTTGAATTGTATTTTTTAGTTTTTAGTGTCACTTTGCTTTTGTTTGTCAATTTTTCTCTGATCCTCCAACCTTGACCTGGGGTTTGAGGAGTCGCGACCCAGGGGATTCTAATCCATCAATGTCACCCGAGGATCACACCCGACCTAGGCCACACCAACCCTAAGCTGACTAGATTTTTCAGCATGTCTCCTCCCCCTAGCACAAGGCACAACCACCCCCCATGAGCTTTGATCTTGGGTCACCTTGCAAACGAAACCCATCCTCAACCAATTGTGCTAGCAGGACTTGACCCAAGTTTAGTTTCAAAATTATAAAAGAAAAAATTAGGGTTTATTTTTTAATTTCTAATTTTAAAATAAAAAATTTGTTGTACATATATAGGGACATGACAGTGAGAAATTTAAAGAGGCAATGGATTCTATATTTGGGGTAGAAGCAGTGAATCAAATAGAAATTATAGACTTGTCCATGCTTGCCAAATATGTGGAAGAATGTACGAAAGGCACTGAAATAGACTAACCAAAGAAACCCTATCAAAGGGAATCGATTGATTCCCCATCAACTCCTGCATCGAGAAAAACGATCTAGGAAAAAATCAATCACAATAACCTTTTAGAATGTGGAACAAGGAAGAGAGACGTCTAGTGTCCCACCCACTCCCGAGATACAGATTGCTTCCACCACTAGTATAGGTACTTATTCATATTGCATTGGTACATATGAAACTAAGGTAGAATATGATGTTATATCTTTGGAAATCATATTGATAGATGCCGAGAAAGTGTTCAATCGTAGGTTGAAGGAATCATGCCTTCAACACTTCAAAGAGCATATACATCTTCCATTATTGAAGATACCCATGCACCTTCAAAAGGTAGTCATCCATGACATGCAGGCTGAATTTGGGACCTGGTTTTTAGTAAAGCTAGTAAAAAAACAAATCACTCAAAACTACAAGAGATTCTATTGCAACCAAACGAAAAATATAAAACAAATCCCTCCCAAGCTAAGGGTGGAAAGAAGGCCAATTGACATAAGCGTGAAAGTATGGAAATAGCTCGTGAAATCATAAGATAGAGAATATGCATGGATGAAGTCTGAAAAGGAGAGCATATAGATATTTAAATTTGGTCATAATACTATTTCAAATTCATTAAATGATTTTTATATTTTACTGGTGCATAATTAATTTGAATTAGTGTATGTTTCAGGATAAGGCCTCGAAGGCTAGGCTTGCCAAATATTGTGCCACACATCATAGTGGACAAACAGGTTTAGAAGCCTTAGCATGCAAATTTCTAAGTATATTTAATATTTGAAATTATATTTATTTATTTATTTATTTTATTTTTTACGAAAAAGTATATGATTGGATATTAATTACTTTAACTTGTCCATCTGCCATGTTTTGACAGGAGCAACAATATGGCCATTGTCCATCGCAATTGGAATTTGATATGATATAAGATAGAAGGTGGTTTGATTTTTTTTATCTAGATGGAGAATAAGGTATCATTAGTTGACTTTAAATAACTTACTTGGATATTGTTATGTTAATATGTCAATTTGCATTTCTTGTGTTGAGTTGTTTATTTATGTGTAGTTTGAGTTCTTTTGTGGTCCCATTGTTCATAACACCCTTATAAATCATCAACCTTTCACTATGATCAAGTCCTTATAAATAAATATCCAATCATTTATTTATCAATTCCTTTTCACAAAACCCTAGGCCAAAGTAGGTATGCAAGAGCACGTAATACATAACCCTTAGAAAACAAAACATATTACATGGGATTGATTACAGATGCTTAGGTTGAGAGAACATTACATGGGATTGATTACAGAGCCAAGATACATGTGTTGAGGAGCATGGGATGATTGTCTTAGAAAGCAAGAAGTCTTGTGATGAAGAACACTTGACAGTTGCGACCCATGCATAGAGAGTGCACCACCTAAGGACTGGTCTCTTCAAGTCTATACCTTGGAGAGAGTGAACTTCACTTGGAGACCTTATCTTGTGGATTAAATTAAATTTCTTGTGTAATTAGTCCACTTTACTAATGTTCGCCTCCATTTCCTACTATGTACGGAGGGAAGATAATTCTTTTGTCTAGAATATACTCATTATTTTATCTATATAATTGTCATGGAGAGTTCTTAGTGCTTTTGTGATGCAATAGAGGAAGATGTAGAGTTTGTGATGTAAAACCTAGAGAAGAAATGAAGATGAATGCTAGCACTATGGATGATCTTGAGTCTTAGAATTTGTCTTAGCAATTATTTTCCATATGATAGGATGAAGGGTGTATTGAGGTCTAAAACATTTGTTTTGTTGTAGTATACCTAGTGGGGATAATATGGGGTACATAGGGAGGTACCTAGGGGAATAATGTAATGTGACAATGATAAATAAACGGGCCATATTTAACAAATAAATTGGTTAACCCACATTATGCATAAGACTACAAGTAGTTAGGGAATAAAGTGATAAGCCCATTGTATTGGATGTATGGGCCTTATTGATCATTTCCTTGAGGCATAATGGCATTTTGGGCTATTATTCTTGTTGGATCTCCCTCTTGTAGTTGCACAAACGCATTCTGTAGCATTACAGGACCTCTTGTAGCATTACACAACATTCCTGTAGCATTACGGTGAGAACATGACATTTTACTTTTTGGTTGATTGGAGGGTGGAGAGAGATGTTTATATGAGTGAAGGGTATGTAGATGAGATGGTATGGATGGAAGGATGGAGGAAATCTTGTAGGTGAGCTTCTGTACCAATTCTAGTCCCTCTTATAGCATTTCAGGACAATCTCATGTAGCATAAATGTTTTATTCATATCTTTTAACAGGAGACTGGATTGACCTGAAATTTGTTTAGCATGTTTCCATCATCATTATTCACCTACCCATAAAAAATTCTTGGCCAATGGATGCACAAATTTTGAAAAATATTAAAACTAGTTGTAGGTGTTGGAGGTCGATTTCTCGAAACGTGTGGATTGAAATTTGTTGAAATTTATTGAGCATTTTACCATGACCCATATGCATCTACCCATGAAATAACTCGGCTAATGGATGCACAATTTTCAAGATATGATAAAAAAATGTTTTTGGTCCTGTAACATTTTAGGACAACAAAGAAAATGAATGGGAAAGGCTTGGAAATAATGGGTGGATGTTGGAAATGGATGAGGTTGATGGATTGACATGGCCTTGGTCCTGTTGGAGGACCTAAGCAAAGGAGGACAAATCCCAAGTCTGACTTTCTTTGACTAGGTTTTTTTAATCAATTTTTTCTTTTGATGCTCAATTGTTTTTGTTGCTTACAAAGGTTGGAGAGCACCTGCATTGATCAAAGAGAAATACATGGAGAAAATATTTTTATTCCTTTTCATTTTTTTTTTCTTTCTTTCTAGGCCTACTAGCTGCTTCAATAAGGTTTTCAACTAGTAAGTCTGCCTAAGCGCCTCAAAGGAGGTCTTCACCTGAGATTTTATTTTTTCCTCTTATTTTTCATTTTTTATTTCATTTTCTATCATACTCTACTTGAAAAACAAAATCTCTTTCAAGTATAGGAATATTTCCAATGGAGCCATGCGAACATCAAGTTAAGAGATAAACTCATATGTAGGCTCGAAATGTATGCTTTGACATGTACCTGAATTTTAGAGACCAAATGCTTTGACTTGGATGCTATCAAATATTTTTGAAGAAGCGAGTGATCCTCCATATTGTTTATTTTATGTAACCAAACCTCAATATAGCTTTGATGCCCTTGGTTTTCTTTCTCATATGGATTATTCGTCATGTATTATTATACCATAACATTCATATATTCCTCATTTTATTGATCATTCTCTTTAATTCATGGAGGATCTGATGGTAAACATGAGGGAACTTTCTCAATCTCTAATTGTAATGTTTTATCTTCATCAAATGCAGCCCATGATTCTTTGGTCTTCTCCTTTGAATCTTCTTTTTCTAAATTTTGTCCTTCAATGGGATCAAGAGAATATATTCTTTGCAATACTCTTCTTGATCTACGATGAATACCATTTAGATCAAGAGGAGATGTTAGGATGTGTTGTACCTCAACATTGTAAGTGGGTTGAGTTACTTTCTTGTGTGGGTTTGGAAATGGTGGTACAGGTAGTTAAGTGGGAGTGGATCTTTGAGATAGATGTGATTGGGGTTGGGGTTGTGGTGGAGGTGGATGTTAGGGATAGGATGGAGTTGGGTATGGAATATATTGAGGAGAATATTAAGGATGGATGTGCATAACCTTGAAATTGTGAATTAGGCTCTTGCATCATACCAGGTTGACTAGGCTGCCATAGTCTTCTTGGAGCTACATAACATATCTTATTTGATGATTGAATTGCTCCATTGTCCTCTTGGTAAACTTCCTTCAACCTTGGTCATGATGGGAAATATTTAATAGCATGTGATTCTGCATGGACAACACAAATAACAATATCTTTCTTTTTCCCCATATTGTATTCTTAACATTTCTACTTGTTCACTTAGATTGCTAAGAATTTAAAATTCCAGGTTTAGTTTGACTTATTGATCTTGATGTTGGTTTACCTACTCTTTTCCTTCCTCTTGATATGTGTTTGCATGTTTCTCAAATTTCTTCAAATGATAATTGGTATACATCACCTCTACTCATCAGAGAAAGGAGATCAATCCACTCATCCCTAATTGTCTAAGTAAGATGGTTCTTAGTGTTTCAGATCCTAAATGATGTAATTTTTCCCTCTTAACATTATATATGAACCTCTCTATTAGATCATCAAGGCTCTCATATTCGTTTTGAGTCATGATAAAGATTTCTTCTTTAAGATCATGGCTTTTATATTTTTCTAGAAATATCTTTTGCATATCATTCCATGATATTATTGAACTAGTCCCTAAATTCATGAACCATTTAAGAGCTCTATCCTTCAATGTTGTTGGAAACAATCTCAACTTTGAATGTTTAGTAAGTAGCCATACGATCTACAAATTGTTTCAAATTCAAAGAGAAAGGTTTTATGGATCCTCTAACCTCATACCATGGAAGTTGGGAAGGAAATATGGAGGTATGTTCTTCATATGAACATTGATATCAATATCTTGAATGGGAAATCCAAAAGGATCTTCTTCATTGTTGTCATGTCCATCCATTTCTTCTACCTTCTCTGCCACCTCTTCTTATTCTACCTGCAAAAGTGGATGGTGATTTCGTTCTTACTGCACAACATGATCAAATGGGGGTTTTGGTGTTGGATAAGTTTTTTTTTTGTTTTTTATAAAATAAGAATGTTGATGCAATGCATTTTTTCTGTATTTGAAATGAAATATGCCTAATGAAATTTTTTGTTCTTGTATAAAGTAAAAGAAATGAATCAACTACGGAAGAAAACAATGCATACATTGAAACCTCCCCAAAAATGATGCCAAAAAGTGATGAGCCTCCGTAGTGCAACAAGAATGTTGCAACTCCCAAGGCTACCAATGTAAATTATCAACCCCAGGTTCGTACAAACTTAAGAGGTGTCGGCACTATATGTGCAACATACAATGTGTCCTTTAGTTAATATGATGTAATGGAGTTCATATCATGAAATATAACCTAAAATAATTGTAGAAATGGAAATTCAAATTGCTCAAATATAAACACTAATCCTAATTGCAGTAATGGAAATCAAGCACTAGCCTAATTACAAGATGTGAAAGTTGCATTGAAAAGGGAACCTAGTTTTAACTTAAGAGTAAAGAAAGTAAACTAATATAACATGCATGAAGGAAAGAGAATGTAATAAATCAATACATTCCAAAGAGGTTAGATCCATTGACAGATTTTATTATATACTTCATGTGGCAATCAAGGAAATAATTATTGTGCTATCCAATTCATAAGTATGCCCGTTTACCCAATTTGTTGAGATGTGTTGAAGGGGTAAAAAGGAAACTCCCAAGTGGTATTTTATATTCCCCAATATTTGATTTATATCCTAGGGTTAGTTACTCATCTACACGAAGTCAAAGTTGCAGTGGGGATCAAAACCGGTTAAGGAAAGTGATGTTACAGGTTTGCTACACACAATTGCTACATGAGACCTGTAATGCTATAGGAGCGAGAATCTTGCTAAATTCCCAAGTAAATAAAATTCAAATGGGATGGATTTTTTTTATTATTATTAATTAGGATGTATTATGACCCCATTCCAAGTGTATTAACTCTAAACTACCCCTGTTAACATGTTATAAAAAATAGAAAACAATTGCTACTCTAAAAATGGGAAATTCAGGAACTAGTGAGCTAGTTAACCTATCAAATTCCTAACCTAATCAAGTGAAAATGAAATGGAGTAAAAAGAATTATTAACTTGAATGTTTTTATGACCTAATAAAATTGGAATACAATCAAATGAAACTCATTAATACGTTATAACAAATAACACAAAATTACTACTATTTTGCTACAAGGGACTACTAGAAATTCTATAATTGTGAACTAGTAAACCAATCCAAGTAGCTCAATGATGAATATGAATTTTAAAAGTTGTTATAAGGATGAATCATGATTTTGACTCTATAAATAATCTAAAAAATAACTAAAAATAACTAACTTCAATCATTTATCCCAATCCTACAGCAAAAGAAGCATCAATACTAAATGCAGAAATAGGAAAAACATGAATAGAAGATGCATGTGAATAAGAAGTGAAAAGAAGAAAAAAAGTTATACAAAAGGGCTCTGAGGCTCCTGGGATGGCCAAGACCAAGGATACTCAGATTAATATGAAGGATACCAAGCTATATAAGCTAACAATGACACCAAACTTCATTATTTGAATCAATGCAAGTACATCCTTGTTAGAAATGAAAGTGGAATTGCAAAAAAACAAGTTTTCTCCACAAGAAGACTAAGAAATTCATGCCTTTATAAGAAAATTAGAATTTGAACTTATAAAAAATTATGAGGAAACATTATTATTGAAAGGAGAAAAATATCCCCTCCAAAATCCCTCAAATAGTGGATCTAGTTCCCAACACTAAGATTTTGCATTAAATGACAGTGAACACATTCCTAGATTTTCTCAATTACTCGACCTCGAGAATTTGTCAATAATTTCATGAAATTTTTTTCTTTTATTATCCATTATTGATAATCATTTATTAGATAGCAAGTATCTAGATTATCTCCTCCTCCAAATCTTCATAATTTGCCCAATATTCTCACAATATTCTTCAAAAATAAATAATATTAGCCACATAATATGCAATCATATCTAAACCTTCCTAAGAACATATTAAAGAAATAAAACATTATTAAGTGTAGAAGGAAAGGTTTAACATATCTTTCAAGTGCCTAATAAAGGTTAGATGGTCCTTAATTTGTGTCTAATTTAGATGCCTGTCATGGAGCATAGACTTTCTGCATTGAACCCAACACCCTTCACCAATCTGTGGGGGTTGCGGATATGAACTCAAACCCTTAGTGTAGAGGTTACATGCATGATTGACTAATTGAGCATATATATCGATATTTATATATATGATTGAGTTATCCATATATTTTGTTATATGTTAATCTTGCTAGGGCCATAGGGTTATAGAGCAATGGCTCCTTTTGTGTGAATTTTTCCACAAGAGAATCAATACTTTCAATGAGATTTTTCCCTAGTTGTCTTTATATATACTATTCTTGCTTATGTTATTTGGTTTTCTCTTGTTTCCCTTTAGTTCTCTATGGTTTTTTGATTCATTTTGATCTCCATTGGTTTTATTGCGTTAGATCCGAGTTGATCTTAGGTCTACAGTTTTGTTTTGTTTTTTAGATGAGAGAATAACATGTCATAATTATAATATTTTAGTGAAATAATTAGGAAAAATTGATCAATTATGTAATTTAAACCATTTAATATGGGATAAATCTCACATAAGTAAATGAAAAGGTGAAAAAGGGATGCATTCTAGCCAACAGCTAAGGTAAGTTGAACTTGGGTTTCTCTCACTATAATGGAGTGGAAAATATGGTTATAACAACTGGAGTTGGCTCTTACTTTTTAGTGTACCTCATCCTCTTTCTCCTTGGTGTTGCTACATACATCAGTCTCTTTGTTGTTCGCCTAAAACTCTTCATGAAGTGCTTGATCCCAATAATTCCCACTTCACTATCATGGTTGATTTCTTCTTGTTGCGCCATTGTAGCAAATATTTCTACTACCAAAGTTGCAATAGGGATCTTCCCTCCTATAAGAGTTGTAACAGGTTATTCCCTAGTTATATATTCAAGAGCTACAATAGTTTCATTATCCATAGTTTCATCAAGGCTCTCTTTGGGTGGAGTTGCAGTAGTTGAAACTTCAAGCATGGTTGAAATAGCTACTACTTTTGTTGATGCCCTTACTACATCACTCCATATGTGGCCTACTCTCTATAGTGAATGTTCGACCAAGATTTTTATGAGGCCATCCTATGAGAGGGCATTTCTAGGGTGGTTATACTTCTAAACAAGGGTTTTCATAATTTGAAGCATTCTCTAGAGGAGGAAAGATAGGTTAATAAACCTACCATGCCTCAGGTGATCCAACAACCTCAATGGCTACAAGTAAACTACCTGATGGTGGCCCTCACATGTAAAATATATTTGCAATACCATGACTACATCTCTTGAAGGGGCTAGTAGTGATTTAAGGTCAAACCCAATGCCTTTCCTAACCAAACCTTCTCCTTGATCAAGAAATTGGTCCATAAATTATGGTTTTTGCATCCTCCTATTGTACCATCACTCCCTAGTTTGTGGTAGCCATGTTACTTCTACCATGGTGTCCTCATCCAGGTGGACTATTGTCCCTCCTACCACATACATCTTACCATGAAAATTCAAAGAAAATTCTAATGCTACATTTTCATCATAGCCCTATAGCCTATGAACGTGAAGTATCCATCGCCCATTCTATAAAATAGCCCAAGTGTGGTCATATGCCTAAAATAACAAAGTATTTGTGGGCTCCCTTCAATTCAATGAGCCTCCTTTGTTTTTCTCTCTACTCTAACTTCATATATTATGTGGATAATGTTGGATGTGTGTTATATTCTTTCCACAACCATGTTATTTATTTGGTATTGTATGTGTATGATATGTTGCTCGTTGGAAATGACAAAGAAACTATCCAAGATTTGAAGACCTGATTGTCCTTCAAAATTGACATGAAAGATCTTGGTGCTGTGGACTATATTTTGGGCATGGAAATTGAATGAGATCGGGCAAAGAGAAAGTTATGGTTAACAAGAGGAATTATGTCAAGACAATACTGTAGAGGTTTAATATGCAAGATAGTAAACCGTTGAAGGTTCCTATTCCTATAGGTGTAAATTTATATGTTGAACAGTGTCCCAAGACATAGGAAGAGGAAGAGGACATGTCCCGTGTTCCATATGAAAGTGAAGTCGGTAGCCTGGTGTACGCAATGGTCTGTACTAGACCAAACATTGCACATGGAGTAGGAGTATTGAGCAGGTTTATGTCAAAACCAGGGAAGGAGCATTGGATAGTAGTGAAGCGGTTTTTCAGGTATTTGTGTGGCACTAGTGATTATGGTTTGTGCTACCAAGGAAGACTAGGATTGGACAGAGTTTTGGACATCTGTGGCTTTGTTTATGCAGACTGGGTTGGAAAACTGGATCAGAGAAGATCTACAAGTGGGTATGTGCTTAACCTATTTGGAGGTCAAGTAAATTGGATGAGTCTGTAGTGGCACTTTCAACTATAGAGGAAGAATACATGGCAGCCACTCATGCAAGCAATGAAGCAATTTGGTTGCAAAGATTGTGTTCAAGTATTGGTTTAGTACAATGAGCTATAAGGATAGAATGTGATAGTCAAAGTGCAATTTTCTTGGAAAATAACCGTGCTTATCATTCAAAGACAAAGAACATTAATGTTCAGTATCACTTTGTGAGGGATATGGTTGAGGATAAAAAGGTGTTGTTGGTAAAGCTAGACACTTTGAATAATACTATAGATGCATTGACAAAGTCTGTAAGCATTGGGAAGTTCTCTTGGTGTAGAGAAATAATGGGCATCGTAGGGCTGGATCAACGACTAAACTTTCATGTCTCCTCCTGTGGAAGGAAAACAACAAGTGGGAGAATGTTGGGTGTGTGTTATATTCTTTTTTTGACCCTATGTTAGGTGGGTGAGTCTACATATGGTTTTGTGCATGGATTTTGCACATATTTTTGGGCATGATGGTTTTATTTCCATGATATTTTGTAGATCCATTCAAGGGAACTACAATTATGTTCTATCCCAGGGTTAATGGATTGGGGTTTATGGATGCTTCTACATGTATATATATGTATTGCAACATTGAAAGGAATATACGAACAAATAAATCTGGTAGTCTCAGTTTTGGGATCCAAGGGAAAATCTCTATGTATATCTGTTTTATGTTTTATGCTCTCGCCATTGTTTATTTTCTGTTTTTTAGAATTCATATGCAAGTAATTTCTGTATGGGGTTAAAACCTACAGATACAAGAAGGAATGAATAGTTCATATGGGGTTTAGTAGTTTCCAATTATGGAAAGGGAATAATTTTCAAATGGCGTGATCATGTCAAAGGTTGATGGCAGTGAAAATCAATGTATGTGATCAAATCAAGGTTAGTTTAGGTCATGCCAATTCATTTCCATTCATCATGCAGTCAAGAGATGTAAATTTCTCAGACATTATGAGTGGCAACCTCCTTCCATATTGGCAGAAAGATTCATAATTATATCCTTTAGCTTCATCATACTATAATATTTTCCCTACAAAAACAGTTGGAATCCTCATTGGCATGAGATTTGTAGATCGTTTGAAAAGTTGCAAAACTCAGAGTTGTAGGATGTCAGCAGTTGTAGCAGTTTAGTCCTAAAGCCATTGTTGTAGCTTGATTTGATCAAGGTGTTGTAGTAGGTGGTGTTTCTATCTAAAGCAATGAGTGAAATTTTAGTAAGAGAGTTGAAATTTTTGAGTTGTAGAAATAGAGTTGTAACAATGGTAGCACCCTCCTATACATAGCCTAGAAATAAATTTATTAGTAATCCAAAATTTATAAATAGTCTATGAGTTTCATGAGCAGAAGGATCATAACATAACGATCACGAAACCATGATATTATCTTCTATTCATGATTCATTATTTGATTTGACTTTATTTTATTCCTCCTCTTCTCTTCTTATTTTTTTCAACACATCAAGCACCAACATAAGTTGGTTTTCACATAACATGTGCCCAAGTTATGCCCCTAAGGGTTTTATTTTTCCAAAGAAAAAACCTGTAATTTTATTTAAAAAAATAAAATACATTTTGTATGTGCTTAACACATGCATAGCATAGCTTCATGCACTCAAAACATGCAAAAATTGCCCAAACTAGATTTACATTTACCCAGATAAACTGAGCTTCTCTTTTTTACTTTTCCTCTTTTGAAATTTTTGCCAACCCTCAGAGTTTGAGTTGGAAATTACTATTGCCATTTCTTCTCCTTCCATTTTCAAAAGAACTTATTTATCTAAGTCAGAACTCTCATATGTATGTGTTCACTTTATTCTCCTCGCTCCTTGATTGTTGCCTATTTCCTCATGCTTCTTTTTTTGAACCTGGATCACTACTAAATTAGATCATTTCTCAATGTGATCTTTAGAAACATTCTGATTCTTATCGCCCTCATTCACTTGAGAGCCTTTTTCATTTCATTCTTTTGTTTTTGATGATTCTCTTTCATTTATTCATCTTCATCTTCTGAAATATGTGGATCTAGAAATTTCCACCCTTTTGACTTTTGGGGTTTTTACTTTATCCTTTTTTTTCTTGGGGACAATTATTCTACAGATTCCTTTTTCCGAAGACAAATACAACACCTGAATGTCGTGTTTTCAAAATATAACATTTGAGTCTACTTAAAATCTTTATGAGTCTTAGGGATGTGATCTAGTAGACCTTTACTAAGGTCTACCTATACACAAATCTTGGCAAAAGTAAAAGTACCTTTTTCCATTCCTTCTTAATCAATATTTAGAAATATCCCCAATGTGCTTCCAATACCCTCTAAAACTTGGTGCTACCAAAAATGGAAAGGAATATTTTGTAGTATCACCCATAACAAAATCTTCGTAACCACCATTTTCATAACAGAAAATATGGAAACAATGGAGTTACAAATAGGCATGCCCTACCCCCGAACCATGGTACCTCATTTAAAACTTATTTAATATCTGCTTTATTATCGAACTATACCACAAAATATCCTTTCACATGCAAGTAAATATCGCACTTATTCATCCAATTGGTGAATACCCACTAATATACATATTATGATTTGGACCAAAAAAATTTGAATATACATATGAGAGATCTAGCTTGGAGGATTGTGAAAAGACTACTTACATATGGATAAGTAACTGACATATCTAGTGTTTTTTCCTTTTGTTCAAGAATTTAAGGACCTAGGATTGATAGATTCGAGTTATGTACTTCTAGTATGGAGAATTTCCCTTTCACTGCATCCTTGAAAGATGTTGGACCCTTGGGATTTATATCTGATGGGGTTGATCAAGATGGGATACTCATTCCTGGAGCCCCACCCGCAACCTAAAATTTATGATAATAGTATAATTATATTTGATGTCATAATATTTTATCTGGTTGGCATCTTGTTACAATTTACTTGTATAAATCAAATTCTGGAGATTTTTCAATATACCTAGCCTATAATAGATCTTCTTTTTTAGGTCTCTTACTAGATTTGTTGTCCAAACCCTTAAAATATAAGATTTCCCATTTAAGGTTTTCACAAAATATTGAAAAAACTCCTCCCGGTACGAGATTGTATGCTAAAGAATGTTCCTCTAAGAAAAAATAGGGGGAGGAGTCGATATCTAAGATCGGGACCAGATATGGGACAAGTTCCTTTAGCCAGTTCCATAATGTGGTTGTGAATTGTAACAATTTGATACGAGATCTCTAGAATCACTACAACAAAAAATGTCATTGGTGAGGGTCATGCCTGTCACGGACCTTTAAGATCCGTCACTATGGTCACATATGGTGACGGTCCTTAAAAAGGCATTGTTGTAAGTGTATATAGTGATGGTCCTTTAAGGTTTGTCAACAAATCCATTTTCAATGACACTTTTGGTGAGGGTCATTAAAGGCCCATCACTAATTCTCTCTTTGGTAATACTTCTAGTGACGATCATTTATTGACCCTCACCAATGATCTTTTTGGTTACTTTTTGTGACGGTAAAAAAAATGTTCATCATCATTGATCATTCCAGTGAGTTTTTGATGATGTTATGTGCTTGTTATCATATTTTTTGCCAAAAGATAATTATTTAAGACGATTGTTATGGAGTATTCTTGATTATGTGTCCAAGGCCATATTGGTTAGATTCAGTCAATTTGTTAAGAAGTAATTAGTGTGTATCATTTCCCTCAAGTAATGAGAATATAGTTTTCCTATGAGTCAACACATGATTCATCTCTATTAGATTTATTATCTAGAAAATTTCTTTTAGATAAAGTTCCACTAGTGTGTGTAGGAATTATATTATTTAATACATAATCAAGATTTGTCACTTTTACTAATGTGAGAGACCCAGCACTCCTCAACATGTTTCGCACACCTTGTTGGAGAGGTAAATCCCCTCTGCGGATAGAGGTGATCCCACTAACCCAAAATGGGTCTAGCAACAATCAAACAATGCTATCACGCAAGTTCCTAATTGCAAATTAAAGGTGGATTATGAGAACCGACTTGGATTCCAACGCTAGTGTTGTAGAAGAGTTGACACTCTCGTTCCTTTGCTCCGGCCGGTCACGATCCTCACGATCTCCATGAATAGACACCTGCACATGCAAAGAACGATACAAATACAAGCATAAAATCCAATAGATGCAATTATATATCGGTCAGAAAAGATATAATCCAAACATCATCATAATGAATAGCAAGAATGGAACCATAATGATAGTTATCTATTATTGATAATCAACAAAGGAGTATACAACCAGAATTTTGACGTCAAATCCTACTTTGGCTGCGTGATCAGCTACATATGTCTTGCAAAGCTTGTCGGGATCGGGAACAAGTCTCTCTCTCTCTTTGATTATGAATGCAAAGAAGACTCCACAATATCTTAGACTTCTGACAGTATCATTCTCCCTATGCTCAAAAACTAGCTTGTCAAATGCACCAGAACAAGCTTTTATAGATGGAGGAGGAGGAAGAGATACAATGAATCCAGACATCCATGGGATAAGCATTATCCTTGAAAATTTATTATGGATAGAGATACGATGAATCTCGACATTCATGAGATTGGCATTATCCTTGAAAAGCCACATGAGTCAAAAGGAAAAAACTCTCGGGCGTGCGTTTGTTAACAAACTTTTCCAAACTTGGTTGGCGTGGGTAAGATTCTAAGACAGAGCGCTAATGGGTGCGCCCTCTTTGGAGAATTTCCCCCATTGGCGCGGGTGATACACTGTGGATCCGCGCTAATGGAAAAAGGGGACTTTTTAAGGATAATCTGCAGGAGATGTCTTCAAGGTATATGAAGTCCATACTTAGGGGAACATAATGCAAGTGTTTTCAAGCCATGTCACTTCTCACAGGTCCCGGAATGAGTCCTCCAAAGTGCGGGAAAGGGGTAACAGGGATGGTGACCAATGGTGAAAAATTACTGTGTAACACACCTTATCATGCTTTGACACATACTAACATTCCTTGGAACATTATTGTACCTAGAACACATCGCAATGACTAGGACACCCAAGAACATATTGGAATGCCCTAGCATAACATAGCACTCCCTTAGCATTTGTTGGCATTCCTTGTAGTCCCTAACATGCCCTAGAACACCTTGGCATGCATTGACATACATTAGAACTTGTCAAATATTGCCACTTTTCATGTATTGGAACCTATTATTAGTGTGCATAGCATTCCCCTTTTCAAAACTATAAAGTCTCAACTTATTAACCACCTTATGTGTTCATTTCCTTGCATTTTAGCTTGGTTCTTCCTTTTGTTTCTTTGACACCCCTTGACACACATTGGCATACCCTGCAACATTGCACATCCTATCATGCCTTAGTAGTTGACATGTCCTGGCATGCCTTGGCACCATTTGGCACATGTTAGCACACCCTAGAACTCCCTACCACACTATGGAACTTCTTGACATGCCATGATATTCCCTATCATGCCTTACCAGTGATTAACATACCTTGTCACTCCCTCCTTGGCATGACAAATAGCACTCATTGATACTCCCTGGCACACGCTCATATTCATTCACTTCCATGAATTTTGACCTAGTTTTCCCTTATGTTGTCCTAGTACTCCCTAACACTCCTCAGCATGCATTAGCACTCTCTCGCACACCTTAGCACTCTTTGACATGCCTTGCCACTTTATAACATGCACAACACTCCCTGAAACATATTGGCACTTCACACGTGTTGGCGCTTGGCAAGTCTTAGCATGTCTGGCATGTGTTGATATGCCTTGGTATACTTTGGCATGGTTTAATATTAAATTTATTTGAGATCAATTATTGGAAAGTAGATGAGAAGCAACAAAGGAATATTTGGCACTTAGAATGCACTAAGACTTGGCACCTTGCATGTATTGGCACCTATTATTGGTGTGCCTAGCATGCCCCTCTTGGAAAAGGTAAATTGATGACTTATTAACCCTCTTATGTGTTCATTTCCTTGTAGTTTAACTTGTTTCTCCCTTTTGTTTCCTTGATAGTCCCTAGCATGCATTGTCACACCCTTTCACATCTTGGCATGCCTTAGCACTTGGCACATCTTAGCATGCTTGACATGCCTTCGCACTATCTAGCACATATTAGCATGCCTTAGCATTCCCTAGCATGCCTAGACACACATTCCCTCATAGCTATCTAGCCTTACATTTGTTCACAACTTGGGAACCCAATCAAGTCCTTGGCTACTGTAGTTCATGTGACATTGGCCTTCTTCAGCCACAACAACTTGACCAATTGTACCTACTACAAGTAGATTGTGCCTTGTTCACCTAAGAATTGCCTATAACTCATCTTATGCCACTCATGTCCAAGATCAATGTGTCCCATTTAACTACTAATAAAGACAAGGATCGCATCTAGCCATGGCCATAAAACAACTAAGAAACATAGCTTACACATGAAATATTTCACATGTATGTCCAGTGCATATAAACTGTAGAGCATTAAATTAGAGTTTGTAAGAACCACAGGATGCACAAGACACAGAAGATATAATCTGACACAAGTCGAGTGACCCAAAACTTATGCACAACAATGTACAATATGTAATTATCTAGAATACTGATTTGAAAATGGGGCACTTAGGCTTCGTGTCTACTTACAAGAACCTCTCCCACTTCCAAAGCTTATTTATTCCCAAGTCTTTATGATTAACCAGTGTGGAATTAAATATGTGCTTGTACAGAAGGTGTGTGCTGGTGTTGTTTATTAAAACTGTTTATGTGCTGTAATTTAATGTGCTCAAGCTGATGTATAAATACATACAACAGTAAATAAATGAGCAGAGACAATGCAGCAATAAAACACACACAGAACAACAATATTAATTAGGAGTTCACCCAAATTTCTTGGGCTACACCTCCGTGAGCTCTATTCAACTCAACTAGGCTCTCTGGGATTATGGTCTAAGATCTTTTTACAAGCTCTTTGGCTCAACTCCACTTGTTTACACGAAATTCTGTGGGCTTAGAACACCATCTTCTCCCTGGCTCTGAGGCTCTCAGCATTTTGGCCCTCGACTCTCACTCTGGCTCTTGGATCGGGCACTTAGCTCTAGCTCTTGGCTTTGGCTCTGCCTCTGGCTTCTTTGGCTCTGGCTTCTTTGTCTCTGGCTTCTTTGGCTCTCTACAATTTACAGCTCTTTGGTTTTACCACTTGAACTCCAAGTGACTCCCTCGGCTACTCTGCACTTCAGCTTTTACTTTTTGCACTGCTTATTTTTGTTGTTTCCTTTTTGCGCTGCTTTCTTTCACCTTAGCCTCATGCTTTGGCTTCAATCTCTGTGCTCCTGTCCCAGCACTGCCTATGCCCGGTTTCAGCAACAACTCTAACAACCACTTTCTGTCTCTAACATTCATGGCTTTTAAGCCAACTAGTAATTGTCTATTCATTTCCCTCTCGGGTTGTCTGTCTGTTTGAATCCCCCTTCTAAGCATTAGCAATCATGGCTAAACGCTTTCAGGGATGGTGGCCACCTGTTCCGTAATGGAATGGACCCATCGGCGCTTGAAATCCCTAGAAACAATCGTTTTCTATTTACACAAAGAAATGCTACGAAACACAGGAAAAATCCACCAAACATTACTCATCAGATTCCAAATTTCCATAAATTCCTCCTTATAACTCCTATCGAGTCTACCTTTGTAGTGCTTATCGCATCTCCAATGTTTATCTGGAAGATCCAGATCCAATGGCTGTGATTCATTTCGAGCAGCTCTTCCATACGGGGGTTAACCGCCCAATGAGGGTGGTTTTCTTTCTCCTTAGCCAGGACACATGGCAGCCAATGTATGGGATTGGACGGAGCCCGGCCCAAACCACTTACCTCCTTTGGTCCTCCCGAAATCCACTTGTCTCCTTTGTATTTAAAAATACATTAAAACACTGAAAATCCCGCAAAATGGCCTATGGTAGATTTGAAATATATACATTTGCATTTAGAAACCCCTTTCGAGTTCAGATTTCATCGCATCAGCGCTTCACTTCGTATTTCGTTTATTAAACGAAATATGCAAAATACATAGAATTTTGCCGTTTGACGGATCTCAAAATATATCAACTATCTCTTATAGCCCCATCAGGTCTGGCCATCACATCGTGCATCTATCTATATATATATATATATATATATATATATATATATATATATATATATATATATATATATATATATATCTATATATATATATATATATATAATGGTCTTGCTCCTTTGCAATGTTCCGACACGATATCGCGATGCACTTGTCGCAATCGCATATCGCATAAGCCCGGGGTCTTTACATATGGTATGGCCTATGCCAACACCGATTGCGATCTGCCGATCCCATCATCGGTGATTGGCAATCCCATGATCGGCGATCAGCAGATCCAGGTCCCGATATTTCTCTTTGCTTGCCTCCAATCTGATCAATCAGGTCGGCGGATTGGAGTTTCCTCTGCCTTTATGTAAAATCTGGCCTTTGCCTTTTTCCGATGTGATTTCCCTTTTTAAGGGTCTTTTGCGATTTTTAGGGGTTTTTGCCTTTTTTTTCAAAGAAACTGGGCATCTTCTATATGCCATAACTTCTGCATCCTAAGTCCATTTTAGCCCACTCAAGTTGCAGTAGATTCAGAAGGAAAAGATCTCTACAGGCTTATTTCCAGGAACTTCCTTGGACTTTCATTTTTCCTCTGTGAGGAGCACCTAGACTTAGGAGTCTATCCAAAATCCATTTTGGATCACGCCTTCCCACTAGAAGAATTTTTGGTCTCCAAAAGACTGATATACTGATTTGAACAGTAAATGAGAGTGACTCACCCTCTTCTTTCAGCCTCCCTACACTTGCCTTACATAGTGCTTCTAGACCAAAGTCTCTGACCTCTTTCCTTTTTGGATGTGCTGGTTCTCTTGGGAAGAATTGTCTTCCTTCTTGGCTTCATGTAGAACTTCTACTGAAATGGTCATAGATGGTATTTTGAACTCTTCTACCTTGATCATTGATCCAAGGTGGCTCAAACAAATGTGAAGTCATCTGCTCCACAAAACTTCCATTAGTACCTGTTTGAAAAGTTATCAACAACAATTGTTAACAACAATAGAAACATAGACAACAACTGGATGGTCTAACTCCTGCTTCAACAAAAGAAACATATTTCACGTCTTGTGAACACCTCCCTGTCTTACATCTGCATACAAATGGTAGACTAGATAACAAGCCCATAAAACATGCCTTTAAAAAAATGACCCTTCAAGTCAAGCATGTAGAAAAAGACCATTAGGACTCTCTTTCAATAGATGAAATACTCCATTATTATTCTCCATCTTGGAGATCAAGTAAACTTTTCCCAAGTCAACATTGCATCACATGCATGTCAAAGAAATCAACCCTGCAAGTTAATTACACATACATGTTCAAAACAAGGGAAACATCAACATCCCTATGTCCATGCACATCATGCTCTTGCAAACATTTCATTCTTCAACTTTCACTTAAGTATACTGTACTTTTGAAGCTGAAATGAAAGATAATGTTGCAGTAATAAAGTGAGTCTCCTACTCAACTTTTTCCATTCACCTTCTTGATAAGAACCTGCAACTTGCATCTCATTAACAAAGAAATGAAAATAGATGCATCAATAAACATGCAACCTTAATTGGATAAGAACTCTAGCCATTTCTCACCAATCCCTTTCAAAGGTACTACCTTTGTCTACACATCAACATCAACATGTGAATCATCCTGAGACACATCAGTCATGGAATCTTCCTTTCCATTTTTTCCATCTGCTCTTTCCACTTTCTTCAGCTTTTGTGGAAGCATTGCTGGATTCAGAGTCCAACATTTTGCAGCAAGATGTCCTTGCTTATGGAAGTAAGTGCACTACATGTGCATCCTCTTGACAACATGATTTGCCTTGTCCAATGAACCTTTGGCTTTTTTCTTCTTTTCCTTCAAAAGTTTCCTATATGTGGCCATTCTCTTCCAACATCTAGAAAAATTATGGTTATCCAACCCACAAAAGGAACATGCAATTTTTTTCCCATACATATGTGGAAATTTATCATGCTTTGCATAATCAAAAGGAAAATGTTTAGAACCAGATTTATACCTTTCTCTTTCACCTTTATTACCTTCATGAGGAGGTGAATCAAATGAAGAAGTGGCTCTCTTTGGGACACCACCAATCTCTTCAAGGCTGTTAGAGTCTCCCAAACTCTCTGGTTCAAGTGTGTGCTTCTGAACACCTGCATCCTGCAATTGATGTTTCAAGCTATTACATTCCTCCTGAATACAACCCTCACACTCTTGAAGACCTGCAATGCAACTCCATCTTGGAGTTGTTTTAATGGTCTTTATGGCAGCTTTGGAACTTTCTCCATAAGCTTGTCCATAGCCAAGACCAAAATACTTAGGCCTTTCCTCAATCATTATTGCCTCAACAATACCTTGTGCATGTCTATCCAAGCCTTTTCCTTCATAACCCATCTTGGTCATTAGCTTGGACCCTATGCCTCTACCATGTTTTTCAAAAGAACCAATATAAGCATCCTTATAGGAATTTGAAGACAAACTGGAATGGTTTACCTCTTCTTCAAGCTGATACTTGACTAAGGCTTCTTGGGCAACAAAGAGCTATGTCTCCAACTCATGCATCCTTTTCAGATTCATATTTGCAATATGAAGTTACCTCTCCATTTCCTGCAATTTGTCAAAAAGCAATTGCTTCTCTTCCTTCATGGAATTCAACTGCTCCCTAAGTCTGTTGCTCTTCCTTCCATCCTCATACATTTCTCTCACCATATCCATCATGGTGGAAAACTCTTGCTTCATGTCTTCATCAAAGAATCTTGTGATGAAGGAGGAATTTGAGGATTCACTTGTAGAAGTTGTCATTATACCAATGAACAAAAGAACTTCAAACAAGACTAATAAAAGGCTTATTCAGCAACCTTTTGGAACAAACCTCTCGTTCTTTGGATTGCCTTGAGGTCCTTTGGGATAGAAGAATGTATTCAGCCCTTCTTCCTTCTTGTCCTTCCTGGACTGAGCTATCAATAGCTTTCCCTTTACCTTTGCAAACTCAGAAAATAGTCAGTCTGCAACAAGCATACAATCAACCTCTGACTGTTTAAACACCTTTCAGACAAGAAATCTTTGCTCTGTCAATCAAGCATTCTAATATAACCTTCTTTGAAGGTGGGTTAATCAATCATCAAGCTCTGATACCACATGATCTGAAAATGTGGCACTTAGGCTTCTTGTCTACATACAAGAACCTCTCCCACTTCCAAAGCTTATTTATTCCCAAGTCGTTATGATTAACCAATGTGGAATTAAATATGTGCTTGAACAGAAGGTGTGTGCTGGTGTTGTTTATTAAAACTATTTATGTGTTGTAATTTAATGTGCTCAAGCTGATGTATCAATACATATAACAGTAAATAAAGCAGTAGAGACAATGCAACAATAAAACACACACAAAACAACAATATTAATTAGGATTTCACCCAAATCTCTTGGGCTACATCTTCGTGAGCTCTAGTCAACTCAACTAGGCTCTCTGGGATTATGGTCTGAGTTCTTTTTACAAGCTCTTTGGCTCAACTCCACTGGTTTACACAAAATTCAGTGGGCTTAGAACACCATTTTCTCCCTGCCTCTGAAGCTCTCAGCTTTCTAGCCCTCGGCTCTTGCTCTAGCTCTTGGCCCGGGCTCTTGGCTCTGGCTCTTGGCTTTGGCTCTAGAACTGGCTTCTTTGGCTTTGGCTTCTTTGGCTCTTTGCAATTTACATCTCTCTGGTTTTTCCACTTGAACTCCAAGTGACTCTCTCAGTTGCTCTACACTTTAGCTTTTACATTCTGCGCTGCTTTTTTTCATTGCTGCTTTCTTTTGCCTTAGCCTCCTACTTTGGCTTCGCTCTCTACGCTCCTGTCCCAGCACTGCCTATGCTGGGTTTCAAAAACAACTCTAACAACCACTTTTTGTCTCTGACATTCATGGCTTTTAAGCCAACTGGTGATTGTCTGTTCATTTTCCCTCTCGATCTCCCTGTTCGTTCAAATACCCCTTCTGAGCATTAGCAATCATGGCTAAATGCTTTTAGGGATGGTGGCCACCTGCTCCACAATAGGATGGACCCATCAGTGCTTGAAATCCCCACAAACATTTGTTTTCTATTTACACAGAGAAACGCTGCAAAACACGGGAAAAATCCGCCAAACACTGTTCATCGAATTCCAAATATCCATAAATTCCACCTTATAACTCCTATTGGGTCCGCCTTTGTAGTGCTTATCACATCTCCACCATTGATCTAGAAGATCCAAATCCAACAGCTGTGATTCATTTCAGGCAGCTCTTCCATACGGGGGTTAACCACCCGATGAGGGTGGTTTTCTCTCTCCTTAGCCAGGACACGTGGCAGCCAATGTACGGGATTGCGCAGAGCCTAGCCCAAACCACCTATCGCCTTCGGTCCTCCCGAAATCCGCTTGTTTCCTTTGTATTTAAAAGTACATTAAAATGTTGAAAATCCCACAAAATGGCCTTATGGCAGATTTGAAATAATATACATTTTCATTTAGAAACCCCTTTCGGGTCCAGATTTCATCGCATCGGCGCATCCCTTTGTATTTCGTTTATTAAACAAAATACGCAAAATACATAGAATTTTGTCATTTGATGGGTCCCAAAATATATCAAGTATCACCTATAGCCCCGTCAGGTCCGGCCATTGCATCACACACACACACACACACAGACATATATATATATATATATATATATATATATATATATATATATATATATCTCTATCTATCTATCTATCTATCTATCTATCTATATATATATATATATATATATATATGTATATACATATATATATATAACGGTCTCGTTCCTTTGCAATGTTCCGACACGATATTGCGATGCAACTTGTCACAATTGCATATTTCATAAACTCGGGGTCTTTACATATGGTATGGCCTACACTATATCTATATATATATATATATATATATATATATATATATATATATATATATATATATATATATATATATATATATATATATATATATATATAATGGTCTCGTTCCTTTGCAATGTTCCAACACGATATTGCGATGCGACTTGTCACAATTGCATATCACATAAGCCCGGGGTCTTTACATATGGTATGGCCTACACCAACGCCAATTGCGATCCGCCGATCCAATCATCAGCAATCGGCAAATCTAGGTCCCGATATTGCATCTCTATCTACCTCTAATCTGATTGATAGTGTCGGCGAATCAAAGTTTCCTCCGCCTTCGCGTAAAATCCAGCCTTTGCCTTTTTCCGATGTGATTTCCCTTTTTAAGGGTATTTTTCCATTTTTAGGGGTTTTTGCCTCTTTTTTCAAAGAAACTGGGCATCTTCTTTATGTGATAACTTCTGCATCCTAAGTTCACTTTAGCCCATTCAAGTTGCAGTAGATTCAGAAGGAAAAGATCTCTGCAATGGGGCTATTTCCAGGAACTTCCTTAGACTTTCATTTTTCCTTTGTGAGGACCACTTAGACTTAGGAGTCTATCCAAAATCCATTTTGGATCAAATAGTTTAAAACATGAGCATGTGGCCAAAGTGTGCCACATCTCATATAAAAATAATAACTAAAGTAAAAATAGTGTTGTGCCCAGCAAAAAATATGCCTTTGTCTAAAACTGCTATGCCAAGCCCCTTATCACAACCGTAGGTTTTCCTCTTGCAAATCCTATTCTAAACTTCCCCTAACACACTTTATCCTTGGCACCCTTGAATTCGCTGACACTCCCTCACACACTCTTATTTTTCCTTTCTGATCCAGGTGGCTCTAGAGACACACATATGGAAAAGAAGGCTTAGGGAAGCTTGAAAATCAAAGTGATTAGAATTCTTTCAAACCAAGACCAAAGCCTAGATCTCATCGTCTTGATCGTAATGGTGTGAACGGTTCGTTAATTTGAGCTCGTATTAGGGAGAATGATCTAGTCAAAGTTTTGGTCAAAGTTGAACTATGGACCAGGTTTAAGTGTCCTACAATTTGACTGACCTCTGGGCATGAAACCTAGCTCCCAAAAATGATCAAAATTGTGGCCTCATTAAATTACCAAATATCCCTTATTTTCTAAAGATTTGAAAATCAACCATATTTTAATATAAGTAAAAATTAAAAAAAAAAAAAAATTGGGTGGTGGGCCACCAACCATGCCACCCCCCAACCAACATATAAAATTTTGATTGGCCGACGGGCCATGACCCCCGTCGGCGCCCCAACCCACTGCAACCACTTAACAAAATTACATTAAATGTGGCTCGGCGGCCATCACCCCGCCAAGCCCTCCAACCAACACCCACATTAAAACATAAACTTAGGCGATGGGCGGGCTACCTCCAGTGGACCCAGCCCACGCCCCACCAAACACCACCACATATTAATGGAGTTCAGCAGGTATTGATCCCGCGACAGCCACGTGGGCTAGCCCTCCACCATGCGGCGCCCCCATGATACGTACCAACAACCAATGCGCCCCCAAATATTAATGCGCCAACCTTTAATTCAACAACGAAACTGCGGAGGGTATGGAGTGGGCCGCCCAATGCAGACCCAAACCCCCAAAAACATTCATGTAGTTTTTTTTGAAAGAAAACAAACATTGTACTAAAATGGAGTGGTTGGAGTTTGACCACCCGACCTCCTCCTTACTACTCGGATTTTATGCCAATCTGCCAAACAAATTTTGTTGTCACGTTTGCCCACCAAAATTTATATAAACCCGTCCTTTTGTCAGTGCGCCCAAAGGAAACATGGAGGAACCAGGAGTGGGCATAGAAACCGAGATTGTAATTTTTTTTATTAATTTATTGCAGGTGGAATCATGATTGAGCGAAATTTCCAGGAGGGTGAAATTTTTGCAGTGTCCAAATTGGACAAATTTTATGTCGATCTTACACCTCTCAGTAACATGAACCTGATGGCGCAGTGAGTTCCCTGATCTAAGCAGCAGATTTGCAGAGGACCTAAAGGAGGGAATCTTTGAGGAATCTAGGGGGAATCTAAAAGATTCCTTAAGCCCTAGATTTCCACTTTCTCAGAATTCAGAAATTTGACAGTTGATTTTACCCTATTCGACACCACAAATCTGATTGTGCATTCAAATTTTCCATTTTCTCAATTTCATTTTTTGGCCACTTTTCAAAGTGGAGTGCAGCTGTCAGCATTCAACGTGCGAGCAGTCATTCCATGAGATTCAACACATCGAGATTGATGGTACGGCTAGCTTCAACAGTTTGACATCCTCTTCTTTAGGTGGCCCTAGGATGTGAGGTATATGCAGTATGTTCATGTACTTCTTTTGCTATGCATTGTGTTGCATAGATCCCTATTTGATGCTTGATGAGGGATCTTGTTTCTTACTTTTTTCATGTTTCCTGCTTGATGTGATGCAAAATCATTTGTGGAATGTACTTTTTGTCATGATTCGTCATGTCTTGTTCGAGATCCCTTTGTCGTTATGTTGATGGGATACTCATGTGTCGCCATGTATGTTTGGATTGAGATTCCTTTTATGCCATGTTGGCGGGATGCTCTTTATCATCATGCATGAGTTTTTGTCATACTGATAGGAATCCTTTTTTGACTGAGAGTTCCTGTAGCGGAACATCTCTTGGCACCACTCCTACATGAGGGAATTTTCCTTGTATGATAGCGACATCACCTCTTATGTACATCATCACTATTTACAGCACTTAATGGAGTGGCCTACACCATCTTGACTCCGGGACCAGGAGATGTAGTCCCTCATGGACGAACTCCGTTATCAACGTCTTGTTATTTTATGTTGTTGATGATTGCTATGTTGCTTCTTCTTTACATCATACACATGTATTCATTTATGTTATTTTAAATGAAATTTAACACATCACCAAACTAAAAGGTCTTGGAAGGGTCCTTTGTCAGACCCAGAACCAGATCAAGTGGTATCAGAGCGGTCTTTGCATGGATGTGAATTTTAGCGTGAACAATGGAACATGTAGTGACAGAGGATGAAAAAGCGATGTACGAGACCATGCTCAAAATTTCCAAAAGGGTGGAAATAATGTATGAAACTCTACAAAAAGAGACAGAGGAAAAGGAGTGATTGTAGCTTTAGTTGCAAACCATGGAAGAGGCCCTGGAAGAACTAAAGCACAACAACCAAAGTCTTCAAACAGATAATGCTGAATTGAAGATGCTTCTACATGAAGAGAAAGAGGAGAAACATAGTTTGCTACAATAGCTGCAAGTAAAGGACAAGGCCTTGGAAAAGCTGCAACGTGACCCATGTAAGTTAAAAAGTAGTTCTCCATCTTCATGTATGTGTCCTGATGATGATTTCATTGTTTTTGAAAATCATACCACAGGAATTGGCTCCAAACTGTTGAAGAGAATGGGGTATGAAGGAAAAGGCTTGGGTGTTAATGGCCAAGGCATTGTCAACCACATCAAAGTAGAAGAATTACCCCATTAGGCAGGACTTGCATATGTCAGAAAGGAAGTTGGGGAATGCACTGAGACAGCTAGCAAACCACCAAAAACATATGATGAACAACCCTCACCAGTTCTTTCCAAATCGATAAAGGAGGTAAGAGATGTTGATTTCCTTTCGGTTTCATCTTCACATAGTATGATTTCCGTTGGAGATTTGGAGATCCCAATTACAGGGAAAAATATGAGGCTCCTTACCAGGACAAGGCACGAGGAGGAAAAAGAACTTAGTGTTAATAACCAAGGCATAACTCAACCTTTGGAGGTTGTACATAAACATCGATTTTCAGGCTTGGGATACACCGAAGGATAATGCTCTAAGGTGTCAAATTCTTCCGAGACATCGTCGAAATCGTTGAGGAAAGAGAATGATGGGAACACATCCCCATCATCCCATGGCAGTGCCCATTGCAGGGAAAGAGGTGAGGAAAGATCTCATCGCCATACTTACACCAGAGACAACAAGGAAATGTATAACCACTCTCGACATTTGAATGTTCATTTCGATTATAATCATGTTTTTAATGATGAACTTAAAACATGGCATTGAAAAACATGTACCTTTTGTGGATTACATAACCATACGTTTTCTAAGTGTTGGAAAAGAATAGTAGCACACCAAAGGAGGAGGCATGAAAGACCCTCTCAATAGTAGGTAAAGAAACATGTTACATAGATCTTGAGGAAGAAGATGTATTGCAGTCATTGCAACAAAAGTGGCCATCAAAGAGCCGCTTATTGGAGGCTCCATCCAGAGCAACGCTTTAAAGACAAAGCGTCAGTGCATGAACTAGGTGAAACGATTGTTCAACAACTAAAACCACCACAGGGAGATGAGCCATTCACAATGATAAGTGAAAAATGGTTTCTAGATATGTTAGCTTGTCATGGTCGTGCTTTTGTAGATCATTTGTTGCGTTTTAAAATGTAAAAGTGATGATGTCATGTTTCCATCACTTGTTAAAGAAAATAATGTTTAGCCTTGTTGTTGTAAATCATGTGTTGTAGTGGTAATGTGTTTTCCATCACTTGTTGAAGCAACAATGATATGTTGGCCTTATTTTTGGTAGCTAGGGTATTGTTTCCATTTCAATGTAAACTTGACCATCGAGTATGCGTTATAAACTCATGGACAATATGGGATGCTTGGTTCGTTAGTTGGTCATGTAAACTCAGCATGTAATTTGAAAAAAATGTACTACAGGTTGCAGAGGTTGTAGGTGTTAATTCATTGCTTAAGGCTCCGAAGAATAAAGGTGAAGGAGATGGAATTGAGACCTTTCAGGACGCTTGTGATGCAGACAAGGTATAGAGAAGTTGAAGATTATTTTTCAAGCTTTTGGAGGACCAAAAGCTCCTCAATGGGGAGGATTGATCCAAGTGGCTCCAGAGACACACACAAGACAAAGAGGGCTTAGGGAAGCTCAAAAATCAAAGTGATTGGAATGCTTTTGAACCAAGACTAAAGCATAGAACTCGTCGTCTTGATCGCGACGGTGCAAACGGTTCGTCAATCCGAGCTCGTATGAGGGAGAACGAACCAGTCAAAGTTTTGGTAAAAGTTGCACTATGGGCTAGGTTTAAGTGTCCTACAATTTGACCGACCTCGGGGCATGAAACCTAGCTCCCAAAAATGATTGAAATTGTGGCCTCATTAAATTTCCCAATATTTTGAAAATCACCCCTATTTTATATATATATATATATATATATATATATATATATATATATATATCAGAATGCTTTTGAACCAAGACTAAAGCATAGAACTCGTCGTCTTGATCGCGACGGTGCAAACGGTTCGTCAATCCGAGCTTGTATGAGGGAGAACGAACTAGTCAAAGTTTTGGTGAAAGTTGCACTATGGGCTAGGTTTAAGTGTCCTACAATTTGACCGACCTCGGGGCATGAAACCTAGCTCCCAAAAATGATTGAAATTTTGGCCTCATTAAATTTCCCAATATTTTGAAAATCACCCCCGCCACCAACCCCGCCACCCCCCCAACCAACATATAAAATTTTGATTCGTCGACGGGCCATGACCCCCATCGCCCCCCCAACCCACCGCAACCACTTAACAAAATTACATTAAATGTGGCTCGGTGCCCATCACCTCACCGAGCCCTCCAACCAACACCCACATTAAAACATAAACTCGGGCGCTGGGCGGGCCACCTCTGGTGGACCTGGCCCACTCCCCACCTAACACCACCATATATTAATAGAGGCTGGCAAGTATTGAACCCACGCCAGCCACGTGGGCTGACCCGCCACCGTGCAATGGCCCCATGATACATACCAGCAACCAATGCGCCCCAAATATTAATGTGCCAACCTTTAATTCAACAACGGAACTACAAAAGGTATGGGGTGGGCCGCCCAATGTGGACCCGACCCCCCAAAAATGTTCATGTGGTTTTTTTTTTTTTAAGAAAACAAACAGTGTATTAAAATGGAGGGGTCGGGGTTTGGCCCCTTGACCTCCTCCTTACTACTCGGATTTTATGCCAATCTGCCAAACAACTTTTGTTGTCAAGTCCTCCCACCAAAATTTATATAAACCCATCCTTTTGTTAGTGCACCCAGGTGCAGCATGGAGGAACCAAGAGTGGGCATGGAAACCGAGGCTGTAATTTTTTTGATTAATTTATTATAGGTGGAACCATGATTGAGCGAAATTTCCAGGAGGGTGAAATTTTTGCAGTGTCCAAATTGGACAAATTTTATGTTGATCTTACACCTCTCAGCAACACGAACCTGATGGCATAGTAGTTTTCCTAGTCTGAGTAGTAGATTTGTAGAGGACCCAAAGGAGGGAATCTTTGAGGAATCTAGGGGGAATCTAAAAGATTCCTTAAGCCCTAGATTTCCACTTTCTCAGAATTCAGAAATTTGACAGACGATTTTGCCCTATTCGATGCCACAAATCTGATGGTGCATTCATATTTTCCATTTTCTTGTTTCATTTTTCAGCCACTTTACAAAGTGGAGTGCAGGTGTCAGCATTCAACATGAAAGTAGTGATTCCATGAGATTCAATGCAGCAAGATTGATGGTACAACCAGCTTTAGCAGTTTGACATCCTCTTCTTCAGGTGGCCCTAGGATGTGAGGTATATGTAGTATGTTCATGTAATTATTTTTCTATGCATTGTGCTGCACAGATCCCTGTTTGATGTTTGATGAGGGATCTTGTTTCTTACTTATTTCATGATTCCTGCTTGATGTGATGTGGAATCATTTATGGAATGTACTTCTTTTCATGATTCGTCATGTCCTATTTGAGATCCCTTTGTCGTTATGTTGATGAGATACTCATGTGTCACCATGGCAGGATGCTCTTTATCATCATGCATGATTTTCTGTCATACTAATAGGAGTCATTTTTTTATTAAGAGTTCTTGTAGTGGAACATCCCTTGGCGCCACTCCTGCATGAGGTAATTTTTCTTGTATGATAGCAACATCACCTCTTATGTACATCATCATTATTGACAGCACAAATTGCAGCGGCCTACACCATATTGACACCGAGGCCCGGGGATGTAATCCCTCCTGGATGAACTCCATTATCAACGTATTGTTATTTTATGCTGCTGATGATTGTCATGTTGCTTCTTCTTTACAGCATACACATGTATTCATTTATGTTCTTTTAAATGAAATTTAACACATCACCAAAGTAAAATTTCTTGTAAGGGTCCTTTGTCACACCCGTACCTAGATCACTTTCCATGCATTTTGACCTAGTTCTCCCTTGTGATGCCGCAAAACTCCCTAACACTCATCAACATGCATTGCATTTTTTGGAGTGTGCTAGCACGCCTTTTCATTCCTTGGCATGCCCAGACCCTCCCTAGATATCATGCCCTCATGAATACCCTTACTTAATTTGCAACTTGGGAATCCAACCAAGTCCTCGCTTGACTACAAGAGCTTGACCAAGTTATGGTTACTACAACTAGACTATGTTGTTGAATTGTGTAGCATGGGAGGTACTCCACAAGCCTAATCAAATGGGTTTGTGTCAGTTTTGTCACAAAAGTATTTGTGGGCCAAGATCCCAAGTGAAGGAATTTTGCACTGAAGATGGGGTTTAAATCTAAAAGAAAACTAAAAAGGAAAATCAATATTTCCTAAGGTCTAACTGGATAAAACCTGTAAGTTATAGAGGGTTCGTAAGAGACCTAGGAAAAGATATTTAAGGAGGCCTTAGGATGAAGGAAAGAACATTGAGAGATAAGGAGCTCATTTGATCAAGGAGGCTAGGAGATATGTAGTCCTAAAGTAGGCCGAGTTAGAGGGTCAAGTAAGGACCGCTGAATGGAGGCCATGATCATCCGCCAAGAGAAAGATCATCATGTGAGGGTTCACAAGAATGTCGCATGCCTTAATGGGTTCGAGCTAGGAAGTAGGATGGCATATTGTTGGTTATGTTATGGAAGATTGAGCTTAAGAGAGGTTTCTCATGAGAATTTGAGCATGTAATTTTGGTGGTGTCTTTATGTGAAGGCCGCATCAAATTTTGATATAGCAAAGAAGGTTCAGACCTTGTCTTGTGGTGGTTAGTAGGCCATAAGGTCTATGATAAAGACAAAAACAAATAGAGGAGGGCTTGCACTAGAATTTAGGGCCATAACAAAGTAGTCGCTTGTGTAATATTTACTAAGGTAACCCTACTTTGAAGGTGATAAAGATTTGGAGTTCATGTCAAGATTCAGTCAAAGAAATTCCTAGAATATATGGATCCATATGAGCTAGGTCGAGTCTCTTATGGAGGAAAGAGTTGTTGTCTTTTCTATGGGTGGATAGGATTTGTTCTAAAGAAATTAGAACATAAGTATAATTCCCTAGTTAGGGTGGTTTCCTAGCATGTTTAGTCCATAAGGTATGCCCTTAAGACTGTGACAAATCTATGTAGAAGAAGAGGAGTTGTGACCCATAGAGCGAGGTTTATCTCTGCAATATAGACCACAAATATGGAAGATGGTTTTAGAAGTATGTGTGGAGATAGAAGATCCAAAGGGGGGCAGAACCCAAGTAGAATATTGATTAGAAGAAATATGCCATATGAAGAATGGATTGACATGAAGAGGATTTGATTTTGGTGGATTCTCCATAGAGGTTTTGACATAGATATGAAGAAACCTATAAACAATTAGTCAATGGCCTATTAGTGTCTGATTTGTGACCCTAGTTCAGTCATCTACAGATTGCTAGAAGCATGATAAAAGGAGTAGTTCAAATATGTTCATAGATTAGACAAAAAGGAAATTGGCACACAAGAATAGTTATTTTGAGAGGACTCAAATCATTGTTAGGTGGAAGATTTGAAGAGCCCTAAATGAGGGCAGTGTTGTGGGTCCTAGATTAGTAAATAATTGACTATGGTTAGGAAAATTGGTGGCAGTCCAAGTACAGTAAAATGTTGTTAGGTGACTTTCAAAGAAGATCATAAGTCTTGTACTTATGAAGGACAACAAGAGTGGTAGAAGGGCAGGTGTATTAGGCCTAAGGATGTACATACTTTGAAGGACTAAAGCAACAGTCAAGTAGGCCATCCAACTAACCCTAGTTCATTGTATTGCAAAGGATTGATTCAGTGAGAAGAGGGGCATCCTCCATAGCCCTGTACTTGACATCTTGGAGCAGTAGTATGGGAAAAGTGGGAATACCAAAGAGATGTTCACAAATGGAGTTGTGAATAGCTTATCGAAGAATCTAAGTGTTTCAGACCTTGAAGGAAAAAGGAGGTAGCTAGAGGGCAGAGTTTGTTGAGCCAATTTCAGTAACCTAAAGGAGTTCATCTCATTGATAGAGGGAGATTCAGGAGTTGCAGAATGAGAGGCAAGAGGACTTGCTAGATGTGTTCAGGACATGTGGACTGAAAGGGTTGTGTGTGGCCACCATCAACAAGTAGGTCAATTTTTTTCTTGTTAAGGTCAGATTGGTTGTCAAAGGACTAACACCAAACTGTAGTTGTATTCCTTGTATCATTGTGATTGTAAAGGGCCATGATCTCTAGTATGGGAGATCTAGCTTGTTGTATTTTAGTTTGTAAAATAATGAAGAAGGGTTTGAAAAGGTTAAAAATTGTCATGTGCACTAGTTGATTCATTGATGTGTGTATATTTCATTGTGTATTAAAGTAGATGTGTTGTGGCACTTGAGTGTGTTTGCATCAAAGGTTCTAAGACTAAACCCATATTCTCATGTGTCATGGAATTCAACATATTCCTTGTTCACCTAAGAACTACCTATAACTCATCTTAGGCTACTCATGTCCACTCTCAACTCATCCAACTTAACAAGTTTCCAAGACAAGGCTCACTTCCAACCATGGCAGTAAAATAACTAACATAGTTCACATCTTGACATGCCATATCACCTAGCGCGTCTTATAATGCCTTGGCACTATGCGACACATGTTAGCATCCCATGCATTCCTTGGCATGCTTTGTCACTCCCTAGCACACACCGCCACTCTCTGACATGCCCTAGAAATCTAGCATGCCCTGGCATTTCCTAGCTTATAACATTGTCACTCCCTCCTTAGCACACCTAAAACTCACTGACACTCCCTATCGCACATTCTTATTCATTAATTTCCATGAATTTTGAATTATTTCTCCCTTTTGGTTCCATGGCACTCCCTAACACTCGCTGGCACCCACTGATACACCCTGGCACTTGGCACATCTTGGCATGTTGGCTTGAAACTCTAGCATTTCTTGGCTCTACCAAGAATACCTTGTCACTCCCTCATTAGCACACCTATGACCCTATAACACTCCCTGTCACACACTCTTATTCATCCATTTCCATGCATTTGAAGCCAGTGCTCCATTTTGTTTCCTTGGAAGTCCCAAACACTCCCTGATATGCATTGGCACACCCTGGCACCTGGCACATCTTGGCATGTTGCCCTAGCCTCTAGCATGCCTTATAACTACCTAGCATATCTTGTCACTCCCTCCTTAGCACACCTAGAACTCACTGACACTTCATGTCACAAACTCTTATTCATTTATTTCCATGCATTAATTTGACCTAGTTCTCCCTTGTATTTCCCTTTCACTCCCTAACACTTCTTAGCACGTGTTGGCACACCTTGGAACCTAGCACATCTTGGTTGCATGCTTCCTTGGCACTCTAGCATGCCTTAACACTACCTAGCATACCATGTCACTCCCTCCTTAGCACACCTGGAACTCACTAACACTCCTTGTCACAAACTCTTATTCATTCATTTCCATGCCTTTTTATGTAGTTCTCCCTTGAGTTTCCCTAGAATTCAGTAACACTCCTTAACACGCATTATCACGCCTTGGAACTTGGTACATATTGGCATGCTTCCCTAGCACTCTAGAATATCTTGGCACTACCTAGAATACCTTGTCACTCCCTCCTTAGCGCACTTGGAATGCGCTAACACTCCCTATCACACACTCTTTTTCATTCATATCCATGCAATTGAAACTAGTTCTCTCTTGTGTTTCGCTAACACTCCCTAATTCTCCCTAGCATGTGTTGGCACAACACCCTAGCATCTGACACATATTGGCATCCCTAACATGCCTTGGAAATCTCTAGCATGTGTTATCACTTCTTGGCATTCCCTGGCACACCTTGGCACTCCCTAGTTGTCATGCCCTTATAGATAGCCTTACTTTTTTTTCCGATTTGGGAACCCAACCAAGTCATTGAAAAAATAGTGTTGTGCTTAGCCCAAAGTCTCCCTTTGTATGAAAATACTTTTGTCCAGCCCCTTATCACAATCGTAGGCTTGCCTCCTACAAGTCCTATTCTAAAATTCTTCTAACACACTTCATCCTTAGGACACCTGGAATTCATTGACACTCCCTGGAACACACTCTTATTCGTTCATTTCCATGTATTTTGACCTAGTTATCCCTTATGATTCTTTGACACTCCCTAACACTCCTTTACATGCATTGACATTGTCTTGCATTTGTTAGCACACCTTTTCATTCCTTGGCATGCCCTAACACTCCTTAGTTATCATGCTCTCACAACTACCCTTACTTTCTTTGCAACTTGGGAATCCAACAAAATCCTACCTCAACTACAACAAGTTCACCACGTTACAATTACTACAACTAGACTATTCCTTATTCACCTAAGAACTTCCTATAACTCATCTTAGGCTACTCATGTTGAATCTCAAATCATACAACTTAACAAGTTATGAAGACAAGGCTCACATCCAATCATGGTTGTAAAACAACTAAATAACTTAATTTACATCTTGATATGCCATACTTTACACTACCTACAAATATTCAATTCTCATGAATTTTAGGGAAAGGGAATCATTTTTCGTATTGAATGTGGCTTGGGGACATAATGGTAGCATGGATGGGTAGAAGTGATAGGTTCGAGCATGGTTTACTAAGATATATAATCCTAGCATTAGAGAATGAGAAGTGGTCATAGGATGTGATGACATAGGGGCTAGGGGGCCTAGAGGGAAAGCAACAAGAGCAATTGGTAGGTGAACCCCAAATAGGTGTGATATGGGGATTAGGGGCCACATTATCACAACCCATAAGCCCTTAACCCATAACCACAAAATTCCCTATCTCCTTAACCCCCAAGACATAATCCCTTAACCCTTACGCTCATAATCCATAACTCATTAACCCCTTGATCCCCTTAAACCCTAATCCACTAACCCCTTAACCCCTAACATCTAACTTAGAATCCCTGAACCACCCTCAAAATTCATGACATTGTAACTTTTGGAGGTAGTTTTTTTGGACAACCCCCCAAAGAAAAAGTCACTAGAATTGAACTTTTAGAGGTTGTTGTTAAATGTCCGCCTCTAAATATTCAATTCTCATGAATCTTGGGGGATGGGGATCTTTTGGTGTATTGAATGAGGCAAGTGGACATAAGGGTAGCATGGATGGGTAGAACTGAGAGGTTCAAGAGGGTTTACTGAGATCTATAATTATAGCATTAGGGAATGAGAAGGGGCCTCAATACCTCATGACATAGGGCTAGGGGGCCTAGAGGGAAGGAAATAATAGAAATTGTTTGGGGAATCCCCAATAGTGGTGATAAGGATATTAGGGGCCCCAAAATCACAACCCATAAGCCCTTAACCCATAACCACTAAATTATTTATCCCCTTAAGCCCAAATCCATAATCTCTTAAACCCTACAATCATAACTCATAACTCATAAACCATTAAGCCCTTGATCCCTTAAACCCAAAGCCAGTAAGTCCTTAACTCATAACCCCTAACTTAGAATCGGTAAACCCCCTAAGACCTAACCCCTTATCCTCTTAAACCCTGATCCGTAACCCTTAACCCCTAACATAGAATCGCTAAACCCCATAAGACCTAACCCCTTATCCTCTTAAACCCTGACCCATAACCCTTGACCCCTAACCACTAAACCCCTTAGCCTGCTAACACCTAAATCCCATAACCCTTAAGCACTTAACCCCTAAATCCCTTGAACCCTAAGCCCTTGGTGCGTAACCATTAACCACTAATCCATTATCCTCTAACCCCTAAACCCCATAGACCTCAACCTCTTTTCCCTCAGCACCCTAAGCCCTAACCCTTTATCCTTTAACCTTAACCCATAACTCTTAAACTGCTTAACTCCCATCGAAACCCATAAACCCTAATGAATTTAAGCCCTTAGCCAAGGGGGCCCAAGGGTGTAGTTTTAGGGTCATTAGGACCAAATTTGGGGGTTCCTAAAATTAGGAGAAGTTGAATCGTATGAACAAAAAGGTGGGAGGGTTATCTTATTGTGTATTTAATGGAGCAAGGGGAGGTCCAAGAATGGTTTAGTAAGATCTATAATCCTAGTATTATAGAATGAGAAGGTGGCTTAGGACCTAATGCCATATGGGCTAAGGGGCCTGGAGGAAGGAAACGAGAGAAATTGACAGGGGAACCCCAATAATGGTGATAAGGGGATTAGGGGCCCCATTATCACAACCCATAAGCCCTTAAACCATAACCACTAAATTCCCTACCCCCTTAACCCCAAGCCATAATCGCTTAACCTGTACACTCAAAACTCATAACGCATTAACCCCTTGACCCATTAAAACTTAATCTACTAATCCCTGACCTAAAATACACAAAACCCCCAAGCCCTAACCCCTTATCCTTTTAACCCATGACCCTTAACCCCTAACCCCCACTAGTACATATGGGCAGAAAATTCAACATCGTACTCTAATAAATCAATCATACAGTCATATTTTACTTGCAAATATTTGTTGTATTTAAAAAAAAAACCTCGACATTTGTCGAATATCCAACAATATGTTAGTTGGATATCTGATGACAATTTTGTACTTCAGGTATACAACAACAATTGAATGTTCATCAGATATCCGATGTTTAATCGAGTCAATTATTTATCCATCAGAATACTAACATTTGACAAGGTCAATATTTTTCTAGTTGGATAATGTATCTCTGGTCAATAACCGTTGAAAGTCCAAAGAAATGGCTATTTTGGGGTCATAATGCAAAAATATTTTATTTTGTTAATTTCATTACAAATTTTAAACACTATTGATCTGTGTTTTTTTAAGATAATCATCACTGAAAGATTGGTGAGGAAAAATGTTGCATAACATTCCTCCAAGAGGACAAGGAGATGTGAGATATAAATTGGAGGATTTGGGTGATTTCCTTTCCTTGTTTCATTCAAATCCCTCACTCAATTCAAAATTACTCAAAAGAGAATTTCAATCTCTAAAGTTTGAACATGCCAAAAATTGATTTGTTTCCAACCAATTTTTTTGCAGTTGAACATCATGCAACATTGAGTGCACCCGTCATGTTTCCTATGGGATGGGACCTATCTATGAATACCTTGAAAAACATAAAGGAAACCTGTGTACTAAGGCTTGGTTGGACCAACATATAACACCACAATTTTCATTTCAATTGGCAATGATGGAATGGATATTGAAATTTTCCCATTACTAACATTTGTCTTGGAATTCCCATCTAATAAACAAAACATCCTCACATGTCAGCTAAAGAATAGAAATAAAAATAGTTTCACTCATTAATGCATTGAGCATACAAGAAATGGAGAAATCAACTAAGATTCTTCATATGAATCCAGGGCACTATGAGGCATGCAAGAGCATTTTTCTTAACATTGTACTGACATTAATCCGTTTGTGTAACTATAACATTAGACTATATCATATATATACTGCATATCAAAACTAAGGCCAACAATGTTATCATGATCCATGAAGCTACCAATGATTAGGTCTGAGGCATTAACATTTATTTTATGTAGGTTTTAATCCTGTACAAAAATTACTTGCAAACAAATTCTTAAAAACTGAAAATATACAATGGTGAGAAACACAAAACTAATACACATCAATTTTCCCCTAGATCCCCAAATCGGGACTAACAAATTGATTTTTCATTATATTCCTTCAATGTTACAACACATATATCTACATGTCGAAGCATTCATAAACCATAATCCATCAACCATGGATTAAAACAAAATTGTAGTTCTAATGATCGGATCTACAAGATAACATGGGCAGAAAACCATCATGCCCAAAACCATGTGCAAAATCCATGCACAAAACCATAGGCAGGTCCACCCACCTAACATAGGGTCCAAAAAAAAATACACCCCCTCGAACCACCTACTTCATGCGTGAGGCTAGTCATGGAAAGAAAATAACACACACCCAACAGTTCATGCCTGTTATGTTGTATAACATACCATAACATCTTATAATCAACCCATGCACAAAAGCTAAAGTCGGTTTGTGATTGAAAATAATGTTGATTAGGTTTAGGTTTTTATATGAATTAGTAAATTTAATCAAAACCCAATAGGTGGTTGTCCAAATTAGAGAAACAACCCATCTTTCATCACTAACTTTCACAACCCTTATAATGCATATACACATCTTAATGGAGTATGTATGACTTCCAATAAACCATCAAAACCTAGATTAGATCACTTGAAATTAGTTTGGTCTAAGTCCTAAGAAAACCCTAAGGCATCAATCCCAACTTCCAAAGTTATCTATAGTACTCCCAAGCTTTCACCTGAAATTTGTATTTGAATTGATACATACAAAGAAAAAACAACAAGTATTTGACCCCATTCCCATAAACGAACCTTGAGAACTGGGTTAACATAGTAACTGTCCCAATTATTGGTATAGTTAAGGCGATATTTGTTACAAATGCGTCCTAATAAAAGAATTTCAATGTGATTTATAGTCCTCAAGAAGTTGTATAAGGTTAGACAAATGGCACAAGAAAAAATCAAGCAAATTAAGGGGAGAATGAGAAGGAAAATAATTTGCTTAAGCTTGTAATTTTTTACAAAGGATAGATTTCAACACTTGCAATTATTTTCAAAGTCTCAATGTTGCATACAAATTCAATTTATGGTTTGAAATGAACTGCATCAATTCTATCAAAGTTACAAATGAACTCAATCCATAGTTAATAAGAATACTAAAATACAACTTGAGAACTTGTCATCCCTTGTTCCTCTTGGGGAAGAGTTATTAATACCATAATCAATAGTTGGGATAGTAATTTCCCAATTCATTGCTCTCAATCATTGACCAATTCAATGTCATTGTTCTTCCAACATATAAAAGTGTTAAGTGAATTTGATAAATACTTACATCGATTACTTCTGCGCTTAAGCTTGATTTCGTAATCAAGATCAACCAAAATTGATTGTGGGCACACAATAATATCCATCTCCTAATTATTTTCCATTGGGCATGACAAATTTTGATTCACTGCTTTTTATGTAACCCTTTGCAACCTTCACTTGACCATTAAATTATGTAAGTAAACAATTGTTTCCCTTCAATCTTGTATTTGAAGGTAGTAATTGTGGTTCCCTTCCAATAAACAAATTCTTCTGAGATTCCACAAAATAAGAAGATAATATTAAACATGAAAATAAACAATCATAGAACTTACCTATGTTATTAAATCACCAATTGGGTCATGAATATGTTTTCCCGAAGTCAATGGAGTTTGTTTTGGTGAAGCCTAACTAGGACTCATGGAACTCTGCTAAAACTTAAATCGTTTGCATAAATACCATGGAATCAAAAGATGAAGGGTTAAGTTACAAAAACAATGCTTCATTAATTACACGTCCTACAACAATAAAACCATGTTCATATTAGCGATGCGCTTTTAAAATCTCAACCTTCAAAGATGACATACATCAAAAATTAAATAGTCTACACATGTAATTCTTACATTGTTGGCTATTTTTGGATCAACTCAACCATTTTCTTTTCCCACCTCAATGGAAGCTTTTAATTCCATTAATTATTCAACAACTTCTTTCAATATTTCAATTTCCTTGCCTTTTTTCTCTCAATTTCTCTTATGTATTATGCAATTTCTTCTTGTAAGCACACTCTTTTCCAAACAATTCAATTGGAGTGATTCCAAATCCAACCCCACATCTTAAGTTGTTGAACTCATCCTTTTAGTTATTACACAATGATTCCTTTCATGTTGTTAAAGACAATGGATCAACTACCCTACTTTTTGGGACTTCAACCAATTAATCAAACTCTATTCTCAATTAGATTAGTGTGCACTCTTTGCTAACTTAAGTTGTTACCTCTCCTTATCACTTTCTGATGTGAATATCAGTTCACCCATTCCTTGTTTACTTCAATGGTATATTAAGACGACTTTAGTTGTTGGACATGATGTTGGTGATATCTCTTTAGGAAGACATACTTAAATTTAAAAGCAACAAGCTAGTGTTGCTTTGATAGCTCGTGTTCTTGAGAGTTGTGATCATATTTCCTATGATTATGCATAAGGAAAACCTTAATGCATATTTTTTCCATGAATATGTTTGATAACGATACTGCATTTCTTTTGAGAAATCAAGAGAACATTCTTCTAATTCACATCATGCTCTATGTACATAACATCTATAGTCTTATCTAATACTCAATGTATAACTAGATTTCTAGTGTTGGTGAATATATAAACAATTTGATTATTAATTCTAATATAGACAAGATTAAAAACCTTATCTTGAACCAAATATCTTAAGTGTAGAGCATGAAGTTCAACATACTTCATCTTGTTGATCATCATGTCAAGTGCACTCATTATCCAATCGATTGTCTCATTGACTACTTTAGTAGTTGTCTTAACTGACTATTTTTTATATAGTTGTGATGAACCAACATAACCCAAGGATTCAACAAAAGTTCTAAAACACCCCATCAACACAATTTTTAGGAGGTTTAGGAGGTCAAATTACACTATCAAGACAACCCCCCATAATTGTAGCTTCCTAAAGCCTAAGTAGATATCAAAGCTAAAGAAACTTAGCTTTTGTTAGTGGTTTGGTAAACATACCAACAATATGATCACTAATTCTATAAAATACAATATTAACAAACTTCTCTTGAACCAACTATCTTAAGTAGAGAGCATGAAGTTTGACAAACTTCATCTCTCTACATACAGCAATGACGTCAATAACTTAAATTACATTTTGATTATCACAATGTATAGTTCTCAATGTTTCAATAGGAAGCTTAATTTCTGCTAGGAGTTGTCAAATTCAAATTGCCTTTGGACCTACATTAACCACACCATGGAACTTGGATTTTGTGATTAACAAAGAGACTACTTTTGTTTCTTACATGACGAGATCATTGGCCCATAAGTGAGGTGAAACACATAGCCAATGGTTGGCTTGCAATCATAATTGTCACTTGCCAAATTGAATTAAATGAAGATGACCAATGAATCAAAACTGTATAAATACTTAATGCTAATGTGAGAGTTACCCTTGAGATAATGAACAAGACTCTTTGTAGCTTTCTAGTGGCTTTCACATGGAATATGTAGCATAAACTGAGACACCAAAATGACAATAAAGGACATGTTTGGTCGACTACGATTTAAATATATAAGGCTACCATCCAACTATCAATAAAGAGTGGCATTTACTTTGAGAAACAAACAAGCTTTAGTCAACTTGACACCTAATTGAAGAGGGGTGACACATGGATTACAATTTTCCACCTAAAAAAATTTCAACATATCCATTACATTTTTAAGTTGAGAAAGAAATAAATAATCAGAGAGAGTTAGAACTTGAAGAGTAAGAAAGTAGAGCATAAGCTCAAGATATGTCATTTCAAAAGTGACATTAAATAATTTCTTCAATCTAAGAATTAAATCAATAGTATTGCTTGTTATAACTAAATCATCAATATATACAACAACAGTTAAAGTATCACCATGATAATGTAATGCATAGATATTGTGATCAGATTCACAGTGTTTGAATCCAATATTGAAAAAGAAATGGTTAATATTTGCATACTAGTCCTCGGGGCCATACTTCAAACCATACAAAGACTTCCATAATCAACAAACAAGGATGGAATATTCAATAGGGTTAGAGACTTCAACAATCAACAAACATGCACCATGTCTTGGAAGCACAAATGAATCCAACCTCGGGGTAGTAGAGACACCTATGGAGCGCATTTGATACGCGTTTTGAGTCGAGGACCTAAATTTTCGACCCCTTACTCACCCCACCAGCTACTTTTGGGACATTTCCTTAGTTTTCTGAATGGCAATGTCGATTCCTAACACCAAAGAAGGAGGACCTTGTTCTTATTCTTGACTCTACGATTGCTTTCCCTCTTCCTTGCTTTCTCAGAATCCTTTTGTGTCAAAATTCCTTCTTGTTAACAAGAGGGTTTCTCCTCGAAACCCCAACACCATTCTCAACATCAATTTGACCTTCCTCCGTCATCGGGGAAAGGCTCTCATTCACCAGTTCACTAAAGGATGGTGATGCCAATGGCACTTGAGAGGAAGTATAAGAAAGAAAACAAATCGAAGAAATTCCAAACTTTTGAAACTTTTGAAAACCCTAAGAAAGTCATAACACATCGTATGTCTTCCTCCAATCTCTATGACGAAAGGGAAACCAAACTCGGAGCTAGAGAACCCTAAGAAGAGTTTTGTAGCCCTTGAAAAATGGCCTTGGTCCTTGGGCTAGCCAAAACTAGAGACCCAAACAATGCACAATTGGAACAGGGAATAGGGCCTTTGAACAGTTAGATGGTTGCCATATCAAATTCTTAACTTAGTTTTCTAAAGGCTTGGAAGGCCTGGAAACCCTGACATGGTCATATTTTGATCTGAATTCCAAATGTGAACAGGTAAAATCTTTGGGTCTAGCCCAAATTTGTTGAAAAACCCCTCCTACAGTGCATAATCCACCAACTCCTCCTCCTCCACGTGGGTTAGAGAGTAAGAAACCAATATCTCATCTGAAAAGAATATTTGATGAGTAGTTGTGTGTCTTCAAAGGGTTTATCATGGTGGCCATCTCTGTACTTAAAAATATATATATCATGTGGATAAAAACATCATGGTTATCATTTAATATTATCTGACAAGGATATTAGAGCTTGACATTATCCAGATACCATTCACTCTTTGTCAAAACTACATCGTGCTCTAGTTTGAAAATCGACACCCCTTTCTTCCTCTGAAATTTTTCCATGGGCCTGTAGGATTTCTCCATTGTTGAATTCCTCTCCCATGGTAGAGATGTTTTAATGTCCTCTTTAACTTTTTTACTCCATGATATATATATATATATATATATATATATATATATATATATATATATATATATATATATATATATATATATATATAAACTAATCTAGATCCATCTCAACTCTATATCTACCAAGCATTGAGAGGGAGGGATCAAATCTCTTAAGGTGAAAACCTATTTTAGAGGGAGAGAGATTTGATCCCTCTGAGCACTTGATAGATACAAAGTTAAGATGGATTTGGTCATACACAATGGAAAAAATAAAAAAAACATGAGAAGACAAAAGGATTGCAAATTCAACATGATTTCTACTATTAAAGCATTTATAATATTGAATAACTTTAAAAAAAAAAAAAACAATTTTTTTTATTATATTCTAATAATTTTATTATTATTATTATTATTTATATTATGGTAAAAGTTTTGCTTAAAATGTTTTGACTCATTTGAATTTCATTTCTGCACTCCCTTCAAATTTAACTCATTTGAATTTCATTTTCGCACTCCACTACAAATTTATGAGGGTATGGCCAAGGAGGATTGGTAGTTTAACCACCGCTCAATTAACAACACAATCGAGCAGAGCTGTAGAATGGGAGACCTAACACTCTTTAATCGATACGATAGTGCATTGCAAAGTTAGACTCATGAAAATATGATGAAGCGGTGACAGTACTTGAAAGGATAGTGCATTACAGAGTTTGACTGAGGAAAAGTTGATGAAGTGGTGAGAGTACTTCAAATCAGGAAAATATGATGAAGTGATTATTATTCATTTTCAAGAAGAAGAGGACCCCTCCTCCCCCATCTATGGAAGAGGTTTATGAGAAGGTAAGCATTTAAGAAATTATTACATGTTTAATGTAGCTTCCATGGATGATCAGACTAAGTAGCTATGATGGAATCTATTGTGTAAATTATTTTTTGGTTGTGGTAGATGAACAAGAGAGGCAATGTGATTAACAAAAATATGAATAATTTGGACACAAAGGTCTAGATATAAGAAGAAAGGTCCGATTCGTTCCTTCTCATATCGCTCCAAGCACAGGTTATGCACATCCTCAAGAATAAAAAAATGTATGTACATATGCTCTACATTTTGAACATTTGTGTGGGTTTTAAATTTGTTTAAGATTACTATGTTTTAATCATAGAAAACAAAATTATGCACATTGATTTCAAACTTTTGTGATCCATATCGCTATCAAAATGTATTTCGGATTAATCACATTGTTTTTGAGTCAACGTTTCGAACCATCTATTGTGGTTCATCCTCAAGACAAGGATGAAAAACCATATCTATCATCTGGTATAAATAGCAGAGTTTCCTCAGGGCCTGTTGTGGTCACCAACAACCCCCCTCTTTGTTTGATATTAGTAATAACATCAAGCAAAGGGGGACCCTTAACCAAAAAATCCAAAAAATATTTTTGTTTGAAAAATATTTTGTATTAACTCCCTAAGAGCTATATCGCATCGCAAGGAAAAAAGGAGCGCTTTCCCAAAGCGCATAAATACACTGAGGAGGAGCGACGCGAGAACTCATCGCATCGCGTGCATTAAAAGCGCTCAAAAAGGGAAAACCTAAAGAATCGCCGACGGCCGATATGCGACGTCGCACGTCGCAATGTCGCATAAGCAGCACAAAGTAACAAAGTGAAAAACCTTGCGACCTTGCGATCTTGCGATATGCGATCTACGACCGTGCAAAGCTGCGACCTGCGATCTATGGTGTGCGACAAATGAGACTATCAATTGTTGCGATGCCACCTATTTACATCGCAATCTTCGATGCTGCGATGCAAATCGCAGAAGCCATTCGTCGCAGGCATTCCTCGGCATGATCTGTGAGCTCAAAATTAGGCGCGCACCTTACGGGAAATTAATGATTGTACGCCTGTGTATCCAAAGATGATTATGTTGCGTTTTTCGAAGAGTCAAGTCATAATGGGTGACATGATTATGCATTCATTAGAACTTAATGCTTTCACGTCAATATTTTCTTCTGTCTCTTTTCATTTACGTGAACTATAAGTCAGCTACTGATATAAATCTATATGCAGGAAACATCTAAGGAAAAGCGCCAGAGCTAGAAGAACAGAGAGGAGATGACTTCGCAGATGGATACTGCATACAGCAGGACCGCGGATCCCAGAGTATCACTCAACAAATGCTGATGGAAATAGGCTATCTAGGACTCAGAGTCAAAGGCGCACAAAAGCAAAGCGTTTATGAAAGATCCTGAGTCCCAAATTGGGTAAAGCAAAAAGAAAAACGCTTAAGGGGAAAGACGTCTCAGAAAATCCTGGAAAAAAGAATGGAAACAAGTTTCAATTGAGAAAATTGTTCAGGCAACAAAATCCCCAGCTCATTGAGTCATTCGCACGGCCGGAAACCGAAATAGCAACAGCACAATCAGTTTGAAAGAAATCTGAGTTGTACTAAGTATACACGCCGTGAAGACACTCCTCCAGAAGAACACTTTCAAAAATATCTTCTAGTTTGTCAGAAAGAGGTGCCAGATCTTGTTATTTCTAATTTTCAAGCTCGAACTAAAGGAAAGGACAAGCAGCCGACTCTTTCACGGCAGACAGCGCATCGCTTATAGCACTAAGGAGCAGATACAAAAATGGTTAGAAATTAGATTCAGTTTTTAGAAATAAATTTGTTTTAGTAAAAGGGCGGTCATTTGAAGCCGTTCCCTAAATTTGTGTAATTAAAATTAGCCGGTTAGTAGTATTTAACCCTTCTCGTTGCATTGGAGAAGGGTCCGGAAATTTGTCAAAAAACGTGTCCTCAGAACATGCACTTTTGCACCCTCGAAGGGGGTTTTTGATGAATGGACGGATCAAGATTTATTTATGTTTGCATTATACCTGCTGCTGATGTTGCACTTCTGTACTCTTAGTAGGCATTAGAAGTAAGTAGAAATAGATCATTATTGCTTAAGGTCTGTGAGTATAAAATCAGTCATAAATGGTACTTTTATCTCTTGACGAGTTTCTGCTTGCATTCTTAGAGTAATATACAGCTGATGTTGTTTATATGTTAATGTATGAATGAGTGGACTACCATTTGGCACTTTTGTACGGTGGAGTCATTGATTTGTGCTTAATACATGAATAACTGATTACGCGATATGCTGTTCACAACCGTTTTGCTTAACTTTTTATGCAGGATGGTTCATCTTAATTGATTTATATTCTCATAATCGCTGAATAATCTTCATTACCAGTTATTGCGTGAAATCTTTCTAGATCGCATAATGGAAAAAGTTCTATCCCGGGTTAGCGTAGACTAGATGTGTTGTTCTTGATAGATTAAAGTAGTATAAAATGCAGTCTCAGAGTTTAGAATTAGATTAGCTTAGAAATAATTCCATATTTTCATTATCATATGCTATACACACACACATCACCAAACTCTACACACACACACACCCCCTTAGAACGGGAAGCTGGTCCCGTTATCCCCAGTCGGACCCGCTACACCAAACGGGCACGGAGCCGCCAACCAGGTTCCCGACCAGGTGGGTATCCCCCTTATTGTTGACCCGATTTCAGGGCCCTCAACATATTTTGCGCTAGAAGGAGGGCACGAACTATGAATGGCACCTAAAGAAACATCTAAATACCATTCTGAGAGTAATACACCCTCATCAACTCCCTCGACTTCTCCAACACAGTTAAACCCAGAATTTGAAGTCGCTCGAGTATCTACCACTGCTACATATTCGAATATATCAGACCAATCTATCATTGAACCCCCTAAAATTCGAACTTTGATTCGTAAACTCCAGGGATTCTCTATTTTTAACCAGAAGTCTGATAAATCTAAAAGCAGCGTGACTTCGCAGTACAACCCTGCTCATCCCCTTACCAGATCAAAGAGTGAAAAATTTGGCATACAACCAAGTGAACTCCCTCTCCCTACCAGGAAAAGAGCAAGGAAAACACCACCAGAGTCTGACAGTCAGACTCCTTCATCCACTTCGTCCATATCAACTCCCTCACCGCGAAGTCAACCACCCACTCTTTCATTCCAACTCACTCATCCATCTTCTACAAACCTTCCTCTTCAAACATCAAATATCTTAATATCTTCATCTTCTCAGCATCAGAGATCATCTTCTGCACTTCCATTAACTAGCAGCTCAACGATGGCCCAGTCTCCATGGAACAATCCTGGGGCGGTTTTAATGCCTCCACCCCTGAGCCCTATACCGGCCCATCCTGAGAAATGGCTGCCTAAATTCAATCCGGAAGCAGGCATGCTAGCCGAGGAACATATCAATAATTTCATGCTTTCTGTTAATCTCAACGGAGTCACTAACGAAGACGCTGTTGTCCGGATTTTCCCTTATACAATGCAAGGAACAGTCGGGTCATGGTACTTTTCGTTACCTTCCGGATCCATCACAAGCTAGGAAATTTTTCAAAGTCAGTTCCTCACCAAGTTTGGTGATGATAGATCCACGGCGACATTGATCAATGACCTATCTAATCTTAAGGCTGAGGCTAGAGAACCCATTAAAGATTTTAACTTACGGTTCAATAAGATCCTCAACAAAATCCCCGCTGCCTCACAACCCAGCGAGGAAGTAAGATGTGAATGGTACATCACGGCTTTACCTCCAAACTTGGCTATCTTCGTAGATAGGGCAAACAAGACCACCTTAGTCGACAACTTGACAGAAGCGTTAGCAGTGGAAAAACGCGTGGTAGCCCTAGAAAAGAGATCTGCTATAGAAGAACGCAAATCTAAGAAGATCTCTTTCAAAGAAGACACCAAGAAGAAGCAAACGAAAGACCCTTTCGATTTGGAAGGATTACAAAAAGTGTTGAAAGCCATGTCCAATGAGATGATTGATATTAAGAAACAAGTATCAGAGACCTCTTCGAAAAAGCCCTTTAGGACTTTTAAAAGAAATCCTCCCATGGAGGTAAGACCACCTAGTGTTGTCTCAAATGTTGAATCTGAAGAAGACGAAGAAGAAGAGAATACCAATAAAGGGCAGACCGACGAGGAAGAGGTCGTAGAATTACAAGGAATGTGGGACTTCATCCTCCCACAAGAAGAGGATCAAGAAGCATTTCCTGTTAGCACGAGAAGCAAAAATCAACTTGATCCTCCCCTAACTACCCCAAAACAAAAGGGCGCAAACCCTGCAACAAAAGAGAAGGTCGCAACAAAAAAGACAACTGCTAAAGCGACCCAGCTTAGCCCAGTCCAATCTGACCAAACACCTCCATCAAGAACACTAATAGTGTCGGATGAAATGGAGTATAACATCATTGATGACATGAAGAAGACTAGGGCTAATATCACTCTATATGAATTGAGTAAATTGAAACACCAGCAGAAAATAATGATGAAATAATTACATGCTGTGCCTACTACATCTTTACCTACAGCTGTAGCTTCCCACAATTTGGGAAGACCTCCAACCAACACGATCAATAAAATTGATCCAAATGACATCGCCTTGATTGGAGGAAGATCAAGATCTCATACTCCTCCTTTTCTTCTCACATATGAAACCTTCAACAAAAACGTGCACAATTGCTTGGTCGATTCTGGTGCTTCGACGAATATTTTACCCAGGTCAATATGTGCCAAATTGAATGTGCAACCTCAAAAATCCGCAGTACGTATAGTTCAGCTTGATTGATCCCAAGTCGAAGTGATTGGTGAACTTAATCAGGTGACCATAAGATTGTCGTCTAACCCAAAAGTGTGTCAGGTTATCGACATTCTAGTAGCTGATATCCCTGAGTTCTATGGTTTGATTCTTAGCAGGGATTGGTCGGAGAAACTCCACGGATATTTTTCAACCGATTGGTCGCACATGTGGTTACCATACAATGGTAAACCGAATCAGATAAAGGTTGAACGAGAGTTGCACCAAAAATACATAGTGACAGAACTGGAAGGAGAAAATGAAGCCATAACATACAATAGCAGCATTGTAGGCAATTACGCAATAGATTCTTTCCTAGGTAATTTCAATGCTCATATTTCACCATACTTAGAGAATTCAGTTTTATCCCAAGTTGAAAATTTCTCCCAAACTGATGACTCAAAATGTTTTAGATTTTTAGATAATTTTGTAAATACATATTTATTTTGGAAATTATATTTTGACGGATCTAAATCCAATGAGGGAGCAGGAGCAGGATGCGTTCTGATTAACCCAGACGGGAACAAGATTATGCTCACATGCAGACTTGAGTTCGATTGCACAAACAACACAACGGAGTACGAAGCCTTGGTTCAAGGCCTATACAAAGTAATCAGATTGAACGTTAATTATCTTCAAGTCTTTGGAGATTCGGAGATCGTCGTAAAACAGGTACGTAACACCATGCATTGCCTGTCAAGTCATTTAAAGCATTATCAATCATTAGTTCAAGATCTCACTGCACATCTCGTAGCATTCAACATCTCGTCAATTCCAAGAATTCAAAACGCGAGCGCAGACCTGTTAGCTAACGTAGCCTCTAGACTTATCCCTTCCGAAGATTTTAGTCCTGATAGGTTTTCAATAGAATTAATCTTTAGACCATCCATCCTTGACAATATCACCAATTGGAGAGTGTTCAATGACGATCCTGACATCGTAAATTTCCTTACTTCTGAAGGATCCTACTCAAATCAGATAATCGACGAAGACCATCATGATCACCAAATACAACAAAATGGCTCTGACAATGCTATACCGAAATCGATGGTCAAGTTAGAAGATTTATATGATTTGAAAAGTCAGTTTAAAAGGTCCGCCAATGCTAAACTTTGCAGTTCTACCCTGAACTATGAATTAGTAAACCTAGGGACCGATCAGAAGCCACAAAACGTTAACCTAGGTCACGGCCTAGCCCCTGAAGAGAAATCAGCATATATCCGTCTTCTGAGACAATACAAAAACGTTTTTTCCTGGAATTACGATGAGCTAAAGACATACAACACTTCTATCATTCAACATGTTATCCCTATGATTGACAATGAAAAACCTGTCCAGCAGAAGCTCAGAAAAATACACCCTAACCTAGAAAATCAGATAAAAACTGAGCTTAATAAGTTGTTGAGAGCCAGAATAATCTTCCCCGTAAGACATTCTAAATGGGTATCCAATATGGTGCCCGTTAGGAAGAAAAATGGAGACATTAGAATCTGTATCGATTTCCGAAATCTCAACAAAGCCTGTCAGAAAGATAACTTTCCCCTCCCACCTATGGAGCAAATATTACAGGCAGTAGCAGGCTCAGAATTAATGTCATTCCTGGATGGATTTTCAGGATACAATCAAGTACTGGTGCATCCCGATGATCAGTTAAAGACTACGTTCCGAACCAAATGGGGCACTTATGCATATCAGAAGATGCCATTTGGTCTGATCAATGCCGGAGCTACCTTTCAGAGAGCCATGGACATCACATTTAAAGGGTTAGTCAATAAATCAGTAGTGATTTACCTGGATGATATAACAGTGTACTCCAAAAAACGAAACAACCACCTCAAAGATTTGAAGCAAATCTTTCAAAGATGCTTGAGGTATGGGATTTCGCTCAACACAAAGAAATCTTTCTTTGCGTTAAGCGAAGGGAAATTGCTCGGATTCATAGTGTCAAAATCTGGTATTCATATAGAACCCGACAGAATCAAGGAAATTTCCAAAATATCCATACCCCATAACAAGAAAGCCATGCAATCCTTCCTTGGACAGATCAATTTTGTCAAAAGATTTGTCCCGGATTTTTCACGTATTATTTCTCCCTTACAAAATATGATAAAAAAGAATTCAAATTTCAAATGGGGTCTAGATGAGCACGAAGCGTTCAACTTAATCAAACAAGCTATCATCGATGCTCCATCTTTGGCCACCCCAAATTTTTCGGAATCTTTTATCTTGTACACTTTTGCCTCAGAGAAATCCTATGCCGCGATTTTGACCCAAGCAGATCAAGAGAAAGCGGAAGCTCCAATTGCATTCTTTAGCTCGAACTTACAAGGTGCTGAAATTAATTACTCAGACGTAGAGAAACAAGCATATGATGTTTTCAAAGCGATCAAATATTTCAGACCTTTCTTGCTTAAAGCCCACACTAAAGTCGTAGTACCGTTTCCGGTGGTAAGAAACCTTTTGGTGCAGAAAGACGTGGGCGAAAAGAGAGCTAATTGGATTACCGCTTTACAAGAATATGATCTTGAGATCAAACCAACAAACATCGTAAGAGGTCAAGGCTTCTGCAAGATGTTAGCCGGAGCATCGCAAATCCCGGAGAACTCATCTGAAGAGGTACAAGCGTATGAGGTAAGCCTAAACGATGCAGAATCACCATATGCTGACACCATTTATTTTCTTAAGAACGGGTATGCTCCATCACGTCTGGATCATAATAAGAAAAGAGCTCTGAGATTAAAAGCTAAACAATACCAGATCATAAATGATGTCTTGTTTAAAAGGAATTACGATTCTGTGCTTCTTAGGTGTCTTGAGAAAACTGAAGACGAAAAGGTTTTGCAGGAACTCCACGATGGACCAGCGGGTGGACACTATGCCGGAGATACGACTGCACATAAAATCTTGCGTGCAGGATATTATTGGCCCACGCTGTTCAAAGACTCATACAATCACGTAAGGAAATGCCAAGTCTGCCAGACTGCTGCAGGAAAACAAAGGAAATCATCCATGCCGCTACAACCAGTCATCATCGACCAACCATTCAGTCAATGGGGCTTGGACATAATAGGTGAGATCGTTCCTCACTCTTCTAAGCAGCATAAGTATATCCTTACGGCAACTAATTATTTTACCAAATGGGTAGAAGCAGTTCCTCTCAAGACAGTTCATTCTGAAAATATTATTGAATTCATAGATCAATTTATCATCACTAGGTTTGGATTTCCAACAGCATTAATGTTTGATAACGCTTCATATTTTTCTGGAAATGCTATGACTGAGTTTGCGCTTAAAAGAGGTTTCAAACTGAAATATTCTGCCAACTACTATCCGCAAGGTAATGGATTGGCTGAATCAACAAACAAGAACCTAATCAGAATTATCAAAATAACAATCGACCAAAACCAAAAGAATCGGCACAAAGCGCTGGTAAATGCTTTATGGGCTGATAGAATCACAAAGAAAGCTTCAATCGGCACTTCTCCCTTTAATTTAGTTTATGGGAGAGAAGTGGTTCTTCCGACTCACCTAGTCATTCCCTCTTTGTCTTTAGTGCAATATATCGATGAAGTATCTACTTCCTCTTTACAATTAAGACAAATGGAAATAATCAAACTAGAAGAACAAAGAGAACAAGCTAGGAAAACCCATGCTCATCACCGAGCGCTAATAAAATCTTCTTTTGACTCAAGCATCATAACCAGAAAAAACTTTCAGATGGGTGATTTAGTTTTGAAATGGGATAAGGCTCATGAAGAAAAGGGCAAACATACGAAATTTCAAAAGCTGTGGCTTGGCCCTTTTCAGATTGTAGAAGTCGTAGGCCCGTCTACATTCGTGTTGCAGGATCTGGCAGGAAGGAGAGATTCTTTACCTGTCAACGGATTGATTCTTAAATTATACTTTCCATAGAAGAGAATTCTTCTAAATTTTGTAGGAAAGATTTAGTTTTTAGTTTTTATTTTGTTTTGTTTTTTCTCTTTTTATGAATAAAACCCGTTGTGAATGATCATTTAAAAAGAATTCATGAAAGAGCATGCCAATTCTCTATCAGATTTTGATTTCGCTTGTACAAATAGCAAAATTTTTGAAAATCTGAATTTTATTATTGACAAATAGAGTTAACTTCACTTTGATTACGATACTCGTTTCAATCTCTAAAAAACTTTGACAAAAGCAACCTCTGGTAAAAGAATTGTTTTGTATCAGCACCATGAAAGGTATCATCAACAATAAAATAAGCATTCTCTGCAAAGCTGTTGTTTTCAAAAAACTCTATTATTGTCGTCCAAAGCTTTCTTAAGGAAAAACAATGACTTCCTCCCTGCTAAAAGGAAATTACAGCATTCAGAGAAACAATCCAAGCAAAACACTATATCTCAAAGAATAAGAGGTCTCATCACGAGCCGGCTTATCATGATCACAGATATTATAACTTGCTGACTTTGTCAATACTGTCTATCAAAACAGGGCAACGACTTAAGATTGTTGCAATCAAAAGACAAGAGGTCTCATCACGAGCCGGCTTGTTCAGCAAAAGTGCAAATCAAGTGAATGACTGTGTCATAATTTGGCCACCAAACCAAGACATTGTTCTTTAGAGAATTAAAAAAGGAAAAGTGTGTCAAAAAGGATTTTTATCTGGAATGTTGCGAGTAACCTCAAGCAGGAAAAGGGATCATTGCTGGATAACATGGTAACCCTGTCGAGGCTATGGACGCTTGCGGGCAGCAGAGGCTCTACCTACGACAAATGAGCATACTTTTAAGCCAGTACGCAGAGAAGACCTTATTTTATCTGTTATCAAGACCAAGTGATGTCTGATGCGAATGCAAGAAAAAACCTGAGGAAGCAAGAAATTGGGATATAAAAAGGGTTGAGACAAAATATCGTCGACAAGGTGAGGGGTAATCTACTCTATCTATCCATAACAAAATTTAGACATATAAAAATTTTGCTGTTTCGGAAGTAAACGATCAATAGAAATGCATAGATAACTGGTTCTTCACAGTGAATCGCCATTGTTGTGGTCACCAACAACCCCCCTCTTTGTTTGATATTAGTAATAACATCAAGCAAAGGGGGACCCTTAACCAAAAAATCCAAAAAATATTTTTGTTTGAAAAATCTTTTGTATTAACTCCCTAAGAGCTATATCGCATGGCAAGGAAAAAAGGAGCGCTTTCCCAAAGCGCATAAATACACTGAGGAGGAGCGACGCGAGAACTCATCGCATCGCGTGCATTAAAAGCGCTCAAAAAGGGAAAACCTAAAGAATCGCCGACGGCCGATATGCGACGTCGCACATCGCAATGTCGCATAAGCAGCACAAAGTGACAAAGCGAAAAACCTTGCGACCTTGCGATCTTGCGATATGCGATCTGCGACCTGCGATCTATGGTGTGCGACAAATGAGACTATCAATTGCTGCGATGCCACCTATTTACATCGCAATCTTCGATGCTGCGATGCAAATCGCAGAAGCCATTCGTCGCAGGCATTCCTCGGCATGATCTGTGAGCCCAAAATTAGGCGCGCACCTTACGGGAAATTAATGATTGTACGCCTGTGTATCCAAAGATGATTATGTTGCGTTTTTCGAAGAGTCAAGTCATAATGGGTGACATGATTATGCATTCATTAGAACTTAATGCTTTCACGTCAATCTTTTCTTATGTCTCTTTTCATTTACGTGAACTATAAGTCAGCTACTGATATAAATCTATATGCAGGAAACATCTAAGGAAAAGCGCCAGAGCTAGAAGAACAGAGAGGAGATGACTTCGCAGATGGATACCACATACAGCAGGACAGCGGATCCCAGAGTACCACTCACCAAATGCTAATGGAAATAGGCTATTTAGGACTCAGAGTCAAAGGCGCACAAAAGCAAAGCGTTTATGAAAGATCCTGAGTCCCAAATTGGGTAAAGCAAAAAGAAAAATGCTTAAGGGGAAAGACGTCTCAGAAAAGCCTGGAACAAAGAATGGAAACAAGTTTCAATTGATAAAATCGTTCAGGCAACAAAATCCCCAGCTCATTGAGTCATTCGCACGGCCGGAAACCGAAATAGCAACAACACAATCAGTTTGAAAGAAATCTGAGTTGTACTAAGTATACACGCCGTGAAGACACTCCTCCAGAAGAACACTTTCAAAAATATCTTCTAGTTTGTCAGAAAGAGGTGCCAACTCTTGTTATTTCTAATTTTCAAGCTTGAACTAAAGGAAAGGACAAGCAGCCGACTCTTTCACGGCAGACAGCGCATCGCTTACAGCACTAAGGAGCAGATACAGAAATGGTTAGAAATTAGATTCAGTTTTTAGAAATAAATTTGTTTTAGTAAAAGGGCGGTCATTTGAAGCCGTTCCCTAAATTTGTGTAATTAAAATTAGCCGGTTAGTAGTATTTAACCCTTCTCGTTGCATTGGAGAAGGGTCTGGAAATTTGTCAAAAAACTTGTCCTCAGAACATGCACTTTTGCACCCTCGGAGAGGGTTTTTGATGAATGGACGGATCAAGATTTATTTATGTTTGCATTTTAATACCTGCTACTGATGTTGCACTTCTGTACTCTTAGTAGGCATTAGAAGTAAGTAGAAATAGATCATTATTACTTAAGGTCTGTGAGTATAAAATCAGTCATAAATGATACTTTTATCTCTTGACGAGTTTCTGCTTGCATTCTTAGAGTAATATACAGCTGATGTTGTTTATATGTTAATGTATGAATGAGTGGACTACCATTTGGCACTTTTGTATGGTGGAGTCATTGATTTGTGCTTAATACATGAATAACTGATTACGCGATATGCTGTTCACAACCGTTTTGCTTAACTTTTTATGCAGGATGGTTCATCTTAATTGATTTATATTCTCATAATAGCTGAATAATCTTCATTACCAGTTATTGCGTGAAATCTTTCTAGATCGCATAATGGAAAAAGTTCTATCCCGGGTTAGCGTAGATTAGATGTGTTGTTCTTGATAGATTAAAGTAGTATAAAATTCAGTCTCAGAGTTTAGAATTAGATTAGCTTAGAAATAATTCCATATTTTCATTATCATATGCTATACACACACACATCACCAAACTCTACACACACACACCCCCTTAGAACGGGAAGCTTTTCCCGTTATCCCCAGTCGGACCCGCTACACCAAACGGGCACGGAGCCGCCAACCAGGTTCCCGACCGGGTGGGTATCCCCCGTGTTGTTGACCCGATTTCAGGGCCCTCAACAGGGCCCAAAAAGTAAATGTTGGAAATTCAAACAACACTTCAAACACTGCTCAAGTTTATAGTTTGCATCCAAATTCTAATATTGAGTTGTGCATAATTTTCTATCAGAATTTATTTCAGATTAATCACATATTTATTTTTGAGTCAACGTTTCAAACCATCTATTGTGGTTCATCCTCAGGACAAGGATGAAAAAACAGATCTGTCATTAGGTATAAATAATAGATATGCCTCAGGTGCCAAAAGTAAATGTTGGGAATTCAATTTAATAAATTAAATAATTTCAGTTATAAGATGAACGTTAAAGTATAGTTAGTTCAAAATAATATTCAAAGAAGTTAATTAGTTGGGAAGGGAAATAAAAATATAAAATGAATAATATTACTAATATAAAAAAACAAAGACCAAGGAAAAGTATATAACGTTTAAGAGAAGGTCAAAAACCAAAAAAGAAATAAGGTATAAAAAATAACTAATTTATATATTACTAATGTGCATGTCTTAATATTTAAAACAAATATTAATAGTAAAATAAAATTAAAATATTAAAATAAAGAATCATAATAATTAAAGATTGAACATAAGAAGAGCCACAAAATAGAAAATTGATACAAAAATTAAAAGAAGAAAAGAATGGAAAGGATCATTACCAACAAAATAAAAATAAATAAAATGAACAAAAATATGAAAAATAAAAATAAATAAAATGAACAAAAATATGAAAAATAAAAATAAATAAAATGAAAAAAACAAAATAAAGAATGAATAAAATCTATTATTAAAATAAACATAGAAGTGAAGATGAAATGGTAGGAACCCAACTCTTATTTAATTTCCAACCATCATCCCTATTGATATTCCTCGCATGATTTTCAATTTGAATGGCCTCCTGCAACTTCCTATGATGAAAGTGATCAATCCTAGCGATGACCTGGGAGTCCTTAATGCAGACATGGTGCATAGTTTTCTCTGCATGCTCAACTATAGCTCAGGAGTGATAACACATGTGTTTTATGTCTTCATCATGCTCTTGAATACAAATATTAAGGGAGCAACTCGATTCCCCAATGTAGGGAATCCCACAACAAGAAAGGATTGAATAAACCTCTTTCATGTCTTTAGGGTCAACCAAGTCCTTAACAGATTTAAGGGAGCTTTTGATGGTCCTAAGGGGGTTAAAGGTAGCTAAGACCTTATTTTTTTAAGGATATGATCAATCTTATCAGTGGTCCCATGGTCTGTGGGTTGCTCCATTAATCTTCGTATTCAAGAGCATGTTGCAGACATTAGACATTGGCATTCCCGCTCCTCATCTTTAGCTGAGCATGCAAAGAAAACTGTTAGGGTCCAACCCTAACCCCCTTATTTATGTAATAGGGTTGAGTCATAGTTATATTAGTTAAAGAGTCAATAAAGCCCATATTAATAATTGTAAGTGGTTGACCTGCATTTAAAGAAGGGACCACAGGTAGTTGCAAATGGGCCATGGTAATAGATAGATGGTATTAATAAGAACCATGGTACTGACCCATGGTATTGCATGTATGAATCCTATATAAAGGATAGAGACTCCCCATGAGGAGGGTCATGTCTTATTTTGTAATTGAGCCCAGCTCTATTGGAGGTTGCCCCCTCGAAGAGGTAAGTGAACATTGCTTTCCTTGCTGAATAATAAAATGCATGCTGTTATTTCTTATCGTTCTATGTTTTGGGTATATTTCTTCACATATTTGGTATTCTGGTAACTTCTCATAGGTCAAGAGCATAACAAGTGATATCAGAGCACTTTCTAGGGCCGGAGGGATCTCCATTTTTAGAAGAAAAAAAAATTGGCTAGAGACGTGTTCCAGCGTCTTGAAACCACGGGATCTATCATTGAGCGCATAAACCTGTGGATTTGGGGAGGCATGTACGCAGGAAATACAAGAGATGGTCACACTTGTTGGAATCCCTGTTAACCCCTATGGGTACCCCTTCGAGTAGTAGCACATTAGACAGAGCTGCGCAAGGACTGTCTTCCAAGTACCTTCTGGGTATATCAGAAGCCCCCTAGGCTCTCTTGAAACCTCGCCATAGGTAAATTGTTGGCCGTCTTGCTTCTACAGTACACCGAGAATAGCACTCAGGGAGATTACTCACACATGCGATAGGGTAGTCGGGTTGTATGGCTAAGGGTATGGTTGATCCTCCTTGGTTAGTTCCCTGAAAGATTGGGTCGAGTACTACTGTCAAACCCTTATGTATATTACGATCTGCAGCACCTGACACTCCTTGAGACCATAGTGCCCTTGTCTCTCTCTAGATCACACATCATCTTTGTCATATGAGATGTAGCAAGTTGGGTTCTGTCGCAGCAGCAACAATCAGTTCTGCCATTCAGATCTCTCAGATCTGCCATTCAGATAGAGTAAAAAAAAAAGTCTGAGACCCTCCCAAGACGCTTATAGGAGACTCATCCCATAAGAATCAGGTCGATGGGCTAAGCAAGGTGGTACCATTCACTTGTCAGCATCAAAATTTCAGGTGGTCCCAAAAAAAAATTCACAGTAATGACAAGTGCACCGGATCGGTGCATGGTACAAACCAAAGCTCAAGTTATGGCCAATGAGAAGATCGACACCCTTGAACAAAAGTTGTAGGCATTAGCGAAGCAGACCCAGACCTTAACTGACACAATCACAAAGGACAAGTCGGGGGAACAATCAGAGGCATATGCTTTTAATGAAAACCTTGAGGGTGAGTCTAGCCATTCTCTTGACTTCTATGGAAACCACCAACAATCCTAGCTTTGACCACCCAAGCTAGACATGTATAAATTTGATGGCTCTCATTCAACCATATGGCTAGCAAAAATGGAGCAATATTTCACATTGAATCACATTAGAGATGATGTGACTAAGATAAGTGTGGGAAGCCTATACTTGGACCAAGAAAGATGGCAATGGTGGCAGTGGCATCAACGCTGCTATGCAATGCCACAAACTTGGCAGATATTCTCAAAAGCCCTTTTTGATCACTTTGACCATGAATCTAACTTTTTGGGCCATCTTACTAAGCTCTGATAGAAAGGCACAGTGCAAGAATATATTAAATACTTTGAAGCATTATCCTTCCGCACAGGAGGTCTAGCAGATGAATTCTACTTGGAATGTTTTATCAGTGGTCTCAAAGACGCCATACAAGCCCACGTCTAACTACAACACCCAGTCTCATGGCTGGTAGCTTGCAAGATAGCTCGTGAAGTAGAACACGCGTTATCAGCCCAATCAACTCGTCCAAATTTCATAGCTAAGGGACACCCCACCCAGGCTCCGAGCACTACCCAAACACTTAGGGTTCAAAAGGTGTCACCAGTGGAAATGGAAGAAAGAAGAAAGCAAGGATTGTGTTACTACTATGATGAGAAATACTCCCCGGGGCATAAATGCAAGGAACCCAAATTCTTTCAAATTGATGCTACTTATCACAGGTCATCTGAGGAAGCCTCGCCATTTGAGGGACCAGAGGAGGAAGATGAGGACAACCAGCCGGACAATGAGCTCCCAGCTACACCTAAAGAACCAATTATCTCACTTCATGCTTTTTCAGGAATTTCTTCTCCCAAAACTCTCAAAATTAGAGGTTTTATTAAGCATCGCCCTGTAGTAATAATGGAAACATGCATAACTCTATCCATCAAAGAGTTGCTGAGGCAATGCATTTTTTTGTCAGAGAAGTCTCTAATTTCCAAGTCCAAATTGCTAAAGGGGGGACAATGAAATGTGAAGGCCGTTGTGAAAATGTCAAACTTCAAATGGGGGATTATCACCTAAAGACCCACATGTTTGCCATCAACATGGGTGGGTGTGACACTGTCTTGCATGTTGAATGGCTCTGCACACTCGGCCCAATCACAATGGATTTCCAGGAGTTATATATGAGCTTCAAGCAGAATAACCACACACATACCCTCCGCGGACTCTAGGCATGTGCTCCTTCTATCATCAGCTCACATAGGATGGAAAAATTGTTAAAAAAGAGCCACCATGGAGTTATAGCCCAATTTAATGCCATCCAGGCCTTCGAACCCACTTCTCTTCATATTCATCCTGAGATGCAACAGGTCTTAAACAACCATCTATAGGTATTTGACAAGCCTCATGAGCTTCCACCCTTAAGAGGGGAACATGATCATAGCATTACTTTGGTCTCAAGGGCACAACCACCAAATTTGCGCCGATACAGATATCGTTTCGCCCAAAAGAATGAAATTGAAAAAATCATCAAGGAACTCCTAGTAGCCAGTGTCATTTGTCCTAGCATTAGTCCTTATTCATCATCTGTGGTCATGGTGCTCAAGAAAGATGGGGAATGGCGTATGTGTCCAGACTTCAGGGCCCTCAACAAGCTGATGGTCAAAGATAAATTTCCCATCCCGGTTGTTGATGATTTTTTGGATGAACTAAATGGGGCTCAATTCTTTACTAAGATCGACCTTCGCTTGAGCTGTTACCAAATTCGCATGAAATAAGTAGACATTCCAAAGACTGCTTTCCAAACTCATGAAGGCCATTATGAATTCCTGGTCATGCCATTTGGTCTCTGTAATGCCCCATCCACTTTTTAGAGCCTCATGAATCACCTGCTCAAACCATATCTCAGAAAATTTGTCCTTGTTTTCTTTGATGACATCCTCATCTATAGCCTCACCTGGGAAACACATCTTCAGCATGTAGATCTACTCTTGCAACTGCTCCGGAAGCATAAATTATTTGTCAAATTGTCCTAGTGCTCTTTTGGAATGGAAGAAGTTGAGTATTTGGGCCACATTGTGGGGCATGAAGGTGTCAGGGTGGATCCCAAAAAGATCCAGGCAATGCAGGATTGGCCTCAACCAAATACCTTGAAGAGCTTGAGAGGATTTTTTGGTCTCACCGGCTAATATCGCAAATTTTTCCGCAATTATGGTCACATTGCTAGACCCCTCACTAACCTTCTCAAAAAAATTCATTCCTCTGGAATGATGAAGCGCAATAGGCATTTATAGCTCCCAAACATGCCATGTGTTCCACTCCTGTATTGGCACTACCCAACTTCACCAAATCTTTTGTTATTGAATGTGATGCTTTAGGTACGAGTATTGGGGTTGTCTTAATGTAGGAAGGTTGACCCTTGGCCTTCACTAGCCAACATCTAAGTGGGACAAATCCAGGACAATCTACCTATGAGAAGGAGATGATGGCCATCTTGCATGTAGTGGATACCTATCGACCATACTTACTGGGGCAACGTTTCCAAATCCGCACAGACCATCAAAGCCTTAAATATTTTTTGGAGCAACACCTATCCTCACCACAACAAAATAAATGGCTAGCCAAAATGTTGGGATATGATTATGAGATAATTTACAAGAAAGGGTGAGAAAATGTCATAGCGACTGCTTTATCACGCCAATTTGAGGAGGAAAGAACCCTGCTAGCAATCTCTCTTCCCATTCTAGAGTGGATTGAAGACACTCGCAAGGAATATTTTTCACATCTTTTGCTCTCCCAACTCATTAATAAATTGCAGGCAGATCCAAATTCCACAGCGGGCTACTCTTGGCAATATGAGATTCTTCGCTACAAGGACAAAGTAGTGATATCACCAACATCCACCCTTAAAAGTCGCAATTTGCCAGAGTTGCACTCATCTCCCACTGCAGGCCATTCAAGCTTTCAAAAGACTTATGCTCACACTCGACGTTCATTCTTTTGGACAGGCATGAAAAAGGACATTCTTACTTTTGTAGCTAAGTGTGATGTGTGTCAGCACCACAAAGGAGAAACAGTCAAATCCCCAGGCACATTACAGCCATTGCCCATTCCTGCCTCAATCTAGACTAAGGTTTCTATGGATTTCATTACGGGTCTTCCGAAGTCAGGCAAAAAGTCAGTCATCATTGTGGTTGTGGATGGACTTTCTAAGTATGCTCATTTTTGCACCCTACCCCACCCTTTTACACCAGCTTTGGTGGCTCAATCTTTCATGGACTAGATCTTCAAATTGCATGGCATGCCCACTTCCATTGTGTCTGATCATGACCCGATCTTCACCAGTAACTTTTGGCAGGAACTCTTCAGGCTAAAAGGTACCCAACTACAGCTCAGTACTTCCTATCATCCCAAAACTAATGGTCAAACTGAAGCAGTCAACAAATTTCTGGAGACCTACCTCAGGTGTTTCACTTCAGAAAAGAAACATCTATGGGTACAGTGGTTACCTCTGGCCGAATGGTGGTATAATACCAACTATCATGCCACCACCAAACTGACTTCATATGAAGCAGTTTATGGTCAACTCCCTCCTTCACCTACTTCTTATATCCAGGGATGCTCGAAGGTACAAGCAGCAGATCAACTCCTACAGAACCATGCAACCATGCTGGCCCACCTCAAAGAGAATCTCCATCAAGCTCAAAATCACATGAAGTAGCAGGCAGACCAGCATCGTTCAGAGCGCAAATTTCAAGAAGGGGATCAGGTATTCTTGAGGCTACAACCATATAAGCAAACATCACTCAAAGACAAGTGTTTTCAAAAATTATCTCCAAAATTATACGGACATATCAAATACTTCAGCGCATCGGAGAAGTAGCCTACAAGCTAGCCTTGCCACCCACTGCAAAAATCCATCCCGTCTTCCATGTCTCATGCCTCAAGAAAGTGGTTGGGAACCATTACAGAATTCAAACCAATCTACCAAAATTGGATGAAGAAGGTTCAATCTGGCTCCAACCTGAATAGGTTCTTGACACGCGAGGACGGCACCTATGTAGCCGTATGATCAAGGAAGTCATCGTCAAGTGCAAAGACACCTCTCCAGAAGATGCGACCTGGGAACCAGCCATTGTTCTTCAGCAGTTTCTGAAGCTTCAGTCTTGAGGACAAGGCTATTTTTATGGGGGAGGGCATGTTAGGGTCCAACACTAACCCCCTTATTTATGTAATAGGGTCAAGTCATAGTTATAGTAGTTAAAGAGTCAATAAAGCCCATATTAATAATTGTAAGTGGTTGACCCGCATTTAAAGAAGGGACCACAGGTAGTTGCAAATGGGCCATGGTATTAGATGGATGGTATTAATAAGAACCATGGTATTGACCCATGGTATTGCATGTATGAATCCTATATAAAGGATAGAGACTACCCTTGAGGAGGGTCATGTCTTATTTTGTAATTGAGCCCAGCTCTATTGGAGGTTGCTCCCTCGAAGAGGCAAGTGAACATTGCTTTCCATTCTGAATAATAAAATACATGATGTTATTTCTTATTGCTCTGTGTTCTAGGTATATTTCTTTGCATATTTCGTATTCTACTATCTTCTTGCAGGTCAAGAGCATAACAAAAACTATGCACCATGTCTGCATTGAGGACTCTGAGGTCATCACAAGGATTGATCACTTTCATCATAGGAAGTTGTGGGAAGCGATTGAAATTGAAAAGCATGCGAGGAATCTCAATAGGATGATGGTTGGAAATTAAGTAGGAGTTGGTTTCCTATCCTTTTGTCTTGAATCCACTGTTTATTTTAACAATAGATTTTATTTATTCTTTATTTTGTTTTGTTTTATTATTTTTATTTTTTTATATTTCATATTTTTTTCATTTCATTTATTTTTATTTTGTTGTTAATGATCCTTTCCATTCTTTTCTTCTTCTAACTTTTCTATCAATTTTCTATTTTGTGGCTCTTTCTATGTTCCTTCTCTAATTATTATGATTCTCTATTTTAATCTTTTAATTTAATTTAATTAATATTTTATTATTAATATTTGTTTTAAATATCAATACATGCACATTAGTAATATGTATATTAGTTATTTTTTATACCTTCTTCCTTTTTTGTTTTTTTAGCTTCTCTTAAACGTCGTATATTTTTCCTTCATCTTTGTCTTTTTATATTAGTAATATTATTTATAATATTCATTTTATATTTTTATTTCCCTTCCCAACTAATTAACTTATTTGAATATTATTTTGACCTAACTATACTTTAACATTCATCTTATAGCTGAAATTATTTAATTCATTAAATTGAATTTCCAACATTTACTTTTGGCACTTGAGGAATCTCTGTTATTTATACCTAATTATAGATCCAGTTTTTCATCCTTGTCCTGAGGATGAACCACAATAGATGGTTCAAAACGTTGACTCAAAAATAAATATGTGATTAATCCGAAATACATTCTCATCGAAAATTATGCACAATTGAGTATTAGAATTTGGATGCAACCTATAAATTTGAGCGGTGTTTGAAGTCTTGTTTGGTTGGGGGAAATTGCTAACCAGTGGGTTTAGGGATTCAAATATTGTGGGGTAAAAAACAGAACTCATAAGCTAAGGTGGATGTCCTAGGCTGAATTCTGTTGGTGGTTTGTGGTTTTGAGTCCAGCTGGAAAAAGATGTATAGGTTCATAAGCTAAGGTGGTTGTCCATGCTTTTGTTACCTTTCAACATAAGAGGGATGAAATCTGTAACACGCCCCCTGATTAATATGTTGACTCAATTTCCAAGTACAATTATGAGGATGTTATTCATAGGGATAATGCACTGAAGTTACATATATGCTCCTAGAAGTTATAGAACATGGAAGAAATGACTCATCACCCTCACATTTAGGCGTACACTAAAGAAAAAGGCATCACTCTACTATAGGGGTCATGTGAAAAATACGAACTAACTGCCAGACACACACTAATACACTAATAGGATTATATTGATTAGTTGGTAGTAAAAGTTTCCCCTTACATTAGGATGATAGGAGAGCAAAGATTGAGTTTCATTGACTATATTGTTGGAGCTGAGGAATAGAAGGCCAAAAAAATGGAGCTTTGTGCACTAGGAGCATGCAATATAAGATATGTAGAGGATGTATTTACTTTTACTGGGGAAGGCAGAAGAGGAAAAGGGTTTTCACCTTTCAAAGTATATACTTTAATGGCATGTTCTCACAAGAATATTATGTGCAATGGCGCCTCAAGAAAACAAAAGACCACTCAAACAACTTCAAGATTTGGGTTGATTTATGAAATTCCTAATGTTTCCCACATGTTTATACAACAAGGAGAGCTGACTCCACACCATGTTGTACAAGTTTTGAAATCATATACAGATCCAAGACAAGCACTAACTTTCTTCACATTGACAGCTCATAAACCAAAATTCCTGAACGACATAGAGGCATACAATTCTTTGTTATAAATTATTGGGTCATCCCACATGTTCAATTCAATGACAAACATTTTGGATCTTATGGAAGGAAAACAATGTAAGCCTAATTCCACGAATTTTATCACAATTTTTTAGGTCTTTGGGTTCAGAAGAGTTATCCAGCAAGCTTCTCTAGCCTTGGAAGAGATGAAATGGTCTGGGTTTGTGCTAAATAGCATTTCATACAATGGTCTAATAACTCTACTATTAATATCTGGATTTCAAAGAGAAGCCATGAATGTATACAAGAAGATGATATCAAAAGAATTGTACCCAGCATGAAATTATATTCTGTACTTATGAGTTCCTGGGGGGAAAGGGGAGAAACAAGATAGGTATCATATTTATTAATAGAAATGAAAATATACATCAAATTTCTAGGGAGAGCTGTGAGAGTGGATGAAGCATGTGGGATGTTGAGAAATATGAAGACAAAGGGTGTTGAATTGGATGTCATGGCCTTCACTACATTGATGGATGCTCTTTGCAATGTTGGTAGATTGAATGAGGCAAGGGAATTGCTAAGTGATCTGAGGAGAAGCAAATGCAGGCCTGATTCTGTCAAACATAGTACTCTAATCTACAAGTATGGTTATTTAGGAGACATCAATGTTATCTAGGAGCCTTGGGAGGAGATGGAGGATAATGGGTGTGTGCTAGACATGATTACCTTCACTACTCTTATCAATGCCCTCTACACAGAAGGAAAATTTGATGAGGTCTTTGGAGCACTGGATAAGATGGTGAATAAAATAAACTCTCCCAATCCGATTACTTAAAATTATTTGATTATTTGGCTTCTCAATACTAACAAATTAGAAGAAGCACTGAAAATTATATATGTAATGCATACCAATGAATGAAAACCCACTTATTTTACCTATAATTTCTTCATGGATTACTATGTTAAAGAGGGTAATTTCAATGAAGCATATCAGGTCTTTCGGTAGATGAAGTGGAACAGAATTTATCTTGATGTTTTTTCCTTCAATATTTGTATCAATTTTCATGGAAGAGCAGGAAAAGTTAGAGAAGCAAAGGACATTTTTGAAGAGATGAGGCAACTAGGGATTTCTCCTGATATGATTACATATAACATGATGATAAGATGTTATTGCAAAGAAGGGAAGGTTGATAAGGCCATTGAGCTTCTCTTTTAGATGATGAAAACAAAGTATGATCCAGATGAAATGAGATTTAACAGTTTGTTAAGTATTCTTTGCAAAGCAGATAAAGCAAATGAGGCATGGAAATTGTTCAACAAAATGCAACACATTCATATATCTCCTACCACTGGAATGTACAATATTTTGATAAATGAGCTTGGCAAAGATGGTAAGGTCAAGGAAATGATAGAGTTACTTAAATAAATTTTGGAAAGAAGATGCCCTCAAAATGTTATTACATGCAAATAATCCTAGATGACCTCTGCAAGAATGGTGAAGAACATTTGGCTTGCAGGATGATGCAAATAATGAAAGAAATTGGGTGCAAGCCTGATGATTTTAATTACAGTATATTAATTGATGGTCTTGTTAAAGGAGATGGGATAGATGATTATTGCCAAAAATTTAATCAGATGAAGGACAAGTTGTCTACAGAATGTATCAGCATGGGTAGTTTCCTACCTAGGCTAGCGAAAGTTGGGCATATATATTATGGTTTGGAATTGTATAGGGAGTTATATCGAGTGAGGGGATTAGTACCTGATGATAACACGTGTGCATCTCTAATTGATGTCATGGGGAAAGTTGGGAGGACAGATGAGGCAATCTTTCTTTATGAAGAGATGTTGAACAAAGGTGTCGGTCAAGATGTTTATGTGGTATGTTCTCTTATCAATTCACTATGTAAGGTAGGAAGAGTGTTTGATGCCCACAGATTGTTTGAGGAATCAATACATAGAGGTGTTACTTTTGATACTATAGCATATAGTGTGATTATTGATGACCTCTGTAAAGCTGATTATTTTCATAATTCTTGGAATATTTTCAAAGCGATGAATACATTAGGCCATACTACTGATGTTTTCACTTATAATTCATTCTTTGATGCTCTTGGAAAAGTTTCCAATACGAATGAATCCTTCATAATTCATGGTGATATGCTTGCAAGAGGATGCAAAATAGATACAATTATGTACAACACTATAATTTCAGGCCCTGCAAAGGCCAATAGAGTATATGAGGGCTTAAGTATATATGGTGACATGATGGAAAATGGATGTCCTCCCTCACCCTTTACTTATTGTCCTTTAATTGGTGGGATTTTCAAGGGAGGAAGAGTGGATGAGGCTAACGATCTCTTTTAGGAGATGGTCAAAGTTGGGTGCATGCCTAATTATGATTCTTAAATTAGTCTTATGAATGCATTTAGGAAATTAGGGAACATACATGATGCATGCAAAATTTTTAATAGAATGGAAGCAAAAGGCATAAAACCAGATCTAAAATCTTACACTGTTCTCATAGATAACATTTGTGTAGGATAGATGATTCCCTTCACTTTTTGAAGGAATTGAAAACTATCTGCTTGAAGCCAAATACTACTCTCTATAATATCATCATTGATGGATTGAGAAAATCACAGAGGTATATAAAGGTCTTAAATGCTTTTCAATGAAATGAAAAAAATTACTATGTTCCAAACCTTTTCACATATAACTCCTTGATAAACCACTTTGGAAATGTAGTCATGGGGAAGAAGTTAGAGGACTTTTATAAGGAATCACTATCAAAGGGGCATGTAGCAGATGTTGTGATTCATAATACATTGATCCATGGGTTGAGTATAGTAGGCCAAGTTAACCATGCATATGGAATATTTAAAGATATGATTTCTTGTGGCTGTAAGCCTACTCGAGTGACATATTCTTACTTACCTAATTGATTGAGCATCTTTAAACTTCACAATCTATGAATTTTGTGAATTTACGTTTTTTTACCAAAAAGAGGCACTACTCCTTTTATTTCCTACTCAAGAATCCTGAAACTTGTTATATGCATCTCTCCCTTACTTTCCTCAATTTATTATTTCCAAATGTTAAAAGTTTACAGCTCTCTACAGCTTAACTAGAAACAGTTGTTTAAATTTTAAACCACTCGCTTTTGATAAAGATGCATTTAGCATAAACACTCCATTTTATTTTTAATATTTCTAACCCATAAAGATAGGACTAAGAGGATGGTCATTGTAGAATATACTATGATATCTATTTCTTCCTCCTTTGAATATCCAATTATTTTGCTATATATTTGCAAGGAGTTTCATTTATCGGGTCTTTCACTTATCCTCTGCACTAGAAAGGTTTCCTTATCTTGCAGGCTTTTTTAGCGGTAAGTTTATTTAGGTTATTAATTTTGAGATTGACTACTTCTAAGGAATTTACATCCCTTGCTTATGACGGTGGGTCATAGCAATATTTTTGAACAATAGTCGCAAAAAACCATAGCTACTAAGTTTGAATTCTAATTCGATTCGATACAGGAAAATATTGATTGCCTAAAATCCAATATGGAAAAATCCCATAGTATACATTTGACACATACAAAAAATATTAACTTTCTAAAATATTAGAAAAAATCCTCTATTTTTAGCTCCTTCCCTTAGCTAGACTTTTTTCCTGAGTTTATTTTGTAGTTTGAGACATTTTCTAGTACTAATTGGACATAAATTTTGTTAGTATATCTAATGATGTATAAATTTATCAAGACATAAACATAGGAACATAAATTTATATCCGTTTTAGGAAAATGAGCAGTCTCAGTCTCAACTCAAATCTACCTGTTATTACCCACCACATCTCTAATTCTCCCAACTTAACAACAAAAGAGGGAGAGATTTTTTTATTAGATATTCTGATTTATTACAAATTAGATGGTCTTTCAGTAGTGTCAAGAATATATCTTCATATACATTAAGGATAAGGATGAAATGACTACCCTGTTGAGTGTGTGGGAGTGGGAATGCTTCATCTCCCTTTTGTTGTTGATGCATTATCAAATATGCAACATATTTCATCAATAGAGTGGGCTATTTCTAAATAAAAGTAGAATTGTTGACTTTACATATTTGATAAGAAAGGTGAAAACTACAATTTGCATTTTAAATGGAATTTCATTATTATGCCAATTTGGTTGAATTGAGGATACAGTTATATACATTGTGCTTAAGTCGTTTTGGCAGTTGGTGTTTAACCCTAATGGGCGTCATTCATCAATAGCTGGCACCATTTGTTAGTTGGTCTTGCCTAAAGAATTGAACAATTAGGAGAAGTCTATAATTTCTCAAACCACTACAAGTAGAACTAAACATACACACCAAACCATGATGGTGTCTTAGCATTGAGCATATTGATAGACCTAGTTCAACTAGACAACAACATGCAAGGAAGTTTCACCGAAAACTAAGTTGTCAAAGATAAAGCATTTGCATAGTCTTGGTTATCATTGGAATTATTATTGTTGATTGTTTGCAATTCATATCAAAGAATAAGACATATCACTAATCTTCAACAATTTTTTAGAGTGCCTTTCCACTTGGACTTATATAAAGAATAGAATTCTAGTAGCAATTCTGAAGAAAAAGATCTTTGAATAATGCTAAGAATAAGAATCACATTACAATTCCACAAGGATCCATGTTGGTGAAGTGAGTGGGTTATAAGTTCCTCATTTTTAGATCAAAAACTCTTTTTCATTTTTCCCTTCTATTCAAGTTAAATTTGGAGGTCATTTTCACAATTTTTCCCTTCCCCGTGACTTTCTAAGCTCTAAAATATTGTGTCACTTTGATTAGAGCATGAATAGTAAACATGGGTGTGATTTTCCCATTCTTCGACCAGGTCTCAACATACCACCAATAGTCCAATAAACAAATAAATATACAAAATCATCAGCTAATAAGTTAATAATAATCAATCATATATTAAAACAACAAGAGGCGATGAGTCCCAAGCACCATATCTTGCAATTGTCTAACTCATTCATTATGAGTGTCACATGAGTATTGATAAGTGTTGATGAGTGTGGATTATATCATGAGTATTGATGTATTCTATTACTAGCCTGTTTATAGTAATGCATTTAATTACTACCTCTTTAATAATAGTTGTTTTGTCTAAGTTGTCAACATATGTATATGTCTTTGTGTTTGTGTTTCAACTGTATTAATTTTAAGTTATCAAATTGTAGTGTTATCAAAGGATAATAGATACATGTGTTGATGATAACTATCACAAATGTAAGATATTCGACAATAAAAGTTTAAAACCATTGTTAAGAGGATTGTGTTCATTTAATCTCATTTTGTTATTATTTTCCATCAGATATATACCTGCAAAATACAAATTCAGGGAATATCCAAAAATGAATATCATTATTTTCCAAATTGTCAATTAATTTTTTCAAGTATTCTCTTGAAACAAGAAAATATATTCAATTTAAGGTGTGCTAACAAGATTCATCATGCTTTCATTGAATAAGTATATTGTTTTTGAATTTGTCTTTTACGCTTGTAGAACGTGGTAGTGACCCTATTTCATATGAAAGGTTTTTAATTCTTGGTTATGAAAATTCTAGTAAGATGTGGGCCTTTTGTACTCCATGATCATTTTTGCAAGATGCATGTCCTATGTGGACCGAAATAAGAATTCATTTATCACCTCCTAAACTAAAGCATTGTTTCTTTTCTTAGGTGCCAACAATGTATGTCAGGATATTGAGAGGTTATGATGTGATTGATTCTGACTCTCAAAAGGTTGTTGCAATAGTTGCACATCAATTGTGTCATATGGTAAAGAAGCTCTCTTTCATGTCTAAACTATTTTGTCCTTTATTTCACATCAATATATTAAAATGCAGAAATCATCCCTTTGCTAGTTCAAGTACTCGTGGGAGGAAATAGTTATCATTAAAACAGAGAAATATTTAAACCCTGCAATTTTGGTTTCCAATTTATCAAATATTAGCTCTTTTAATCCAACATTTGATAGGACAACATTCATTAACACATCAATTTATTATTGTTGACTTTCGTTTAATGTAATATCAAATGTTATGCACTATGTAGTAGTTAGAAAATGATGTGCCATTTGAATGTTTGGTGTCACTTCTTAACAGTTTTTGTCAACTAGTTATTGGTGAGGTCAAATTTCAACCACATAAGGATTGTGAACTTCTGAGAGAACGTAGAATAAAGTTAGGTTTAAAGCCCAGACCACATTTGTTAACATATATTTCCACACTAGTCCAACAATGCATCACAAGAGAACCATTTGGGTATAAACACAGGCTCGTCTTGCATTTCATGTCATCTAGATCTTGTATCCTTAATCTTTCCTACTTAGAGGAGAGCTCTTAGAGAGCTTCCTTCTTGAATAAGATAAGCTGTCATTCTTGAATCTTTCTCAGTTTCTTGAACACTGTAAGTGACATTTTGCATTAATTACCATTATTATTTGGCTGCACCTTTGGAATTGATTCTCCACTACTTTTTATTACACCCAATAGATGTTGCACGGTAACTATTGTAGATTACCCATTATGATGAATCTATATTACACAATTATGCACAAGGTTGACCTTGCTTAGATTTGTTTAAATTAGCACCATATCATGAGTTGGTTCATCTAAAGACTATTGAAAGACGTTTGAAATGGTATAATGGCTTTATGAATAAAGGCATAAGTTACTTTGAGAGAACCCACATGATATGACAATAAAGATATCAATTGATAATTTCCATTAATATTACTTTTTCCCCAAGGAAAACCTCATGGGAAAACCCAAGGTATGTTTTCCCAAATCATGGATGGCATTCCTAGTAAAATTTTTGGTGTAGACTAGTGAGCCTCACCAAGGGAGATTTTCACTGGACACTTGTTGGCATGGAACTTGCCAAATGTAAAGCAACATCGGTATCAAACGGTTGATCTAACCCCGTGGTATAACTTCCATGTTACTTGATGACAAGTTAGAACATATCCTTAAAATGGCTACCTTCATGATGTTATGGACCAAATTTCCTTTCTCCTTGCTAACTTGACTTCATAAATGTACTAGATAGGGAGCATTAGAAGATGAACCTACTCAAGTTGTAGGGATGATTGGTGAATTATATTTTCCATTTGGTATCCTAAGTGAGTTTCTAGGGTAGCATCAACAAACCTCCATGCAATGAAAATACACACAGTAAAATCCATTTGACATCCATTTCACTGACAAATTTTCCATGATCAACTGGTTTTCCATGCCTCTTATCCCACATCAAAAAAAAGTCTTATGCTTTGAATGAATTCATCTAAGACTTATTGTCAAAATTCTTCTTGATTTTTCCTTGAATATCTTTGGGTTCTTAAAAATCCTTCCTCCTTTTCTCATCCAATTCAACCAGTTGTTTTATCATTTCTTACTTTTCCTCCTGATACAAAGTGAAATGTTGCAGCAATTTGTATGGAGGAATCTTCAAACTGATGGGCAAGGTCATCTTCATTTCGTAGACTAGCTCAAAAGGATTTTTACCTGTTATTTTTTTGGCGGTGCAATCTATCCAAAGGGAAAACTTAAGTTTGTTGTCCCAAACTTTCTTGTTGCCTCTAAGAGTTTTCTTTACAATCTTAATCAAGTTCTTGTTGCTACATTTGGCTAAGCCATTCTCTTGGGGATAATAATTTGATAAGTGGGAGAATTTTCCATAATTCAAACCAAACCTCACCAATTTAATGGATGTGAATTCTTTGGCATCGTCTGTAGTGATTTTAGCAAAAACTCCAAGTCTTCTAATGATCTTTTCTTTTATGAAGCCAATTATCATTTTCTTGGTTTCCTTGTTTGTAGGGGATTCTTCAACCCACCTGAAGAAATAATCAGCGGAAGTGACAGTCCATTTACTCTCATTACTTGAATTCTCATGGAATTTATCAAAATATTCCAACCCCCATTGTTGGAAAGGTGCTTCAACCAGCATAGGCTATAGCAGAAAGTTTTCCACGTTCTCTTTTCTTGTAAATTTTTTACAATACTGACATGATCTCACAAATGTATGCATATCAAAAAATGTAACATGATCTCAAAATTTGTGGAGAGTCATCTTTGCTAAATAGTGTCCACCATAGAACCGACTATGCATTTCCATATTATTTTTTGTACGTCCAAAGGATATATACATATGAGGGTTAGACCATCTAGATTTTTCCATCCTAATACTATATGCATTAGGCAATATTTTGCTGCAACTAACCTCAATGATCTGTCTATCACTAGGAAAAGTGACTAGGGCATGATAAATTCTACAAAAGAAAAAATCTAAAAGCATATTTAGGACTTATCAAGACTGTTGCTGAAGACATTTCCTCTCCTTGATTTCTTGAAAAGCCTGCTTGGTTTATTTATTCTATTTGGCCTCTTGATCTTTCTTGAACATGGAAAAAATGGGTTTGGTAATTTCAACAATTTTGGCATGAACCTCTTGATGAAGTTGATTTTACCAAGGAATGATTAAATTTCTATCTTATTGGGTGGCAAGGTTAGATGCTAAATACCTTCCACCCTTGTTGGATAACTCCTCACACCATATTTATATGCAATATGGCCCAAGATTTTTAATTCATTTAGACCAAAAACTAATTTCTTTGGATTAATTGAGATCACAAATTATCTACATCTTCCATAACATCAGCTGCTTGAGATGCCAAACATGTGCATTCCTATATTAAGAGAAAATTTCCAAGTTTCTTGATAAATGAAAATAATGTTGTCGATGATGTCCTTCAATGCATAATCCATACCTCTTTCAAATTTAGAACCAATGTTCAACAATCTGAATGGGATCCTCAAGTGCATGAAGGTTTTCCATGGTGTAGTGAAAGCAACCCTATGTTGAATTTCATGTTCTACCAAAACCTAATTATATCCTCAAAATGAATCCAAGATAGACATGACTTTTTACAACAAATGGTCCATGTTTGGTAGTTGGTAGTTGTGTTTGAGAGACAATTGATTCAATTTTTTGAAGTCAATACACACACACACCTGATTTCATCACTCTTTTTTCCCCAAATTATTATCCATGATAAATACCTTGTGGGAATAATGATCTTATCCTCTAACTTATTATATAGTTCACTCTATATAATTGGAGTTAGTTTTTGATTTGTAGGTCTATGTTTTATTTGAAAGGATTATGTCTCTCCTTCACTAGAATAGCTTGTTGATGAAGTCTTCACACCCCTTCGCCAGTTGAAGTACTTGTGAGAGGACATAGTTATCATTAAGAGGTAGAGAGTGCTTTCATTGTATCCATGCAATTGCATCTTTGGATAGTCATGATTGGTGTGGATTTGGAAGTATTTGAATGCCCCTTAGTTATTTTGTTGGTGTAATGGATATTAGCCAAAATTTATGCTTACAGTTTTAAAATTTGTTTGGTGGTTACATTTAAGGATCATTGTTATTGATTTTTTTATTTTGACATTTTGAATTAATTAATAATGAGAAGCGCATCCAATCATTAGGGGAATTTTAAGGTCTAAAATGGGTCTCCTAAGAAAAATGTACAACCAAAATAAACTTTATAAGAACCAATAGGATTGGAGATGATGATGTCAACCATGGGGGATGATTCACCATTTTTGGGGTAAAAAAGTAAAAAAGATTAAAAAATAATAAAATAATAAAACTATTTTTTCAACTCATATTTTCAAGTTATCTCCCTAAGTTTTTACTCAAATTTCGATCGGGAGTACTCATTGGATGAAAAATTCAATTCCTCATCCAAGGAGTGCCCATGTCCCATAATTTCGTTGGACCCTGCTACGGGAAAAATGAGAAATACATGAAAAAACGTGATTGCAATCACGTTTTTCATGTATTTCTCATTTTTCGTCTAGCATAATCCATCAAAAGTATGCAACATGGGTAATCCTTGGACGAGAAATAAAATTCTACATCAAATGAGTATTTCCATTTGAAATTTGAGTAAACCCATTGGGAGATAAGTTGAAAATACGAGTTGAAAAATAGTTTTTTATTGTTTCCCTCTAAAATTTGATGATGTAATCTAATCTTATTTTATTATTTCCACTATTATTTTATAATTTCCGTAGGAGGCCCATTTTAGACCACAAAATTCCCCTAATGTAATTTTCTAGTCCCCATAGCCAGTAGGATTCAAGCATTTAATTCATTATTCATAATTGCATCATATATCCTCATTGTTTTTTACTTTTGGCATGCAAATCAGCCTTTTAGAGGCAAATTTTTATGTTGTCACAACAAATTTACATGATTCACAAGGTGAGAAATCAATCTTTGGTGTAATTGCACATTTTAGGTTTAATAAATATAGGTCATTTATAAGCTGTAAATGTTTTCAAAATTTCATGTCTAATTGAGTATTCAATTGAACATGTTGAGTATCTTATAAGTAACTATTTTTCCCTCCACCCACCTTTCATAACTTCCATAACCATTAGGTTGGGACCAACAACTTCGATGTTATTTTTCTTGTTTAGTAAAATATTGGCCAATACTTTACAAAGTTATATAATTTATTGAAAGTTGTAGAATTTATAATTTATAAAGTTTCAAGGTCCACTTTTTTAAAGTCTAATTTTTTAAAGGATGTTATCTCAATGGAAGAGAACCTTCTTTACAAGCAAGAGCTTGATGGTTCGATTCCATCGTGCCCTGATATTTATATGGAATGATGATGATTAGTTTTTTGTGACAGAGGCTCTTTTGACCATCACCAATGAGCTTATGGTGACATTTTTTGACCTTCACCAAAATATGAAATGGTGACGGTCAACAAACACCACCATATATATGCATCAATAGTGACGGTCATGAAAGGTTCATCACAATAACTTATTGTTGTTCATATGAAATGGTGACGGTCATTATTCGTCATTATAATCATTATTCGTGATGGATCTTGAATTTCACCACAATACCTATACTTTTGGTGACACCACCTTTAGTGATGTTCAGTTCTTCGGTGACAGAGGTTAAAGTTCATCACCATTTCTCATATGAAATGGTGACAATCATTATCCGTCATTATAAATCATTATTGGTGATGGACCTTGAATGTCACCACAACACCTATACTTTTTATGACGCCGCTTGTTAGAAAATTATAGATTACAGAGAAATGTAACACATAAAAATATTGTAGAAATATAAACATAGAAAACACATAAAACAAGAGAGACACAGATATGCGTGGTTCACCCAATTTGGGCTACTTCCACGTAGAAACAAGAAGTCCTTTCTTTTATATTATCCATCAAAACGAAGAGATACAAACTACAGTAGATCCATTGTAATTCCCTCTTCGCTCTCACACAATCTCCTCTCTCTTTATCGCTCAGAATACACATCTACATAGTTGCAATACAATTCTTTCATATATAGTGAGGGTTTGCCTTCTAGGGAGAAAAACCCTAAATTAAACATAACTTCTACCATCAGATTTCATCCTAATGAATGGCTAGATTGACTACAAAATTACAACATTTTACAAGGAAATTTTACATCTATTTTTAGCTTCAGGAGCACTGCCCCCGAACCCCCGCTGGGGGGGGTGTCTAAAGAATCGCCATTACACCCCTAGCAGCATGCAAAAATGGGAGGCGTTTCCACCCCATTATGAACTGGGGTCCAATGTAGTGATACCTTTGAATAAAGAAGATAATTAGGCTCCACACGCAACACCAACTTTGGTGACATTCAGTTTTTGGTGACGAAGGTTCTTTTGACCGTCGCTAATGAGCTTATGGTGACCATTTTCAACCCTCACCAATGACCTTTTTGTTGTAGTGAATCATCAAGTAAAAATTCTACAAACCCTCCATCCATGTCGATCTCCATATCTGCGAATTGACAACCATGTAGTCACAACTCCAAGATGGTGAGAAAGATGCTCTTCCAAGTTGTAAAGGAGATCTAAAATAATTCCTCTAAATCGATGGTTTTATAGTGCTTCTCTGTCAAATCGGTGTGGATATAGAGCAGATCTACTTCCTAGGGGGTTTCATTCATTAGACTCTAGATCAATTGGGTGGCTTTCTTCCTTTGTGTCTCCACATTTTAAATCCAAAACACACTCAAGACTGCATAGATAAATTCACATTAGTGCTGCATTTTTATCTGCAAACAAACTACCACCCTTCCCTCATAAAAAAAAATATTAGGTATTTGAGATATCGCAAGAGGCTAAAAATGGTTCAAAATAAATCTAGCGCAACCATTTCCATGAGTAGATTCATGCCATGTCATTGGTTCTCCAGAGACAATATCATCAAGATCCTTAGTTGTGAGTTGAAACTTGATGGCGGTGAAAGGAGATGTGATACGTGAGAAAACCCTAGTGCTTCTCATCCTAATTTGATCTCTTTCAAATAAATATAATTTATTACCCCCCCTAATATTTTTTATACATGGTATTTATTATATTTTTTCTTTTTTTTCCTCTCTTTTTTGTTGTGAATATTCATGGGATGGAAGAATGAATTATCTTGTAGGTCTGAAAAATATCTAAGTCATTGTCAAGCATTGTCAGACCATCCATCACTAAATCTCTTCAAGAAATATTCCCTTGATAGGGGTTTATGATATAACTTATTCCTCTCTCGATTTTCCATTAGAATAGTTATCTCTTCATAGATGGTACAATTTTTTATGGCTTGATTATCATACACAATGTTAATCTCATAATGTTTGAGCAATCAAATGTGGAAATTCCCTCTAAAATTCATGAACTAGGAATAAACTAACAAGGCCTAGAATCTCGCTTTGAATTTCTTATTCTTGATGAACTTGCCATCCCATCAAGACATTTAGTGTTGTATCACTTTTGTCTAGTGTAAGGAAACCTAATGAAGTTAATCTAGATATTGTTCTCCTTCTGAACCTCAGACAACTCCATTTTTATATTTATTCTTGTTATAAGTGTTTGTATCTCCTTCTCAATTGGAAAAGGTAATATATTCCAATATCCAAATTCATATGAAGTGTAGCGAGTAATATTCCTCAATGATCTGGTAGGCCCATAAAGCTTCAGGGAGATGGTATTCCCATTCCTTGAGGTGTAATATGGAAATATTTTTTATAATAGCCTCCTAAATTTTGTTCATCCCTTTGAATTTTTCATTGGCTTGTAGATGGTGATGATAGCCTCTTGAATTTCTATTTTCGCCTTTCATTTATCTACTAATTTATTTCCTACCAGTCTGTCTAAGAACTGGTCAACGAATGTTATTGGAAAATGGTATATTTGTGTGGATTTATTAAATTATCTATAATCTACACAAACCCTTTCCTTTCCATTATTCTTTGATACAATTATGAGAGGGGGGATCTAATTCTTGTTAGAAATGGTATAAATGAAGTCAGCTAAAATAGTTTTTGCATATATCTATTGAGTGTATCCCTAAGTGCAAGATTCACCTAGAAATGTGGTTGGCAGATGGGTCTATATCCTTTCTCAAAATATATATGGTGAGTACATAGGTTAGGATGGATTCCCTTCATGTTATAGTAGTCCCAGGTGAAAGCATCATTGTGGATTTACAACACTTTGGTCAATCACTTTTTCTATAGTTTAATAAGCCCTTGATTATTTTCAAGGTCTTTCCAGGGATAATCTCTATAGTTTACAAAGTTCCTCATTGGTCTTCTTCAGTAGAGGATGCATATATTAAATATGAGGTACTTATTGAGGAAAGAGAAACCTGGAATTTAGGGTGAATAATATGATTGAGAAAATGTGAGTTAGCTAAGGAGGAGGTGGAATATATACGTATTGATCAATGGTAGGACTTGGTGAGTCACTTCTTACTCTTCACTATTTTCTATCAACCCAAAATGGTGTTTCAAGATCTATGTTGGGATTGGCGGGAGTTTATCAGGTAAACTAATTTTTGGATTTCCCATGGGAAATCATCATGTTTCTAGACTTGTATCCAATGTAAGTGTTTGTAGTGGATAGCCATTACCTTCCTAGGAATACATCATATCCTCCTAGAGATGGTTTGGGTTGTAGGTGTAACACTCCCTCCCACCCCCTTGAACTTTCTCAGACTGCAAGAGGTGTTACTTGTTGAATTAACTCGACCTCCAACTTTTTTCATGAATATGGTGTTACAAAATGCCTCTTATTTTAAAATGTGTATAATTAAATTTCGATGTCCCCACTGAGTCCAACTCAACAAGAGATTTTTGACGACATAAATTATATCCCAGTATAACTCTGGGATTGAAAGTTATGCCCATTGGAATTTTACTTGATTTCACAATGCCACATCAGCTAGGGATTTTCACGTGGAATCTATGTGTAGCCCACATGGCTCTACCATGTCACCGCAGGCAGATCTATTTCACTAGGGGCACCTACATGACACCCAAAAATCTCTTACTAGGTCTCAGTGGCATCACCACAGTAATATAGCACATGTCCATTTGTAAGGTAGCCACCCCTATGTATAGTTTCGTGATGTGGTTCCACCCAAAATTTAGGTGGTTTTATTCATGGGTGGTTTCTGGTTTTGGACCCATTGTTCACTTACAGTAGACTAGGGGGGGTGAATGAGAATCATTAATTGATCTCTCAACCCAGTCACATTTCTCAAAGGTGGTGTTCCTTTAATGAGGGACCCACAACGAGAGTCCCCATGTCAAATCTCCCCTTGTTCACTTACGAAGGACCAAGGGGGCCCCAATGTGTACGAGATCCATTGATTGGTCCCACACCCATATTGTGTTTTTTTAAGGTGACACATCATTAATGAGGTCGCTACAGAGGTAGTTAGTACCATCAATTGGCAGTGCTAGAAGACAACCATTTCCATGTCAAATGTCATCACCAATCGACCAACATTGTTCGATAGACAAGGCAGTCATAGCAATAACACCAGTAAGTAGTAGGTGGTCCTATCAGTTAATGATGTTGATAAATTAATAATTTACTATCGGTTGCCATAACCATTCTATCACTACCACTTGATAGAGAAGGCACAACATAGTGACAACACTGATTGGTGATGGACATTCCTATTGATTAATGAACCCACTAAACCAATTATTATGACAATTTTCAGTAATGTCTCTTGGCCAAGGGACTCTTGGGGTGAACATAATATTTACAAAAGTCTAAGAAGTATTTTAGGGGCTGATCCAATATTTTAAGTTCCCTAGGACAACACAATAGTTCCATATGAGGTTAAGGGGCTAGTTCCTAAAGGATAAGGCCCCAAAGGATTATTATATAAGTCTAAGCATTCTATCCTTGCTGGTTAATGCAAATTAGATATTTTTTCCAACAATATAGGAATTATTAGTTCTTCATCAAGAGGAAGTGTAAGTTATAGGTTCATGTGACAGGTATACATGCCTGATTTTGAGCAATGAAACTATTAGAACCTTACAAAAATTCATATAAACATGAATAGCCCACAAGATCAACACTTCATTTGAATACAGGCACACTCATATGATAACATAGTCTACAAATCTAGGTTCGACAAAAATATTTTTAATATATAACATTCTTGTAACACCCAGTTTGTATGACTTATTTTTGTAATTACTGTGATAATATAAAATGATTTTATATTGAACTTTCTTAAAGAGTGGGATGATAGATCCACAATCTAACGGGGGAATAATGAGAGGTGTTGGCTAGCACCACCTAATAGCTAGCTTGCAATGATAGATAGAGGAAACTCCCATGTTCCCAACTTCCATGATGTGAATGGAAGGGGAAGCGAACATTCCTGTAGGGGCACGAAGAAAATGAGGCAAAAAAGAGATGGATGCAAGAAAAACAGAAGGGGAATTCAAACAACAAAATACTAGACCAATGGTATGAGAGAGAATATTTAAGTGAGAATGAGCTTGGAGTGGATGAGCATGAATTTTGAATGCAGAAGAAATCCTACTAAGGCTAAAGGAGGTTAAGGACATTTTCTGGGTGATGGGTTCTTGTTGAGAAGAAAATGGACAATAAACTACTAAGTGCTTGCCAATAAGTTGATAAACCAATTAGTGTTTGCCAAGAAGGTTGATAAACGAACTAGGCATGGTAGTAATTCATTGGGGTGCTTATTGAAAGGTTTGATAAACCAATGAGTGCTTTCTAAGAGGGAGAATAAAAACACTTAGGTGCTTTCCAAGTAAGTTGAGAAACCACCCATACTATGAGCTACAAGTTCTTGTAACACTTTTCTTGAGGAAATAACTAATAAACCACCTAAAAAGTGATCCCATACTCCTAGAGTTGAGAATTATTCTAACTAATTCTTATTGAAATACCTCATCTCATGGATCTGGTTTTGGGGTGAACAACTGCAAGAAAGACCATGGTGCAGCTGGCCTATGGTTGGGTGGATAGTTGAAGTCCCACCTTCAATTTCTAGAAATCTCTATCCATTCAAATAAGTTCCATGGATTTGTGTAAGAGCTTATAATAATTGATTGGATTGGGATGTTAATGAAATATAAATGGATATGTGCTATCTTGAATTCTTATTGGAAATTGTTGCATGTTCTTAATAGGAAATAGGCCTTGATGTTCTTTTGGCTAAGTTGGAAATACTAGCTTTATGTAGATGTTATGAATTAGTCTTCTATATATATATATATATATATATATATATATATATATATATATATATATATATATATATGTGTGTATGTATATGATCAATTGCATGATGACATGCTGATAACTATTGATAACAGTTCCTTGATGGTTGGCATACTTATAAATTGAAGAGGTTCCTTGTCTTTCTTAATATGGTAATGTATTGTATTTATTGATAATTGATCACACATCACGTGTGTATTGTGTATGACAATTATATATATATATATATATATATATATATATATATATATATAAGGAGAGAGAGAGAGAGATGTAAACAATCAAAGATTCATTCTCATTGCAACATGCTCTAGGTTGCCTCAAATCCAAGGAAAATCTTGATAAAGTCATAGGAACCCTTGGAATCCTTCTTTCTTCACACTGCAAGACAAAAACTTGTAGTCTAGCTGAGTAAGCCCTTTGAAATCATAAATATATAATAACTTCAATTTCGATGAAGTATGGGGAACATGGACGAGGATATCCATGTTGTATGACATGACTTTTCACGCCATGTCATGCCTCCCTTACTAAGTGGAAAGTGTTAGTCATTGTGGAACAACGTGATTGACATAAGGGGTGGGATGGCCTTATTCGAATCATCCAATGTGAACCATGTCACAGCTCCTTTCATCTGTTAATCATTTGAGAGTGGTTTTTGTTGACAAAAGGCACGGGATAGTGTCTCCCCTTCATCAGTTATCAAGAATTTTGTCATCGCACTACACCCGAATGGCTAAAGGATTGGTTGTGGAACTATAGCACTATGGCACAGAGACAAGATGCAAATATGTCCATCCCAGGAACAAATAAAGTAATTCAGTAGTAAATGGTGAAATCATGCCATGAGAATAAAAACTATTATAACATAAAATATTGGTTTCACATGAAGGGACTTATCCTTCTGTTACCCTGGCCTAGGATGAGGTGGCTACTGTCATGTATATAGGAAAGGATATGTGGACACTAGGAGAGCAAGTAATGTGGTAGGAATATTGATGTGGCACACTCTTAGCATGACATGTGGCGTGTAGAAGGGGGCCTTTCAGGTGGACAAGTGGTAAATTATTTCATGACACATAGCATTGTTAGAGGATGCCATGTGGAAAGATGACATCACCCTAACATTAGCAAGATGTAATATAAATGGGTCACATGGAGGCTTATGATAACATGACAATAAGTGACACATTGTTTGGAGCCACGCCACCGCAGATCTTGGGACCACTGAAGTATCATGCAGTGCATATTGATCCAACGACTATTATTGTGTATCATACTTGAAATTGTGCATGAGTTAGTGCCCTAAATATCACCAAATATGATTTAACACTTCTTAATTAACAAGAGAGATGGTTGTAATTTACATCATTTGCAAAATTGATTGAATTTTAAGCAATTAAGGGTCACCTGATGCATCCAATTGACCATATCAATTTCATCGGATGGATGATATTCAAGTAGTTATGACATGTGGTGGTGGGTTGTGGTGCCACCTATAGTATCAAACTTGGATGGGACAGATATAGTTGAGGAAGCAGCGAGTCGAGTATATCTAGGGCGGTGTGCATTTTTGGAATCTCGCGAGGCCGAATGAGTGGACCAAACTGGATGCATATGGGATTTTAGGGCTTTTATATTGATGCACATCATGTAAGGCCCATATGTGGATCAATTCCTAAGATGCATGTGGATAGGAGGTATTCTAGAGGTCTGAGAGCTCGTGACTTTCGTGAAGTGTAATTTCATGGGAACATCGAATTCCTAATGATCCAGATATAATGTAAGATGTATGCATTGCAAGTTGAATGATTGACTAGTGGGTTGTGAGCAAGGTGATGCGGCAGATGCCACTTGGGATGAGACATGTCCATGAACTATGTGGGTGAAGTGGAGCTTCCACACGGATTCCATGTGGGTACCACAAGGTAAGTCCTTGCTTATGTGCTAGGGTTAAGAGACTAACTTTAACTGACCATAACTTTTGATCAAAGTATCATATTGGGAAAAAAATTATACCATTGGAAATTTCTTAATGAGCCAGTGGCATTCTTTTTTTTTTTCAAGGTAGATAGGAAATGAGGATTTTTGTGACCCCGTATTCATAATAGATCTTGGAGATTGGGTAAAATTTGATGTAATAACTTCCACTACCCGAGAACGACCTAAGGGGGTGGGAGGGTGTGTTACAAAGTGTTATCAGAGCATGGTTCAACACTACATCTAAAGTGTCTCGCATGCACACATCCTAGATGAATTCTTACTTTTCTAGCTTCCTTTTCACTACGAATGTGCACTGATTTTAAATTGCAATTGATATAATGTTTTATTTGACATAATTGATGATTGAGTATTTTATTTTTAAACTTTAAAACTAACTAAGATATGATGTTTAAGATGGTCTGACATCAATAGGTTTATTGCAAGTAATCAAAGGTGAAGGATAATTGTGTTTATATTGCATTTGTGGTTGGATAACAATTATGTGTGTGAAACAACACATAAAATGACATTAAGGAACAACAAGAGAGAGAAAGGATGAGTAGTAGGATGGATTAGTATGGCACAAATAGATCCCAACATGTGAAGAAGAAGATTCAGTTGGGAAAAAGAAAGAATATGACTCTCCTAATTAGATGGAGACTCTTAGAATCCTAAGAGATGAATTCAGAGGTTGTAAATAAGATAACGAAAAGATTGTTAGATCACAATAAAGGAAATCATAAGTAAATTCAATTATAATGTAGAACTTATTAGAGCTACAAAGGCAGAAACTACAGAATCTTAGTGCCATCTATCTAGAGAGGAACAAGTCCAAACCTATCCCATTAGAAGCCCAAAGGAAAATATTGGGTACTGATAGGGAAGGAGGAAGAAAGTCAATGAAGAGACACATACATGTAGAAGAAGGAACAATGTTATGTAGCACTCTAGAAAAAGAGTCAAGCAACATTGACCAATCAATATTAGATACTATAATTAAGAAACACCATTATTAGAGGAGAAGAAATAAGAGTTTAATGGTGGAGGAATTTAAGAAATCAAATCCCCCTACCTTTTATCGAGAGGTGAGGAATGGTGAAGAGGCAGACTTAGTTGTTGGAGATGAATTACTTCAAGGTACATGACTAATCTAATAGCATGAAAGCAAGATTAACTATTCTCAATTTGAAAGGAAAAGTTGACATATGTGGGAATATTTGAAGAAATATAAAGAGATCTGGGAGAAAGAGATGGCATGGAGAAGGTTTAAGAAATAATTCTAGGAGAAGCATTTATTTGGAAAGTACTATGAGAAAATGGAAAAATAATTCTATGAGCACAATTGGGGCAATTGACTGCTAATGAGTATATAAGGAAATTCTTGGACTTGTTGAGGTATGTGCCTTATATCAATTATGGGAATACAAAGATCTAGACTATCTCAATGGAATAACACAATCTTACTAGGATAGAATAGAGTTTGATGAGACAAAAACCTTGGAAGGCATCATATGAAGGATGAGGTACTACTATGAACAATCCAAAAACAACTTTGAAGCTTAAAAAATTGGAAGAAGAAAGATAAGTTGAACCTCAAAGTAAAATGGTTGAATTCCTCAAGATATAAACAAGGAGGAAAAAATGGGAAGTTCAATACTTATTCTAGAAAGGAATATCAATGAAATTCCACAACAATTAACATAAACAAACCCGTGAAATTAGTAGAGGACGATGGGTTGAGGGAAGGGCTTGTACAATGTTGGCACCATGGAGAAAACCATCTGCAAAGGAATTTCCCTCAATGATGATAGACAGGCACAAATTTATAGAATTTACAAGAAGCAACAATAGTGAATGATGTGGCCCAAAACATACCTCGAATTTATGTTTCACTAGACAACAGGTAGGAAGACCAGCAAACTACAATAATCCAAGTGGAAGGTATAGTCATAAACCAACCTATTTCAATTTTAGTTGACCGAGGCTCTAATTTTAGCTACATCATCCCAAGCATTTTTGAGTTCAATATTATCCATGTTTCACTTTTTGAAACCTCCCACAAAATAAAGATATAGCAAAAGTGTCATGATGACTTGTTTGAAGTAACAAAACCCTAGGATCATGAGGTATGATATCAAATGTTGTGAACATTGCACCTTAAAAATGATATGAAACCAGTAGTTGTAGTCATATTTAAGGGGAAGACCTCCTTTCGCAATGAATACTATGTATTAACACAAGATTTGATGATCCTAAGACTAGGTTTCCTTAATATATATATATATATATATATATATATATATCTATGTGTGTGTGTGTGTGTGTGTGTGTGTGTGTGTACATATATAGGAGGCAAAGGGTGCAATTATATTAAAATGGTACCATGCTAGGTTTTAGCCTACATAGTAATATAAAGATAGAAATGTAATCACTCAATATATAGGGATTAATAATGCTCTTTAGGTTATGTTGGGCTTATATAGAGCTTAGAAAATCATTTTGAATTAGTATAAGTGGTTGAAGACCATTAGCTAAGATCCTGAGAATCTCTGGATTCATAACCATTTTTCAACTAGTTCTAATTATAGTTGATTCTCTTCAATCACTAGTCTAACTTTCCTATGTGCATACAACTGATTGTGATCACATAAAGTGCTATATTTTATTATAAACTTCCATTGGCTACTTAACTAGCCATTGACATTCAATAAGGTAACCTCTCGACTACACTGTCAACCTATCAGCTCAATAGTCAAATTGTTGTCCCTAGTTGATTGTTCCTAACCAAACCATCAATTGACTAAACTATAGCTAGCTCATATTAGTTGAAAAAATGATATCACCTAAACAATTTGTGGGTTCGAGGGTGAAGACCTAAAAAAAGGACAAATTTTCATATCTTTTTAGCAATTTTTTGTCTCTTTATTTTCACATTTGGTGGTTTTATGTCATACAATTTTTCAACCCATGGTTTTATAATTCCAATTAAGGAATTAAGGTTTTAACTCTAATTGAAATTTGTTCAATGATCAAGGTTTTGGATGCTATGGGATATGATATATTTCATTATAAATGATGAAGTTTATTGATGATAAAAAATATAGGTGTGACTATAAACATTTTGTTGGTTTTCTTGGTTAAGGGTTTCCAAGGTAAATATTTGACTATTATGTGTTATTGTAATTGTTTACTTTTCTATTTACAAATAATATGTGTATGCATTGATTACTATAAAGGTTTAAAACTTACAAACCTTTATGGCGTTTTCTATATTAGATGGTTCTTAACACAGTTCCTATGGTCTAAGAATAGAAATTGATGTATTTCGGACTAAAATATGTTTTTATGGTTCATGAAGCATGCATTGAATCTAAAACTACCATATAACCCATATAACTGTAATATTTAGACCACAAGTATAATTTCAATGCCATTACAAGGTTTGGCATAATAGGGATTGGTATTAGGGATGTAACCATGGTTTAAAGAAAAGCACTAGCATCTTAGAGACAACTATATGATTTTTTATTAATAGATAAATAAAATATAACTAGTAAAGTATTAGTTTGTGACTATATATGAGTATTTCACTATCATAACTAAATCCTTAGCACCTTATTCTATCTTTGTATTGTGTAGGGTGAATATGAACATTCCTAAAAATAGACCATTCATAATTCTAAGGGGTTTGAACGTTAATAATATTGTCATCACCTATAATTGTAATGCAAATTCCAAAGGTGGTTCATATAACCATTAGGCGTAAAAGTAATTTTATTCCATAGTGGTTGTCCTTGGACTATGGTCAAGCCCCTTCCCTAGAGTTTCAAACTCTTAATGACATCAATTTTATACCTTTATACCTTCAGGGTAAAGATTCCATTTGTAGAGATTGTGTGGTACATTTGGATCATATGCATGATCCGTCAAACATTTAAAAAAAAAAAAAAATAGTACCTAAAACATTGTATTTTATGCTTAGACCAACATCAATGTCTTTAGAATCATCTAGTGTGGAAAACCTCATAATGGTTCCCATATGACCACAATTAAGCACTTGGAGCCTATTTGTGGTGAAAAAATATCCTAAGGGAATATATATCCCACTTGGTGGCTAAATATCCTCACTAAATGGTGCATTTAGTGGTTCAACCTCTTGTTTTTTCCCATAAGCCATAGAAGTTTCATTTAGGTCATATGGCCTTATTTATCCTCATTTGACGATAGCCAAGATCCAAATATCTATTCCTAGTATAAGAATCATTATGTAGGGACCCATATCTCACTCAAAGGTTAAAGATACCATTTAGTGGGCTTGCATGTTTTTTTGAGGCTACATTCAAGAAATGGATCATTAAAATGTTTATTTAGGACTTGAGGCCCTTTATTTCCTCTCTTTGTCATGGTTATAAACCTAAATTGATTCCTAATGTACAAACCTCCTGATAGTTTCCATATCTCAATTATAAGCTAAATATCCTCTATCTAGGGACTTTGTAGTGTCAAGAACTTTTTCATAACTCATGAGAATTAAAATATTCATTTATTTCTTAAGATTGCTCATATCCACCAATTACGTCTAAAAATTTGTAATAGTGCCCATATATCATTTAGATACTATAGATTCCATACAAAGGATTTTTTGTGGTGGTTCAAGATGTCATTAATGGCTTATGATCCCTATGAAATTAATTTAGATCATACAACCCTTGTTTTACCTAAACAACCATGGTCAAGGCACTAAGACTCATGTTTGGTTCACAAAATCACTTAACAGTTCCTATATCCTAGTAAGATTCCATTGATCTAAGTTTTTGTCATTGTTTCAGTCCTAATTAAGGATTATGGTCCCAATAACATAATTTTGGGTAGAAGGTATAAGCCCCAATGCTTGGGTGAAAAACCTTATAATGGTACCCATATCCCACACAAGGAAAAAGGTAATTTCTAGTGATTGAAGAATTGTTTTATGTACAATGAGACCTACAATATTCATTTAGTAATTAAGGACCTTATTTTCCTCCCATATTTATAGTGAAGGCCTTAAGACCACCCATTTCACATAAAAACTCATATTGGCACTCATATTCCATTCATGTGAAAAATATCTATTGTAGAGGGCTTGTGTTGCATTTCAAAGCCTTGGTAATTATCTATTATCCAATAATATGTGTTTATGTCATAATTCCTTGGATTTATCCCCTCACCATGAGTAGGGCCTCAAGACCCATTCTTGATGAATAAAACATTGTAATGGTAACCATATATCACTTGAAGATATTGATCCATATAGAGAACATGTTATGTGGTTTGTGGGATTGTTTATAACTCTTGATATCTAATGGATTCATTGTCTATATCCCATTCATTGTCTATTGTTTTTTCCTCCCATCACTATGATTAAGGCCTTGAGACCTACCAATCATCACAAAAACTCCTTATCACATCCATATCCCACCGTATGCTAAATATTCACTTTAAAGGATCTATGTTGTGGTTCAAGGCCTTAATCATGTCCCATTAACTCAAAAATCTTAATTTATCACCTAGTTCCTTCAATACCCCCCCAGCCATGGTACAAAGACCAAGATCCATATCTAGTGTAAAAACCTAATGGTGGTGCCCATATCTCATTATAAGGACCATGATCTCCTATATACATCATATTTTGAGTTTTATGGCCTTATTCATAACCCTTTGCCACTATATGCTTCATTTGAGGTTTTTATAGCCTTAAGACCCACCCTTATGTGCCTTACATGATCTCATCATACTCTATACTAATACATTGTAACATTTCCTCTTAGAAACAAGATTTTGAGCAGTTTCTACCATGAAAACCAACAAAATGTGACCTATCCTAGGTTGCACCACTTGCCCACACGATGATCGCAAGTTGCACTATGGTCAAATTGCCACTACCCTCTTATCCTCCAAAATTGATAATCCCAAGGAGAATCGACATGAGACATGAGTTACACTTTGTATGTGTCATGACTAAATTGTTCTGCCAACTCAGTGTTTCCCAGTACACTTAAGCAATCAAGCATATAAACTCATTCTAAGGCTACCACTCCTAAATATATATAATGAAGTGTGAGGCAAGGGAAATATAAAGGAAATATTGAACTAAGTTTACGATGGAGAATATTTTAGAGGGGCCCAAGGAGAGATCAAGGTAACGAAATAGAGAGGATTGCTTCAAGAACTGACATAACTATATTTTATGTACTACATTGATGCTAGTGATTAATACAAACGGATCTATATATATTTTCCTTCTCTTAATTATTTTCTGAATTCATGCATGTTATTTTCATGATTATATTTCCTATATGTGTGATAATATGGTCGCATTGAGAAGGATGCAATCATTTTATTGCTAATAGTCTATTTTGTGCAAGTATATTGGAAAAACATTTATTGCCTTTCTAGGTATATAAATTAGGTCATGTAAGCTAGAGTGTAAGATCTATGGAGCTATGCCTACCAAGGATAAATAAGAAAATCATCATTAACAAAGGTGCACTTTCATTACCTCCTTTTCACTCTTGTATATTAATAGAATGATTTCATTGATTTGATATAGTATATATATATAGTGTTCCGAGCTCAATCTGCCTCAAGTGAAGGCAAAGTTCAAGGGAGGACTCAGTTATCCACAAGTGGGGGTTTCTCCATAGTAAGGGCATCAAGACCTTATTTTCCTTCCTCGTTCATTGATAAGGCCTTTAGACCCATCCGTATTTTCCAGTGCATTATAATAACATTTCCATATTCCACTTGAAGGCCAAATATCCCCTTTACAAGACCCATTGCTATTTTAAACCTCATTCATGGCCCATGTGCCCTATAAATCTTCTTTTATATCTAAATTCAATTGTTTTCCTCCCCTTAAAATGCTCAATTCCTTAATATCCACATGTGCAAAAACTTCCTAAGAGCACTCATATTACCATTATAGGCCAAATATCCCTATTAAAGGGACTATGTAGTGGTTTTTCATATCAATAATGACTTACAGATTCTGTTTCTATCTCTTGAAAATCATAAATTATTTATGGATACACGTAAAATAATATAACATGAGCATTGCATAGTTGTTGAGACCTATAATGAGCTAAAAATACTAAAAATGAATGTAAGGGTAAAGGGTTATGAAAAACTTAGTGAAATTATATTAACTTTTATTTTGAATGTTAAAAGTAAGAGACACATTACTAGTGTGTGTGCATTCTATAAAACATGAACATTATTTGAAATTCATTTTCTTTTTTGAGTAAGAATTTTTTTACTCACCAACATGTTTTTTGACTTGGTTGACATGCTTGCTTTGGATTTAAGTTCCATGTGATTATCTTGGTCGCTTAGACTATCAAAATTAACAAAAATTTTCATTTTTTCAAATGCTTCTCAATATAGCTATTTCCAAATTTTTTTAAAATCAAATATACAAGTCCATCACAAATAAAACCACATTCATAAATAGATATAACTATACATCTTCCAAATATGAGCCTTTTAGAAAAATAATATTATTTACAATCTTTTATTTACTTTTTTTTCTTTACATATATGAAGATTTTAAATATAAATGTATTTTATTTACACTGTACTTTTTTATTATCTTATTGATCTGGATTTAAATAGGAACGCAATGGATTACAGATATAACCATAAATACAGAGATGCAGCAGAAATAATACTTCATTTCATTAATGTAAAATACTGAAATATGCTTACAAACAGAAATGGAAATAAACCAACTAGGGCGATGGTAGCTTATCTCTAAGAAGAGATGTTGGGGCTACATGCCTCTAAACTATGTTACAATGAGACTCGAAGGCCTATTAATTGTTGAGAAACAATGGAAAACCCTAAACATCCAAAACCTAACCCTAGGAGATGAAATGCCAAATTGTGGGCCCCATTACGAGTAAATTGGTACATCAACTTCCCGAGGTCATAACTTTGGCATACGATCTCCATTTGATGCACTCCCAAATTTCCCAAAAAACATCTTTTAGGGCCTCAAAACGGCTCCAAAAGTTCAAGACCCAAAAAACTGCTAAAAATAGTAAACCGTGCTACAAATAATGAAACTGAAAAACTGAAAGAGACAATTGTGGGGGTCCAAGTGGGATAGGTGGGTGACCACCAACATCCACCTAGATCATTCCTCCCTCCTTAGGAAGCAATGGTACCCATTGCATTGAGTTCCTCCATCTGCTGAACTTGGTCCTTGGTGAGTTGTTCTGCAATCTCTGATGTGTCCAGTAATGGTGGGAAGCATGGTAGAGGGTGTTCCACATTGAACACTCAGTGCAAGAGAAGGAATGGAGGAATCTTGTGCTCCAAAGCATTGTTTCCCACAGCCTTGGTAATGTTGTAAGGACCATGTCGGAGTGGTTTGAGCTTCTGATGGGCTCTTGTAAGGCGTTCTTTTGCATATGTAACCAAAATTTGTTGCCCACCTGAAACTTGTGTGGTGCCCCTGTGGGTGAGGAGAAGATGTTCTTGTGTTCTTTCATGATTGTATCCCTCTATTGCTGTTGCTACGTGGAGGAACCCTTCATGGGGGTTATGGATGTGGCGATGATCTTCGCCTTACTTCAGGAGCAAACTAGACAGAAAATGAATTTCCTAGTCTAGGAGATGAGCTTTCTGCCTTTCTTAGTAGAGATCAAAGAGGTGGTGGTAGGTGGGGCTACCTTCGATATCTTGTATAATGAATTACCCAAAGAAATAATCACATCGTGAGGCCTTGACTCATACACAACATGTCGCCTCCACAAGTATGGTTGACCTAATAATAAATCACAAACATCCAAAGGTGTAACATCACACAATACCTCGTCTATGAAGGGTTTGATGCTGTAGGGAAGGCGACACTGTTGGCAAACTCGAAGATCTCGTCCTTGGTGAATCCACCTGATACTGTATGGCTATGGGTGTGGTGTGGTGTAGTCAGTAGGCCCAACCGCTTCATGACCTCTGCTGAAATGAGGTTCTTTTGGCTGCCACTGTCGAAAATGAATTGCAGTGGCGAACCCTTCACCCACATCAGTGAGTGGAAAAGATGTTCCCCCTCCTCTAGATCTTCGGGCTCATTCTTCTGGATCTTGGCGATGGCAATAGTAGTGCTAGGCTCTGCATCAATGATCTGCTTCCCTTTCCCAATCCCCTTGTTGGGTTCTGACTCAGGTTCAGAACATGCATCTAATTTTGAAGCCTTCAACTCAACCACCAGCGACTGCTTGGTCTGACATTCACTTGTGTTGTGAGTGGCGCTCTTATGGAACTCACACCACTTTCTTGTGTCCTTCTTTGACTTCGTGGTGTTGTTATTTTCTTGTGGCTTCGATGGGCTGTCTTGGGTTGCCCCGTCTTGGCTTTGTCCTTGGTTCTGCGATTTGGGGAATCCTTTCCCTTGCTTTGGATTCATAGATCCAAAGTCTCGCTTCTTCTGTTTAAACTTTTGCTCGATCTTGACAGCATATCGGTACGCCATGCTGAGCGAGGAGATGTTAAGGAACTCAATCTCTTACTAGATGTATCTGTGTAGGCAGTCGCGGTATTTGAGTACTAAATGCAGCTCAGAATCCTTGATACCCAACTGTGTGCGAAGGGTATGAAAAATGTTTGTGAAATCTGGCACAGCGTGGTCCCTTCCCTGCCACAGCATGGTCCACTTTATGTATTTGTCCTCATAGCTTTTGAAAGGGTAGTACTGCTCCTTGATGGCATCTCGGAATGAATTCCAAGTAGGTGTGGCTAAAAATAGTGAGCCCGTACTTTCATCCTTCTACTCGTAGTACGTTTCCCACCAATCCTTGACGTGGGGAGCTGCTTTGAGAAGAGTGAAAATAATCTTTTCCCCACTGGAAAAATCATGAATAGAAAAATAACCCTCTAGCAGATTTAACTATTTATCTATGGCATCTTCGTCTATTTGACCCTCGAAAATGGGGATTTCAAAATTAACTTGAAACGTAAGGGTATGGCGTTTCCAAAGTAGCTGTTGGAAGTCGATGTGTTGCATCTGGGTAGCCACTGAAGGATCTGGGCAAAGCTATCCATCATCACGTTCCTTTGTCGCTCGAGGGCTTCTTCGAGCAATGTTTTGATAGGATCACTTGTCCCCTTTTCTTTCTTTTCATCTACCATGGAATGTCGTCGGGGTTTGCAAGGCTGGTCTTGCAAAGGTTCAACCAGTTCAAGCCTTAACTCTTTATATCTCGACCTCGTTGGCGCCATGCAAAGAAAAACAAAAAAAGAGCAGACCCCTCTGATACCACTGATCTGCATTTAAACAGGAACACAACAGATTACAGATATAACCATAAATACAAAGATGTAGCGGAAATAATACTTCATTTCATTAATGTAAAATATTGAAATACGCTTACAAACAGAAATGGAAATAAACCAGTTAAGGAGATAGTAGCTTATCTCTAAGAAGAGATGTGGGGGCTACATGTCTTTGAACTGTGTTACAATGAGGCTCAAAGGCCTATTTATTGTTGAGAAACAATCGAAAATCCTAAACATCCAAAAACCTAACCCTAGGAGATGAAACGCCAAACTATGAGCCCCGTTTCGGGTAAATTGGTACATCAACTTCCCGGGGTCGTAACTTTGGCATACGATCTCCTTTTGACACGCACAATAGCTCGTTAGAAAGATCTATCTGAGGACTATAACTTTGAGAAGAGCAACATTAGTGAGATATCCATGTTTCTCCTATATTTTCCAAAAAACATCGTTTAGGGCCTCAAAACGGCTCCGGAAGTTCAGGACCCGAAAAACTGCTAAAAATAGTAAATTGTGCTACAAATAAAGAAACTGAAAAACTAAAAGAGACAGTTGTGAGGGTCCAAATGGGATAGGTGGGTGGCCACCAACATCCACCTGGATCACTTACTCATACACACACATATACATAGTTTAAATTATGGTAACACCTCAAACCCTTTACTCAAACTAAACTTGCATTTCAAAGTTATTATATTTTTATGTTTAAAAAAATATAAAATGAAGATTAACATTTTTGAAAAAGTAATATTGCATAAGAACTAAGTAATATATATAATTATAAAAATTATTTTAAAGATATTCCATTATTTAAGTATCATAACATATGTACTAATAGAAATATATGTATTATATTTAATAAGAAAAATAACATATCATGGTTACAAAACATAAATTTCATACAATCATATAAAATTTTCATATATAAAAATTATATATTTAAAATAAAAATTTGACTTTCCACGTTTCATATTTTTACACTATATTCAAATTATTTGTAAAAATACCTCTCCTAAATTATTCAACGCGTTGGTTTTTCCATATTTATGTTGTGATCACTGTGTCACAAGACACCATCATTAACTCGCAGTCGCCCATTAGTGATTGTTTTTTTGCTGTGCCTTCCATTGGCATTATGATTATATAATTAGTGCGGATACATGTTCCTAGTTTTAAATAAATCAAACTCTATAATTTGAGCATTTTTATAAATGATTTTTTGCATCCTAATGATGAACTTGGCCCGAGGTGAACTCCAAATTTTTTATATGGCATTGAAGTCTTGATATAACATTGTAAACCACATAACAATGAAAAAAGTAACCATGGGTTTTCTCTAAACACTCAAACGTTCACTTAATTAGTTGTTCCTTACTATTAAAATGATTAATGGATGATTTATTTTCCATTTATATGTACACTTATAATTAATATAAACTTAAAATAACTTGTATTTTATACTTTTGCAATGAATTTATGGTGCAGTGCATTCTGTTTATGTTTTATGGTGGTGAAAGAAACGAACAAGGGTAAGTGGGATCATAGTTAGTAGTTAGGGCTGTTTTTAGACTAAGCGACATTCACAAATGGCTTATTTAGGTAAAGTATGTAAGTAAATATCACATTTACTTAACTTTATAACTAATATATGTACATAAATAATAATAAAAGCAATATATTCATATGTGTAAACAATACACTTAACATAAGAATCACAATTGTTAAGTATTATATAAACTTCATGTTGATATTAAAACTTTCTATAAAGCTTTAGATATTGAATATTTACATTTTTATTATTATATTGTATATTGGTCTTGTTGATGGTGTTGGATACTACTAACAGTAGGGGGTCTCCCTGGTATGAAGTCCCAATTAGACCTCACACCATTTGGGATGAGAGCCCCATCTAGAATAAAGGCCTAATTGCCATTTATACTTAAAGATTTTCCTTGAATGCAATTAACACATAAGAGAGCACACATATACTTTGAGATAGGCGAGTAAGTTAGCCTTGTGAAGCATACAATTGTAATGTATATAAGGCACTTCCACAAATGGGAAAATAAAGAGTGAGCCTTTAGAAGAGAGGTGATAGTACCACCCTAATAAAGATACACACATATATAGAAGGAATCATCAATTAATCTGTAAAATAGTTCACAAAGTAACAACGATTGTGAAAGCAATTAAGGGTGCATCATTCAACAAGATGGCTAATAAATATAACATAATATCTCATTGTCCATAATGCATATGAACACAAAAATTTATCTTAAACATTAAAACAATAGTCTTACAACATCCATGATACATGCATGAAAGTGCACCATCCATGAGAAATTCAAGGTATTAAGTGAAAGTTCCAAGATACACAATTATAGTGATGCATCACTAAACCCCAATAGTGGAACATTAAGCCACCACTTTCTCCTCAAAAGAAGTATCTTCTCTCCTATGTCAAGCTTGAGAAGCCAAGGCTAAAAGTACTTTACTTGAGGCATGAGGACATATTTATAACAAATGGAGTGACTCTTCACCTCCCATGTGATTCTTGACCTCCCTTATGACTTTGGAGCTCCCATATGACTTTTGAGCTCCTACTTGACCATTGTATTTCCTAGTGACTCTTCACATTCCATGTATAACCTTTGGGATTCCACACATTTTACATGTTCTTATTTTCAAAATTACAAATTACATTCCACCAATATTGTGGCGAAAATTCATAAGACAAAATAACACTATTGTGTTCACACTTTGAGAAGCTACCATTTAGAGACTATGACATGAGACTTCATTGTAATGTGTCAATGCCAAGTTATTTTCTTTATTTCTATGTCTTCATAACTTCATGATAGGTCTGAAATGTGCTTCATCTTTACCCTCCAAAATTTTTGGGTAAGTATTGGAACCTTCTAAGTCATCATGAGTTGTCATTTATCTGTTGTAGTCCAAGATTCCTTTACTCCTACATGATAGCATCTTAATTTCTCATCTCCACAAGTGCCTTCTTGAAATTCATTCTTGATGACCTCCTTGAACATCACCTATCATGTTAATATGATAGTACCTACAAAATGGAGTTCACTCATAGAAAGAAAATATCAGTCCCTAAATCACTTCTACCTTTGTGTGTTCATTCATGATGCTAGTTATGATGGGATAGTCCACTAGAACTTACAGAGAGGCCTTCTTGGGCACAGGGTACAGATACATGAGGCAAGATGTGAAATTATAGGCATTGGGAGTGCGCACTATGATAGGGAAAGAGAGAAAGAGGCAATTTAGGGTGTAGAGCATAGATCCTAGAGGCAGGGGTGATAGGCTTGCTCACTGGTAGTGCATAATGCGCTTATGAAGGAAAAGTTTTGTAAGCCTTGCACAAACCACACTTGCAGGAGGCAGGGAATGATTATTGTGTCTTGGAGATGCACAATGCACTCATGAAGAGTTTTGGTTTCAATTCTAGCACAGGTTTAGGAGACAGGGGTCAGGGACTGTGCCCAAAACCAACATGCATACATTGAAACGACAACAAAACAACACTAATCTCCAAGTGCGAAAGTTAGAGAACAGGTCTTTACGACACAAGTATTGATTGCAATCATAAAGTGCGCTAGGTCTAAGAATGTGAAGAGACACTAAAAATGACACATGCAAGAGGAAAAGTAAGCAAAAGCAACACATGCAAAAGAAAAATCAAGAAAAAGAAACAGTTGATAAACTTACTTGGAAGATGGTGCACTTGCGACCAAGAATGAGAGAGTGTTCCTTATGCTCCAGAGATGCGGAGAGCTCCAAAGTCAAAGATGAATGGGAAATGGGATTTGGCCTAGAATCTTTATGTAGGGAGAGCACACATGCGATTAGGGTTAGGGTTTTTGAGTGTGTTAAACACATGTTAAAAACTAGGATATAAGGATGAGTTTACTACCAATTGTGACAACACTGACTTGGGAATTGCGTTTTCAGTGTGAGCAAGAAGTGCATAGGGACTATCCACAAGGAGTGTGCAATCACTGTCTCCAGGAACTGTGCAATGGTTGTCTCTAGAAACTACACAGCGACTGCCAATAAGAGGTGCACCTGCTTGAGCTCAAAGAGTGTGCACTAACTATCAACTGAAATTGCACACTGCCTAGTGGCAAGGAGTGTACTCCACTATCACCAAGAAGTGTGCAGGGCCTACTTGGAAGATGCGTGCTTATAAGGCATCGAGAATTAGGCATGTGAAAGCAAGTAGTTGTGAAACTTAGGGTTTTTAGAATATGACTTGAGCACTTATAAAGTATGACCAATGATCTCTTTAATGGCTAAAAACAAAATTTCATGTGATCATTGGAAGGATCCAAAATTTGAATGTAGGAAAAATTTTGGAGGTTGTTGTAGCAGGTACAACACTTTGCGATTCACTGGAAGAACCCCAACTTCTCTGTTTAGGTCTAACTTTATGCACGGGATCTAGCCTTTCGAGAAGTATTGTCTCATCCTATGGATTACCCTAGCTACTTTACTTAGCTCATTTATAGATGTACTCTCTTATATTCCTCTTGTTGGCTTAACACGCATTTACAAAACTAGTCAAACTTCAATTGCTTTGATCAGGGAGTATGATTATGTAACTTTGTGAGTTTAAGATATTCAAATTTTAGTATCATCTTTGGTGTTTCTCCACTACCAGTAGGCCTATTCAGTACCCCAGTGGAGTCACTTCAAGGAATCAAAAATATTTCTTTGTTGCCATCATGCTTGTTTAGTACCTCAACGAAGTCACTTGCTTCACCTCTCTACACAGGAAACCTTTCTTTTCTTTAACCCTTTGTTCATTTATTTTAACTTACGATGCACATTGGCATATTATAAGTGTTTTATTTCACCAAGGGTGGAAGAGGATCTTGACTTATTTTACAAATAAGAGAGGTTTTTCCTTGTTTTACAGATACTTATATATATCCCTCTAAGATTAGCTCGCTTTGTTAATTTTTCTCATTTCCCTTCTCTACTCGATTGAGTTGACACATTACAATCAATCAATATAAATGGCCAATTCAAGGAATGAATATCTTATGATATATATGGGCATGATATATCAGTTAGAGCTTTAGTTTGGAGTGAGTCGTATTTTATGTTTGCGCATCATAGACCTTTAAAGATGTTTAGGCCCAAACAAAGAAGGAGACCAAAATTTAGACAAGCATTCTCAGATGTCACAATGCCCTTTTAAAACTTTTTCCACATTGAATGAGAGCCAGACAAGACAAATTTCACAAAAGCTATTAATCTAGTACAAACTTATAAAAGAGATGTGAAAAACAAATCTCAAACCAAAAGGAAAAATCATAATGCAAAGATATGAATGTTGGGTACAAAAGAAGGAAAAATGCAACGAAGGTATGGAAATCTTGTGAAAACAATGCAAGGAAGTACAACTACTTTAATAAACAAAAGAATCATGACTAAACCTAAATCCTAATGCATCTATCTAGAAGGTCAAGATCACGTGAAATCAAATTTCCAATGCAAACAGAAGAGTTTCTCTTAACCTACAAGCACAAAAAGATAAGTGGTTAATATCGGGAAAAACAATATGCAAAAATAAAAATGTTTACCTGAATAACTTGCATAAGAAGTTGGAGGCCTTTCCTACTGGAAAAAGTGTGTGCCATAACAATTTTCCTTATCCAAGTTGCACTTCTACCTTGATGTATATAATAATGGGCATGAATTTTATGAAAGAGTCTTGCAAATATACATTCATCCATGTTTTCATTTATGGCAAGCACCAGGTAATATTGAAACTTATTATTGACAATAGATATTGCCAAATAAGATCACTTTAGCCAATTGATGATTCGATCATGATACTCAAAACATCCAATTCGAGATTCTTGAAATTCTTGTAAAGATAATCTTCTAATCAGCACAATCAAGTTATGGAGAGAATCCTGGGAAGAAAACATAACCTGATCTTATTTAGAAACCTTGTCAAGATTGTGAGGACTTGGCACAAACATTAGCAAAATCTAAAGTGCCTCAACTTCTTGAAAATCATATGAGTAGTGAAATGATGAGTCATAAGAATTTATGACTTTGATGAGATTAACAAATGTAAAACAACTATCATTAGATACATCGGTGGGAAAATGATTAATTGAAAAACAACTTTTAATGCTAGTATTATGATCAGATCAGTTAGTTAATGTATAATATCCTACATTATACAAGAATATAGATAGGTAGATTTGTGAGATCTTACGAATTATTTGAATAATAGAATTTTTCTCCCTGCATGCTAAGCAAAAGAAATCATTACCTTATATTTGATTACAAACTAAACCAATAACACGAAAATCGAAAGGATTAAAGATAGATGTTGGTCTAGCAAATCCAAGAAATGAGTCAAGATACAAAAAATAATGAGAACAAGATGACAATAAATTAACTTGTGTTGGTTCAGATTTAACCCTCATATTAGCTTGGGAAATTAATCTCTCAGAATGAGAATTTTGATTTGTAGGTTTTAACCCCATACAGAAATTACCTGCATAAGAATTCTAAAACACAGAAAATAAACAATGCGAGAGCATAACACATAAAACACATATACACAGAGATTTTCCCCTAGATCCCAAAACCGGGACTACCAACTTTATTTTTCATTATGTTCCTTTCAATGTTATAATACATATTTATACATGCCAAATCATCCAATACCATGGACTGAAAACCACCGCGTCCAATACCATGGACCGAAAACCATCGCATCCAAAAACATGTGCAAAAATCATGCACAAAACCATAGGTGGGTCCGCCCAACCTAACATAGGGTCCAAAACCAAAATTTTCCGAGGTGTTGCCCCGGACCCCATAAAGTGGGGTTATGATTACACCTCAAACCCCCTGTGACCTCACCCCCTCTAAACCCCAATTAACTACATGGGCTAGTCGTGGAAATAATATAACACAACCCAACATTCTCCCACTTGTTGTTTTCTTTCCATAGGGGACCACAAGAGAGCTTAGTCATTTATCCAACCCTGCAATGCCCATTGTTTCTCTACACCAAGAGAACTTATCAGAGCTCACATATTTTGTCAATGCATCTTCAGTATTCTTCAAAGTGTCCACCTTTACCAGCAACACCTTTTTGTCTTCTATCATATCCCTCACAAAGTGATTCTGAACATCAATGTGCTTTGTCTTTGAATGATGTGCAGGGTTCTTTGCCAAGAAAATTGCACTTTGGCTGTCATAGTCTATCCTTATAGCTTCTTGTACTAGCCCCATACCTGAACACAATCTCTGCAACCAAACTGCTTCCTTGCTTGCATAAGTGGCTGCCATGTATTATGCTTTTGTAGTTGATAGTGCCACTACAGATTGTTTCTTACTCATCCAACTAACTACACCTCCAAATTGGTTAAACACATATCCACTTGTAGATCTTCTCTAATCCAGATCTCCAACCCAGTCTACATCAACAAAGCCATGAATATCCAACACTCTGTCCAATCCTGGTCTTCCTTGGTAGCACAAACCATAATCACTAGTGCCAGGCAAATACCTAATAACCCGCTTCACTGTTTCCCAATGCTCCTTTCCTGGTTTTGACATAAACCTGCTCAATACTCCCACTGCATGTGCAATGTCTGGTCTAGTACAGACCATTGCATACATCAGGCTACCGACTGCACTTGCATATGGAACACGAGACATGTCCTCTTCCTCTTCTTGTGTCATGGGACACTGTTCAGCAGATAACCTCACACCTATAGGAATAGGAACCTTCATCGATTTACTATCCTGCATATTGAACCTCTGCAATATTGTCTCAACATACTTCCTCTAGTTTAACTAGAGCTTCCTCTTTGCCTGATCTCTTTTAATTTACATGCCCAAAATATAGTTTGCAGCACCAAGATCTTTCATGTCGAATTTGGAGGACAATTGGGTCTCCAAATCCTAGATAATTTCTTTGTCATTTCCAACCAGCAACATATCACCCACATACAAGACCAGATAAATAACACGGTCACCAATTAATTTAAAATACACACAGTGATCTGCTTTGCTTCTGGTAAAGCCAAGTCCCTGTATAAATGTATAAAATTTCTGATACCACATCCTTGGTGACTGTTTTAACCCATACAGAGACTTCTTTAACTTGCATACTAGTTCTTTCTTACCCTTCACCGCAAAGCCTTCAAGTTTCTTTATGTAGATCTCCTCTTCCAAATCCCATGAAGAAATGTTGTCTTCGCATCCTCTGTTCTACCTCAAAATCAAAAGCATCAGCAACAGATAAAAGTAACCTAATAGAAGTTACCTTGGCAACAGGAGAAAAAATATCACCAAAATCAATTCCCGACACCTGGGAATAACCTTTTGCTTCAAATTGAGCGTTGTATTTCTCCACCTTTCCTTCTATGTTTGTCTTCTTCTTGAACACCCATTTGCTACCAATGGGTTTCCTTCCAGTCTGCAACTCCATTAGATCCCAGGCCTCATTTTTGTGCAAAGATGCCATTTCATCAACCATGGCCTCTTTCCAGTTTTTTCCATCCTCTGAATCTACTGCTTCCTTCACAGTTCTAGGATCATCATCAATAATAGATAAAGCAAAATTTGAACAGAAAGTAGATGGACTATACATTTCTAGATGCCTTCTTTCTCGAGATGATCTTCTTACACCCAGAGTTTGTGGCTCTTCATCTTCTGATTCCTCCTCTGTTGTAAAGTCCGAGTCTTCCACCTTTAGCTCAAACTCTATCTTCTCAGGTTCCTTTGGTTGGAATTCATGTTTAATAACATTTTTTACCTCTCTGAACACCACATCTCGGCTGTACACAACCTTCTGTGTACTGGGTTCCAAATCTTATAACCCTTTAAACCATCATTATACCCAATAAAGATGCACTTTTCAAATTTACTATCCAACTTGGTTCATTTCTCCTTTGAAACATGTACATATGCATCACATCCAAATACCCTCAGATGTGAAAGAGAGGGTTTCTTACCAGTCCATACCTCTTGTGGAGTCTTATCCTCCAACACTGATGAAGGTGACCTGTTGACCAGGTAACATGTAGTATCCACTGCCTCTGCCCAGAATTCCTGTCCTAACCCGACACCATTGAGCATGCTTCTTGCCCTTTCCATCAATGTCTTATTCATTCTTTCTGCAACTCCATTTTGATGAGGTGTATATGGAGTAGTCTTCTATCGTGCTATACCACACTTCTTATAGAATTCTTCAAATTCCTTGCTGCAAAACTCTCCACCATTATCTGTCCTTAGCACCCTTATCTTCTTCTCTGTCTGGTTTTCCACCAGAGCCTTAAATTCTTTAAACCTGTGAAAGACTTCAGATTTCTTCTTAAGGAAATATATCCATGTATTCCTTGAGAAGTCATCTATAAATGATACATAGTACACATACTTACCCAGTGATGGAACCTTCACAGGTCCAAACACATCACTGTGCACAAGCTCTAATATATGTTTCACCCTCTTACCACCAAAGGGAAACTCATCCAATTCTGCTTCCCATATACACAATTTTCATACAAATCAAAATCCAGAGAGATATTACTCATACCTTCTACCATACCTTTACCATGAAGTATTCGAAGGCCCTTCTCTCTAATATGTCCAAGCCTTTGATGCCATCGCATGGTCTTCTCTCCAGAGACCACTAGATTTTCTGCTCCACTTTCAGGAACCACAGAACTGTTGCACCCATCAACAACAGTGCTACCTTCCAGCTTGTGTAGAGTTCTAGTCTGAACTCCCCGCATCAATACTAGTGCTCCCTGAACCATCTTGCAGGTATCTTTCTCGAACATTGTTTTTACACCTGCATCATCAAGCTTGCTTACAGAAATCAGATTTCTGGCTAATGCAGGAATATGCAGAACACCTGGAAGTGTTCTAACCCTTCCACCTTGCAACTTCAACTTTACTTTTCCTCGACCAACGATTATAGCCTTCCTATCATCCCCTAGGAAGACGTCACCGCCATCATATTTCTCATACTCGCAGAACCACTCTTTATGGGGAGTGAAGTGAAAGGATGCACCTGAGTCAATCAACCATACCTCATGATCTACATGTGTACTTGAAGAAGCCAAGTACACATCCCCACCTTCATCTGAGGTGGTTTTCACCTCTGCAGAAGGAGCATCATCAGATCCCTTTCCTTTATCAAGGACTTTAGATTTACAGTCCCTTTTGTAGTGCCCTTCTTTTCCGCATTTCCAGCACACCACCTTTACATGTTTTCCTAGAGATTTAGATCTGCCTATAGATTTAGATCTCCCACTTCATGACTTATTTTTGTTTCTATTCTGGGACCGACCTCGTACAAACAAGGCATCACCATTCTGGCTCTCCATATTTTTCCATCTCATCTCCTCCGTCAGCAAGGATGAGACTATTTCATCAAAATGCAAGGCAGTTGCATTGCTACCTATTGCAATAACCAGACTATCCCACGAATCTGGTAGAGAACACAACAAAATAATGCACTTATCTTCATCTAAAATTTTAATATCAACATATGTTAACTGACTTACCACAGTATTAAATGCGTTCAGATGCTCTGTCACCGAGTCTCCATCTTTCATCCTCAGGTTATACAGTGTTTTCTACAGGAACAATTTATTCACCAAAGACTTAGATTGGTACAAAGTCCCTAACTTGTCCCACAAAGCTTTCATCATAGCTTACCCCGATACATTTAGCAATACTTAATCTGAGACACACAATTGTATTGTGCTCTTTGCCTTCCAATCCAACTTCTTCCATTCTTCATCGGTCACTCCCGTTGGTTTAGTACCTGGATCTACCACAATCCACTGATATTTATCCACCAATAGATCCTCCATCTTGAGTTTCCACAACTCAAAACTTTGACCATTAAATTTCTCGATCTCTATCTTTCCACTGCTCACCATGTTTTTTTACCACTAGAATCGATCTCGCAAATATCCCACTGAACAGGGTCTACCATAGACCCAAGTGAAACCCCTCAGCAACAAAGGCATCCCCTTGAAGCCAAAATAGCTCTGATACCAAATGTAGGTTTTAACCCCATATAGAAATTACCTGCATACGAATTCTAAAACACAGAAAATAAACAATGCAAGAGCATAACACATAAAACACATATACACAGAGATTTTCCCCTGGATCCCAAAACCGGGACTACTAGCTTGATTTTTCATTATATTCCTTTCAATGTAATAATACATATTTATACATGCCAAAAGATCCAATACCATGGACCGAAAACCATCGCGTCCAAAAACATGTGCGAAAATCATGCACAAAACCATAGGTGGGTCCGCCCAACCTAACATAGGGTCCAAAACCAAAATTTTATGGGGCGTTGCCTCGGACCCCATAAAGTGGGGTTACGAGTAGACCTCAAACCCCTTGTGACCTCCCCACCCCCTCTAACCCCCAATTAACTACGTGGGTTAGTCGTGGAAAGAATATAACACAACCCAACATTCTCTCACTTGTTGTTTTCTTTCTATAGGGGGCCACAAGAGAGCTTAGTCATTTATCCAACCCTGTAATGCCCATTGTTTCTCTACACCAAGAGAACTTCTCAGAGCTCACAGCTTTTGTCAATGCATCTGTAGTATTCTTCAAAGTGTCCACCTTTACCAGCAACACCTTTTTATCTTCTATCATATCCCTCACAAAGTGATACTGAACATCAATGTGCTTTGTCTTTGAATGATATGCAGGGTTCTTTGCCAAGGAAATTGCACTTTGGCTATCATAGTCTATCCTTATAGCTTCCTGTACTAACCCCATACTTAAACACAATCTCTGCAACCAAACTGCTTCCTTGCTTGCATGAGTGGATGCCATGTATTCTGCCTCTATAGTTGATAGTGCCACTACAGATTGTTTCTTACTCATCCAACTGACTGCACCTCCAAATAGGTTAAACACATACCCACTTGTAGATCTTCTATGATCCAGATCTCCAACCCAGTCTGCATCAACAAAGCCATGAATATCCAACACTCTGTCCAATCTTGGTCTTCCTTGGTAGCATAAACCATAATCACTAGTGCCACGCAAATACCTGAAAACCCGCTTCACTACTGTCCAATGCTCCTTTCCTGGTTTTGACATAAGCCTGCTCAATACTCTCACTGCGTGTGCAATGTTTGGTCTAGTATAGACCATTGCATACATCAGGCTACCGACTGCACTTGCATATGGAACATGGGACATGTCCTCTTCCTCGTCTTGTGTCTAGGGACACTGTTTAGCAGATAACCTCACACCTACAGGAATAGGAACCTTCACCGGTTTACTATCCTGCATATTAAACCTCTGCAATATTGTCTCGACATACTTCCTCTGGTTTAACCAGAGCTTCCTCTTTGCCCAATCTCTTTTAATTTCCATGCCCAAAATATAGTTTGCAGCACCAAGATCTTTCATGTCGAATTTGGAGGACAATTGGGTCTTCAAATCTTGCATAATTTCTTTTTCATTTCCAACCAGCAACATATCATCCACATACAAGACCAGATAAATAACATGGTCACCACTTTATTTAGAATACACACAGTGGGGTTACAGGTACACCTCAAACCCCCTGTGACCCCCCCCCCCTTCTAACCCCCGATTAACTAGTGGGCTAGTCGTGGAAAGAATATAATACAACCCAACATGATTCACCATATAGCTCAAGCATTCACTACCACTCGAGAGGAAAAATTGTGCTAGAACGAAAATGATTAGCTTCATAATATACACAAGAAATATGAGTAGTTGATCATTCACAAAAGTGCTTAATAGATATAAATTCTTCGATCGATGGTCATCCACATTTTGATAATTAGGAAGGCAAGCTTTAAAACCATGTGTATCCATGCAATATATACTTTCCAACCCTAGATTTAATACAAGAGATTTGTATAAAAATGGATTAAGCAAAACAAAATATTTTATCTAATCAGAAACCCAATCTTGAGAATTAGAAAGACAAACTTTGAAATGTTGACAATATTTCAAGAATGAGCTCACATCCAATGTGACAATGTTTAGAAAGGAATTATGCAATAAATTCCAAATCTCACCTAGTTTAGGGATCTCATCAGGTTCACAAGAATGTAAAATAACCATAGCAAAAGTTGAAGTGCCTCAACTCCCTGAAAAGTCCCTAAAATTTCAAATGTTAAATAATTATACTTTGAGAGCTGAGTCATATCACGAATTTTATGTGGAAAACTATTATAAGTTATTTCAACAAGCTCATTATTAATGAGATGGTAGTTTTCTACATCGCTAGTTTAATCGGATTTTTCAACCTCAACAAACATATTAGTCAAGTCATAAGATTATTCTAGATGTGTATCTGAGGATGTGTAGATCATAAAGCTTTCATGAATAATTTGAACTGAAAGATTAATTTCATCCAAGGTTTGAGATTGCAAGTTAATAATTACATTTCTTTCTTCCTTGTCATGGATGACCTTACCACTTTATGTCACTTCAACATTTAGCTCATCTAGTTGTGAACTCAAAGAGCTTGGCATATTTTCATCATTAGTTATTTCAATGCATCTGTCACGACACAAGGGATGGTGAGTTTTGGAAAAAAAATACTCAGAGAAATTCTTCTCTAATCAAATCAGATTCTGGATCTAAGCCTTATAAATCCAAATCCATTGGAAAAGTCAAGAAATTGACAGATATACTTGGGTATCGATCACCATATATATTAGTGGAGTCATTATCAGAATGATGATTGCCCAAGCCCTCATCTTAGTTAAGAATTTTGACTTCATTTGAAGGGAAGCCAAGATCACAATATTTTGGATAAGCCAAAGTTTAGAAACATAATCTTGACATAGAGGAATTTTAAAGAGCGAAGAGATATATAATATGTCTTCATCCTTATGCTCCTCTACTTGTGAAGTGTAGCCAAGTAAATTGAGAATTAAGAGTATATGAAGTAATCGTTGGTTGAGAAGATTGATCAAGCTAATTGAGGTACATGTAGCCATGAGATGTAAATGATAAAGGTTAAAAGGTATCACTTGAAGAAGTAATACTTTCAATCAAATCATATTTAAGATTTAGATTATGCACATTAATGGCATCTCAAGGAATCAAGGGATCTGTAACCACTCCTCCCACATTTTCCCATTTTAGCTATCCTATCAGGGTAAACATGGGATGAGGGATACTATGACATGACCCACCCTCCTAAGTACATTTAAGGAAGTGGAGTCGACAAACTAGAACTTTACTTACCTTCCTCAGGAGCTACAAGACACCTAAGAGATAAACAAGCACTCCAAGTACTCAAACCCTGAACTGGATTTCTTTTTAGTGACGTGGGCCAAAAATTGCATGCATGACAAGTCCTCCATGTGGTTATAGGCCTCCAACCACATGCATAAGCATGTAAGGGTGCGGTTATAGCCCAAAACAACATGTTTAGAGGGTGTGGTCTGAGATTCTGAGACACCATTTTAGGCTAGCCTCTAGACCACTACCCAGAACTAAATGAGACTTTCTAGAATGATAAATAAAATCAAGGAAAATCCATTCATACAAAACTTGATCAAGGGCTTGACCTAACCAGGCCTAACTGTGATAGTCATTTCATCATGCATGTGTTGAACATGTAATCTACAAGTCATGAATGCATATTTGAACTTAGGGGTCTGAAACTTATCTAAGAATCACCAAGAAGGTCTAATGCCCTCTCATAATAATTTTGATCGCATTTTTTAGCTCATGCACTCATTAACCATTCATCAACTAATCAAAAAATATCGAGAGCCATAGATAGAACCATGCTTATAACCAACATATCACCGTAATAATAATTTTGATAGAGCAACCATGAAAGCCAAATTAGGGACTTCCACGTACCACCTGACCATAGATTGAGTTGAACCAAATATTTCTTTCAGCCAATCACTCTCGTGCCATATTCCAAGCATGAATGTGGGACTCAAGACATAAAAAACCAGGGCTTCTTGGACATTAAACCACCTCCACCCATAGGTTAACATGATCCCCCAAAAACTGGTCAAAAGATCAAAATTCCCAAAACAAGCTTAGATTCCTCGTAATTTCTTCACCAATGCCTGAGGAATTTTCCTATCTCCACCCACCTGTCGAGGGCTTCCTAGAGATTAAACCACCTCCACCCCCAACCATTGGGAATTTTTCTTGGGACCACCTCACCCTTTTATGAAACATTCAAGAAATGCAAAGTTCAACCACATGAAAGAACCCCATCACACCATGGTTATCCAAACATTTCAAGGCAAGGCTGAAACCACTGTCACACCTAGAAAAACCCATGCTAATGATAGTGAGAGAATAAAATACACAAATGCATATACCATGCATTCACAAACCAACTAGGAAATCACACATGTAATGTGTTACGGCCTACAAGTCCTCCCGCTGAAGTTTCTTGACTCATCCCTCCTTGCTTGTCCTTCGCTTTCCTCGTCCTTCCTTTTCCTTCCTTTGATTGTTTTCTCCAATGCTAAAGCACTCCATGAATGCTCTAAGTGTGCAATAGTATGAAATAATTGAGAGAGCTCTAAAACTGAATTGACACGAAGGTAGTGAATTGATCCTCAGAAGCCTTTTTAACATTGAGGCCTCTATTCTCTTAAGTTTCCTCTATTTTTCCTTCAATAGTCCTATCATGCAAACCTGTGACCTCTCATCTCCATTTTCTCCTATTTTCCTTTATTATTATAGATAAATGTCAATTAATGCCTATTTTCCTTTTCCAATTTCCTTAGTCATAATAAACCAAAAGTGACACCAACTAGGATGTTTTTCCCAACGTTCATCTTGGAGTATGTGTCTCATGACCTTGGTCTTATTTTTTCCTTTATTAACTTTATTACATGAACTTTTAACCTAGAGTTGTTACAAACCCCTTCCCCTTATGGCAACACCGTCCTTGGTATTCTATGACACCTTTGACTAGTAAGATCACTGAAAACCAAAACATACTTCCCATGGATCTTTATAACCCAAATCGATGCAATATTTGCAATGAAAAACCTCTTGAAAAGAAAAACCAACATGACAATCATGACAACATCACAACCATACCACCTATTGGAGATTTATAACACAACTCATTGCGGTATTTACAATAAGAACCATAAATCAACATACACATATACCAAAAAGCCTTTGTCCCCACTGGAAAACAATGAATGATACATAGCCTGCATTTGATCAGTCATCTCCAATGTAGCTTCATCGGGCCCAAAGTACTTCCACTGCACTTTAACTTGCTTAATTGCTTTGTTCCAGACCATGAGTTGTTTCCACTACAATATGCACTAAAGTTCTAGCTATAATTATCCTTGTAGCTCCACCTGCAACACAGAACAATCAATTATATGATCAATATCCTTCACATATATTTTAATCAATGAAACATGGAAAACATCATGGACTTACACTGTCAGCGGTAGTGCGAATCTATAGGCCATTGGTCGAATCCCCTCAAAGATCTCAAAAGGCACACACTACTGAGGTGCCAACTTAGCATGTGACCCAATCCTCAAGGAGCTCTTCTTGGGCTTGATGCATAAGTACACGTGCTCCCCAACATGAAACTCCTTAAATTCCCTGTGTTGATATGAATAACTCTTTTTCTTATCATATGCTGCCTCTAAATTCTTCTTAATAACCTTCATTTCCTATTCCATTTTTGCCAACATGTCAAGTCCAATCAATACCCTATTCACTGGATCACTCCAACTGATGGTTGTATTACAACTCTACCCGTAAAGTGCCTCAAACAGACTCATCCTTAGGGACTCCTACTACTCATTATTGTATGAAAGCTCTACTAATGGAATATACTTTTCCCACTTTCTCTACTAATGCATGACGTACATCCCCAACATGTCCTCCAAAATCCTTTTAACCCTCTCTATTTATCCATTTATTTGTGGATGATAAGTTGTGCTAAAAGCCAACTCCATACTCAAACCTACAATTAAATCCTTCCAAAACCTAGAAGTGAACTTGGCATCTCTGTTGGGTGTAATATCTTTAGGAATACCATGAAATCTCACTGTCTCCCTGATGAAGACCTGTGCTACCTCACTAGCTAAATTAGTAGATTTCAGCAAAATGAAGTGAGCTACTGTTGGGTGTGGAGCCTGATTATCTTCTTTTTTTAGAGGTATCGCCACATTGGACCCCAGTTTGTAATGTGGTGGAAATGTCACTCGTAAAATGTACGCTACAAGGGGGGTCCAAGGGGGGCGATTGCGATCTTTTGGAGCCCCCCCCCTGGCAAGGGATTGGGGGCAATGCCCTTGAAGCTAAAAATAGATGTAAAAATTCCTTGTAAAATGTTGTAATTTCGTAGTCAATCTGGGCCATTCATTAGGCATAGATCTGACGGTAGAAGTTATGTTTAATTTATGGTTTTTTGCCCTAGAAGGCAACCCCTTGCTATATATGAGGCAATTGTATTGCGTATATGTAGATCTGTATTCTGAGTGAGAAAGAGAGAGGATATTGTGTGAGAGCGAAGAGGGAATTACAATGGATCTGCTGCAGGTTGTATCTCTTCGTTTTGTAGGATAGTATAAAAGGAAGGACTAGTTGTTTCTCCATGAACGTAGCCCAAATTGGGTGAACCACATATATCTGTGTCTCTCTTGTTTCATGTGTTTTCTGTGTTTATATTTCTGTAATATATTTTATGTGTTCCATTGCTGTGTAATATATAATTTTCTAGCAGCTACCTTTGTCAACCTCTCAACCAAAACCATGATGGAATCATGCTATCTAGATGTCCTCGAAAAACATGTAATGAAATCCACAGAAATGACCTCTCATTTCCATTCTAGAATCGCAATCAGCTGCAATAAGCCACTTGAATGATTACACTTTGCATTTACTTGTTGACAATCCTAACACCTCGCGACAAACTTAGCTACCTATTTCTTCATATTCGACCAATAGTAGAATTTCTTCACAGCTCTTAGAGTCTTCTGATATCCAAAATTACCTAGATAGGACTTAACATGGAATTCCCTCAATATATGATTCTTGAGTTAACTCTTTCTGACACATAGATCATGTCCCTAAATCTCACCAAACCATCTTTTGTGGGATAAGAATCCACATCTTGATCACATGTACGCTATTGTTGTAACCTGTTCTTAAGTTGTTGGTACCTGCCATCATTTTGTCCTTCCTGTAAGATCTGATCCTGTAAATATATCCCATATGAACTCATAGTTTTTACGTGATTTAATTTCACTTTTTTACTAAGAACATGTGCAACCCTATTCTCCTTAACCTTAATGTACTTTATCTCAAAGTCAAACTCACTGAGCGTAGCTACCCACCTAACTTGCCTGGAATTTAGATTAGGTTTGTCAAACAAGTATATCATCCCACTATGATCACTCATTAACACAAACCTCCTATCAAGAAGATGGTGTCTCCATACCTTTAATGCATGAATGATTGCTACCAATTCAAGGTCCTGGATCACATAATTTTGCTCATGCTCATTCAATTTACTTGATTTGTAGCATACCACATGTCCCTCTTACATCAAGACTCCACCACGTCCTCTCTTACAAGCATATGTACACACCACAAATTCTTTATCTGGATCTGCAATCTTTAGAACTGGACCATTTGCAAGCAACTGCTTCAACTGCTCGAAACTTTCTACACATTCCTCTATCCAGTCAAATTTATTTCATTTACTCTACAATGATGTAATAGGATAGGAAATTCAGGAGAAGTTCCTGATGAACCTCCTGTAGAAACCTGCTAACCCCATGAATGATATGACCTCATCCAAATTCATCGGAGTGTAGAAATTTCTTTATAGATTAGCTACCTCTGATACCATGCAGAAATTCTTCAGATTCTCTACAAATCTACCTCTAAGACCATGTAGAAAATCTGACTATAGATCAACCCGATAATGCAATATACCAAAGCAAAATACTATAATCTACTTCTACTATAAAACTTGCGGAAGCTTAAAGATCGCGTTGAATAAAAGCTGAACACATATAACCAGAAGAAGAATCAATGCACATAAAACATAGAAAATAATCAAGGGAAGCCTCAGCTAAAAACAACACTATTTGTATTATCAGACAAGGTGGAAATACATCAGAATCATACAAAGCCTTAGCTCTCACAGCTAGCCAGCTCTTAGTACAATCCTCCTGGATGCTCACAGGCAATCAAAGCTTCTCACAAGCCTTCTGCTCTGCCCTCCAAGCTCCTATTTCCTTGCATTGTTTCACCTGGGTGTTCCTCCTATTACTAAGTGGAAGACTCTAAACTAAGTGGAAAATTGATCTCTCACACTGATCTCACACCCTGTCAAAGTTGCAAAATCCTCAAGGAACATTGATTCCTTCTACATGGATAAGTTTCCCTTATAGGAAAACTCATGCAACCAATAGTAACCTATCCTTGACATTTAGCTCAACTGGGTCTTTCTCTAAATAGACATGCATGAGTTTCTGATGAGAGAATCTTCAGTTATCTGGAGTACACTAGTTGGATGCATGCATGCATTGACTGACTGAACTCACAATTAGTTCCTCAAACAGTTTGGAACTAATTTAATTAGACTTAACTCAATAAACTGAGCTAACTAATTACAACTCAAATACAACTCAATCTTATCTCATTCATTAAGGGATAATCTCCTTAATTTAAGGGATAAATGTTGCATGACTTTAGAAAGACTTCTAACTTGAATTTCTCCAACAAATTAATCCATAATGAATTAATTAATTATTTTTCAAGCAGTTCGTGAGACTAAATTAGAATTTAATTCATAATTTTAATTCAAGGACAAATTAAAATTGGAATATTCTGGATTGTATTTTTAACATTTCTTGTTTCTATTTTCAACAGTCCCTCTCAACAAGAAAAGAATTCAACTCGATCCCAATCCTGAACATTTGGAATGTTCTGCATGCAACACTTCTCTCTAGTGTTGTTGCTCTAGCAATCTCAAAAAAAAAAAAAAAAACATCGAACCTGAATCAGTATGATGCATCTGTCATCAAAGTCTTTTACTGCATCAATCCTACTTATTCCTCCCACTACTATGTACTTTGGGCTCCTGTAGCAAGGTACGATCCATGAGATAAAACCTCTCAATGAACCCTACCCAATTTCAGCCTTCTTGGCACTATCACTTCACATCGCCCCACCTCACACCTGGAATTATGGATGCATGTGATCCCTCTACCCACTTGGCTCGAAATTTCCCCCTACTAGAGGTCTCATCATGAGTGGATGCCTCCACTCGGTCTCCTCTCAGCGTCTCCAATTGTGGCTCCTCCATAATTGTTTGAGACTTCTTCTGGGTTTGCATGTTGAGAGGTAATTTACTCCCTCTCTCAACCACCAAGTCTCTAACATTTGCCTTGCTCCTCGAGGCTTTGCATGCATCTTGAACCTCAAGAGCATATATGTTCTTAACTCGTGAACCAATCTGTTTCACCTGTCCTGCGGTGATGTGTCTAAGGAAAACCTTTCCCTTACTGAAGACAACATCGTAGCCTTTTTCCTCCAACATCGCCATTGATGCCAAATTCTTCTTCAATCAAAGCACATACTTCACATCTATCAAGGTGATAATATCTCTCCTCCCTCTGAAAAGAAACCTTGCCCACTCATGAAACACTATACCTTTCATCATCACCCATCTCTATGTGCATCTTGAGGTCTTTCTCCTCCAAGGTATTGAATAAACCTTTATCATCGATCATGTAGAGTGAGGCTCCACTGTCAAGATACCAACCACAACCCATCATCGATGACACCATGCATGCGATGAGGGTGAAGTCCATTTCGAACTGAGAGGCTAATGCCTCACCTTCCGATCCATCTGAAGATCCCTTCTTGGACTTCTTTGATGGGAAATTAGTTGGATAATGACCCATATCGTGACAATTAAATCATCTCACTTTAGACTTGTCAACCTTCTTCCCTCCATGAGAAGAATTTGATTCGGAATGGGATGCCTTCCCCTTCCCTTTCCTTGCCTTACTTGCTAAGGCCAGATTTTCTTAATCATCCTTGGATGAAGAACCATCTCATGTGCTCCTCCTAATCTCCTCCTGCATGAGATCCGACCATAGTCGTTCCCAATCCGACTGTTTCTTCCTTCCATTCACATAGTCCTGGTAGCTATTCCAGCTCTTTGGAAGGCCAAGGAGAGCGAGGTTCACCATATCATCATCAGTAGTTGTTATTCCCACACTACTAAGCTCATCTCTGCAAGTGGCTAGCTTTTTTAAATATGTGGAAATAGTATCGCAGTTCTCCATCTTGATTCTTCAAAGTTTATCCTTGAGTGCCAATTTCCTCTGGTTGCTACTGTTCTGGTAGAGGTCCTTCAATGTCTTCCACTTTGAATATGGAGTATCCATCCCATGGAGACTTGAGACAATATGGTCTTGAACTCCCTCAAGGATGATTCATCTCGCCCTCTCCACACACTTCTTCCATTCAACCAACTCTTGTGCATTAGTTGAGCTTGGCTTTGGGATTTCTTGATAAATGAAATCCTTCAAGTTGTTGTCCTCTAATACAACCTCCATGCGATCTTTCCATGCTATGTAATTCGAGCTACCTTCCAAGGCATACTCGAGTCTCAAGCCATAGAACGCCATTGGTCAACCTTGAAGTATGATATGAATTCAATTTGCACCTGCAACCCTGAACTTCAAACTTTGAATTCTCTTCTCTGTATACTGTTCACAGCTCCGATAAACTAGGCTCTGATACCATGTAGAAATTTCTCTATAGATCAACTACCTCTAATACCATGTAGAAATTCTGCAAATTCTCTACAAATCTACCTCTAAGACCATGTAGAAAATCTGACTGTAGATTAACCCAATAATGCAATATACCAAAGCAAAATACTATAATCTACTTCTACTATCAAACTTGCGGAAGCTTAAAGATCGAGCAGAATCAGAGCTGAACACATATAACCAGAAGAAGAATCAATGAACATGAAACAGAGAAAATAATCAGGGGAAAGCCTCAGCTAAAAACCCCACTATTTTTATTATCATACAAGGTGGAAATACATCAAAATTATACAAAGCATTAGCTCTCACAACTAGCCAACTCTCAGTACAATCCTCCTGGATTCTCACAGACAATAAAAGCTTCTCATAAGCCTTCTCCTCTGCCCTCCAAGCTCCTATTTCATTGCATTGTTTCACCTGGGTGATCCTCCTGTTACTAAGTGAAAGACTCTCAACCAAGTGGAACACTGATCTCACACCCTATCAAAACTACGCAATCCTCAAGGAACCTTGATTCCTTCTACATGGATAAGTTTCCTTTATAGGAAAACTCATGCAACTGATAGTAACCTATCCTTGACATTTAACTCAACTAGGTCTTTCTCTGAGTAGACATGCATGAGTTCCTAATGAGAGGATCTTCAGTTATCTGGAGTACACTAGTTGGATGCATGCATGCATTAACTAACTGAACTCACAATTAGTTCCTCAAATAGTTTGGAACTAATTTAACTGGACTTACCTCAATAAACTGAGCTAACTAATTACAACTCAATATTATCTCCTTAATTAAGGGATAATCTCCTTAATTTAAGGGATAATTGTTGCATGACTTCAGAAAGACTTCTAACTTGAATTTCTCCAACTAATTAATCCATAATGAATTAATTAATTATTTTTCAAGCAGCTGGTGAGACTGAATTCGAATTTAATTCACAATTTTAATTCAAGGACAAATTAAAATTGGAATATTTTGGATTCTATTTTTAACATTTCTTGTCTCTATTTTCAACAAGGAGTTTCCCATTCCATGATAGCTATAATAATTTCTGAATCCACTGTCATGTCTTCCTTAGAAACACCATGTCCCAAGTGATGTACCTTTCTCTAAAATAAATTTCACTTACTAAGCTTTGCATACAATTGATGCTCTCTCAATAATCTTAACATAGTTTCCATGTGTTATGCACGATCTTCCTCATTCTTAGAATATATTAATATATCATCAATGAATATTATCACAAACTTGTCCAAATAAGGACACAAAACACTATTCATCAAACACATGAAAGTAGTTGGAACATTAGTCAAACCAAAAGGAACCAAAACAAACTCATAATACCGACACCTAGTCCAAAAACAAGTCTTGTAAATGTCCTATTCTTTTATGTGTACATTATGATATCATGATCTCAAATAAATCTTCAATAACATTTTTATTCCCTTCAACTAATCAAACAAATCATCAATCTTCAGCAATGGATACCTATTCTTGATAGTTACCTTGTTCAACTTCCTATAATCAATGCACAACTTTGGAGTACCATCCATCTTCTTCACAGAAAACATTGGTGCACCCCAAGGAAACACACTTGACCTTAGGTATCCCTTATCAAGCATTTCCTTCAACTACAACTTCAATTCCATGTTACACCCCCTCGTCCCAGGTCCACCCAAGCAACCCGCCAGCCAGGGTAAACATGCAACGAAAGAGGCTACTATATGGGATTCAAATTCCTTGGTGTCCTTAAGGAAATGGAACCGACGGAACATATCAACCAAACCCATCCACATCAGCAACGAAACCCTTAAGAGAAATGTTAGCCACTAGGAAATCCTGTCCCTAAGTCCCACTAATGATTTAAGGCTTTTAACTCATGTTTTCTCTCATGCTATAGGCAAGAAAGCGACCATAAGCCAAAGTTTCTCTCACAGGCCTGTGTGCCAGCATCCTTGGACATTTTCCAGTATATCTGTGCTAGTGTCCCCGAGATTTGAGCCACTTTTCTACCCCAGAATCATAGCCTCTTCCAAAACTTGTTATAACCTTCAGAATCCATCAAAGACATAATGACAATATAAACAAATCAAAATCAACCTCAGGACTAGGCCTGAGCATCCCCAACCGGGACTGACATTTTGTCAAACACTTGACATCAATGCAACCTATAGGTCTAGGATATAATATAGAGCATATATGACTGAAAGAACTTATGAAACCTATTGAGAAGGATCACCTACTTCTCCATTGAACTATTATAACATCAATTAGGTCTTGCATCCATCCATTTAACAATTACAAGTCAATTCATGAAATAACCATGACATGAACTAGTCATTTAACCATGCTTATAACCAGCTTAAAACCATATAAATATCATATATATGATAGCCATTAAATCCACATATAAACCAGTACAAAAGTAAGAGAACTTAGATTTTATTAATTATAGGAAAATCTAACAAGGTTCAAGACTTCCACGTCCCAACCGACCATAGACATGGCTGAACCAAATCTCTCTTTGAACCAGTCACCCCCGTGCCAAATTCCAAGCATGAATGTGGGATTTCATAGAACAACCAAGGGAATCTAGAGGTTAAACCACCTCCATCCTCATCAAACCATGATCACACCAAAACTGGTGATCCGATCACAACCAAATCGAACTTGGAATGCCATCCAAAATCCATCACTATCCTTGAGGAATATTTCATCTCCTTGTCTCTCAAGCTTTATCTCAATCCAATCTCATATCACTAAGACCTAAATCAATACCAGTCTCTGAGGCTTTACCACAATCCAAACCCAGATCACTAGACCCTAAACCGATACTTCTCCCTCAGGATTTATCGTATATCCCGCCAAAAACGGTTAAGGGATTCATAGGCCTTTGGGAATGAATCTTGAAACCACCTCCACCCCAGATTCTGAAATCCATCGAGAAACCAAAGCTCAAAATCAAAATAAACATCCCAACACCATAGAATCCATAAAAAGGAAGAATAGACTGAAAACCACTGTGATAACCTGGAAAAACCACGCCACGACAGCAAGAGAACCATACACCAACATGAAAATCCATGCATGTCCAAACCAGCTAGGAAATAACACATACAAAAGGTTACCTACAGGTATTCCTGTTGAATTTTCTTGATCTCGCTTTCCTTTCCTTGACCCTTGCTTTCCTTCCTTTCCCTTTTCTTGATTTTCCTTTCTTGATCCAAAGCTAGAGTGCTCCAAGAAAACTCTAAGTGACCAAGAGTGAGAGAGAGAGAGAATAACGAGAGAGCTCCAAACTTGAATAGACAGAAGGTTACCAATTGATCCTTCGAAGCCTTTTTATTAATGAGGCCTCTAATTTCTTCATTTTCCATTATTTTCCTTCAATTTCCTCCTCACATGCAACTTGTGACCTTTCACCTTACTTTTCTCCTAATTACATTTATTTTCATAAATAAATGTGCTAAAAATTCCTTTGAATGCCTTTGACTTAGCATTTTCCCTTTTTTACTTAGCCAAAACACACATTCAATGTTGCGCACTAAGATATCGTTGCCCAACATTCATCTTGGAATACATTTCCCTTAATCGTGGTCTTATTTTTCCTTTATTAACTTTTATTACATGAAATTTTCACCAGTGTTGTTACAGAACCCTCCCCCTTGGGGAACACCTTCCTTGGTGTTAAACTGCACCAAGACCTTAGAAAAACTATTGAAAAGAAAACATACTACCCATGTAGCTTTATAGCTTAGCTCGTTGCAGTATTTACAATGAAAGACCTGCTCAAAAGAAAAATATCATGACAACATGACAATATAACAACCATAATAACATGACATCCATACCACTTATTGGAGATTTATAACTTAGACCATGGAGGTATTTACATCCATATACATATATATACATATAACAAAACATCAGGAAAACATATGCCAAACGTATACCAACATCAAACCAAAACTACTTTACCTCAACCGAAAAACAATGAAGGATACAGGGCCCGCATCTAATCCTCCATCTCCCATTTAGCTTCTTCATGCCCAACGTGCTTCCACTACACTTTAACTTGCTCTATAGCTTTGTTCCTGAGCATGAGATGTTTTAGCTGCAATATGCATTGAGGCTCCAGCTGGAACTCTCCTTCTTGTTGCACCTGTAATACAGATCAATCAATAACATGATCAGCATCCTTTATATACTTAATAAGCAATCAAATGTAGAAAACATCATGGAATTTCATTGTTGGAGGTAGTGTAAGTCAATATGCCACTGGTCCAATCCTCTCAAGGATATCGAAATGCCCGCAATACCATGGTGTGAACTTGGAACATGAACCAATCCTCAAAGAGCTTTTCTTGGGGTTGATGTGCAAATACACATGTTGCCCAACCTGAAACTCCTTGAACACCATGTGTTGATTTTCATAACTCTTCTGTCTATCCTGTGCTTCCTTTAGATTCTTCTTTATAACCTATATTTCCTGCTCCATGTCTGCCAACATGTCCAGTCCAATAAATACCATGTTCACTGGATCACTCCAACTGATGGAAGTGTTATAATTCCACCCATACAATGCCTCTAAAGGACTCATCCTCAATGATTCCTGATAACCACTGTTGTATGCGAACTCAACCAATGGAAGATACTCCCCCATTTCTTCCACTGGTGCATCATGTACATCCTCAACATATGCTCCAAGATCCTATTGACCCTCTCTATCTGTCCACTATCTGTAGATCATAAGCGGTATTGAAGGCCAACTCTCTACCCAAACCTGCAAATAGCTCCTTCCAAAATATGGAAGTGAACTTTGCACCTCTGTCCAACACAATATTCTTTGGAATGCCATGTAGTCTCATTATCTCTCTGATGAAAACCTATGCTACCTCACTTGTTGAATGTGTAGTCTTTACTTGAATGAACTGAGCTACCTTGCTCAACCTGTCAACCACGACCATAATAGAACCATGTTGCCTCACTTTCCTCAAAAGACATGTAATGAAATCCATGGAAATTACCTCCCATTTCTATTCTGGAATCGTTATAGGCTATAGTAAACCACCTGGATGTTTACCTTCTACCTTCACCTGCTAACAATATAAACATCTTGCCATGAACTCTCCCACTTCCTTATTCAGATTCGGCCAATAGTAGAACTTATTTACTGTCGTCAATGTCTTATGATATCCTTGATGACCTGAGTATTGATTGGCATGAAACTCCCTCAAGATAAGCTTCTTGAGCTCACTACAATTTGGTGCATAGATCCTATCTCTAAATCTCACCAAACCATCTGTCGTGATATGATAGTTTGCACCCTAATCAATTGTACTTATACCTGCGCCTATACCTGTAACTATTCTCTATTGTAGCTTGTGCATGATCTCCATGTATTTGTCATCCAACTTTCTTGCCTGCAAGATCCTATCATGTAAATCTATCCCATAAGAGCTCATAGCTACTATATGATTTACCTATACCTTCCTTCTATGAGCATCTGCAATCTGGTTCTCCTTCCCTTTGATGTATCTGATCTCGAAGTCGAACTCACTATGTCGCTCAACAATGTAAGCCTCATGCTCGAAAGATAGTGCCTCCACATCTTCAATGCATGTATAATTGTTGCTAGCTCAAGATCATGTGTCAGGTAGTTCTGCTCGTGCTCATGCAATTTTTGTGACTCATAGCACACTACCTATCCTTCTTGCATGAGAACTCCACCAAGTCCTCTCTTGAAAGCATCTGTACACACTACAAACTCCTTGTCTAGATCCACAATATTTAGCACTGGTGCATGTGTCAACAACTTCTTAAGCTGCTCAAAACTAGCCTCACATTCCTCTGCCCATTCGAACTTCTTACCTTTCTACTACAATGATGTAATAAGATATGCAATGTGTGATAAGTTGATGATGAACCTCCTGTAGTAACCTACCAATCCCATAAATGATCTCACCTCATCCACATTCTTAGGAGATACCCACTCCATGATAGCCCTTATCTTTTTTGGATCCACTACTATGCCATCCTTAGAGACAACATGCCCCAAGTAATGTACCTCAGTCTGAAAGAAGACACACTTTCTAAGTTTAGCATACAATTGATATTCTCTTAGCAATCTCAACACTACTGCTAAATGCTCGGCATGTTCTTCCTCATTCTTAGAATATACCAGTATGTCATCAATGAATACAATAACAAACTTTTCCAGATAAGGACACAACACACTATTCATCAAACACATAAATGTAGTTGGAGAATTATTCAAACCGAATGGAACAACAACAAACTCATAATGCCCATACCTGGTCTTGAATGCAGTCTTGAAGATATCCTCTTCCTTGATGTGTACCTGATGGTATCCCGATCTCAAGTCAATCTTATAGAACATTGTTGCTCCCTTCAAATGATCAAAGAAATCATCAATCCTTGGCAAAGGGTACATGTTCTTGATTGTTACTTTGTTCAACTACCTGTAGTCAATGCACAATCTAAGAGTACCATCTTTCTTCTTCACGAACAACACTAGTGCACCCCAAGGTGATACACTCGGCCTAATGTATCCCTTCTCCAACATTTCCTTCAGCTGCAACTTTAACTCAACCAACTCAGGTGTGCTCATCCTATAATATTCTTTTGATGTTGAGAGTGCCCATGGCACCAACTCAATAGAAAATTCTACCTCCCTATGACGTGTAAACTTTGTAATGTCCTCAAGAAATACATCCTAAAACTGTTGCAAATTGGGTATATTCTTAACACATCTGCATCCTCAACCTCCTTACCCTTGTCACTAGAAATGTGTATTTCAAACATCACACAACCTTTTTTGCAACTGCGCTTAGCCTGCATAATTGTAACCATCCACACTAATCTAGGCTTCTTCTTCCCCTCCAAAGTCCTCTTTTCCCCACTATCATCCACACACTTAATGTCCTTGTAAAAGAAATCCACCTTGGTTCTGTGAAGGTATATCCAATCCATACCCAAAATCATACTATATGATCCCAATGGCAATACATTCAAATGTGCTGCTATAGGCATACCATTTAACTCAAATGCACAAACTCTCACCCAATGGTGAACTTGCTTCTTCATACTTGTAGCCAACTGTACCAAACAAGATTTTGCATGCACTTCTTTTCTCAAACCACACTTATCCACCAGGTTAGGATTAATATAACTATAGTTAGATCCAAGATCAATCAAAATAGAAATAACTTGATAACAAAGCTTACCATTGATCGCAATAATCGATGCCTAATGATCTTCCTACCTGTTGCCCACGGCTGCATAGATCTGAGGAATGCTATGAGCAACATCACCAACTGTATGCACCTCCTGAGCACTATAGATCTGGGGTCTACCACCACTCTGATATTACGGACAATCCCTCTTACAATGATCCTTACCACATATCTAACACTACAATGGTTCCCTACCACCACCTCTAGCTTGCTTCTCTCCACATCCCTTCTCAGTTGTATTAAATATCTTGTAAGGAACTGGATTTTCTTTCTCACTTGCATATTGAGGTCTTCCTCTCTTTGGCAGCCATTTTCCTTTAGTTATCTCATTTCTTTTCAAGTCATGCTTAGTCTCAACTTTGCGCTTCAACTGCTCATAAAAATCCTTCAACTTTCAGATGGCCTCCTCCAACTATCAAGGCTCATCGAACTCAATTCGGTCTCTGTATGCAACTGGAAGTGCACTAATGAATATCTGAACCTTGGCCTTATACTCCTTGAGGTAAGGCACATATCTCAATAGCTCCAAAAATATGTTAGTATACTCATCATCTCTCATAGAAGCCATCCGCAACTCATAAATTGTGTTAGCTCTGTCATCATAGTACCACTCAGACAGGTACTTCTTCTTAAAGATCCCTTCAAATGCATGCCAAGTCAAATATTCCTCATGTATACATTTGACATTCTTCACATCTTCCCACCAAATATTCGCTTTACCTTTGAGACTGAAAGTGGCTATCTTTGCTTTCATGTTTTCTGAATAATCATGCAATCGGAAGAATTTCTTCATACCAAGCAACCATGCTTTTGCATCCTGGGATTTCTTCATCTATCCAAAAAAGGTAGGTGTCTTTGCCTTCTTAAACTCTTCCATCAAGTATCCCCTATCACACCTCTTATAAGGATGATAACAATGACAATCATGATGCCTATCAAAACGAGAATTGGAATAGTACCTGTGTCGATCACCTCTCCTATCTAAAGTGTCCAACAACCTTCCCTATTCTCGTCAGATCTATCCAACCTGTGTCTACTAGGAGACCTATTTTCATATGCCCCATTAGTTATGTCCTTGTGTCCATGGCTACTCCGAAGTGGTCCCTTCTAATGCAAATCTGACAACCTCTGAAGTAGTATTGCATTCACCTCTACTTGTTTCTCTTGTGCTTGCATGATTTTGTCATTGTCTGCTTTGCAACTCCTTATTTCTTCCTTCAGGATTCTCAATGTGTCTGCCAAGTTAGAAGAGTGTCTCGCACCACACTTCCCATCTGATGCATAGGGAAATTCTATGTAGTCTACCACCTTGCTAGCCATCTGTTATCTTTCTTGCAAGGCATACTATGTCAGCTAAACAAAATCACAATAAACCAATGTACCTTAGAATAATTCGAGGAGGATACCTTTTCTGCAAGATCATCAAATCAACATGATACATGTATAACATAATCATAACAACATATAGAGATATCTCGAATAAATGTATCAATGCATAAACATCATTCTAGCTAGGGTCCAGTCATCAATGCAAGGCAATATCAACAATGCATGTTATGACCTCATGCATGACAACAACCATTACTTCATTGCACACATTTCCACATGCAACTATCAACATGCATAAGTAATTCTTGATCAACTACACATACGTATGAGCACATGTAGTCGAGCATAAGTGATCAATTCTTGTAGCCAACCTACAAGACTGATACATGTAATTAAAACATTCAAGAATGCACGTAACATACAAGGATTTAGTCAAGCGATATATAACCATATGCAACCAATCATATACTTCTGACGATGAATTCCACAAAATCATCATCAAGTTCCTCATGAAAACCTTACTACAATCATGATAAACATGATGCAATGCAATAATCACATGGAATCCAAGTGTAAGAGACACACATGAAACTAACATGCATGCATGACCAAGCACCTTCACCCAAGGAGAGCACAACCACTCTTTGATACCAATATGTGGTATCAGCTATGACCCAAAGAGAGTGCAACCCACTCTGATACCAATTTATAACACCCACTCCTCCCAGGTCCACCCAAACAAACAACCAACCAGGGTAAACATGCGATGAGATAGGCTACTATAAGGGATTCAACTTCCTTGGTTACCTTAAGGAAATGGAACTAATGGAACATATCAAACAAACCCATCCACATTAGCAACAACACCCTCAAGAAACATGTCAGCCACTCAAACATGATGTCCTTGAGTCCCACTGATGATTTAAGCATTTTAACCCTTGGTCGCTCTCATGCTATAGATAGGACAACGACTAGAATCCAAAGTCACTCTCACACACTTGTGTACTAGCGTCCCTAGACTTTCTCCAGCAGACCTGTGCCAGCATCCCCAATATTTGAGCCACTTTTCTAGCCCAAACTCCCGACCTCTACCGATAACTTGTTATAACCTTCATAATCCAACAAAGACATGATGACAATATAAACAAATCAAAATCAACCTTGGGACTAGGCCTGAGCATCCCCAATGGGGCTGATATTCTGTCAAACACTTTCCATTGATGCAACCTATAGGTCTAGGATATAAGACAAAGTATAAATGATTGAAAGAAATTATGAAACATAACCAGAAGGATCACCTCCTTCTCCATTGAACTATTATAACATCAATTATTTCTTGCATCCATCCATTTAACAATTACAAGCAAATACATGAAATAACCATGACATGAACCAATCATTTAACCATTCTTATAACCAGCATAAAAACATATAAATATCATAGATATGACAACCATTAAATCCACATATAAACTAATACAAAAGTAAGAGAACTTAGTTTTTATTAATCATAGGCAAATCCAACCATGTTCGAGACTTCCACGTACCACCTGACCATAGACATGGTTGAACCAAATCTCTCTTTCAACCAGTCAGCCCCATGCCATATTCCAAGAATGAATGTGGGATTGCATAGAAAAACCAATCCATGAACAACCAAGGGAATCCAGAGGTTAAACCACCTCCACCCTCATCAAACAATGATCACACCAAAACCGGTGCTCCGATCACAACCAAACCGAACTTGGAATGCCATCTGGAATTCTTCACTATCCTTGAGGAATTTTCTGTCTCCTTTCCATCTCAAGCTTTACCAAAATCCAATCCCGAATCACTAGGCCCTCAATCAAGACTGGTCTCTCAGGATTTACCACAATCCAAACTCGGTTCACTAGGTCGTAGACCGAGACTTCTCCTTCAGGATTTACCATGTATCCCGCCAAAAGTGGTCAAGGGATTCCTAGGCCTTTGGGAATGAAACTTGAGACCACCTATACCCCCGATTCTGAAAGCCATCTGGTAAACTGAAGCTCAAAAACCAAAATAAACATCCCAACACCATTATATTCGAAAAAAGTCAACACTAGGCTAAAAACCAATATCATAACCTATCAAAACCATTCCACTGACAACAAGAGAACCATATACCAACATGAAAAACCATGTCTGTTCAAACCAGCTAGGAAATCACACATGCAAAAGGTTACCTACAAGTATTCCTACTAAAGTTAGTTGATCCTTCTTTCCTTTCCTTGATCCTTGCTTTCCTTCCTTTCCCATTGCTTGCTTTTCCTTCCTTGATCCAAAGCTAGGGTGCTCCAAGAAAACTCTAAGTGACCAAGCGTGAGAGAGAGAGAGAGAGAATAATGACAGAGCTCCAAACTTGAACTGATAAAAGGTTACCAACTGATCCTCATAAGCCTTTTTATTAATGAGGCCTCTAATTTCTTCATTTTCCATTATTTTCCTTCAATTTCCTCCTCACATGTAACTTGTGACCTTTCGCCTTACTTTTCTTCTAATTCCTTTTATTTTCATAAATAAATGTGCCAAAAAAAGCATTTTTTCCTTTTAATGCATTTGCCCTAGTCTTTTCCTTTTTTCCTTAGCCAAAACACATATCTAGTGATGCCCACTAGCATATCATTACCCAACATTCATCGTGGAATACGCATCCCTTAACCGTGGTCTTATTTTTCCTTTATTAACTTTTATTACATGAAATTTTCACCAAGTTTGTTACATTCCACTAGCTCTGGAGTACTCATCCTGTAACTTACCTTTGATGTTGGTGTTGCCCCTCATACCAACTCAATAGAAAATTTCACTTCTCTGTGAGGAGGAAAATCTAAAATATCTATTGGAAACACATCCTAAAATTGTTGCAAACCAAATACCTCTTCAAGACTTTCACATCCTCAACATCCTTACCTTTATCACTGGAAACATGTGCTACAAAAAATACACACCCTTTCGTGAAATTATGCTTTCCCTACATAGTTGTAACCATTACCACTGATGTAAGCTTCTTCTTACCCTGCAATATTCTCTTCTCTCCATCATCATCCAAGAATTCAATATCCTTCTCATAAAAATCCACCTTAGTCCTATGAAGATACAACCAAGCCATACCCAGAAGCATATGGTATGATCCTATTGTTGCTCCGACAATGGCCCTCCAAAATTTTTTCCTATGTCAATTTTGGAGCCTACATCAACTGTCGTTTCAAGCTCCTTTTTGTTGAGATTTTGTTTGATTTTATATTCTTTTATTTTCTCCTAGTGTATAATGCTCCTAAGCATCATCACTTAACCATTAGAAGCACTTAAGTTAGTTGGTCCATGGTTGGGTGAATTCATCACTTATCTTGACTTAGAAACTTTCCTTCTCACCATGCATACACTCGAAAAACACTCAAAAGCATAGAAAAAAGCAAACAAAAGTGATAAAATCACTTAGAAGAGAAAAAACACACCCCAAGTTGGTGAATACATGCACCCAACTTGCACTCCTTCAGGCTGAAGAAGTGCACAATCCTTAATCACACTCCTTCATGTTGGGGAATTGCGCCCTGCTTGAGCGCACTCCTTCATGTCGAAGACATGCACTCTTCTTGGTTGCATGCATGAGAAGCTTGTTGCATGTGGGCACACTCCTAGAAAATAGGAGCCCACTTAACATCCCTTAACTAATCTTTTCACTCATCGACAAGTGGTGCTTATGCATGAATCAGTTTTGCATCTTAACTTCTTTAAAGTAACTTAGTTAATCATTCATTTACATAATCATTCTATCTGAGTTTGGCTCACAGCTGGGAATCAAGAGACTCTTCATCAACCAACGCTAAAAGTAAGTTTTGCATGTCAAGTATTTTCATTGCCTTTCACGATTTCACTGTCGTTCTTGCTTTTCTTGATGTCGTTCCTCCATTTTTCAGTTCTTTTGCTAGTGTTTATGCTTAATCTTCATGTTGCAAGTGTTAATATGTTATCGCATGTAGAAACTCCTTACATTCTTCAACCCTTTCGTATTCTATCATGAATGTGACAACAGCTATATAGCCTTGTAGATATTTCTTCTCCTCATATTAACCATCAAATCTTGTTGTTTAAACTTGTTCTTGAGATTCTAACAAGTAGAGCACACTTCATGAGCTTGAATCTCGATTGGTCTTGAAAATTCTACCCTCCCTTGAGTGCACTTCTTCACCACGAATAATTTCACCCACCCTTCAACACACGAGCACATCATGAAGAAATTAAGCATATTCCTTCAACCCTTCAGAGTGCGCCAGTGTGCCCTCCTTGCCTTTAAGTTCATGAGCGCATTGTGAAAACCTGAAGTCTATTCAACCCATTCCTTCATCCCTTCAGAGTGCGCTAGTGTACCCTCCCTTTCTCCTTGAGCACATGAGTGCATAGTGAAGGCTCAAAGACCCAACAAATCACCCCTTCAACCATTTCGAGTGCATCAGTGTGCCCTTGATGATTTTCTACACTTTCTTGATCACATGAGCACACTACAAAGCCATGAATGACCCCTCACATTCCTTCGTTCTTTGAAAGCATGCCCTCCTAGTTTGCATGCCCATTTTCTTATGCATGCAAGTTATTTTGTGTTTCCATTCATAGATTTCCATATCTAATCACATGTGATGGATCTTTGTACGTGATTTACATGTATTGCTACATAAGTAGGTTGCTTTAAGCTCATATTTCCATTATGAGTGTGTTTCCCCAAACATTTGTTCATGCTAAAAATATTTTCACCCTGTCATCATATGTTGGAGCCATGCCACCTCATAAAGTGACCTCCAAAGAGTTGTCATAAGCAAGCAATGATGGACCTGTAAAAGTTACGAATGTAAACATGCCCATATATGCAGACAACCAGAGCTTTATTGATAAGACTACATAGGTCACATGGAGCAATATATACAACACATTCATGGAGGAAATGTTTGTTGAGGACTTAGAATATGTGCATTCATACATCAACATCAAGAAGTCCAGGATACATAGGATCACATGTAGATTCTCTGTCATGCCATGTGCAAAGGTGATTCAATGGATCATTACACATGGATTACTCTCACCTTGTGTTTCGCAGTGAGAGTGGCAGTCAACTCACCACCTATTATGGTGAAGACATGTAGACATATTACAAGATGCTAAAGCCCACAAAATATCCAAATCTTGACTTCTACCATAGATGGTCCAAGCTCAACACAAGAAACATTATTATATCCTAGTGTCGAGAGCTTGCCAAGTTTAACCATTGCCCATCCGCAGTCTATCCAACAAATATTCTCAGAGATGTATATCAGTACTTGATAGCCATGTATTTTCAGTTGCATGAGAATAAGAATGCTAAGGTGTTTGAAGGCAATTAGATATATACACTCAATATGGTGGTGACACATGGCAGATTTTTCAATTGGGCATATATATTGTCATATGAGTTGTAGCGTCAAGTGGGACCAGAGAAAGCATCTTTGAGAGTGAACCAAGCACCAGAATTCTACATGTCTGCGTTTCTCTTAGATGGAATTTGTGAAAAGTATGCATTCCCGGGAATGAACTGGAACTTCACCCTTGAGGAAAATTTATCGGCCTACTTCCACTGCAGATTGTTATCATAGTTAAGCTTCATAGGCATATATGAAAAATTGGATGAACACTTCTTTGTAGTGATATTTGAGATGATATTCAATATCAATCCTCCTTGCATGGGTGGTCAGGTGAATAGGCCACTCTGAGATATCGCACACTGGTTTGTAGCTACATCAGATGTTTTAGTTGTCAAATATACCCTCATCTTTGACGAGATATGTGACCAACAAGGTTTTCATGCAAAAAGTGGCAAATCAATTGGACAAGGTATTGTTAGGAATTCTTCATAGGATGAAGAAATCTCCTTAGCCCATATTTCCATTGAGGATCAAAGTATATGAGTTAAAGAGCCATTAAGCAACAACAGTAGAGATACAGGAACTGGACCTCCTGCACTTCACCATTAAATACTTTCATGGATATGATCCCAGGTGAATGGTCATGCAACACTATGAAAGGATTTGTCATAATATGAGGTACTCATCAATGTCCACAACAGAAGATGAGAAGATAAAGAACTATTACAATGCAAACACGAAGGCACATCTAGGGATGGAAACTAGTTCACCCCACAATCCACCAGTTGAAGAATTACAGGTACAGGAGGAGGAAGATGTAATCCTTCAAGTATGTAAAGTAGCTCCTAAGAAAAGGATCAAGTATGACTCGATAGGAGAGAGTAAGAAGAAATTGAAATTCAATCCTTTAAGCATAGGAGATAGTCATGCAAAGTAGGATAGAAGAGAAACAAAAGACGAAGAGGAGAAGAGGAAGCAGGATAGGTTTCTACAGAAGCAACAAGAAGAAGAAGAGAGAAGAAGGATAGAAGAATAACATCAGAGGTAGTTCCGGGAGGAGGAAGCAACGTAGAGACTAGAAGAAGAGAAATTGACTCAGGAGATTGAAGAAGAAACGTTGGAGGATGAATATACCATCCAACCCATGGATGATTATCCATACACTCCAGAGGAACCTCCCCTTACTAGTGGTCATCTTCCATTCGTGGAAATAGGGATAACACCTCCGCTAGTCGACAGTGGCATGGATTTATGTAGTGTAATGTTTGATTAGCTTAAGAAGAGGATTGTGTAGTAGAGGTATATATACTTCCCCAAGGATCCTGAAAATCCAATCTTAGTTGCTATAGAGGAGGTGATAACCTCCAACGCTAGAAGGAATACCAGATCTATTATGGTGGAAAATGTTTCATTCAATATAGAGGCATAGGATAATTGTGAGTACTTGTTCAATGAGAATGTCAGACTGAGAAGAGAACGTGTTGCGGTGAAGCAACCAAAGGAACATGTTGTGGCAGAGAATCAATGGTTGCCATCGCAAAGTTTCAGCACCGCCAAATGGCAGTCATCCATGTAGGAAGAACTAGGTCCAATGGAGGACACCATGGCATGATTATACAATGAAATGATTCTTCTACAACAAGTGGTCTCTGCTCTTTTTGGCATACAGAAGAAGGCACAAGAAGTGGTGAAACTCATGAAGGTAGAAAATAGAAGAATCGATCATCTTCAGAAGTGGGTTGTCAAGTATCCAGATGTTATGCAACATTTAGAGAATAAAGACAAGATTTCCACAGAGATGGATAGAGTTTAGTTGAGACTCCACCACCAAACCTACATGCATCTTAGTGAAGAATCGATTAGTACCAATGTTGTATATAATCAACTGCATAATGGTTTGTATTCTCTTACATAGAAGCATGGGATTCCCTCGATACGTACATTTGAAGAAATTAGAAGCAAGAAGGTCATCTTCTCAGAGATCAGATAGTACATCGAGCAGATCAAGCAAGAAATGAAATAGGATGGCTTAAAGGTAACCAGAGGCAGTAATATGCAACACACCATTACACTAGTCAAATCTCATATGATACTTTCATGGCTATGTAATAATGTACAATTAACCTCCAAGAACATATTAACAGAGGCATTGGAGGTAAATATGTGCTACATTGGAGACTTGCTAGTACAGGTCAAAGACATCTCAACAGAGTTCAGAGCATTGAATACTTACATTACAAATGAGTTCCATGTAGAAACAAATGACTTACCAATTTGAAGAGTCTTTGACCCATTACCATTTTTTCTTATATAGCCTTCGTCTCATTTAAAAATTGTCATATGTAATAAATGATATGTAATGAAGTCCAAGGGACACATGTGGAATATGAATAGCCACACATTGGAATGTAATGATTCATGTATAGAATATGAACAGTCAAAGAAGTCAAAGAGTCATGAGGAAGCTCAAAGGTCATTGTCACTTGTTATAAATACTCCTCACAACTAAAGCAAGGGGTCGTCTTTTTGGAAGGCTTATATTCTATAGGCCTTGCCTTGGATTCTCTTGTAATACATATGAGATAGACCATTCTTTGGAGAAGCAAGTTGTGTCTTTGTGTTCCCCTATTGGATACAACGTTTCATCTATGTAACGATGTACTTTGGATATTTCACTTTTAATCAAAAGCTCAATGAGTTGGCACTCATTCATACGTGTATCATAGATTTAGTTGGACTATTCGAGTTATGTTTATGGTATGTGTTTTTTTAATTACTGTTACACAGTATTTTGTCACATTCCCAACTCTAAACCTGAAGTGTCATCCTTTGTGCTACTATCATCACAAATGTCATAAAATGACAAAAGCTATGTAAAATCATTCACCATGAATTATATGCTCAATACATCCCTGAAGAGATGGAGAACTAATGTCTTGAAGAAATTCTATAAATACTTGTGAAAAAACCCTATTTGAAGCCGACCACTACTTTTAGCATGAAAACCTATGCTGGTACCCTTTTCTCTAACTAGTGACTAGCATTGGTAGCATGACTTTTGATAGGAAAATTCATGCTGGTCCTCTTCATGTAATTTCTCCACAAATGGAGCAGAAGCTTCTCTTACTAGAACCCTCGAGAACAGCAAGTTGGTAGTTGTAGGATGAAGATATGGTCGAGTACTCCCATTTAGAGCCCTTGATCCTACCTTTAGGGATATTACCTTTGGGATAAGGACATTCTTTCCCCTTTGGTGGATCTCTAACTCCCTCTCCCTCACTATAAATCTGTTCTTCACTTTCCTCAATGGTTTGGTCATTGATTGTATGCATTCTTATGCTGAGATTATGCCTAAATGTTGTCCATCTAACTTGGAGAAGGAGTGCTTGAAGAGTCTTGTCTTGGACTTGGAAATCAAACAAAAGGAGGTCTTCAACATCAAGGAAATGGTTGTATGCTTCCCTTTTTGATTCATTAATATATACATCTAATGTTCACTTTCCATAAATGTCTAAATAGTTATGCATTTATCTTGATACTCCTTGATCTATTAAGTAGTTGATGTTGGATATATACTATATATGTCTCATATCTTTTATTTGCCTTTGATCTCTCTTGTTGGTACTTGGATGTAAAGAACAAACAAGGAGTGAGTATGGAAGCTAGGAGATCAAAGTCATCACCAAAGGATTGAGCGATTAGCATCAGAGCGAGGTAGGTTTCTCCTTCTCTCTCTACATTTTTAAGCATAAGATAGGAAAGTTTGCATTAGATTGTTCGGTTTTTTGCTAGACCCACTCATTGGGCTAGAGAGATCACCTCTGTCTGCAGAGGGGATTTATCTTCACAACAAAATGGCTACTCCACTAGGGAATCCTACACCCTTTTCATCCTCCTTTCATTTTTTTCCTTCTCGTTAAGTTTGGCCAACTGTCGAAAGGCCTTATCTTTGGATTGATTTTCAATATGTACTTTGATTTCTAGGTCTCCTGATGGTGGTCTTCCAAGTTCCTTGCCTTCACTGATAAACCACTTCAACCATCAATTCCTGTTCTACTTTCATGCTTTAGGGGGCATCTGTTACACAATATTTTGTCATATTCCCAACTCTATACCTGAAGTGTCATCCTTTTTTCCACTGTCGTCACAAATGTCGTAAAATGACAAAAGCTATGTAAACTCATTCATCATGAATTATAGGCTCAATACATCCCTGAAGTGATGGGGAACTAATGTCTTGAAGCAATTTTAGAAAAACTTGTGAAAAAACCTAATTTACAAGACCAACGGTACTTTTAGTAGGAAAATATGTGTTGGTACCCTTTTGTCTAACTAGTGACCATGCTTGCAATGCAAATTTTGAGAGGAAAATCTGCGTTGGTCCTCTTCTGGCAGATTCTCCAAAAATGGAGCAGAAGCTTCTCTTACTAGAAGCCTCAATAACAGCGAGTTGGTAGTTGTTGGATGAAGATATGGTCAAGTACTCCCATTTTGAGTCCTTGATCTTACCGTTAGGGATAATCCATTTTAGATTTGGACCTTGCTCCCTCTTTTATGGATCCCTAACTCCCTCTCCCACACTATAAATCCATTCTTCACTTTCCTCAATGGGTTGGTCATTTCTAGTTTCCATTCTTCGACTCAATTGTGCTTAGATGTCTCCATTTTGGTGAGAGAGGAAAGGAGAGCTTGTTAAGTTTGGCTTGGATTTGGAACCATTTTGAAGGAGGCCTTCAACATCAATGCATTGGTTGTATGCTTACCTCTTTGATTTAATAATTAGTATGAAGCATGTTTTAACTTCCCATAAGCTTGTCTATGATGGTTTGATTAGTAAAATACTCCTTGATCTGTTCTATAACTTACATTGGAATGCATATGCTATGATCTCTTTTGTTGTTATCTTTTCATCTCTCTTGCACGTATTCAGATGCAAGGAATAGTGAGGAGTGAGCCTATGATCGAAGGTATTGGGATCATCATCAAAGTTTGAGTGCATATGAGAGAGGTAGGCCATCTCCATTTCTCATTTTTCATTTTGACCTAGGTTAGGGAAGTTTTCTTGTTTTGTCATGGTTGTTACTAGACCCACACATTGGGTTGTAGGGATCACTTCTATCCATAGAAGAGATTTCCTAGTTAACAAATTGGTGACTCCACTTGGGAAACCTAGACCCTTTTCATCCTCCTTTTTTTTCTCCTTCTCGTTAAGTTTGGCCAACCGTCGAAAGACCCTGTCTTCGAATTGATTTTCAATATGTATTCTGAATTGTTGGTGTCTTAGGGCATTAGGTCTGGAGTTTCTTCCTGAATCTTTCTTATGTTCCTAAAATTTCCTTGCTCAACACATGTTTTATCAGTGGAAGTCGCATTAACAATGCCTACTTTTCCTTGTACAGTCGCGCTGAAAGCCTTGTCATCCCGCGTGGAGTTGCCAATTTGTTAACCAAGAAATCCCTTCTACACATAGAAGTGATCCCTCTAGCCCAATGTGTGGGTCTAGTGACAACCATGAAAAAACAAGAAAACTTCCCTAACTTAGGTCAAAATGACAAATGAGAAAGGGAGATGGCCTACCTCTCTCCTATGCGCCCGACCTTTGATGATGATCCTGATCCCTTTGCTCCTAAGCTCGCTCCTCACCATTCCTTGCATCTGAATACCTACAAGAGAGATCAAAAGACAAAAACAATAGAGTTCATAGCATATGCATTCCAATGTAAGTTATACAACAGATCAAGGAGTATTTTACTAAGAAAACCATCATAGACAACATTATGGGAAGTAAAACATGCATTGTATTAATGATTAAATCAAAGAGGGAAGCATACAACGGATGTCTTAATCTTGAAGGCCTCCTTCATAATGGTTGCAATTCCAAGACAAACTTAACAAGCTCTCCTTTCCTCTCTCACCAAAATGGCAGCATCTAAGCACAATTGAGCATAAGAATGGAAGCCAACAATGACCAACTCATTGAGGAAAGTGAAGAATGGATTTATAGAGAGGGAGAGGGACTTAAGGATCCACAAAAGAGGGAGGAAGGTCCACATCTCAAGGGGAAGATCCCTAAAGGTAGGATCAAGGACTTAAAATGGGAGTACTCGACCATATCTCCATCTAACAACTACCATCTCATCGTTCTCGAGGCTTCTAGTAAGAGAAGCTTCTGCTCCTTCTGGAAAAACTTGTGAAAAACCCTAATTTTCAAGACCAGCGCTACTTTTAGTAGGAAAATCCATGCTGGTAACCTTTTGTCTAACTAGTGACTAACATTGGTAGCATGAATTTTGATAGGAAAATCCGCTCTGATCCTCTTCAAGCAGTTTCTTCAAAAATTGAGCAGAAGCGTCTCTTACTAGAAGCCTCGAGAACATCCAATTGTTAGTTTTTGGATGAATATATGATCAAGTACTCCCATTTTGATTCCTTGATCCTAACTTTAGGGATCTTCCCCTAGAGATGTGGACCTTCCTACCTCATTTTTGGATCTCTAACTCCCTCTCCCTCACTATAAATCCATTGTTCACTTTCCTCAATGGGTTGGTCATTTCTGGTTGCCATTCTTCTACTCAATTGTGCTTAAATGCTACCATTTTGGCGATAGAGGAAAGGAGATCTTGGTAAGTTTGGCTTGGAATCAGAACCATTTTGAAGGAGGCCTTCAACATCAAGGCACCAGTTGTATGCTTCCCTCTTTGATTTAATCATTAATACAAAGCATGTTTTACTTCCCATATTCTTGTCTATGATGGTTTTCTTGGTACAATACTCCTTGATATGTTGTATAACTTAGATTGGAATTCGTATGCTATGATCTATTTTGTTGTTGTCTTTTGATCTCTCTTGCAGGTATTTAGATGCAATGAATGGCAAGGAGCAATCCTGGGAGAAAAGGGATCAGGATCATCATCAAAGGTTGAGCACATAGGAGAGAGGTAGGACATCTCCCTTTCTCATTTTTCATTTTGATCTAGGTTAGGGAAGTTTACTTGTTTTGACACAGTTGTTACTAAACCCACACATTGGGCTAGAAGGATCACTTCTATCCGTATAAGGGCTTGTCTGCTTAACAATTACATACTAAGTTAATGAACTAATTTGTTGCTTAGATATGGATATTATTGAATAAGTGTTGTTATGCTTTAACAATCGTTGTTTATTATTGTGGACTAATCTATTGGTATTCAACAAGCCTTTCCCTATCTTCTCAGGTACCCCTTTAGGATAGTAATATTACTTTTATAATTGATGGTTCGTTTCCCTCACAAGTCATGGAAGTCTCCCTTGTATACCTTACATTGGGTGTGTCACAAAGCTCACATTCTTTCTACCCCAAATACATGTCACATTCTATTGTGTGTAATCGTAATCAAGGAATATCTATGAAACATTTCCAACGGTGGCTAGACCATATGACCGGATGGGACTCCTACACCAAACAATGTGAGGTCTAATTGGGACTTTACATCAGAGAGATACCCTTGCAGTGTTGGTGGCATCTAGCACGTCAACATCTTTGGTGCTAGAAGGAGGGATAAATGCCAAGTTGTGCCTCTTAATTCTCTTTGAATATCTTACATTTAATGGCTTCATCCTAGACCATAATCCCAAGGTGTTTTTCCAAAGATTTAGAAATTTCAATCCCTGTAGACTTTTTACATAACTTGTCACATCTTAAATTCAATGGCAAGGGTACAACAACCATCCTTGATTATGTGATTGAAATTGTTCAATTTTTTTTTCAAGTGGCATTTATTCATAGGGAATCCTCACTCTGTTGCTTACCCTTACAATGGATTGTCATGCAAAGCAATGGTGATATTATCTACCCATTGCTTCTATTTCATATTTCAAGCAATTGGTTATTGAAATTAGTCTCGTCTTCGACAAATATGAGTATAAATATGTTATTGATGAAATTGACCAAGTTAGAATGGAAGTGAATGAATCTCTTGAACATTTTTCTAATTGATTCCTTCATCTATGTTATGAATTTCCAGATGAGGATGTGGACTAGAAATTCTTGGATGAGAAGTTTTGTTTCTTGGTCTGGATGTCAAGGAAATATTTTGAATCTAACTTGTTTTGTCCTCCCGACCCAAAATAATTTCAGCATCCCAAGGAAGAACCAAACCTGCCTTTTATTCCATGTCCTCCTCCTTTTAATGTTTTGAGTTTCAAACCTCAATGAATCATTAAATCAGAAGATCATTTCACTGATAAAGAATTGGTTTTTCTCTCACATATTTCCCCTGATGATTATGCATATGGTCTTATCAATCAACCATCTTCCAATATTGATATTTCACTAGTCGATCATTCACCTATTGATCTAATTGAACCCTTGGATGATCTTGACCCTAATGAATTCCTTTTCCTTGAAATATATGGTCAAGATTGTTCAAGTAACATGGATGAATATTTGTTCTTACATAAATATTTGGATTTGCATAAATTTCAAATGGAATCTGATGCGATTATCGAATATTTTCTTTCGATTATATCTCCTTTTGATCAAGAAAATGACATTCTTATCATTGAGGATGAAAATATGTCCTCTTTCAAATATCATGATTTAAATAATGAATCTTAGTTTAATAAGCAGTTGACCATGTTTTCTCAAAACTCAAAGATAAGTCAGGTGAGTAGGGAACTTCAGCCTACAGTGATGGTTATGTCGGGTCCCTATAACTATGACGACATTTGTGATTTCGATCATTTTATGGTTCTCTTGCATAATTTTATCACTCGTGTCATCACATGGGATGTTCAACCTCTCCTGAGGGATGCTTATTTTCTTCACGTAAAATTCTTCAACCCCCAGGGGAGGAAATTTAATTTGACTATTGAAATCCCACTGCTACATCCCTTCTCAAGAAAATATTTGATTCGTAATGTAGAAATAGGGAAGAATTTTAATGAATCTTTTACATCATCCATCAAATAATCTCTCGTGCATAATAGCATTGGTTGTTGTCAACCTGATAACATTTATTATGACATGGATCTATCTTTAGTTAGTCTTTATTTTCTATCTTTCCCTAAAGGTTGTTTCCATGATCCTTTTGCAGACTCATTAGAATATTATTTTCATTTTGGACCCACGTTTCGTGGCCTGCATTTGCATGCGCTTTGTATTGTATTGTATGGTCCCAAACCTGGTAGTTATTGTCATTGTAGGTTTTTCCATTTGAAAGAGAAGTTGAACGTAATGCACCATTGTGGTTTCACTTCCTGTTTCCATTTGTTAGTGCATATGTTTGTACGCTTTCTCTGGTTCACTACACTGCTATTTGTTTTGGTTCTAAATGATCACACCCTTTGGTCTAAAGGTTGGGAGCACCTTTTGTGGCTACATTGGAAATTCCACTTTACATGACCCAATATTGTCTTGTTTAGGTTTAGGGTAGGATAGGTTTCATTTAGTTAGATGCACTACATTCTCATTGTGTGCTTTCATCTTTCATGTTTTGATTTTATTCTCTTGGTTTTCTTTGTCTCTAAATAAAGTAAATTTTGAGCTTCAAGATGATGTAGATAATATTTTGTGAATGGAAAGTTGTAGTAACACCCAACCCTTGGTTTATCTGCTACCCTCTTCCTTGATTTGGTTAATAACATTAAATTCGATGATTTTTCAATGGAAAATATGATTCTTCAGTCGGGAAGTTGTAAGAAAACCATGAAGCCTCCATATTTTAGGATTCTCTTTCCTATACTCGGTCTTATTTATGAATAGTGTGTTCTTGCTTATCCACCTTTGTAGATTAAGATAAGGGGAAAACTTTTAGTGAACGAAGCATCATATGTCTAAAACTTGTCTCTAAAGGAGCAACCTCCTCTGCTCTCAATAAGTTGGGATCCTTCTTTTGACGGTTGAAAATAATAAGTGCCTATGCATAGTCCTATGAACAGAAAAGAAAAATAAAGGGTGAAAGAAGATAAACACTTCCTGTGCAGGGTGGTGAAGCAAGAGACTTTATTAGGTAATGTCCAGGTTTGCTGGTAACGAAGAAATATTTGTCTTCCTGAAGTGACTCTGTCATGGTATTGTTCAGGCTTGCTGATAGCGGAGTAATGCCATAGATGTAAAACTCACACTCTGGTTTTTTTAAATTCACCATGCTATATTACCCACCCTTACGTTGACAGGATAATGATTCGGCCTGTTATATGTTGTGTTATGCCAAGTAAGGGAATAAGGAAGTCTATATCAAATGGGTAAGAATGAAGAGCTAGGGTAACCCATTGATTGAATCAATACTTCCTGGAGAAATGAAATTGTGCTACAATGAAACCATTTCAGAGAAGTTGGGTTTCACCCAGTGTGTCGCCAAATGTTGTCGCTGCAACAACGGCCCTCCAAAATATTTTCCTATGTTAATTATGGAGCCTACATCAAATGTCGTTTCAAGCTCCTCAGTGTCAACATGTCATTTGATTTTCTATTATTTTGTTTTCTCCTAGTGTCAAATTGTCCTAAGTCAATGTTTCCTAAGCATCGTCACTTAACCATAAGAAGCACTTGAGTTATTTAGTCCATGGTTGGGTGAAATCATCACTTATATTGACTAATAAACTTTCCTTCTCACCATGAACACACTCGAAAAACACTCAAAAGCACAAAAAAAGAAGACAAAATCTCACTCATAAAAGAAAAAGCATAATCCAAGTTGGTGAATACATGCGCTCGACTTAAGCGCACTCCTTTAGGCTGAAGAAGTGTGCACTCCTTCATGTCGAAGACATGTGCTCTTCTTAGGTGCATCCATGAGCAACTTATTTCATGTGGGTGCACTCCTAGAGAATAGGAGCCCACTTAACTTCCCTTAACTAATCCTTTCACTTGTGGATAAGTGGCACTCATGCATGAATCAATTTTACATGTTAATTTCTTTAAATAAAATTAGTTAATCACTTATTTACATAATTATTCCATCTGAGTTGGGCACATAACTCGGAATTAAGAGATTCTTCATCAACTCGCGCCACAAGTAAGTTTTGCATGTTAAGTCTTTTCATTGCCTTTCATGATTTCACTATATTTCTTTCTCTTCTTGCTTTTGTTCCTCTGTTTTCATATTTTTTTTGTTGGAATTTATGATCAATCTGCATGCTGCAAGTGTTAATTTGTTATCACATGTAGAAACTCCTCACATTCTTCTACCCTTTCATATTCCACCATGAATGCGACAATAACTATATAACTTTGTAGAACTTTCTTCTCCTCATCTTAATAATCAAATCCTACTATTTAAATTTTTTCTTGAGCTTGCAATAGTTAGAGTGCACTTCTTGTGCTCAAAGCCTGATCAGTCTCCAAAATTCCACCAAGAAAGAAATTTTTTTCCTCTTGAGCGCACTTCTTCACCACAAAGAACTATACCCTCCCTTGAGTGCATGAGTGCATCACAAAGACACGAAGCATATTCCTTCAACCCTTCAGAGTGTGTCAGTGCACCCTCCTTTCCTTTGAGTGCATGAGCACATTATGAAGGCTTGAAAGCTACTCAACCCATTCCTTCGTCCCTTCAAAGTGTAAAAGTGCACCCTCCCTTTCTCCTTGAGCACATGAGCACATGGTGAAGACCTAAAGACCCAACAACTCATCCCTTCGACCCTTCAAAGTGTGTCAGTGCACCCTTGATGATAGTATCCACTTGCTTAAGCACATAATCACATTTCAAATCTGGGAATGATCCCTCATACCCCTTCGCACTTTGAAAGTTCACCCTGTTAGCCTCCTATACCAATAGGTTTTCATCTCTCATGATTGACAGTGGAAGTGCCAAAAATGTTCAACTTCCATGCTGCTAAGGTTTCATTTTTTGTGAAAGAGGCAAACAGTTTAAAAAATGTAAAGAGGGTATGCCTTAAAACAAAAATCAAAGGGCAAGAAAATGAATTGGTCAATGAAAAAATAAAAGAAATGAACCCCAAACAAAGACCATGAAAGTGGCTAGTCCAAATTGCCACTACTACTTTGATGGGTGGTCCAACAGCTCAAGCTGGGCCTCACCATGTTTTAAATTACATGTTGTAGACTAGAGAGGAAGTACCTGTTCAAACAGCTCAAGCTTGACAGATGACTAGGTGAATAGAGAAAGAAAGGAGCCCAACTGCTAAATCTGGGCCCTTGGAAGTCATAAGGGTAGACTTAGATAGGAGGGCAGCAAAAAGAAAAGAGAATTATCAGGGTTTGCAAGACCAAGTGCACCCATCCAAAGGAAGAAAAAAATGTTAGGCATATTAGGCAGGGTAGGCAGGTGAAGGTTGCAGAAAGCATCATCTAAGTATATCAATTGGCAAGAATTACAACGATGTCACCAGCAGAAGAAAGGCAAGTCCAATGGCTCATTGGGCAAACTACTGAACTATCACTAACTTCCCTCATCTCCTTCAAAAGTTTCTTACTAACCTCCCCATGAGCACTGCAGGATCTGCCTGATCAGTCCTCCTTACACTCTTCATTTGTACAAACTTCATGTCAGAAGTGACTTCTCTCTTTGAAAAGAAGCCACATTTCTTGTGTAAAAATTCTTTTCATTTTGATCTACTCCCTAACTAAGTTTGTTTCCTAAAAACTTAGTTTCTATCATTTTCCCATTCATATTCCCCTACAATACTAACTGCTAACTCTATCTACACTAAATCCCCTATGTTCCCCTTTTCCCCTACTACTATAACACCATGGTGTATAAACCCCAAACAATGTATAAATATCCCCCCTTTAGCATTTTAGATAAATAGTATGTCTATGGGAGACTTTAGTCCACCAGGGACTGTAGTCAACCCTTGTGTTGGGAATTACTCTAACCCCTAGTTAGACTAATAGCTCACCCTTAACCCTCATTTACCCATTGCCCTAAAAAAAAATTCATGAGAAACCCCTTTCCCCCCTCTCAAACCTAATACTCCTATGTTTTCCCAAAACCCAGCAGATTAACCAAAAAACCCCAAAACCAAAGTTTAAAACCCGAAATATTAAAATGAATATTTTAATCCGCCGGCGGGCCCCCCCCAACATGCACGACGGGTCGGGGCGCCCGCCAGCCATCCATCTCCCGCCCCCCTTCATCCAACGGTGGGCGGTCCTTTTTTAATTTCAACCCGCCGATGTTTAACGTCCGGGGAGAGGGCGGTATTCCCCCCCGTACACAAGACGCGTGACAAGCGGCGGGGGTGTTCGGAGCCCCCCTCCCTGATACCGCCTTCGCCCAAAAGCGGTGCGGGGAGACCGGTTACCACTCTCCCCGATACCGCCCCTCTGACGGCGCGTCACCCCCACGTCATAGTGACGTCATGCCACCCGTGCCTGCCCTCGCACCTCGTGGCCCTCCACGTAACTCTGCCACCGCACTCCGCTCGCCACCGTGTCCGCCCACGCTGGCCTCCAGCTCAGCCCCCACGTCATCCACCGTACCCCGGGCCCACCATGACGTCATGCTGACGTCATCGGCGGAAAAGCGCCAATGACCCGCTTTTCCCAAATTTGTCGTTAAAACGCGCGTTTTTGGCCGTTTTATGTCATTTTCACGCGAAAAAGACAGAGAGCCGTTGTGAGCTGTGCGCTGCGAAATTCGCCTCCAAGTCGCCAAATTCAAAGCTGCAGACGCCGCCGATCACCAATTCACCTGCATTATTCATCCACTGTCAACCCGGAGGCTCTCGGCATCATTTATCCAGGTATTTGCCAGAATTTACCTGTTTCACCCATGTTTTAGCCATTTATCTACAAATCATCCATAAAAACACCTGTTAAGTCCCAAATTGAAGATTGTCTCCTACTTAATTTTGAATTAAAGCAACCCACATTGCCCCAGCTCCAAATTTGGATATTGAAACGATAATTCATGGTCTAAATTGACAAATTTGTCCTCAAGCTGCCCGGCATTGTTCCCTTTTGCCGAGTGCAGGCTTGAATAGCTGCATTTCACCAATTTAAAGCCTGCCCACCCTCTGCATTTCATCTACAGTATTCACAATTCCTGTGAATTTACCCAAGCACAGCAGAGACAAGTCTGCCTAGCCTGCCTATGCCACTTTGAAGAAAATTTCTAGCATTGTCTACATTGAGTCTGTCACTTGAGCTTTGTGGAACCTTGCAAACCATTGCACTTACCTTGTTCCATTCACAAACTTCATAATGGCTGCTCCTGCACCCACAGCTCTCAGTGTTGCCCCCATAAATGCACCAAATAAAGACCTGGAGTCCTTGCCTCTTGCTGACAGGGACTACCTCATCCAAGACTTTGTGGGTGATAGGGACCATTTGCAGACCTTCAGGGAATTGAGAGATGACTATTTGAATGGTAAGGATACATATGGGATATGGGAATCCAATCTCCCTTACTACTTCCTCCCATCTGTCAATATTTTTCCAGAGATTATCCGCCTTTGTGCTGAGAATTATGATGCCAGTCACAGAGCTGTCAAGTCTCCATCTGGGAGCATCCTTTTTTACATTAATGCTGAGTCCATCAACCAAATGCTCAACTTCAAACAAACTCAGTTGCTGTTCCCTTTCTCCATGAACTATCTGCTGGATACAGGTGCCAAGATGACCACTGAGGACAGGCAAAAGATCACCCAGACATTTATGAGGCCTGACCGCCAGCCCACAAGGCCACCTCCCTACTTATATGTCCACTTTACTGATATAGGCAAACTTCTGCTGGACATGATTTCATATGTGTTGGGCTATAAGACCAGTGAATTTGTTGATGAGACAGTGCTGGTATTACTATCTGCTTATAGCCCAGGCCAACCTCCTGCCTATAAATATAATTTTGCTAAGTTCATAGCCAACAAGATACATGAGCAGCTTTTCAAAGTAGACAGGGAGAGCATCTTCAAGTATTCATCTTATATCTACCACCTGTTCATGTATTATCAGTACGAGGCTTTTCCATGCCACATTAAAAAGATGGATTCTAAAGGAGAAAGAAGATCTGTTATCTTTTGGACATCTGTCTTCCACCAAGTGAAAAATTCACCATATTCATATTGTGAATTCATTGATCAATTTGTTTACCCAGTCTCTTGTTTGTTGATGAGGTCCCCTCCTCCCAGAATGTCATTTGAACTACAGAAAATCCTGCAGCTCTCCAAGAATTATAAAATAGGTGATTGGTACCTATACCAGGATCATACAGTCATCAGAATCTATGGTTGTGAGCTCTGTCCATACAGGCTCCCAAAATATGTGCCCATGAGACTGTTCGCCTTGGATTATTATAGGCAGCTCATTCACTCTGATCTCACTCACTTTCACAGCTCCAAAAATAAATCCCATCTCAAGTTCAAGCACCACCTAGGCCCCTTCATTATGAATAAGAAAGAGGGATGGCAAGATGCTGAGCTAATCCTCAAAGATAAGTACATGCTCTCAAAAAGCTTCCGGTGGGTCCCCTATGACCCTGAAGGCTTCATCACTGCTAGAAGAGTAAAGTACAGGCTGCTAGGCTATGAGCATTGCAAATATCCACACATTGAACAGTATGCCAATCAGCAAGAATGGCTGCAGGACACTTTAATTGAAAAATTAACTGAAGAAGAGATAATGAAAAAGAATGTCAGGGATTTGGAAAAAACTCTTGACTTGGATTCTGTGCAGCAGGTGATCTTCAAGCCACCACATCCAGTAGGAGAAGGGACCTCGGCCACAACAACTGCACCAACCACACAGGCACCTTCTACAGCAGCACCAGGTACAGATAAAGGGAAAGGAATAATGGGTGCTGAAGAAGAAACAGTGAAAGAACAGCCTGCCTCCTCAATTGGGCAGCAACAAGAGCAGACCCCTCCACCGCAAACTGAGCCACCTACAACACCTATTTTTCAGACCCCAACACATTAGGAGAGGGGTAAGAAAAGAGGCAGAGAAGATGCCACTCCTGCTAGTGGATCCTCCCAGCAACCCGAGGCCAAGAGGCAAAGGGTTGATTCCCCAGAGATAGAATAAATCAGTGAAGAAGTCCTGGACAGTTCAAGGAAATATGGGGAAGGTAGCCAGCAAACAGGTACAAGCTCCTTTCAGCAGGAGCAGGGATTACAACTTGGCTTGGAGGTATCCTCCTCATCTCAGCAGAGCAAGAAGCCTACAAGCACTAAGGTTTCTTTCAAACAAATAAAGGCACAAAATGACTTGCTGAGAATTGAAGTGTACAAACAGTTTCTGAAAGCAACACCAGCCAAACAAGAAAGGCTGATGTCTGTCTATGACATTCAAGAGGAGAAAATGCTCCTCAGCCACTTCAAACCTAAGGTGCCGCAGCCCAAATCAGCTGCAGATTATGTGAGAACAAGGGTGGAAATCATGGCAAAAGACATTCACCCCATGGACCAAATAGAACTCCACAAGCAAACTCGAGAAATGGTCTATGCTACCTTGGTGGACAGGGCAACCATGGCCCATGAATTAAAAGAATCACTAAAAAATACCAACATTCAGTTGGATTTTGAGAGAATGTCCTCCATGGCCAAAGATAACAGGATCAAATCATTAGAGGACATCATTATAGACCTGGGACATGATCCCAAGGACCCAAAGGGCGTGAGGGCCTCATGAAGAAATAGGAAGATGACCTCAATGCATTAAAGAAAAGGTTAAAGCTGCTGCCCACCGAGCACCCTCAAACAGCAGAATTACAGAAGGAAAAGGAGGCCGATGAGCAGTTGGATCTTATAATGCAGCTCAACCAGAAGGTCCTTGATTTGGAGAAAGAAATTGAAGGGGCACTACAAGATAAGCAGGGAGAATCCACATCCCAAGCTCCTCCAACTACTTCAACCATTGCAGCAACTACAGAGGCAGCAGTGGCCCCTGTAACAACAACAGCTCCAGACTCCAGTACAAGCATGGAAGAGTTGACTAAGGCTATTAAAGAAATGGAGCTCCAGGCCACTGAGATAAAACAAGCCAAGGAAAAGTTGGCAGAGCTAGAAGCCAAATATGACAAATCAAAGATGACTGTGGCAGAACAAGGTAGAGAAATAAAGGCCCTCAAAGAGAAGATAAAGGCCTTGGAGAAAGAGCTCAAACTAGAAAGTGCTATGGCAGAAATAAAAAGAATTCTATGGGCCCGAATTGACCAATCCATCACTAGACAATGGAAGTCAATTAAAACTGTGCATGAGAAAATGGATTTAATTGGCCAAGCACAGATAGAGATTCAGAAGGCCAGAACAGTGCTGGGAAACAGGCCTGAGCAGGCCAATAGAATGATAGATTTTTTGAACAAACAAACAAAGGAGGAACTAGCAGCCATCAACATTGTCAACAGAACAGAGGTTGTCCTTACAGCTAAAAAGGTACTGACTCTCAAGAATTATGTACAAACCGTGGAGAGGAAATGCTATGAAATACAGGCTGAGGTGGATGAGTACAAGCTCAAAATGGGATCACTGCAAGCAAAGGGACTGCCCAGCCTACTAAACAGCACAGGAAGACTGCTCCCCCGTGAACAATATGCCAACAGGATGTCAACCTTTGTTGAAAATCAAATTACTGCATCCGGCAGTACTTCTGAGGGAGCAGGGCCTCCAACAGGGCAGGGCCTTCTGCACAAACTTGAAAATATGTTTTTTATTGAAAATGAAATCCACCACCTTTTTGAGGTTCCTCCAAATTTTTATAGATATACAGAGGCAGATGAAACTTTAGTGAAGATTCGAAGACACCAAATGCCCAAGGAGGATTGGTGGCAGGCAATGCTTCAAATTTTGCCACAATAGCCTCAGTTGCTCGGTCCCAGTCAGCTACAACTCAGCAAAAGTCAAACAGCAGAATAAAGACAACGTTTAAGGCAGCTGAAAGGTGACTCAGCATATAGACAACAACAGCAAGCCAAGAGATAAATACGCAATTTTTGGATAGCATATCCTCAGCCGACTCCAATAGCCACAAAGTCAACATCTTCTGACCATTTTGGACAGCTAAGGCACTGAAGAGTTACTATAGCATTTACTCCCTCAACTACAACGCTCCAGGAGTTGGCATAACATTAATGAAGCATTTACTCATCAGCTAGATATTTTCTTATGAAAATTATGTATATATACCTCCCCTGGCAACGTATGAGGGGTTGGTGATTTTCATTCTGAGGCAAATGTATTGTGTATTTTCAGATTATCTAATGCAAAAGGCTGGAAAAGCTCAGTGATTTCCTGAATGTTTGATGTCTTGGTGATGCTATGCGTGCTGTTGCAGAATTCCTGTGTTGTCTGATGGAACAATAAGTTTTTCTCAATCTATGTTTTGTCTTCTTATGTTTATTAAATCATACACATGTCTCACTAATCTAGCAGTAGAGAAAAGGAATAGTACAGGATATGTTTGATTACACCTTGTGCTCAATCTTTATTGCTGTAAATGTTTTCTTCAGAATTGATCATGAACATGAATTCTTAATTGCTCGTGTTTTCATTAATTCTATAAATATGAATGTTATGTAGAAATTCTTCACTGCTTCTGAATAATATTCTCACCGTTTCTCCATACCAGTTTGTTGAAAGATTCTTAATTGCCTTTCATAGCCTGGTTACATCACACTTAATCACAGTTTCAAAGTATTGTTTCTCAGACACTTATCTGGCTCTGCAGCATCACTACTGTATCAACACATCATATCAAACAAATAAAGCACCACTGACTCCATGCCCAATGGCCTAGAACACCCTGGTAAGAAAATATATATCTTGACTGAAGTCATCATCCAACAAATTCCAAAAAACAAAACCTTGAGCATCATAACTAGCCTAAAATATTATACAAACAAAGTTAAATCATAAAGAGAGAGCCCTCTCTGGTCATAGGTAGGCTAGAACCTGTGACCCAAAGATTGGTTAGTGGTTACCTCGGCCGTATTCCCTTGGGAGTCAAAGGGAACAACCTGAGTGATAACATAATTGGCGACTCCACTGGGGACAGAGCGTATTTTTCAACTGTTGTCTATTTTTAGACAGTGGTTCCAAAAGCTTGAGCAATCCCTTAAAATAGTTCTAAAAAATATCCTCAAAAATACCAAAAACAAGTTCAGAAGCTGGCTCCTAAGAAGAGAACTAGGCACACCAGGTCAAATCCTGACCCAAATCCCCCACCTGTTTTCGAGAATCCAAATTTGATCCATAAAACTTATAGGAACCAGAAGGAACCTGAAGAATCCCCTGAAACTAGCCCTGAGGTAGGTCAGCAAAGTTTTATTCCAACCCCTGTTAAGCCATCTGTTCACCTCCATACAACTCATTCCTCACCCTCTTCATCATCCACTTCACAAAACATATTGTCTACAACCAACACACAAACTATTGTTGCTGTCCCAGTTGTTCCCCTTCTACCAGTTGTCCCACTTATCCCACCAAATATGGCTAATCGCTATGCACCCCTTCAGTTGCCGGGAAATCCTGGGGCCATGCCTCAGGATTACCAAGGCAAAATTACTTATTTTGATGGAACCAGTACGTACACTGCCTTACAGCATACTAAGAAAATGCAAGACTACTTTGAGAACTATGAGATAGATGATGATGATGTAAGGATGAAAATCTTTGTCCAAAGTCTGACAGGTGAAGTAAGAACCTGGTTCAGGGCACTGGCTGCATATTCTATAGCTGATTCAGGTGCCCTTTGTCAGTCCTTCTTAAACAGATGGGAAAAGAAAAATAACCCTCTGCACATTTTATCTGAATATGACACCATAAAAAGAGGCCCACAAGAAGCTGTCTTGGACTATTGCACTAGATTCAACACTATTTACAATGCCATTCCTCAAAATCTTAGACCTCCACCTGATTTAGCATTTATTAAGTTCCCTGATGGATTTGATGCTGATATGGCATATCAGCTAAGAGAAGGAGCCCCTGCAACTCTAGCAGACATGCAAAACATAGATGTTAGTGTAGAGGCAAATCTAATTGCCAAAAGAAACTGAGCAAGAACTGAAAGGAGAACTACTTTCAAAGAAGAACCCTCATCATTTGAGCAAAAGCTAGATGCAATCATCAAAGGGATGGATAGACTTGGAGACAGGGTGGAAACCATAGAAAGAAAATCATCATGGGAAGGTCAAACAAGCAATATTAGAAACCCAAACTTCAGAAAGAATCAAAATACTAATGTTGGAAGGACTGATCCTGACCAGCATGTCAGACCTCCTTTTCAAGAGAATTATGCCGAGGCTTCAACATCTAGCGAACCTAGTGAGGACCCTCACATCAATCTAATGGGTTTGGATGGTGAAAATCAAGTCTTTTTAACACAAGAAGACCAAGAGATTTACAATGACAGTCAATTCCACACTAAGTCAGGAGAATCTTTCGATTTTAAAGAAGGATATGATGCAGCTGTGTATGAGGTGCACAAACAGTACAAGCTAAGAAGTAGGACAGTAGATGTACCTACACCCCTCAAACCAAAGGACAATAAACAACCAAAAAAGATCAATGAAAATACCTCCCTTCCCCAATCAGCTGGCAGCTCGAACCCACCTACCACAGAAGTGACTGTGGAAGACATTTCAGAACAACAGTCCTCTCAAAATCAGCCAGGCCCACCCCATCCATTAAAGACAAAGGCAGATGCTCCCCTAGGAAACAAACATGGCACCAGTTTTACTCAAAATGGACCTAGCTATGAGCAAAAGACACTTGATAACTCAGCTGAAAAGGAAAAAACTATTGCAATGAATGCCAAAATTCAGATGGAAAAACCTTTCAACTTGGAAACAGAAATAAGCAAGCTAAAGATATCAGTTCCTCTTTCGGAATTGGCCAAACATGACATATACAGACAGCAGATCAATAAATCACTCCAAATATCAGACAATAAAGATGCTGTGAATGTCCTAGATGACCAACTAGAGTTGTTGTTTGGGCCTGAGGTTAATGGAAAAACAGAAAATGGAGGGGTACCACCCTTTTATGTCAGTCTAAACATTCATGATAAGGTCCTACATAATGCAATGTTCAATTCCGGAGCCTCACACAACTTAATGCCCAAATCTGCGATGGAAAAACTTGACTTAGATATCACAAGACCTTACAAAGATCTATTCTCATTTGATTCAAGCCAAGTCAGGTGTTTAGGCCTGATTAAAGACTTATGTGTCTCCCTAGTTCAATACCCAACCAAAACTATCTTGATGGATGTAGTGGTAGCTGACATACCCCCTAAGTATGGCATGCTCTTGTCCAGATCCTGGGGGGCTAAACTTCAAGGATCTCTGCAAATAGATATGTCCTATGCAACTATCTCAGTCTTTGGGCAGCCAAAGAGATTATACCGGGAAAATCTAATGAAATATGTGGTAAGCAGTGAAGATAAGCCCCAAAACTTTCCAATCTATTCGATACACTCAGACATGGATTCATTTATTCTCTACAATGCTGACATTTGTCACAAAGCTCATTCTGACCTATTAATGACAGTACAGACCGAGGAGTCAGATGAACAATGTACTTTCAAAGGCCAAGGGACTGTGGTAATAGCTGATAAGAAGGCAAAGGAACAAGATACGCCAAGTGACTTGCAAGAAACCAACCTACCCATCATCCAACTTTCTAATGATCCCAATACAAATCTTGATCATGAAACTTTATGGTATCTAGAATTTGATGGCTCTGTAAACAAGCTAGGAGCTGGGGCAGGAGTATGGATCCACAATATGCACAATGACCAAGCTGAGGGCCATGCATATAGACTAAACTTTCGATGCACAAACAACATGGCTGAATATGAAGCCCTCCTACTAGGTCTGAAACTCATAAAAAATCTAGGTGCAACCAAAAGCTCAATCTTGGGAGATTCAGATCTAGTCATACAACAGATGAAGGGAAATTTCATCACAAATGATCTGAGGTTGAGAGCATACAAGGGGGCAGCTATTCAAATACTTGAGAGTTTCTCACAATCGCAGTTGACTAAGATTTCCAGAGAACTCAACCTACATGTTCACAGCTTGGCAACTTTTGCCAGCACTTGTAAGTTGCCTTTCAAAACCAATCATACATTTAGAGCTGAAATCAAACACAGACCTTCAGTTCCGGATAACATCAAGAATTGGCAAGTCTTTGAGAGTAACAAACAGATAAAAAAAATTCTCACTTTAAAGGAAGAATTCTTTGGCATGAACATTGACACTAGCAATAAAGATGACCAACCATAGTTGTGCATAATTACACAGGAAATATCAGCTGAAACAGCTGATCTAGTTTTGCATCCTACCACCTTTGACAAAGAAACTATACAGGAGCTGAAACAATCAGATGAAGAAGAAATGGTTGAAACAGAAGATGAGGTAATTGACCTAAAGGACAATTTTCTGCCCATAGGACTAACCCCGTTGGAGGATCTGTTCGACTGAAATGATATCTCAAGAACACCGAAAATGCAACCACTGAATGCTGAAATAGAAGATTGTAATATTGGGACCCCTGAAAATCCCAAAATGGTTAAATTATCCAAAGCACTACCACCTGAGCAGAAACTCAAATACATTGAGTTATTTAAAGAGTTTCAAGATGTCTTTGCCTGGAGTTATGAGGACCTTAAATCCTATGATACATCAGTTATCCAACACACTATCCCTCTAAAAGAAAATCAAAAGCCTTTCAAACAGAAGCTCAGGAGAGTCAATCCAGTCCTTCTCCCCCTTATTGAAAAAGAGGTCAAACGTATGTATGAAGCTGGGATCATTGCCCCAATCAGATTCTCAGAGTGGATTTCAAACCTAGTACCTACTAGGAAAAAGACAGGGGAAATCCGACCGTGTGTTGACCTTAGAAATCTGAACAAAGTATCTCTCAAAGACCATTATCCCTTACCTAAAATGGACCACATCTTGCAAAGGGTAGTGGGAGCTGCTAGGATCTCTTTACTAGATGGTTTCTCAGGATTCAATCAAATTCTAGTACACCCGGATGATCAAGACAAAACTGCCTTTACAACACCTTGGGGAACATTCAAATATGTCAAAATGCCGTTTGGACTCAAAAATGCAGGGGCCACATTCCAAAGAGAAATGGATATTGCCTTTGCTAAGGAAATTCATGACTTCCTAGTAGTCTATCTTGATGATCTAACCGCCTTTTCAAAATCAGATCAAGAACACTTAGAACACTTGAAGCAGGTTTTCACGATTTGCAGAAAGTATGGCATATCATTAAACCCAAAAAAGTCACTATTTGGGCTGGAAGAAGGTAAACTTCTGGGGCATATAATCTCAAAAGATGGAATTAGGATTGATCCAGACAGAATTCAAGCTATCCTACAAGTACCACATCCAAGAAACATCAAAGAACTACAAAGCTTTCTAGGGAAGATCAACTTCTTAAGGAGATTCATTCCCAATCTGGCTGAACTCATTAGACTGCTAAACAATATGCTGAAAAAGGATTCCAAGGTCAAATGGACTATGGAAGCTAAACAAGCCTTTGAGGATATCAAAAGAGCATTGACAAACACACCAGTTCTAACAAGCCCTAGATTTGATCAAGATTTTATCATATTCTCTTTTGCTTCTGAGCATACAATTGCTGTTGTTTTGCTACAAAAAGATGACCAAGGCTGTGAAAAGCCCATTGCATTTTTCAGTAGAGCCCTTAGGGATGCTCCCTTGAAATATCAGATCATGGAAAAACAAGCCTATGCCTTGGTAAAAGCCATCAAGGAATTCAGAATCTACATTCTTTACTCTCATATAATTTCCCGTGTTCCTAATGTAGTGATCAAAGATATTCTAACCCAAGAAGGAATTGAAGGCAAGAGGGGCAAATGGATTGCCAATATCTTATAATATGACATTGAGATTAAACCTACCAAACTGATAAAAGGACAAGGCCTAGCCAAACTAATGACTGAAACCAATTTTCAAGCCCTTGACATTAATGAACTGGACGACGAACAGGAGATGGCGACTCCACAGATCAACCAAGCCTTTATGCAATCTCCATGGTATGCTGATATATGTTTTATATTATTAAACCTGCAAGCTCCTCCAGGGTTGTCCAGAACCAAGAAAAGACTCTTGAAAATGAAAGCATCAAAGTTTTGTATTATTGACAATGTTTTATTTTGGAGAGATCATGAAGGAATCTTACTCAATTGCTTGACAATAGAAGAAACTGACAATGTCCTCAAAGAATTTCATGCAGGTGACTGTGGAGGACACTTATACTGGAAATCTACAGCTGATAAAATCCTAAGGGCTGGATTTTATTGGCCCTCCTTGTTTGCTGATGTGAAGAAATTTGTAATGTCCTGTCACAAGTGCCAAATTTTTGAGGGCAAGAGGAAACTGCTGCCTTTACCACTCAAACCAGTTTCAGCTGAGAGACCATTCCAGCAATGGGGTTTAGACTTCATTGGTGAAATTCACCCTTCATCCTCTGGCCAGCATAGGTGGATTCTCACTGCCACAGACTATTTTACCAAATGGATAGACGCCATTCCTTGCAGGCAAGCCAATGACTCCATTATTATACAATTTCTAGAAACCAACATCTTGTCCAGGTTTGGCTGTCCGGAAAAAATCATTACAGACAATGCTGCAGCTTTCAAGTCCAAGAAAATGATCAATTTTTGTCACAAGTATCACATGACCCTAGGTCATTCCACTGCCTATTATCCTCAAGGTAATGGCCTAGCTGAATCTTCCAATAAAAGTCTCATCAATATCATTAAAAAAGTTTTGGAAGAAAACAAAAAGAATTGGCATAAGAAGCTGGTAAATGCACTATGGACTGATAGACTGACCACTAAGAGATCAATTGGCATGAGTCCATATGAACTGGTCTATGGGCTAGAAGCAAAGTTTCCTACATCTCTAGCAATTCCAGTGATTAAGTTGCTGCAAGAAATACAAGCTGAGCCCAATGACATTCAAAGAAGAATTAATCAAACAATTCACTTACAACAAACAAGAGAAGAAGTCTATCAAAGGACCCAAGTTCTACAAGAAAAGCTTAAAAGAATATTTGACAAAAGAACCAAAGCTTAAGATTTCTTTATAGGAAATAAAGTGTTAAGATGGGATTCCAGAAGGGAAGACAAAGGCAAACATGGTAAGTTTGATTTTTTATGGAAGGGACCCTATGTCATCTATGCTATACAAGGAAACAACACTTACTTTCTAAGAAGTCTGGATGGCTCAAACACTGAGGAAGACCCAGTTAATGGGAGAATGCTTAAGCATTATTTTGACTCCCTTGATTAAACACTGAACAGGCATATATTGTACATAAATATTTGTATTTTCCAGTATTTTCAATTACAGCAGATAAATAAAGCACTAAGTACAGCAGATTTTGAGGATACCAGGATGCTACACTATGTTCTTTTGGGAAAATGTTGATCCTGGCATTTACAAAGCAAAGAAAACTCAAGGTAACTATCAAGTGATGAGGAAAATGTCCGAGAAAACAGGTAAAAAACAGATCTGCAATTTCACAGCAAATCAGCTCACTGGGTGCTGCCTGCAACTATTTAGGGTCCTATCCATTGGTCTCCAACAAACACAGAAATTCAGCCAGCAGCAGGGGAGCAGAAACTCAGGCAATCTGACCTGTTGTTCTTGGCTTTTCACCTAGAAAAGCCATCCCCAAGTGGAGCCACTGTTAGCCTCCTATACCAATAGGTTTTCATCTCTCATGATTGATAGTGGAAGTGTTGGCATTTTGGCTCAGGTATGGCGCTATGATACAGGTGTTGTCCTTGATGGCAACTCTCTTTGATGACAGATCTTCGTTCAGTCTACAGAATGAAGAAGAAATCTCATATACGCAGGTTAATTAAGTCCAAGTTGCGTATACACGCTGGTGATATGCATACTAAGTCGCGTATACGCAGGAGAGCTATATAATAAGTCGCGTATACACGCAGATGCATGAACAGAAAAATGCGTATATGTCGGGAAGTTTCCTTTTGGTCCATGGTAGTTAGTCCTCGGTACTTGTGCCCATGTCTTTGGACCAAAGTACCACGACAGTCGTGTAGATCTCTAGTTTTGAAGTTGATGGTTTTGGATTTCTATGGTTTTGGCTCTTGGTATTGAGCAAGGCCTAAGACTATATAAGGAGAAGAATATCATTAGGCAAAATCATCTTTTGAGAAGGCTTGAATATCTGAAAAAGAAAGAGATCTGACATGCAGGTTCTGGGTTGCTTGATCTAAGCCAAGGAGAGATCACATCGGTTGATGGAAGACTAGATCTAAGGATAGATTGGGATCTAATGGTTTGAAATGCACTATCATGATATGGTTGATTATGCGTATTTCTAGATCTGCATACTGTCGCAATGTTATGTTCTGGGTCTAACTGATGTCTGGTACAGCTGCAAATTGAGAGAGTTTATTTTTAGATCTGTACGCAGGTTGGCTTCGGTAAAAGCGCGTGTATACGCGGGTTTTTCTCATTGAAGTAGCGTATATATTTTGAAGCTTGATTTTGGGTCTACAGTTGGGTCTGACTGTTATTGCAGAGTTCTGTAGTCTGCTCTGTGTTCTGGTAACTGGTGATTGACAGGGTTCAGTGGTTCAGTGATTCAAAGTTTGGTTGTTTTATGCTTCAATGATCTGTTGTGAAAGGTGAATGAATTGTAGTCTTCAGATTGTAATGTTGTGCTTCAGGAATATCCAGTCTGAAAATGTATGAAAAGTGGTACCTGAAGGAAAGAAGATTGTAGGCCAGCACCTACGTACTAGTATCTTAGCTAGTACAAGAGCAAAAGGGGGTTGGAGCTCCCTTCCAAGGAAGTTTGGAGAACGAGAGAAGGTTGTAGCCTTCTGCAGGTTGTAGCCTGCGTACTGGTATAAGGCTGCACCAGTACAAAAAGATTGTAAACTGAAGTTTTATATTAAAGAAAGATAGAGACGACTTGCAGCAGGTGGTTTTCACCCACATTGGGTTTCCACCTTATATCTTGGTGTTCATGTGTGTGGCTTTTGATCTGTTCTGTTATACTGCACCTCTTTACTGTTAATGTGGTAAATAATGTCCTGATGCACTTAACTGAAGATTAATCTAACTAAATTATAAGCTTTCTTCTTATACGCTGTTTTATTTAGTCACAGTAGCGTGTACACGCTGGTTCACTTAACTGAAGTAGCGTATATGTTTCTGAGCATTGAAAAAGTTTGATTGATCTGATAATACTGATTCACCCCCCCTCTCAGTATTATTTCCAACAATTGGTATCAGAGCAGGTCCTTCAGAGAAGCTTGATCGCTTGAAGGTAGATCATTCATCATGAGCAACTACGAGAAAGAAGCATCAATCAGGCCACCGATATTTTATGGGACAAATTTCAATTATTGGAAGGTAAGAGTTACTGCATATCTTCAATCTCTTGGTACAGAAGTTTGGAACATTGTAGAAACAGGCTATGCTTTTCCTTCAGCTACTCCTACAGATCCAGCTGAGAAAAAGCAGTACGAAACAAATGCAAAAGCAGTCAGTACTCTATTAGGAAGTATATCCCAAACAGAATTCATGAAGGTCATGCACTTCAAATCAGCAAAAGAGATATGGGACAAAATGATCACTAGCTATGAAGGAGATGAACAGGTAAAACAAGCTAAACTTCAAACTCTCAGGATTCAATATGAGACTCTCAAGATGTATAATGATGAAAGTGTGGCTAATTATTTTCTTCGGGTAGATGAGATTGTTAATTGTATGAAAAATTTAGGTGAAGAAATAAAAGAGACTATAGTAGTTCAAAAGATTCTAAGATCATTATCCCCCAAGTTTGAATCTAAAGTATCTGCAATAGAAGAAAAGGAAAATCTCCGTGTTCTCACTATGTCTCAGCTACATGGAATTCTAACTGCTTATGAAATGAGAAAGGGAGGTCCATCAGACAGAAGGGAAGCTGCTTTTAAGGCATCAGGAAAAGAAGATTACTATGAAGCAAGCCATGTTCCAGAAGAAGAGGAAGAAGAATCAAATTTTGTCAGAAATCTTCAAAGGGGTTCTGGAAGGTTCAGAGGTAAGCTACCTTTCAAATGCTTTGCTTGTGGAAGAGTAGGTCATTATGCTGCAAAATGTCCTTATAAGGATAAAGGAAAAGAACCTGCTAGATGGAACAAGAAACAAAGTGCAAATAAGAAAAGCTACTACACCCATGAAGATAGTGATGGCTTATCAAACAGTGATGAAGATGAACAAGGTAATAAATATAAGCTGTTAATGGCATTTGAAGATGATGATTATGAGGATGCTGTAGATGTGGATAATCTCTATGATGAAATTACTAGACTCAAGAGATGCATAGAAGAAAAGAATTTGATCATTGATACTTTGCAATTTCAAATTGATGAAAAGGAAAAACATCTTGAAAAACTAGAAGGTGAAATTGTTGGTCTCAGAAAAGAAATTGAGAAAACAAAAGCTATTAATCTTAAGTTTGTCAAAGGATCTGAAACTTTGGATGAGATTATCAATGTGCAGCGGTCTCCTCTAAACAAGACAGGTTTGGGCTATAATGGAGAAACCTCTCAAGCATCCACCTCAAAAAGTTATCTTGATGCAGCAAGAAGAAATGAGCAGAAGAACAATGAAGATAATCAGGTAAAGCAGGGACGAATTACAAACAGAAACTATCAGGGACAATCCATCTTAAGGGTGAACAAAAGCTACAACCAGCCACAGGTAAAATCTTCTCAGTTTGGTTCAAGAATAGATGAAAATAGAAATTACAATCAGTTGGCTGGTAGATTCAATAACCGCAGAAGCTTCTTCAATGGACAATGCTTTTCTTGCCATAACTTTGGTCACAAAGCAGCTCAATGTGTTGCATATAAAACAATCATGACTAGGGAAGCTCAAAAACAAAGAAGTATGACAGGGATTACAAAAAGGACCTATAACAACTTTTCGGTTCTTGAAAATGAAGTTGAATGTTCTATTTGCAATAATTTTGGTCATGAAGATTCTGAATGCAGGAGCAGGTTTCAGGAGAAAAAGGAACAAGCCACAAGCACCAAAACATGGAGAATAAAGGAACCTCAAACAGAAAGATGTGGGATAGCATTTTATGCAGAAGGACAGGAAAATCTATGGTACATTGACAGTGGATGTTCGAAACATATGACAGGTGATAAAGAAAAACTTGAATCTTATTCTACTTTAGAAAAGGGAAAGAAAGTTTCTTTTGGAAATGATACTCCTGCAACTATAAAAGGAAAAGGTATTGCTCCTTTGAAAGAAAAGGTCAAGGCTGGAAATGTTTTGTATGTTGATGGATTGAAGCATAATCTACTAAGTGTCAGCCAGATGTGTGATCAAAAAACCGAGGTTATTTTCAGATCGAATGGATGTCTTGTTCGGGATCTTGATACAGGTAAAACAGTTCTCAAAGGCAAAAGAACTCCAAATAATCTGTACATATTTGAAGAAGGACAACAACAATGCTATCTTAGCAAGGATGAAGAGCACTGGTTATGGCATCGAAGGTTGGGACATCTAAGCTTCTCACAAATAAGGAAAGCATGCAAATATCAGGCAGTTCGCGATCTTCCAGATATTAAAATTCCAGACAACACCATATGCAAATCTTGTCAGTTTGGAAAGCAAACCAGAACTAACTTTCCAGAGAAGGAAGGATCAGCTAGCTTGCCTCTTGAGCTAGTCCATACAGATGTATGTGGTCCATTTAGGAAAAGGACACCTCGAGGAGAAGAATATCTGATATTATTCATTGATGATTTCTCAAGGTTTGTTTGGTTAGGGCTTATGAAGCACAAAGATGAAGCATTCGAAAAATTCAAATCCTTCAAAGCATTGGTTGAAAATGAATCAGGACACAAAATTAAGTGCCTCAGATCTGACAGAGGTGGGGAGTTCACCTCAAATGAATTTTTCGATTTCTGTGACGAACATGGGATAAGAAGAGAATTCTCTACAGCTAGAACTCCTCAGCAAAATGGGGTTGTGGAAAGAATGAACAGAACTATCCAACAAATGGCTCGTGCTATGCTCGATGAATCAGGTACTCCTGCAACCTTCTGGGGTGAAGCTGCACATGCTGCTGTTATTATTCTTAACAAAACAAATGTCCGAGTAAACAGCACTCAAACACCTCATGAGCTTTGGAGTGGTAAAACTCCTTCCGTGAAGCACTTCAAAATCTTTGGGAGCAAATGTTATATTAAGAATACTGATGAGCAACTTGGCAAACTTGAACCAAGAGCAGATGAGGGCATTCTTCTTGGTTATTCTCCGCATAGCAAAGCATACAAGTGCTACAATAAAAGACTTGGCAGAATTGTTGACAGTATTGATGTAGTGGTTGATGAGAAGGGATATATTCCTAGGCAAGTTCATCATGAAGACATTGAAGAAGATGAAGGCTACTCTCAAAGGCGGAATGATGAAGAAGAAGAACCTCAAGAAGAAGAAGAATCTCAAGAAGAACCAGAGGAGCAGACAAGAATAGAAGAGAAGACTCCATCCAGATATGTTCAAAAGAATCATCCAGAAACTCAGATTGTGGGGCAGAAAGAAGCAGGAGTACAAACAAGAAGGACACTTGCAGAAGCTTCAAGCTACTTGGCATTACTCTCCTCCACTGAACCACAAAATGTGAAAGAGGCATGCAAAGATGAATGTTGGGTCAAAGCAATGGATGAAGAACTTGAGAAATCGAAAAGAACAACACTTGGGAATTAGTTCCTAGACCAAAAGATAAGAATGTAATAGGAACAAAATGGGTCTTCAAGAATAAATTAAATGAAAATGGAGAAGTAATTAGAAACAAGGCCAGACTTGTTTGTAAAGGGTATGCACAGCAAGAAGGAATAGATTTTGAAGAGACCTTTGCTCCTGTGGCAAGACTTGAGGCCATCCGAATGTTCCTTGCTCTCTCAAGCTTTCAAAACTTCAAGGTATTTCAAATGGACGTGAAATCAGCCTTCCTGAATGGAGACTTAGAAGAAGAAGTATATATTGAGCAGCCAGATGGCTTCATTCTTGGGAATGATCCAAACCTTGTATGCAGATTGAAAAAGGCTCTCTATGGACTCAAACAAGCTCCAAGGGCTTGGTACTATCGGTTGGACAAATATCTTCACCAACAAGGCTTTTCAAAAGGATCAGCAGATAGCAATCTCTATATAAAAGTTGAAAATAACAAATTGCTAATTCTTGTTGTTTATGTAGATGATATTATTTTTGGCAGCAATGAAGAGACTATGAGTCAAAACTTTGCCTTGGTTATGCAGAAAGAATTCGAAATGTCACTTCTTGGAGAATTGACATATTTTCTTGGATTGCAAATCCAACAAAATGAAGGAGGTATCTTCTTGTCTCAAACCAAATACCTCAAGCAGATCTTGAAGAAGTATGGCATGGAAGAGTCAAAGCCAGTATGTACACCCATGGTTACAGGATGCAGCCTCAGTGCAAATGATGAATCAGCAGCAGTTCACCAACCCACTTATAGATCCATGATTGGGAGTTTGCTTTATTTGACAAGTACTCGACCAGATATTACACATGCAGTAGGAATGGTTGGAAGATTTCAAGCCAACCCAAAGGAAACTCATCTTCAAGCAGTCAAAAGAATCTTCAAATATCTTCAAGGGACCCAAAACTATGGCTTATGGTATCCTAGAAATACAGATCTCACTCTTCATGCTTACACAGATGCAGATTGGGCTGGAAGTGTGGATGATAGGAAAAGCACAAGTGGTGGTGCTTTCTTCATGGGTTCCAGATTAGTATCTTGGTTCAGCAAGAAACAGAGTTCGATTGCCTTATCTACAGCTGAAGCAGAATATGTGGCTGCAGCATCTTGTTGCACACAACTTCTTTGGATGATGCAGACCTTGCAGGACTTTCAAATCACTTGCACTCCACCCGTCTCTATCTTATGTGATAATACAAGTGCAATCAGCATTTCAAAGAATCCAGTCATGCACTCAAAGACCAAGCACATACCAATCAAGTACCATTTTCTTCGGGAACAAGTGATTGAGCAGAAGGTCAAGTTGGAGTATGTTCCTTCTAAGGAACAAGTTGCTGATATTCTCACAAAACCACTGCCCAGGGAAACTTTTGAATATCTCAGACAAAAGCTGGGAGTAGTTGATGCTTCATCCTGCTGTTGAAGTTTGTTTATTCTACAGAAAAGTTGGTATACGCAAGTTACGGAAAAGGAAGTCGCGTGTATGTTGGACGCTTGTTGCAGAAAGTATATCCACGTACATACGCAGTTTCATGCAGGAGAAAACGCGTATATGAAGTTCTGAATAGCAAGGGCAATCTCTGGAGTTCTGAACAGCAATGGGTATGTCAGAATTCTTCAGGCACAGTTTCAGGGGGTGCAGCAGGCACAGGTTCAGGGGGAGCAACTTAAAAGTCTCATAAAGCATTGTTGGCATTCAGATGTTTTGGTTGTTGGGTTCAGGAGAAGGAGCTCAGAAAGAAATCCTGGTTGCTGATCTAAAAAGATGTTTCTCAGATGCTGCTGGTGACTTTCATAAGTCTTGGTCTAGATCTGTTGTCTCTATGTCATATCTCTTTTATGATGTCAAGGTCATGTAATGGCCTATGTTGGTTTCCCCACTATGCCTGGGATGAATGATGTAATATAATTGATTGTTTCTGATGTGTTCCCTCTTGGTAGGGAGTATGGATGTATGTATTGAGTCTTTTTGTGATAGAAAGGTCCCTTATGGTGTATAAGTCTTGGTTCTTGTTGAAGAACATCTTTTGCAGATCTTGCCTACAGTCAGGGGGAGCATGTTTCAGCACAGCCAAGCAGAGGTATCAGCATGTTCTCAGGGGGAGCACAGCCCTTTGCCCTTGATGACAAAGGGGGAGAATGATTCTAAGGATCTGAAGGTTGCCATCAAGTCCAAAGGGGGAGATTGTTGGCATTTTGGCTCAGGTATGGCGCTATGATACAGGTGTTGTCCTTGATGGCAACTCTCTTTGATGACAGATCTCCGTTCAGTCTACAGAATGAAGAAGAAATCTCATATACGCAGGTTAATTAAGTCCAAGTTGCGTATACACGCTGGTGATATGCATACTAAGTCGCGTATACGCAGGAGAGCTATATAATAAGTCGCGTATACACGCAGATGCATGAACAGAAAAATGCGTATATGTCGGGAAGTTTCCTTTTGGTCCATGGTAGTTAGTCCTCGGTACTTGTGCCCATGTCTTTGGACCAAAGTACCTCGACAGTCGTGTAGATCTCTAGTTTTGAAGTTGATGGTTTTGGATTTCTATGGTTTTGGCTCTTGGTATTGAGCAAGGCCTAAGACTATATAAGGAGAAGAATATCATTAGGCAAAATCATCTTTTGAGAAGGCTTGAATATCTGAAAAAGAAAGAGATCTGACATGCAGGTTCTAGGTTGCTTGATCTAAGCCAAGGAGAGATCACATCGGTTGATGGAAGACTAGATCTAAGGATAGATTGGGATCTAATGGTTTGAAATGCACTATCATGATATGGTTGATTATGCGTATTTCTAGATCTGCATACTGTCGCAATGTTATGTTCTGGGTCTAACTGATGTCTGGTACAGCTGCAAATTGAGAGAGTTTATTTTTAGATCTGTACGCAGGTTGGCTTCGGTAAAAGCGCGTGTATACGCGGGTTTTTCTCATTGAAGTAGCGTATATATTTTGAAGCTTGATTTTGGGTCTACAGTTGGGTCTGACTGTTATTGCAGAGTTCTGTAGTCTGCTCTGTGTTCTGGTAACTGGTGATTGACAGGGTTCAGTGGTTCAGTGATTCAAAGTTTGGTTGTTTTATGCTTCAATGATCTGTTGTGAAAGGTGAATGAATTGTAGTCTTCAGATTGTAATGTTGTGCTTCAGGAATATCCAGTCTGAAAATGTATGAAAAGTGGTACCTGAAGGAAAGAAGATTGTAGGCCAGCACCTACGTACTAGTATCTTAGCTAGTACAAGAGCAAAAGGGGGTTGGAGCTCCCTTCCAAGGAAGTTTGGAGAACGAGAGAAGGTTGTAGCCTTCTGCAGGTTGTAGCCTGCGTACTGGTATAAGGCTGCACCAGTACAAAAAGATTGTAAACTGAAGTTTTATATTAAAGAAAGATAGAGACGACTTGCAGCAGGTGGTTTTCACCCACATTGGGTTTCCACCTTATATCTTGGTGTTCATGTGTGTGGCTTTTGATCTGTTCTGTTATACTGCACCTCTTTACTGTTAATGTGGTAAATAATGTCCTGATGCACTTAACTAAAGATTAATCTAACTAAATTATAAGCTTTCTTCTTATACGCTGTTTTATTTAGTCACAGTAGCGTGTACACGCTGGTTCACTTAACTGAAGTAGTGTATATGTTTCTGAGCATTGAAAAAGTTTGATTGATCTGATAATACTGATTCACCCCCCCTCTCAGTATTATTTCCAACAGGAAGTGCCAAAAATGTTCACCTTCCATGCTGCTAAGGTTTCATTTTTTGTGAAAGAGGCAAACAGTTTAAAAAATGTAAAGAGGGTATGCCTTAAAAGAAAAATCAAAGGGCAAGAAAATGAATTGGTCAATGAAAAAATAAAAGAAATGAACCCCAAACAAAGACCATGAAAGTGGCTAGTCCAAATTGCCACTACTACTTTGATGGGTGGTCCAACAGCTCAAGCTGGGCCTCATCATGTTTTAAATTGCATGTTGTAGACTAGAGAGGAAGTACCTGTTCAAACAGCTCAAGCTTGACAGATGACTAGGTGAATAGAGAAAGAAAGGAGCCCAACTGCTAAATCTGGGCCCTTGGAAGTCATAAGGGTAGACTTAGATAGGAGGGCAGCAAAAAGAAAAGAGAATTATCAAGGTTTGCAAGACCAAGTGCACCCATCCAAAGGAAGAAAAAAATGTTAGGCATATTAGGCAGGGTAGGCAGGTGAAGGTTGCAGAAAGCATCATCTAAGTATATCAATTGGCAAGAATTACAATGATGTCACCAGCAGAAGAAAGGCAAGTCCAATGGCTCATTGGGAAAACTACTGAACTATCACTAACTTCCCTCATCTCCTTCAAAAGTTTCTTACTAACCTCCCCATGAGCACTGCAAGATCTGCCTGATCAGTCCTCCTTACACTCTTCATTTGTACAAACTTCATGTCAGAAGTGACTTCTCTCTTTGAAAAGAAGCCACATTTCTTGTGTAAAAATTCTTTTCATTTTGATCTACTCCCTAACTAAGTTTGTTTCCTAAAAACTTAGTTTCTATCATTTTCCCATTCATACTCCCCTACAATACTAACTGCTAACTCTATCTACACTAAATCCCCTATGTTTCCCTTTTCCCCTAACTACTGTAACACCATGGTGTATAAACCCCAAACAATGTATAAATATCCCCCCTTTAGCATTTTAGCTAAATAGTATGTCTATGGGAGACTTTAGTCCACCAGGGACTGTAGTCAACCCTTGTGTTGGGAATTACTCTAACCCCTGGTTAGACTAATAGCTCACCCTTAACCCTCATTTACCCATTGCCCTAAAAAAAATTTCATGAGAAACCCCTTTCCCCCCTCTCAAACCTAATACTCCTATGTTTTGCCAAAACCCAACAGATTAACCAAAAAACCCCAAAACCAAAGTTTAAAACCCGAAATATTAAAATGAATATTTTAATCCGCCGGCGGGCGCCCCCCCAACATGCACGATGGGTCGGGGCGCCCGCCAGCCGTCCATCTCCCGCCCCCCTTCATCCAACGGTGGGCGGTCCTTTTTGAATTTCAACCCGCCGATGTTTAACGTCCGGGGAGAGGGCGGTATTCCCCCCCGTACACAGGACGCGTGGCAAGCGGCGGGGGTGTTCGGAGCCCCCCTCCCCGATACCGCCTTCGCCCAAAAGTGGTGCGGGGAGACCGCTTACCACTCTCCCCGATACCGCCCCTCTGACGGCGCGTCACCCCCACATCACAGTGACGTCATGCCACCCGCGCCCGCCCTCGCACCTCGTGGCCCTCCACGTAACTCTGCCACCGCACTCCGCCCGCCACCGTGTCCGCCCACGCTGGCCTCCAGCTCAGCGCCCACGTCATCCACCGTACCCCGGGCCCGCCATGACGTCATGCTGACGTCATCGGTGGAAAAGCGCCAATGACCCGCTTTTCCCAAATTTGTCGTTAAAACGCGTGTTTTTGGCCGTTTTATGTCATTTTCACGCGAAAAAGACAGAGAGCCGTTGTGAGCTGTGCGCTGCAAAATTCGCCTCCAAGTCGCCAAATTCAAAGCTGCAGACGCCGTCGATCACCAATTTACCTGCATTATTCATCCACTGTCAACCCGGAGGCTCTCGACATCATTTATCCAGGTATTTGCCAGAATTTACCTGTTTCACCCATGTTTTAGCCATTTCTCTGCAAATCATCCATAAAAACACCTGTTAAGTCCCAAATTGAAGATTGTCTCCTACTTAATTTTGAATTAAAGCAACCCACATTGCCCCAACTCCAAATTTGGATATTGAAACGATAATTCACGGTCTAAATTGACAAATTTGTCCTCAAGCTGCCCGGCATTGTTCCCTTTTGCCGAGTGCAGGCTTGAATAGCTGCATTTCACCAATTTAAAGCCTGCCCACCCTCTGCATTTCATCTACAGTATTCACAATTCCTGTGAATTTACCCAAGCACAGCAGAGACAAGTCTGCCTAGCCTACCTATGCCACTTTGAAGAAAATTTCTAGCATTGTCTACATTGAGTCTGTCACTTGAGCTTTGTGGAACCTTGCAAACCATTGCATTTACCTTGTTCCATTCACAAACTTCAGAATGGCTGCTCCTGCACCCACAGCTCTCAGTGTTGCCCCCATAAATGCACCAAATAAAGACCTGGAGTCCTTGCCTCTTGCTGACAGGGACTACCTCACCAAGACTTTGTGGGTGATAGGGACCATTTGCAGACCTTCAGAGAATTGAGAGATGACTATTTGAATGTCAAGGATACATATGGGATATGGGAATCCAATCTCCCTTACTACTTCCTCCCATCTGTCAATATTTTTCCAGAGATTATCCGCCTTTGTGCTGAGAATTATGATGCCAGTCACAGAGCTGTCAAGTCTCCATCTGGGAGCATCCTCTTTTACATTAATGCTGAGTCCATCAACCAAATGCTCAACTTCAAACAAACTCAGTTGTTGTTCCCTTTCTCCATGAACTATCTGCTGGATACAGGTGCCAAGATGACCACTGAGGACAGGCAAAATATCACCCAGACATTTATGAGGCCTGACCGCCAGCCCATAGGGCCACCTCCCTACTTATATGTCCACTTTACTGATATAGGAAAACTTCTGTTGGACATGATTTCATATGTGTTGGGCTATAAGACCAGTGAATTTGTTGATGAGACAGTGCTGGTATTACTATCTGCTTATAGCCCAGGCCAACCTCCTGCCTATAAATATAATTTTGCTAAGTTCATAGCCAACAAGATACATGAGCAGCTTTTCAAAGTAGACAGGGAGGGCATCTTCAATTATTCATCTTATATCTACCACCTGTTCATGTATTACCAGTCCGAGGCTTTTCCATGCCACATTAAAAAGCTGGATTCTAAAGGAGAAAGAAGATTTGTTATCTTCTGGACATCTGTCTTCCACCAAGTGCAAAATTCACCATATTCATATTGTGAATTCATTGATCAATTTGTTTACCCAGTCTCTTGTTTGTTGATGAGGTCCCCTCCTCCCAGAATGTCATTTGAACTACAGAAAATCCTGCAGCTCTCCAAGAATTATAAAATAGGTTATTGGTACCTATACCAGGATCATACAATCATCAGAATCTATGGCTGTGAGCTCTGTCCATACAGGCTCCCAAAATATGTGCCCATGAGACTGTTTGCCTTGGAGTATTATAGGCAGCTCATTCACTCTGATCTCACTCACTTTCACAGCTCCAAAAAGAAAGCCCATCTCAAGTTCAAGCACCACCTAGGCCCCTTCATTATGAATAAGAAAGAGGGATGGCAAGATGCTGAGCTAATCCTCAAAGATAAGTACATGCTCTCAAAAAGCTTCCGGTGGGTCCCCTATGACCTTGAAGGCTTCATCACTGCTAGAAGAGTAAAGTACAGGCTGCTAGGCTATGAGCATTGCAAATATCCACACATTGAACAGTATGCCAATCAGCAAGAATGGTTGCAGGACACTTTAATTGAAAAATTAACTGAAGAAGAGATAATGCAAAAGAATGTCAAGGATTTGGAAAAACCTCTTGACTTGGATTCTGTGCAGCAGGTGATCTTCAAGCCACCACATCCAGTAGGAGAAGGGACCTCGGCCACAACAACTGCACCAACCACACAGGCACCTTCAACAGCAGCACCAGGTAGAGATAAAGGGAAAGGAATAATGGGTGCTGAAGAAGAAACAGTGAAAGAATAGCCTGCCTCCTCAATTGGGCAGCAACAAGAGCAGATCCCTCCACCGCAAACTGAGCCACCTACAGCACCTATTTTGCAGACCCCAGTACATGAGGAGAGGGGTAAGAAAAGAGACAGAGAAGAGGCCACTCCTGCTAGTGGATCCTCCCAGCAACCCGAGGCCAAGAGGCAAAGGGTTGATTCCCCAGAGATAGAAGAAATCAGTGAAGAAGTCCTGGACAGTTCAAGGAAAGATGGGGAAGGCAGCCAGCAAACAGGTACAAGCTCCTTTCAGCAGGAGCAGGGATTACAACTTGGCTTGGAGGTATCCTCCTCCTCTCAGCAGAGCAAGAAGCCTACAAGCACTAAGGCTTCTTTCAAACAAATAAAGGCACAAAATGACTTGCTGAGAATTGAAGTGTACAAACAGTTTCTGAAAGCAACACCAGCCAAACAAGAAAGGTTGATGTCTGTCTATGACATTCAAGAGGAGAAAATGCTCCTCAGCCACTTCAAACCTAAGGTGCCGCAGCCCAAATCAGCTGCAGATTATGTGAGAACAAGGGTGGAAATCATGGCAAAAGACATTCACCCCATGGACCAAATAGAACTCCACAAGCAAACTGGAGAAATGGTCTATGCTACCTTGGTGGACAGGGCAACCATGGCCCATGAATTAAAAGAATCACTGAAAAATACCAACATTCAGTTGGATTTTGAGAGAATGTCCTCCATGGCCAAAGATAACAGGATCAAATCATTAGAGGACATCATTATAGACCTGGGACATGATCCCAAGGACCCAAAGGGCGTGAGGGCCCTCATGAAGAAAAAGGAAGATGACCTCAATGCATTAAAGAAAAGGTTAAAGCTGCTGCCCACCGAGCACCCTCAAACAGCAGAATTACAGAAGGAAAAGGAGGCCGATGAGCAGCTGGATCTTATAATGCAGCTCAACCAGAAGGTCCTTGATTTGGAGAAAGAACTTGAAGGGGCACTACAAGATAAGCAGGGAGAATCCACATCCCAAGCTCCTCCAACTACTTCAACCACTGCAACAACTACAGAGGCAGCAGCGGCCCCTGTAACAACAACAGCAACAACAACAACTCCAGACTCCAGTACAAGCATGGAAGAGTTGACTAAGGCTATTAAAGAAATGGAGCTCCAGACCACTGAGATAAAACAAGCCAAGGAAAAGTTGGCAGAGCTAGAAGCAAAATATGACAAATCAAAGATGATTGTGGCAGAACAAGGTAGAGAAATAAAGGCCCTCAAAGAGAAGATAAAGGCCTTGGAGAAAGAGCTCAAACTAGAAAGTGTTATGGCAGAAATAAAAAGAATTCTATGGGCCCGAATTGACCAATCCATCACTAGACAATGGAAGTCAATTAAGACTATGCATGAGCAAATGGATTTAATTGGCCAAGTACAGATAGAGATTCAGAAGGCCAGAACAGTGCTGGGAAACAGGCCTGAGCAGGCCAATAGAATGATAGATTTTTTGAACAAACAAACAAAGGAGGAGCTGGCAGCCATCAACATTGTCAATAGAACAGAGGCTGTCCTTACAGCTAAAAAGGTACTGACTCTCAGGAATTATGTACAAACCGTGGAGAGGAAATACTATGAAATACAGGCTGAGGTGGATGAGTACAAGCTCAAAATGGGAGCACTGCCAGCAAAGGGACTGCCCAGCCTACTAAACAGCACAGGAAGACTGCTCCCCCGTGAACAATATGCCAACAGGATGTCAACCTTTGTTGAAAATCGAATTACTGCATCCAGCAGTACTTCTGAGCAAGCAGGGCCTCCAACAGGGCAGGGCCTTCTGCACAAACTTGAAAATATGTTTTTTATTGAAAATGAAATCCACCACCTTTTTGAGGTTCCTCCAACTTTTTATAGATATACAGAGGCAGATGAAACTTTAGTGAAGATTCGAAGACACCAAATGCCCAAGGAGGATTGGTGGCAGGCAATGCTTCAAATTTTGCCACAATAGCCTCAGTTGCTCGGTCCCAGTCAGCTACAACTCAGCAAAAGTCAAACAGCAGAATAAAGACAACGTTTAAGGTAGCCGAAAGGTGACTCAGCATATAGACAACGACAGCAAGCCAAGAGATAAATACGCAATTTTTGGATAGCATATCCTCAGCCGACTCCAATAGCCACAAAGTCAACATCTTCTGACCATTTTGGACAGCTAAGGCACTGAAGAGTTACTACAGCATTTACTCCCTCAGCTACAACACTCCAGGAGTTGGCATAACATTAATGAAGCATTTACTCATCAACTAGATATTTTCTTATGAAAATTATGTATATATACCTCCCCTGGCAACGTATGAGGGGTTGGTGATTTTCATTCTGAGGCAAATGTATTGTGTATTTTCAGATTATCTAATGCAAAAGGCTGGAAAAGCTCAGTGATTTCCTGAATGTTTGATGTCTTGGTGATGCTATGCGTGCTGTTGCAGAATTCCTGTGTTGTCTGATGGAACAATAAGTTTTTCTCAATCTATGTTTTGTCTTCTTATGTTTATTAAATCATACACATGTCTCACTAATCTAGCAGTAGAGAAAAGGAATAGTACAGGATATGTTTGATTACACCTTGTGCTCAATCTTTATTGCTGTAAATGTTTTCTTCAGAATTGATCATGAACATGAATTCTTAATTGCTCATGTTTTCATTAATTCTATAAATATGAATGTTATATAGAAATTCTTCACTGCTTCTGAATAATATTCTCACCGTTTCTCCATACCAGTTTGTTGAAAGATTCTTAATTGCCTTTCATAGCTTGGTTACATCACACTTAATCACAGTTTCAAAGTATTGTTTCTCAGACACTTATCTGGCTCTACAACATCACTACTGTATCAACACGGCATATCAAACAAATAAAGCACCACTGACTCCATGTCCAATGGCCTAGAACACCCTGGTAAGCAAATATATATCTTGACTGAAGTCATCATCCAGCAAATTCCAAAAAACAAAACCTTGAGCATCATAACTAGCCTAAAATATTATACAAACAAAGTTAAATCATAAAGAGAGAGCCCTCTCTGGTCATAGGTAGGCTAGAACCTGTGTCCCAAAGATTGGTTAGTGGTTACCTCGGCCGTATTCCCTTGGGAGTCAAAGGGAACAACCTGAGTGATAACACACCCTCCTAGTTTACATGCCCATTTTCTCATGCATGCAAGTTATTTTGTGTTTTCGTTCATATATTTTCATATCCAATCACATGTGATGGATCTTAGTATGTTATTTACAAGTACTCTTGCATAACTAGGTTTCTTTAAGCTGATATTGTCACTATGAGTGTGTTTCCCCAAACAAGTGTTTATATTATAAGTATTGTCACCCTGTTGTCACCTATTGTAGCCATGTCGCCTCATAAAGTGACCTCCAAATAACTGTCAAAATAAAGCACTAATGGACCTGTCAAAGTTATAAAGCCAAACATTCCCATATATATAGGCACCCAATGCCTTATCAGTAAGACTACATAGGTCACATGGAGCAAGATATACAACACATTCACGTGGGAGAAAAAAAATTGAAGACTTAGAAGATGTGCATGCATACATCAACATCAAGAAGTTGGCGATGCATAGGATCGCATGTAGATTCCTAGTCATGCCAGGTGAAAAGGTTATTAAGTGGACCATTACACATATGGATGACTCTCACCTTATGCTTCGCAGTGAGAGTTGTGGTCAGCTTGCCACCTATTATGGTGAATACATGCAGACATATTACAAGATGCTCAATCCCACATAATATATGCAAACACTAACTTGTATCAAATATTGTCCAATCTTGACATGGGCGACATTATTAGATCTTGGTGTCAAGCGCCTTCCAAGTTTCACCATCATTCATCCATAGTCTGTCCAAGAAATATTCTCAGAGATGTATATCATTATTTAATATCCATTTATTGTCAGTTGTATGGGCACAAGAATGCTGAGGTGTTTGAGGAGAATTGGATAAAAATGCTCAATATGGTGGTGACATGCAGTAGAGTTTTCAATACGGCGGATATATTTTCATATGAGTTGCAGTGTCAGGTGGGGAAGGTGAAAGCATCTTTGAGAGTGAACCAGGAACCATAATTCTACATGTATGCATTTATCTTAGATGGAATCTATGCATAGTATGCATTCCCGATAATGAACTGGAAATGGACCCTTAAGGAGAAGTTCTTGGTTTACTGATGCTATAGAGTGTTATCATAATTATGCTTCAGATGCATATATTAAAAATTGGTTGAACACCTATTTGAAATTATCTTTCAGATGATATTGAAGATCAATCCTCCTTGCATGACCGATTAGGTGAAGGAGTCACTCTGAGATATTGTGGACTAGTTTGCAGCTCCTAAGGGTACATACATCAGATGTTTTGGTTGTCAGATATCCCCTCATCTTATGTCATGATATGTGACCAACAAGGTGGTCATGCAAGAAGTAGAAAATTAGTTGGATAAGGGATTGTCAAGAATTATTCATAGGAGGAAGAAATTCCCTTGGCCCATCTTTCCATTGAGGATCATATTATATGAGTTAAAGAGCCACAAAGTGAAAACAACAGAGATATAGGAGTTGGACCACCTGTACTTCACCACTAAATACTTTCATGGATATGATCCCAGGTGAGTGGTCAAGCAACACTGTGAAAGGATCGATCACAATACGAGGTACTCATCAATGTCCACAGCAGAAGATGAGAAGATAAAGAGCTGGTATAATGTAAACATGAAGGCACATTTAGGGATGGAAACTAGTTCACCCCATGATCCACTAGCTCAAGATTTGCAGGTACAGGAGGAGGAAGAGCTAACCCCTCAAGTAAGGAAAGTGGCTCCTAAGAAAAGGATTAGGTATGACTCGACATGCGAGAGCAGAAAGAAATGGAAATTTGATCATTTAAACACATGAGTTATTCAGGCAGAGTGGGAGAGGAGAGAAACAAAATAAGAAGAGGATAAAATGAAGTGGGATGAGTTTTTCCAGAAGAAACAAGAAGAAGAATAAGAGAGGAGAAGGATATAATAAGAACAACAGAGGTAGTCCTAGGAGGAGGAAGCAACAAAGAAATTTAATCAGGAGATTGAAGAAGAATGATTGGTGGACGAAGATACCATCCAACCCATGGATGATGAACCAGGAACTCCAGAGGAATATCCCCTTAGAAGTGGTCATCTTCCATTCAAGGAAATGGGGATAACACCACCGCTAGCGGCAAAGTCATGGGTGTATGCAGTGTAACATTTGATCAGCTTAAGAAGAGGATCATGCAACATAGGAATAGATACTTCGCCAAGGATCCTGAAAATCCAGTCTCAGTTGCTACAGAGAAGGTGATAACATCCAAAAACTATAAGGAATCCCAAATCTATTATGGCGGAAAATATTTCATTCACTACAATGACACAGGATAATTATGAGTACTTTCTGAATGAGAATGTCAGGCTGAGAAGAGGACTTGCTACAATGAAGCAATAGGTGGAACATTTTGTGATGGAGAATCAATCGTTTTCATCACAAAGTTTCAGCACCACCAAATGTTAGTCATCCATGCAGGAAGAACCGGGGTTAATAAATGACACCATGGAACAAATATATGATGAGATGATTCTTTTATAGCAAGTGGCATCTCCTCTTGTTGGCACATAGAAGAAGGCACAGGAAGTGGTGAAACTCCTAAAGGTAGAAAATAGAGCAGCCAATCGTCTTTAGGAGTGGGCTATCATGTATACATATGTTCCACAACATTTCGAGAAGAAACATAAGATTGTCACAAAGATGGAAAGAGTTTGGTTGAGACTCCACCACCAAAAATACATGTGTCTTAGCGAACAGTAAATTAGTACCATTGATGCATATAGTCAAATGAATGATGGTTTTGAGTCTTTTACATAGAAGAATATGATGCCCTTGATAGCTACACATGAAAAAATTAGAGGTAGGGAGGTCATCTTCCCATAGATCAGATAGTACATTGAGAAAATCAAGCAAGAAATGGAACATGAAGACTTGAATGTAACCAAATACATTATTTTGCAATACACCATTGCACTAGTCAAAGTTCATATGAAAATTTCATGGCTATGGAATAATGTACAGTCAACCTCCAAGAACATATTAGTGAATGCACTGGAGGTAAAGATGCACTACATTAGAGACTTTCCAGTATGGATCAAATAGATCTCAATGCAGTTTAGAGCATGGCATAGTTACATTACAAATGAGCTCCATGTAGAAGCAAATGACTTATCAATTTGATGAATCTTTGTCCCATTATCATTTTTCCTTATATAGTCTTTGTCTCATTTGCAATTTGTTTTATGTAATAAATTATATGTAATGAAGTCCAAGAGACACATGTGTAATGTGAATAGCCACACATTGCAATGTAATGATTCATGTATAGACTATGAATAGTAATAGAAGTCAAAGAGTCATGAGGAAGCTCAAAGGTCATTGTCACTTGTTATAAGTAGCTCCTCATTTCTCAAGCAAGGGGTTGGATTTTTGGAAGGCTGAGATTATAGAGGTCCTGTCTTAGCTTCTCTTGTAACACATAAGAGACAGATCATTCTTTGGAAAAACAAGTAGTGGCTTCATGTTCCACTATTGGATACAATGTTTCATCTATGTCACAACGTACTTGGAATTTTTCACTTTTAATCAGAAGCTCAATGAGTTAGCACTTATTCATACATGTATCGTAGATGTAGTTGGACTATTGTGGTTATGTTTATGGTATATTTTGTTTTAATTATATACTAAGTTAATGAACTAATTTGTTTCTTAGCTATGGCTATTATTAAATAAGTGTTATTATGCTTTAATGATTCTTGTTTATTATGTGGACTAATCTGCAGGTATTCAAAAATCCTTTCCCTATCTTCCTAAGTCCCCCTTTTGGATAGTACTATTACTTTTCTAACCAATGGATCGTTTCCCTCACTAACCGTGGAAGTTTCCCTCATACACCTTACATTGGATGTCTCACAAAGCTCAAATTCTTGTTTCCCAAAGAGGTGTTGCATTTTTTTTGTGAAATCATAACGAAGGCATATCTGTGAAACCTTTCCAATGGTGGTTGGATCATATCACCGAATGGGACTCCTACACCAAACTATGTGAGGTATAATTGGGAGTTCACATTAGGGGATCCCCTTACAATGTTGGTGGCATTCAACACCATCAATATATCCCAACGGAAGGACATTTAGATGTACAAACGTAGGCATACTATTCAGCTCAAATGCATAATCTCTTACCCAATGATGAACTATTTTCTTAGTACCTATAGCCAACTACACCAACCAAGGCTATGCATGCACTACTTTACTCAAGCCACACTTATCTACCAGGTCAAGGTTAACATAACTATAGTTAGATACAGGGTCAATAAAAATAGAAACAACTTCATAACAGGGCTTATCTTCCATCTCAATGATGTATTTCTAGTGATCCTCCTACTTATTATCAAAATATGCATAGATATTAGGAATGCTCTGGCCCACATCCCCAACTTTTTGCGCCTCCTAAGCACTGTAGATCTGAGGTCTGCCACCCTAATACAACAAACAATACTTCTTGTGATCATCCTTTCCAAACATCCAACACTGCAATAGTTCTCTTCCACTACCCTTATTTTGCTACTCTCCTAGTTGAGGTCCATGTCCCTCCTCAAATGCATTGAACTTCTTATAAGAAGAAACATTTTCCTTCTCACCTGCATCCTCACGGTCTTGCTCACTTTGGTGGCAACTTCCATTTAGTCTTTTCATTCCCTTTACAACTCTTATTGAACTCAGTATTATGCTTTGATTCCTCATAATAGTGCTTCAACTTGCTAATGATTTCCTCCATTGACCGAAGCTCATCATACTCAATCTGATCCTTGAATGCTGACGACAATCCACTGATAAATCTTTGAAATTTTGTCTTCTTATCCTTGAGGTAAGGCTCATACCTCAATAACTCTAATAACTTAGTCATGTACTCCTCATCTATCATAGGTCCCGTCTTCAGCTCATATAACTCCTTGGTATTTCCATCATAGTACCTCTCTGATAAGTAATTCTTCCTTAAGAGTCTTTTGAATTCATGCCAACTCAAGTCCTTTATCCTAATGTCTCTGATATGCTTCACATCTTCCCACTAGATTTCTTCTTTCCCTTTAAGATTGAAAATAACTATCATAGCTTTCATTTTCTCTATGTAATCATGCATCTCAAATAACTTCTTCATCCTAAGAAATCATGCCTCTAAATCCTCTAGTTTTTTCAATTCTCCATTGAATGTAGGTGGCTTCGATTTCTTGAACTCATATGGAAAATATCCTCTCTCAGTCCTCCTATAAGGGTGGTAACGATGATGACAATGATACCTTTCTGAACCAGAACTAAAGTAGAACTCATATCCATCGCCTATCCTATCAAGTTTACCTAAGAAACTCCCATCTCTGATTGTGGCATCCTTGTCTGACCTATGCCCACAATGAGACCTACTGCCATATGCCCAATTAGTTGTGTCCTCCTTTCCATAACTGATTTGTGGCTATCCCTATTTTTGTAATTCTAACAAACTCTAAAGGATAACTGTATTGACCTCTACTTGATTTTCTTGTGCCCTGGAAATTCTTTCTTGTGACTAAATGATTTTTTCACAATCCACCTTACAACTTCTTATTTTTGCCTTTATACTTATCAAGGTGTCTGTTATGTCAAGATAATACTCATCTTCCCACTGCTCAACTGGTTTATAAGGAGAGTCTCGTGAACTGTAATCTACCATTCGTCTAGTCATCTATGATATTTTTCTTCCTACAAACATATCATGTCAGATAAAACAAATATAAATATAATCAAAATACCTCAGTAAAGTTCAAGGGAGGCTATCTCTTCCCCAAGAACAGTCTAGATTAGCAAAATACATGTATGTACAATGAAATCAATGTATCAATCATCGCAAAATCAACATCATCGACTTCTACATGATAACACTACTGCAAAAATGACTATCACGATGCATGCATAACAAACACATATACAACTGACATGCATGTATGACAAACACATTCAACCCATCCAGTCCAAATGTTGAACCTGGGAGCTTTGATAGCAATCTGTAACCACCCCTCCCACATTTACCCACTTTAATTGGCTTATCGGGGTAAACATGGGATGAGGGATACTATGACATGACCCAATCTCCTAAGTATAGTTAAGGAAGTGGAGTAAAAAAAATGGAACATTATTGACCTTCCTCGGGAACTATAACACACCTAGGAACTAAACAACCACTCCAAGTGCCCAAACCCTAAGTTGGATTTCTTTTTTAGCGACTTGGGCCCATAACCTTATGCACGACAATTCCATGTGGTTATCAGCCTCCAACCACAAGCATAAGCCTATAAGGGTGCAGTTATAGCCCAAAACGTCCAGTTTAGAGGGTACAGTTCTAGATTCTGAGCCACCATTTCAAGATAGCCTCCAAACTACTGCCCAGAACCCAATGAGACTTTCTAAAATGATAAATAACATCAAGAGAAAGCCATGCATACAAAAATTGATCAAGGACTTGACCTAACTAGGCCTAATCATGATATTCATTTTGTCAAACATATGGTGAACATGTAATCTATAGGTCAGGAATGCATATTTAAACATAGGGGTCTAAAACTTATTTGAGAATCACTAATAAGGTCTAATTCCCTCCCATAATAGTTGCAATAACATTTTTTATCTCATGCATTCATTGACCATTCATCAACTAATCAAAACATATCAAGATCCATAGCTAGAACCTATTATGGAACCACGCTTATAACCAACATATAACAATAATAATAACCATGATATAACATCCATCAAAGCCACATAATAAAAAGCACAAGTACTCATGAAATTCAATAGGAAAATAGCTCTTATTAACATATGCAAAAAACTAACCAAGTTAGGGACTTCCACGTACCACCCGACCATAGATTGAGTTGAACCAAATATTTCTTTCAGCCAATCACCCCCGTCGCATATTCCAAGCATGAATGTGGGACTCAAGACAAAAACAACTAAGGCTTCCCAGATATTAAACCACCTCCACCCTTAGGCTATTGTGATCTTGCAAAATCGGTCAAGAGATCACAATGTGAAAAAAAAGCTTGGATTCCTCAGAGTTTCTTCACCAATACCTTGAGGAATTTTCCTATATCCACCCACCTATCGAGGGCTTCTTTGAGATCAAACCACCTCCACCCCCAACCCTTGGTATTTTTTCATGAGACCACCTCACCCGATTCTGAAACCATCCATCCGACAATCCAAAGCTCAACAACAGAAAACAACCCCATCACACTATGGTTATCCAAAAATGATAAGGCAAGGCTAAAACCACTGTCACACCTGGAAAAACCCATGCCTTTGGAAGTGAGAGAAATAAATACACAAATTCATGTAGCATGCATTCACAAACCAACTAGGAAATCACACATGCAACATGTTACCTACAAGTCTTCCCGCTAAAGTTGCTTGATCCAACCTTCCTTGATTTTCCTTCACTTCCCATGTCCTTCCTTTGCCTTCATTTGCTTGCTTTATCCAATGCTAGAGTGTTCCAACAATTCTCTAAGTGTGCAATAGTATGTGATAATAGAGAGAGCTCCAAAATTGAACTGAAAAAGGGTTGTGAAGTGATCCTCTGAAGAATTTTTATCATTGAGGCCTCTATTTTCTTCATTTTCCTCTATTTTTCTTCAATTTTCATCTCATGAAAACTTGTGACCTTTCATATCCCTTTTCTCTTATTTTCATTTATTTTTATAAATAAATTTCAATTAATGCCTTTGCTAATTTCATTAGCCATAATAAACCAAAAGTGACACCCACTAGGATGTTTTTCCCAACATTCAACTTGGAATACGTGTCCCATGACCTTGGTCTTATTTTTTCCTTTCTTAACTTTATTACATGAAATTTTAACCTGGGGTTGTTACAGAATCAACCTTCATGTTAGGCTCCATGAAATTATTGGAACATTCAAAGTCTTCGTGGATAAGATCTTGATCATGGAAAGTGGATGAAGGTGGAAGAAGTGGATCAAAATTTTGATTTTTAGATTTCCCAAGATCGACATCAGCACAAGGGACCACTTTGTTTGGTAATGGAAAAGGAAGAGGAGAAGGTACAAAAGGTAGAAAAACCCTCCTTTTATATTTGGGGTGTCTCGTGACTGATAAAAGTTGGAAAAAAAAATTGGGATGATAATTGTTTGATTTGTGATTTGAATATTACTATCATTATAGGATGACCCATTATCAACACAAAAATCAGATTCAAATTGTTTCAAAGAGATTCTAACCAAATGCTAAAACTTTTCACCCATGAAATTCCAATCCACATCTTCTTCATAAAATTCGTAGCAAAGGTGAACAAATCTATCAAAAAAAAATTGCAGTCATTCACTAGGTTTTATTCTAAACTGATTGATCCTTTTATATACATATTGATAATCATACCTGTAAAAATCTTCTCGAAGCTTCTTAATGAGATGCTCAAACAAATGGATAGAAGTAATTGGTAATGTGTGGCACCAATGCTTAGCACGACCTTCAAGTGTGAAGATGAACAATCTTGTAATAATATCTTTACAATGTATTCCATTAGAATTATAGAATTGAATAAATTGCTACATATGTCCAATTATAATTGTTCAACCCTCACCATCAAACTTAAACTATGATATGTTATGGATTATTTCTATAGGGACTATAAGATTTAATTGTTTGGAAAAGAATCCCATGATTAATATTTGGGGGGAGGTCATTTCAAGATGAAAGATTCAAAATAGGATCCACAGGATCAAATTTTCATCTAGCCCTCCTACTGTTAAATTGTAGCAAGAAAAGGCTTCATTTGACTTGTGCCTTAATCAAATGGATTAATTCAAATTTCCACATCAGCAAGATGACTTGAGTTGCAGTTAGCAAGAGTGGCATGGCCAATTCACTTAGTTAAGTCAGTCATATCAAGTTTGTGAGCAAGAAGTATAGGTGTGCATGAGTTGACTACTAAGATCTACAAATCTAGTGGAGTTATAGTTAGTGAAACTCAATTATCTGAGCTCTAGTCATGAATAGAATCAATAGGAATTCACTTGAGTAGTTGTAACTATTGTTAGTTGTTAACTCACTGATCTCTTGGTTAACTACTCAATTTACTAAAAATAGCCCTAGTCATGCATAAAATTTGAATATCCTAGTTGAGTGGAGAGAAACGACATAATTCTATTTATTATTGTATAATATTGAGTGCACATTTTTTACATGTAGCAGGTAAGGTTTTTCTCTTGGGAATTCCACAAGAAAATAGGAGTTTTTCCTATTCTTTAGGAGTTGATTTCCTAAGGAATTGCACAAGGAAATAGGAGGAGAAGGAGGCCTAGATTTAGCTAAGTATTTTCTAGAGCAGACTCAGGAGAGAGAGATCATTATTGCAATGTAGGTTGTGCTTCAAGGATTCAAGTTTTCATTGCAATAGATCTATATTCTCATTTGATATAATACAAACAAAGGAAGAGTTTTTCCCAGTCGGGTTCCCCTATAAAAATATTGTGTTCATTGTGATTGAATGATTGCATGTGTTTCAATTGTATGTTTTCCTTTTTTCAGGTTGAGTAGAATAAATTTGTGTCTATTGTTTTCAACTTGAATTCATTAGCATCTGCAAATTTTGAGCTATTTCTACACCTTCTAGTGCCAAAACTATTGACAATGTTGGATACTGCCAACAGTAGGGGGTCTCCTCGATATGAAGTCCCAATTGGATCTCACACCATTTTGGATAGGAGACCCATTTGGAATAAAGGCCCAACATCCATTTATATTAAAATATTTTCTGTTACTGCAATTAGCACATAAGAGGGAACACATATACTTGAGATAAGAAAGTTAGCCCTGTGAAGCATACAATTGTAATATATATAAGTTATTTCCACAGATGGGAAAAGAAAGAGTGAGCCTTTAGAATATAAGTAATAGTACCATCATAATAAAGAGATACACATACATCGAACGAATCGTTAATTAATATGCAAAATAGTTCGCAGAGTAACAACTCATGATAGCAAGCAAGAATGTGCCATTCAACAAGATGTGTACTAAAGATAACAAAGTAGTTCATTGTCCTTAATACATATGAACACAAACATATATTGTAAACATTAAAATAATAGTCTTAGAACATCCAAGATACATGCATGAAAGTGCATTAACTCTAAGACCTTCAAGATATTAAGTGAAAGTTCCAAGATACATAATTACAATGATGCATCACTATCCCCAATAATGGAACATGAAGCCAACACTTGCTCCTCAAAAGAATGATCTTCTCTCCTATGCTAATCTTGGGAAGCCAAGGGTAAAAGTACTTTAATTGAGGCATGGGGGCCTATCTATAAAAAGTGAAGTAATTCTTCACCTCCCATGTGACTCTTGAGCTCCCTCGTGACTCTTGAGCTCCCATATGAATTTTGAGCTCCTACTTTACCTTTGGACTTCCTAGTGACTCTTCACATTCCATGTGTAACCCTTAGTCTTTGGCACATTTTACATTTTTTTATTTTCAAAATTACAAATTACATTCCACTAATATTGTGGTAAAAATACATATGACAAAATAACACTCTTGTGTTCACACTTTGAGAAGCTAGAATTTGGCGACTGTGATATGATACTTCATTCTAATGTGTTGATGCCAAGTTCTTCTCTTTACTTCTATGTCTTCAATTATTCATGATAAGTATGAAATGTTCTTCATATTTACCCTGCAAAGGGTTTGGGTAAGTATTGTAACCTTGTAAGTCATCATAAGTTTCCATTTGTCTATCGTAGTCCAAGATTCCTTTACTCCTACATGATAACATCTTAATGTCTTATCTCCATAAGTGTCTTCTTGAAACTCCTTCTCGATGACCTCTTTAAACAACATCTTCCATGTTAAGATTATATTACTTACAAATGGATTTCACTCATGGCAAGAAAATATCAATCCCAAAACCACTTATTCTACCTTTGTTTTCTCATGCTTGATGCCACAGGGAGAGGCCTTCTTGAGCGTAGGGAGTAGATTCAGGAGGCAAGAGGTGCAATTTTAGGCTCTGGGAGTATTCACTTGGAGTGTGTAGTGCACTTATGAAGGCAAAGATTCTGAAGCCTTGTGCAACGCACAGTTTGAAGACGCAAGGGATGATGACTGTGCCTTGGATATGTGTCATGCACTCATGGAGAGGGTTAGTTTCAATTTGAGTTCAATTTCAGGAGACAACGGTCAGGGACTTTGCCTTAAGGATGCACAATATTCTCAAGAGGGAAGGAGGCTTTATGATGGGCGCAGGGTGTAGGTGTAAGATGCAAGAGACTGATGTCTAGGTCTTGGGAGTGTGCAATGTGCTCTTGGTTGAGCTCAAGGATAAGCATGTTCAAATCTTGCACAAGATGTGAGGACAAGGAAGAACCTAGAAAATCACTAAGTGTGAGATCAGTGGGACAAGAGAGAGAGAGAGAATACAAATAGGTCCTGATCATGATCACACACTTGTACACAATCAAACACATGACAAAAATATGCACATTACCCAAAACCAACATGCATGCATTGAAACAACAAAAAAAAACACTAATCTCCAAGTGCAATAGTTAGAGAACAAGCCTTTATGACACAAGTTTCAACTGCAATAAAAATTTGATCTTGATCTAAGAGTGTGAAGAGACACTAAAAACGACACATGCAAGAGTGAAGCAACACATGCAAGAGGAAAAATAAGTAAAAGCGGCACATGAAAAATCAGAAGTGATAGTTGAAAAAACTTACCCAGAAGATGATGCACTTGCAACCAAGAATGAGAGTGTGCTCCAGAGATGCACAAAGCTCCAAAGTGAAATATGAATGTGAAATGGGCTATGGGCTAGAATATTTATATAGGGAGAGCACACATGCAATTTGGGTTAGGATTTGTGAGTGTGCTCAACACATGTATAAAACTAGGAGATAAGGATGAGTTAACTACCACTTTTGGTAATGCTGAGTTAGGAATTTCTCTCTCACTATCAACAAGAAGTGCGCAAACACTGTATTTGGGAACTATGCAATGACCGTCTCTAGAAACTGCACAATGACTATCAACAAGAGGTGCATTTGTTGAGTTCCAAGAGTGTGCACTAATTGTCAACAAAAATTTCACTCTGTTATCTCCAAGAAGTGCGTAGGGCGTACTTGGAAGATGTGCACTTATCAAGGCATCAAAATCTAGGCATGTGAAAGCACACAGTTGCGACACTTAGGGTTTTTTAAAAATGACTTGAACGCTTAGAAAATTATGACCAAGGATGACTTTAATGACTCAAATGATAGTTCACATGATCATTGGGAGGCTCCAAAATTTGAATGTAGGAAAAAGTTTGGAGGGTGTTGTAGCAACTGCAATAGGCTTATTGTTATATTTTCAACATACAACCATCCATTTCATTAACTTTCTTCTCTAATTAGGAGAACTTGAATTCTAAACCTTTACTTTATAACATGTTTCTCTATTTTTTAAATTGGTCCATTTTTACAAAGTAATTGATAGCATAATATGGAGATATTAACCGAAATACATTCTTTAGCCAATTGGTAAATGTTTGACTAAAAGGTCCAGTTACAGAGCACATTCAACAATTCCAAAAGTTGAATCTCAACGTAAAGAACATTTCAGAGAATAATTTGTTAGACCTCCTTATGAATACTTTAAAGGAAAGTATCCAACATGAGATGCATTTCTTTAAATCTAAATTCCTATAGCATTCTTTTGTTCTAGCAAGGAAATTTGAAAAAAAAAAGGGTCACGAACAACTATAAAGAAAATGTTCCCTCTCCTAACCTCACTCAACCAACAAGGTTGACACCTGAACAAATGAATGAACAAAGACCAAAATGAATATATTTCAATTGTGACAGAAATTAATAATAATGGGCATAAATGTGGTGACTAGAAGTTATTCTACACAAACTTTGAAGAGGGAGAAGATGAAGAGTTAGAACCATCACAAGATCTAGAGCTAGAAGAGAATAGTTTGTCATGCATTGGCTAGCATCACTACTCCACAAACCCTCAAGGTATAAGGATATCTTAAAAATAAAAAGGTAATAATGTTGATAGATTTCGACAATGCCCATAACTTCATCAATTACAAATTAGCAAAAATTCTCAATTGTTTCATATATCCAGCACCAAAGTTTCAATTAATGATTGCAAAAGAAAGCATCTTAATTTTTTTTGGGAAGTTCCATAATGTTAAGCTCAATATAGTAGAGTATTTATTCGATAGTCCCATGGTTGCAATGCAAATGGGTGGTATTGATGTTGTACTACAACTCCAATGGTTATAATTATTCAGAATAATGATCTTTAATTTTCAAGATCTCTTCATAAGATTTACCTTAGAAGGAAAGTAAATTGAGTTTTGTGGTATCTAAGGGAAAAATTCTAAAGTGATAAACTCTAATAAAGTGACAAACTACTCAAAAACGAGTAGCAGGGTGTAATTGCACAATTTTTTTCACTAAATGTTCAAGGGCAAAAGCATGGAGTTGGGTTACACTTTTTGGTGAAAGAGGGTGCGTTTGAATGGAAAAAAACAATGACTCGATCGAGCCATTTAGGCGCTTAATCGAGCCTCTTTTGAGTGCTCAATTGAGCTCCTTGGGCGCTAAAACAAAAGCTCGATCGAGAGTTAAAAACTAACCCTTGATTAAGCTATAACACTCGATCGAGCCCTTTTTTTTTATATATATACCATTCCCATAGTCTGCCTGCAACATTTGTACGAACCAGAGGATCTCGACCCAAAGTTTGACAATAGCTCAACCAAGATTATTGGAGCTCGATCGAGCAATGGGGCCTTCAAACCAAACTCGCCAATGACCCCACCAACAACACAGGGGATCAAATGAAGGTAGGTACTATATTTTTTGTCTTTCTTATTTTTTTTTTCCAAAATGTAACAAATTAATTAAAAAAAACAACTATGTACAAAAACCATGAAACCATACAAAAACTACGAAAACCACAAAAAAAAGCTTCAAAAAAGCTTAGAAAATCACAAAACCAACCAAGAAAACCATAAAAAAAAAACCTTCAAAAAATTTGACCAAAACCACAGAACCAACCTAGAAAACCATAAAAAAAAACCCTTCAAAACTACTTAGAAAACACCTCAAACCCACAAAAAAATCTATAATTTAGGTTTTAAATTTGTTTTTTACTTGCAATGTTTTGTGTATTAAATGCATATTTTCTTATTTTGAATGGTAAAAACATTTTTTTCCAATTATTTTAGGTTTTCAAGTTTTTCTTTAGGATTTTGTGAAATAATATTTTATTTTATTTTTTGTTATTTAAAATGCATTTTAAATTTGTAGCAAATTTAATGAAAAATATACCCAAAAAATTTCAAACAGAAAACAACAAAACTAAAACCAATAAATAAGTAAATTAAGAGCTTGAGATTGACATGATGAATATGGTTGCTTAGAGAAAACCTCTATTTAAAAAAAAAAGAATAAAAAAGAAAATTTATTATTTTGTTATTTTAAATTTAAATTAATTTATATTTTAAATATTCTTTTTAATGTTAAATATAGTAGAATTCTAGTTTTAAAAATAAAATAGTGATCTTTAAAGTTAAAAATCTAAAAAGATTATATATATATATATATATATATATATATATATATATATATATAGATTCAACTAAATTATAACACACTTATAATATATAACTCTATAATTATTCAACATGTATTAAAAAAGTTATTTAACAAAACAGACATGTAACATAGAATGTAACATCACTATCGCTATTTTATAACTATGTAACTATATAATTATTTAAATATAACTATATATATTTAATTAGATTATAAATTTATAACATATCATATAGCTAAATATATTATAATTCTATAGATATTGTTTATAACATAACATAACAAAAAAAAATTATAACTATTTAACATAACATAATTTGTTACTTAACATTTAACATAACATGAAATTATATATATATATATATATATATATATATATATATATATATATATATATATATATATATATATTCAACATGTATAACAAAAAGTTATTTAACATAACACACATATAACATAGAATGTAACATCACCATAGCTATTTTATAACTATGTAACTATATAATTATTTAAATATTACTATATATATTTAATTAAATTATAAATTGATAACATATCATATAGCTAGATATATTATAATTCTATATATATTGTTTATAACATAACATAAAAATAAAAAAATAAAAATAAAAAATTATAACTATTTAACATAACATAACTTGTTACTTAACATTTATCATAACATGAAATTATATATATATATATATATATATATATATATAACATAATTATATAATTATTTATCCTAACATAAATTTATTTGACATAACACACACACACATATATATCATGTAACATAACGTAACATGGTGTAACATGTACAATGTGCATAACTATAACATAATATAACTATAACTATAACATTTAACATTTAATATAGCATAATTATTTAAAATACACACATGCACACACACACATATGTATAAGTTGATATTTCAACAATGTATTATTGATAGATAAATTAAATCCATCATAAAAAGTGCATTTGGTGTATGGAATAAAAGCATTTAGACTATTTTCTAATTTGTATCATATTGTTTCATTATGTAGTGTGTTGTACAAGAAACATTGTCTTCATGTGCTTGCATCTAATACATGTCATGTTTCAAAGTCAAACATCAAGAATATAAAGTCTATTGTAGTACTTGGTTGGCATGAAATTTTATTAGTTTTTTAAATAGGTTTATTTCAATGTTTTACATATATATATATACATATAGTTGCACTATGAATAAAATGCATTATTTAGAAACCAAAAAAAAGTGTGAAGGTAGATTTGATCTTTTCTTTCGATTGTGTTTACATGGAACTCGATGTACTTTGGTTGATAAATTATCAAAAAATGGGCTCTAAAGTTTAGGACTTCAGGCTAGATTATTCTGCTTGAGTTTAGAAATGTTTTTTTTGTCAACATTTTTTTCTTAGATTAGTTTATATGTATTATATGTAATATGAACATTGTTATTGATCAAACGAGAACTTTACCGATTACCCATTTTTTTGAGGTAACAAAAAAATCCACTGATTTTAAAAAATGCTTATTCAAAATACACTTTTTCTTTTTAGCATATGTTTGACACTTTAAATTTTCTTATGTATCAAGTATGAACATTTTTTTTTAAATGTTAGTGATTGTCATATTGATTTTGAAAAGCGTTGATGCAACATCAACCCCTTTTTTTAGATGGCTTATTTTTTACACTTTAAATTTTCCAATGTATTAAGTGTGGATATTTTTTTTTAAACATTGGTGATTTTCATACGCATTTTGAAAATCATCAACATTTTTTTAAGGCATATTTTTGACACACTAATTTTTCTAATGTCCTGTGGATATTTTTCTAAATGTTGATTATTTAATCATTTTTCAAGTTGTCTTATTCCTCTTCTTTTTTAATCCTAAGATGTTTGTTTTTAAGGGTTTTCCAAACATGTGTTTTTTGTTTTTCTTTGCAATGTTTTTTTATAATGAATTTTTTTATTTTATTTGCAAAGTTTTAAAAAAAATAACATTAATATTTTAAGGTTAATAGTTTTTTATAAATTTATATATCGTTAATTAATACTTCAATAAAGAACAAAAAAACCTAAGTGAATGGTTGTTGGGTTTGTTGTTTTTGCTTGATTCAGTGCTCTTGACCTCTTGTTGAGGGCCCTTATCCTCCCTCTCCCCCTTCTTCCTTTCTCCCCTCTCCTCCAGTATCTCAGTCTTAGCTGGTCAACTTTTGGTTGGTCGAACAACCCTGATGGTCACACTAACTGAGGAGGGTTCTCTGGGTGCGAAAATTGCAGCATTCAACTCCATGGTGGCTACGGCCCCAATGTTTAAGAAGCAAGGTCCATCACGCTTCATGACAAATGCAGATGAAATCCCTAAGATTGAGATTAGTGCCCCTTAATCTCACTCCCTTGCTTTGCATCTTGCAGACCGGGGACATATTGTCCAGTTCATGGGCCTCTAGTCGTCTCTATGAATGGTTCGAACCTAGATTGAGAAGAAATGGAAGCCTCTTATCAAGAGTAAAGTTATTTCATTGTTATGTGGTAAGGGCTTCTATAAATTCTACTTTGAGAATAGATTGGATAAAAGTTTTATGTTCAAAAGTGGCCCATTCTTCATGGGAGCTCAAGGGTTGTATTTGGATCGGTGGAATCCGAGATTTATCCTGGAATGTGATGTTCCCTCTTCAGTTCCAGTCTAGGTGAAGTTTCCCTACCTCCCTCTTCACTTTTGGAACGATGCAACCTTTAGATTGATAAGGAACTCCCTAGGAAAATACATAGATTGTTCTGAACCAAAGGATGGTCTATTCTCCTATGCAAGGATTTGTGTGGAAGTAGACCTAGAAAAAGGTCTCCCAGGTGTAGTAAAACTTTGTATCCATAACTAGACTCATGTCTAGGAAGTGGACTATGACCAACTTCCATTCAAATGTAAAAATTGTCATGAATACGGTCACTTTTCCAAAAGCTTCCCAAAACAACAGGACATATCAGAAAATCAACAAGGAGAAGCAAATGAGCAATGAAAACAAGTAAAAAGAAAAAAAGGGAACTTAAAATATAATAATGGGCCAGTAACAAATTCAAAGAACACCCCCATGAATGCGGGTCCAATCCAGAGTGCACCCACCCCTCCTTTGGGCACCCCCATTCTAGTTAGTGATGATGGAAAAGAAGAAAATAAGTATGCAATTCTGGCTTCAGTTCATGAGGATGGAAGCTACCCCTCCCCCCCTCAAAAATAACCTTAGCCTCAATGTCCCTGGGGCCACCATTCTCTCCTTGACCTATAAAAAGAAAAAAGAAATTACTTTGAGTCCAAAAACATCCAGTAGCACAGAAGACACCACCGATGAAGAGGAGGAAGAAGAAGGATTCTTATCCTCTAAGGAAGCACCAGGAATAACAATACTAGTGAGCTCAGCAGACGAGAAATATGAAGGCACAAGAGTCAAGGATATGGACAGAAAGTTTAGAAAATCAGGAAGGAAATCAAACAAAGAAATAAGGCAGGAAAAAATGAAAAAATAAAAAGAGTTGGGCTTCCAACACACCATACCTCACCAGTTAGCTAGCATGGGGAACAAAGGAGGAAAAAAAGGAAGCATAACATACCCTATGAAAGGGGAAACATCCTCAAAGAGTAGATAATGAATATCATCTCATGGAACTGTAGGGGACTAGGATCTAAGAAAAGAATATCGGAAGTGAAGTCACTAATACAAAAGGAAAGACAAATAGTCACTCTCCTATAGGAGATGAATTTGGGTGAGACATAACTCTACTCACTCCACTCCAACATTTGGGGTCACAGTAAAATGATAGTAGAAAGATCGAGAGGTGCTTTGGGAGGCCTCTAAGCGATGTGGAATCCAACAAAATTGCAACTAGTAAGCTCTATAAAAACCACCCACTGGATTGCAACTACATTTAAAATTTTAGAGATGCAACAAAACTTCACTGTGATCAATGTATATATGCCTATTCATTTTAGAGAGAAACAAGATTGTTGGAAATCCTTGACAGAGTTAAAAAGTATTGATTATGGAAGCAATTATATATTGGGAGGGAATTTTAATACCACAATGGGTAAAAAGGAGAAAAGGGGAGGCTCAATTGTAAGGGATGCCTTCCAGGAGAATATGGAGGACCTAATTCTCAACCTCAACCTATTTGATGTCAAGCCCCCAAAATTTCTCTATACTTGGAATAATAAACGTACAAGACTGGGCCATATTGCAACTAGGCTTGATTGTTTTCTAGCCTCTGATAGCCTCCTTATCTTAAATATTTGCCTAAAATCCTTCATTCTTCCATGGTGTGGCTCAGACCATCTCCCTATTAGCCTCCTATCTCCCTGTCCCTCAACCTTGGACCTATCCCCTTCCGGTTCTCCCCTTTATGGTTGGACTCTCCCGGTTTCTCAGAATTGGTATCTCTTGGTTAGAGTGTGTTGAGGCCAGCCCAATTACCATCTGGGAAACAAAAATCAAAAGGTTAAAAGGTGATATTAAGAAGTGGCTAAAAGAAAACAAATCAGAAAGGAAATATTCCATAAAGGACATGGAGGGAAATTTAGCCTCATTACAAGGGAAAATTGAGACTTCCCAGGTGAACCTTTCAAACTTCCAAAAAAGAAGTTGAAACCTTCAAGGTTATTCATGCCCACCTCAGAAGAGAAGAAGAGTACTGGAGACTCAAATCTAGAAACAATTACCTCTTGGCTAGGGACAGAAACACAAAGTTCTTCCATAAGCAAGAAAAGTCCAGGGAAATCAAAAAGAGCATATCTTAGATCCATCATGGGGGGCAGACACTTATGAATTTTGAGGATATAAAGAGAGTCGTGGTGGATCACTTCAAGAGCCTTTATAAAGTGGACCCACTGAGAGATCTTGAGAGTGAGGATTTCTTCCTAGAGAGTATCCTAATGTTGGTTTCAGCGGAGATGAAGTGCCTTGGCCTCCTCTCTGAAACCCAATGAGATTAAGTCAATCATTTTCTCCTTTGCCCCTGACAAGGCCCCAGGCCCAGATGGTTTCTCGACCAACTTCTATAAAAAATTCTAGGAGGTGATAAGGATAGACCTGTGTCATATGGTTGGATACTCCTTCAACATATTTATTATGGGAGGGGGAATTAACACCTCCTTATTAGCCTTAATCCTTAAAGAGTCAAACCCATCTTACTTCTCTAGATTCCGCCCTATCTCCCTCTACAGTGTCTCGTATAAGATCAACTGATCTAGAAGTTGCTTGCCTATAGGCTCAAATATCTCCTGCCACTTGTAATCTCGACCAACCTGGGGGGTTTGTTTCGAGCAGACAAATTTTTGAAAATATAATATTTCTTCAAGAGGCTATAGATTTGAGCTGGAGAAGAGGTGATCAAGGAATGATAATAAAATTGGATATGGAAAATGATTTTGATAGAGTTAGACATAGTTTCTTGATGAAAGTACCGAAAAAAGATGGGATTTGATGAAACCTTCATAAGGTGGATTTCCCTTTGCATCTCTTCTCCTTGGATCACACCTTTGGTCAATGGTAGGGTGGATGGATTTTTTAAAGCCTCTAATGGGTTGCGCCAAGGCTTCCCTCTCTTAGCCTTTCTCTACATAATTATGGAAGACACGCTGAGTAGAATATTAGACAAATATCGAGACTCTCGGCTCCTTCCTTGGATCAGATATAAATAGGAATCAGAAATATTAGCCATGGTCAGTTTGCGAATGACACCATTATGTTTGGTGGTGCCCCTGATGTGATTTCCAGACGCTTTAAAGGGAATCTAGATCAGTTACTCAAAGCTTCAGGAGGAGCCACAAATGACAGCAAAATCCATATATACACTTGGAATATCTTCCCTCAGAAAGAAAAAAAAAATAGAAGAAATTATGGGATTCAAAACAGTCAGGGATTGGAAATATTTCAACTACTTAAGAGTCCCTATCTTCCTAAGAAGAGAAGCTCCCTATGCCTGGCAAAAGGTACTTGACAAAATAAAACCAAAAATTTTGAATTGGGGAGGAATCTAGCTTAATAATGCGGGGAGGAATATTCTTGTGAAATCAGTGCTATCAACAATCCATCTGTATCAATTATTTTCCATTCAGGCTCCTAAGTATGTTCTGCATCAGCTTGGGATTTATATTAGAAAATTCCTTTGGTAGGGAGGAAAGACATAAACAAAAAAATTTCATTTGATAAAATAGAAAATTATCAAAGCGCCAAAATAGCATGGAGGGCTTGATGCCCCAAGAGTTAGCTCAATCGGTCAAATCAAGTGCCTCGCCAATGGGAGGTCACAGGGTCGAATCCCGAAAGCTCTTGGGGTTAGGTCAGTAAATAGGCCGAGGGGTGTTGATGTCCTTCGGGTGGCGTCCACTCAGTGTTTAAAACCCTGGACGTAGCGGCTACTCACTGACCCGGGTATCCGTGAACCAGTAAGTGAAAAAAAGAAAGCATGGAGGGCTTGGTATAAGAGACCTTGCTATGGTCAATATGGTAATAGGGGCCAAGCTCTACTAGATCCTAACAATGAAGCCTGATCAATGATGGGTGTAGGTAATTATATCAAAGTACATGCACAAGCACAACAACATAGATGACAGAATGGAGGAACGTCAAGGTTCTCTAATCTGGAAACTAATGAAAACATATTCAGATATCATCTTGAACAATCTATACAAAATTTCGAGTAAAGGAGATTTGATTAATATTTGGTCAGACTCGATTCTGCGGCTCCACCCTTTGGATCTAGATCCCCCTCTCAACTCTCTCTGGAATCACATAATACGAAATGGGGTGGTACATTTAGATCAAATTTCACATTGGGATCAACAAGACCTATGGAAGGCAGGGGAAATGGAAAATATCCCGAAAAAATTGATCCCATCAATAAACCACCTAATTAAAAAGATGAGCGGATGCGCCCCTATTACGCAATCAATGGAGGATAGGTGGGTACGGAAAAACTCCATTTTCTCAGTCAAGGAAGGATATTCCCAACTGCCCAAATCCCTCCAAAGTCCTCAATATGGAATAAAATTTGGAAAACTAATGCTATCCCCAAGGTAAATTTCTTTTGCTGGTTGTTAGCTCATAAAAAAATCCTCAGTGCAGAGAATATTCAGAAAATAGGTTGCATTGGTCCCTCTAAATGTCCCCTATGTGAAAATTATGAGGAAAGAATTCCTCATCTCTTCCTCTGCTACCCATTTTCAAGAGTTGTTTGTTCGATGGACCTTGGTCCACGTTTCCTTAGAAAAAGGTGGCTCATTGATCTCCTTCAGTTCTTTGACTCCTGACCCAAATTATATGTCAGATCTCTTCAAGCCAAAAGAAACTTCAAAGAGCTCTGGATCACTCTTCCAAAGTATGTCTGCTGGCAGATATGGTTATCAAGAAACAAGGTGATCTTCAAAACTTCTTGTACGCCAACTAGAATCACTGCTCTTAAATCCCTATTATCATGTTTTTAATTTCACGGTCTTTCTATGGAGCCCTCTCTGGATCACAATGATGCTCCTTGAATCTCTCCTTAGGCTTTCCCTCCTACCTTCTTCTCCTCAATGAAAATACCCTCTCCTCGCCCTTCCTAGATCCTTAGGCTATCTCAAGAAGGGCTTGCAGAACGAATGCAAAAGTTAAATAAATGGATTCTCCAATTTGATGGTGCCTAAAAAAGAAACCCTGGGGTGGCAGGAGGGGGAGGGATTCTCATTAATCCCGAAGGAATAATTGAAGATATATTTTCCTGGGGTTTGGGCAAGAAGACAAATAACCAAGCAGAGGCCTATGGATTGTACCTCAGTCTCACTTTAGCTCAAAAAAAGGAATCATGGATATGAATATCCTGGGGGACTCCCTTCTGATCATAAAACATATGAACCACAACTCTATAGCTTAGAACAAAAAACTGAATCAAATTCTCAAGAGAGCCCAGGGATTTCTACCTCTCTTTGGGAAACTAAAGTTTTTTCACATCCTAAGAGGTCAAAGCAAGGACATTGATATGCAAGCCAACAAGGCCTTCCAAATGAAAGAATAAAGAAGAAAGGCAAACGAAATAGAGGGAAACTTTCCTATTTCCTAATTGCTTAGATGAATATCCTATACTTGAAAGTTAATCTTGACTCCTATATAAAAAATCAGAATCATAAGTCAAAAAGCAGGGTTCTAATGGGTTTTCCTATCCCTATTGCCCCTCTTCCTATGAAGATTAAGGAAACTATTGATTACTTCTTCTCCTTCAAGGTTCCCTCCCCCTACCCTCCCCCCTCTCCCTCCTCTCCCGCCACATTACCCTCACCCCGACCCCCCATCTCCCGACACCTTGCCATCCATTGTTGCTCACCCTTATTCATCCTTCTTCCCATCCTCCCCTTCCCAGTCACATCCATCCTCTCACTTATCTCCCCTTCTCCCGCCTCGTGGCTACTTTCCTCAGCATGATGACCTCCTTCATTTTCCCTGTGCCCGCAATTCTCAGCATCTTGAAACACTTGGCATAGGTTTGTGCTTAAGTGTGGAAAATTTGTATATCACTCTTCATATCTAGATCTATAATAGAAACATTCAAGGAACAAACATACGAAATATGTCTAAATGAAAATTGCATTTACTCCCGCTAGTCTGGATCAGACGATTTGCGCGAGGGAAGGTGAAATTGGACAAGGCGGAAGTCATTTAAGCAATTTGGATCATGATGATGGATCATTGGGTTCTAGGAGGTTAAGCCCATTGTCCCACACTTCCTCATATTGCTAAGGCTCTGAAATTTTTATAAATGGATGCATAACGTTTTAATCTTCTACAAAAAGAGAGGGTTATTTTTTGTCCTGGTTGGTGTTGGAGCAAGGACCCCTCGACAAGGCCTATGTATCCAGAGAATTCAGGGGATTTTTCTAGCTATGGAGACTAAGGGAATTCATCCTCTTGAATGTGAGTTTTCAACTAGAGAGTGGGTCAATTTCAATTTAGTTGATCAAGGAAAGGAAATTGAGGGGGAGTGGGAGCAATTCGGCTTCTATGCGGTCATTATTGGGTTCCTTGTTTTAGTGTGTCCAACTTCTGAATCAATTGATGCAATGGGTCATTCTCACGATGAAGTTTCGATTTATGGCTCCTGGGGTCGACTTCACCCTCGCTCAGAAAAGAGGAGGGTGAGGAGCCCTCCTCATGCATATTTCAAACCACCCGACTATGAGATTTGTCACAAGGAACACTTCAAACTCAGGGTGGCATTGGCAGTTATAGAAATGTGTCTTCAGTAGGAGTAGCAGGAGGTGTATGAAATGCAGGAAAGGCTGATTGAAAAGAACCTAATGATCTGAAAAATAGAAGATGAAATTTATGCTCTGCAAAATCAAATTGAAGACCTTCAAATCAAATTGGAAGGAAAGAACTCCTAGTCTGCAGTTGAAACAACAACAATAAACCTCAATCATCCCGCTGCCATGGAGGACTAGCTAGCTTCTTCTGTTTGTGTTTTGATGACGAAATATAAATGTACTTTGCTTTTAAATGAGTTATGTAGGGTATATAGTAGTAATCAAGAAAAAGCTATGTGTTTTTTTGTAATTTTGGAAGGGAATTGGGTCTAGATGAACTGTATGCAAACTCTGATGCCAATGGTTGGCAATGTACTCAATATGTAATTCTTCTAGTTTTTGGTCGTGAATGGGTGCAGATTAATATAATCCTACTACTCTTTACTATTAAAAATAAAAATAAAAAATTACTTCAATACACATAAAATAATTGTCACTAAAAAATAATAATTTTAAACATTCAACAAAAAATACACATTTTGCATATAGATACAATTAAAAAAATATGTTTTCAAAACCTTTTGGCTAAAAATGACATGTTAAATAAAATATTTTTGTAGAAAATTTGAATAAAAAATTTGCAAAAATAACAAATTTTATGAATTTTATATCCAAAGATGATGACAATTGAATTTGTTTTTCCAAAAACAAATTATTCAGATAAAAATTTAGGTAAAAATAACAAAAAAATGTTTAAAAAAAAATAGCACATACAATTTAATTAAAAAAACAAAAAAACTTTAAGAATAAAAATTAAAGACATAAAAATTTTAAAAATCAATAATAAAACTAAAAAAAGGAAACAACCTTAAAGATAAAAAAACACCCACACACACAAAATAATAAAAAACATCTAAAAAAGATTTAAAAAAAAATAAATAAATAACTCCTTAAAAAAAACCTAAAACAAAAAATTAAAAATAAATATAAAAGATATTTAAAAAAACGCATTAAAAAAAAAACAAATTAAAGAAATATATATATTATAAAAAAAAAATTAAACTTTAAAATAATTTAAAAAACAAATAAAATATTTTAAGAAAAAATAATTAAATTAAGAAAAAAATGGCGACCTGGCAAGGGCCACCATAAGGCCCAACGGTGGGGAATTGACCCTGATCAGGCGGGGGCCTGAGGGTCGTCACAGGGCTGGCCGAGGGGTGAGGGCCAAGCCCCTCTACCGACCCTGTGATGGCCCTGAGGACCCCACCTAGCCGAGGTCAAATGAGAATCGATCTTGGCCAAGCAGGGGCCTGACGACTGTTGTAGGGCCGGCGGTGGCATCCTGGCTAGGCCCCTACAAGGTTGGAATGATTGGGTATTGATCCCGACCAGGTAGGGGCCTAAGGGCCAGCTGAGGGGCCCTGGCTAGGCCCCTCCGCCATCCTTGCGGTGGCCCTCAAGTCCCTGCTTGGCCAATGGTTGATTCCCGAAATTGACCCTCGATAAGGCAGGCGTCGAGGGCCACCATTTTTTTATTATAATTTTTTTAATTTTAATTTAATTATTTTTTTAATTAATTTTAACTTTTATTTTTTTAATAATATTTTTAAATTTTAAATTTTTTTAAATTTTTTGAGTTTTTAATTTTAATTATTTTTTTAATATTTTTTTTTAAATTATTTAAATTATTATTATTCTTATTATTTTGAAATGTTAATGTTTCTTTTTAATCATTTTTAATGTGTTTTTTTTTAATATATTTTATTTTCATTTTCAATTATTTTCCCTTTATTTTTTATTATATATATATATATATATATATATATATATATATATATATATATTATTTCCTTTAAATTATGTTTTTTTTAAATATATTTTTGTTTTTTAATTATTTTTCTATTTTTTTAATTATGTTTTTGAGTTAATTTTGTTTTTTGACAACAATTTTTATACTAAATTTTTTTTATGTTATATATATATATATATATATGTGTGTGTGTGTGTGTGAGAGAGAGAGAAAACCATAGCAAGTAGTTCCAAACATGTGGACACTACTTTGTGATTTCTCCAGAAGATATTTTGTATATACTTTTTATATTTGATTTTTTTAATGTCATTTTTTATCATTCTAATTTTTTTTATGTTTTAATACAGTTATGAGGATTTGAATACCGCAAAAAATAAATCTTCATTTAACAGCAAAGCAGATCTCCTAAACCAAACTTCTTCTCCGACTATAGATCGCGAAGCTAAGACACCAATGTCCCAAGAACCAGAAGAGATGAAGGAGATACAAGACAAAGGAAGTTGGAAGACCGTAGAGAAAAGAAAGAAAGCTACAACACCAATCTCGCCAAGAAAGACGAGGAGCCAGACAAGTAAAAATTAAGAAAATTGTAGGTCCGATAGACCAATTTGGTCTCAGTGGACGTTAACCATCATCATCATCATCATCATCAATATATTTTTTTGTTTATTAGTTATTATTTTTTTGAACATTTTTTTTTATTTTGCATTTAGTTTTTTTCAATCTTTTAATTTTTCTTTGTTTTATGTTTTTCATTTTTGTTTATTTATTATTTTGTTTTATTTTATTTTTTTTGCAGGACCCTTGTCGATCCTCGACTAGCAACCCAACCTCATTATGTCTCAATTTGATAGTTGATTTTAAAGTTTTCATTATAATGGATCAAGTCTGCCCCCACACTGTTGCAATTTCATGGTTGGTTTTTAAGATTTCATTGCAATAGGTCGAGATCGTCTACACTGCATGTCAATTTAATGGTTGATTTTTAAATTTTCGTTGCAATGTGTCAAGTTGTCTTAGGTTAAGATTTTAAAATAACTATACTTTTAGCATTTAAAAAAGAAATTACTCTTGGTATAATGACTCTTTCATTCAGGTGTTCATTTTTAAAGATTTTTTTAATCATATAATTTTTCTATAATGCCATGGTTGAAATATATTAAAAACTTAGGGTTTTTTTCAGTCATGATATTTGGTTTTAATTCTATGTTTGAAAATTTGTCAGAATTTTATCACAATATTTTATCTTTAATGCTATGGTTGAAAACAATTATAAGTATTTTATCTTTAACACCATGGTTGAAAATTGTTGGAATTTTAAGGCTTTTCATAGACATGATATTTTATCTTTAATGCTATGCTTGAAAACTGTTGGAATTTTGAGCTTTTTGATAGTCTTAATATTTTTATCTTTAACGTCATTACTAAAAAATGTTGAAAATTTTCCCCCCAAAAAAAGATGTTACTCCAGCATCAACACTTGTCGTTTTCAAGGTGTTTTCTATGCCAAAAAAGTTGGATTTTATTGGCTTTTACTATCATTTTTAAAAAATATTGAAAATTTACCCTAAAAAAAAATAAAAGGGTGGTGATGTAGAATATAAACTTTTCATTTTTCATGTTTTTTGGGCGTTTTTTTGGCTAGAGTTCCCGTTTTGAGGTAATAGTTCTCGTTTGATCGATAACTTTGTTTATGTTGAGGCATCCCATATACGTGCCCCAACTATAGGCCATCGTAGTGCAAGAGGGTCTATTGTACATGGTTGGGCTCGTGATAGATCACGTAGTCTACCAAGAGTTCATGTTCCCCTAGTAGATCCTACCTTCGACGTCAATCAAAGTGTTAGAGGCAGTGTTTCTATCTCTATTGATGGCCATGCTTATACATCCAGTGGACCGTCTTCACCCATTTCAGGTACACCTCCTACATTTTTAAATCCTCTTTAAACTTTATGTGTTTATGTCTTGAAATTGTCTTTAATTTTTAAATTGTCTTCAACTGATGTGTTTAAATTTAATGTATATTTTATTATGCTTCTAGTTTGTTGACTATATATATGTTAAATTATGTTTATGTTTTACATGTCCTCAATAGGTCAGAGTTGAGTATCAGAGTGCAGCATTGATCCCTTTGTGGGATGATGCTACAACTCAGATCACATTAGATGATGTTACGACTCATCATACACGGATCATAACAGAGATAAAGAATATCCTTGTCAATTCACCAACTCGCCTTTCATTGTCTTTGGCGTTGGATAGAATGAGTAGGTTGATCAAGACATATGGGAGGTCAGGTCCAAATAGCCACATATTATAGTTCATACATAGGGTTGGGAGTAATGAGGTTAGAGGCCCAAATTCTTGGGAGGTGATGAAAGAGGCCACCAAGGACATTGATGTTCATGGGGATTTGTTCAACATCCCTTTGGATCACCCTGCTAGACATAAAGGTCCAATCCCACTAAAATATTTTAGTAATGTTCATGCAACCCCTTTCATGTATGATAGATTCATTGGAGCTTGGAGAAAGTTCCCTAACCATGACCCGGTTGCAGTTTATTTTGCTAAGAATTTATATGTTGAGTTTGTGTTACATATGAGTTTGGATTACACTAATACTAGATCTCATTTTTATGGTACTGGTAGGGGATGTACCTATGAGCGCAAGGGGGCTCATAGGGATCCTGGGTATGTACTAACACCTTCGAGATTCATGCCACTACCGTCTTGGAGCGTGGCATTACCTAGAGAGCTAGAGGAGTAGTCACAGCATGGTGGTGAGATGCGTGAGACTATTGCAGACAACATGCAGGCATCATTGGCTAGTGCACATGTTGCATTGCATGGAGATATACAGAGACCACCACCATTGCCTCATGATCCACCAATGCCCTTATATGATGGTGCATTTCTCGTGATCTTACCCTTTTATCATCTTTTGACACGTACATGTATGTATCGTGATGCCATTTGTGAGACTTGGAGGCTGCATGGCCCACGTGACACAGACCAAGTACATATTTCTGTGAAACTTTGGACTCTTATTGCAAATTATGCATAATTATTTATATTAAAATTTCTATTTCATATTTGATTGCATAATTTATATTAATAACTTCATAACATGTAGACGCATTCTATCCACATGGATGAACCTACGAGGTCATTCAAGGGGGAAGTTGATCAGCCAGGGCATCCTTGACCACAACACATTTCCATGGATTCTCCTTGATCTGATATTCACCCTATGAGTGCCATCAATTAAATATTTATTAAACTAAAGGTATTACAAACTCATGTGCTAGTTTGTGTGTTCTATGTTATTGAAACAACGATTCAATCAAATTGCCAATACACAGAAAATGAAATGGAAAGACAACAGAGAAATACAGTAAGCAACACAAAGACACAAACAATTTTAATAAGGAGAACACCCTATTCTCCAGGGCTACGTCTCCAATCCAGCTTCAGTGGTGGCCTTGTTTTATTGTGTCTTTCAGCAGAGAAATTACAATACAGGGACTCAATATGAGTTCTCCTAAAGTAGATTTTGCTTAGCAGGGTGGTTCTTGGATTCCCCAAGCCACTTGGAGTACACAGACTCTTCTTCTTCCTACTAGCTCTGTGACCCTTGGTCTACAGTGGAAAGAGCCAAATGTGATGCTCAGTCCAGACAGATTCCTCTATGGGAAGGCTTAAATCTTCAAGCTCTCTGGTGCTCGACATTGCCTGTGGTCAGCTCGGCCCTCTGTCTCTTCTGCTTGGCTTTACTGTTCTCTATGTTCTGTCCTCCTCTCACGGTTCACTATTCACTTCTCTTGGTCGCTTGGACTCTTCTCAATTCGGATTCCAAATCAACTCTAACTAGTTCGACTGTCTCTGTTCATGGATTTAGCCATTCTATCCCTATGCCTGTTTTGTTCCTCTTCCGCCAGCGTCGATTCACATTCTACAGTTGTGCTTGGAGTTCCCTGCATTCGGTGTCATCATGAATGCTCAGGGAGTGGCCACTTGTCCTCCTCTAAATGGTGCCAGCATGCTTCATCGGTTCGTTTCTTCAGTTACGCCATGGATGCATTCTTCCTCCACCGTGGTGGTCAAACGGATTCCAAATCCCTTTAGAACGTGGCTTAATTCCCTGTTGATTCCACTTCTTTCCAGAAGGCGCAATCTCAGCCGTCTGATCTGGGCCCTCCAGATCCGATGCCATACGCACGTTTCGCACTGTTGACTTGCTCAACCAATAGCACGTGATCAACGAGAGTTTTCTCTCACCTCTGCCTACCATGCGTCGATCGGTGTATGGAATCACTCCACTCCTATCCAAAACCTCTTACCGTTCAAGGTCACCCCGATCAAAACTGCCGGTTTCCCAAGCGTGGGTCCCGCCTTTGTACTTTAGCACTTTTACCTTTTCCCGCTCGCGTCCTCTGGTTCCCCCACCCGATCGGGTGCTCGGGCTTTCCCATTTTGGCCCTGTTCGCTTAGCGATGCACGATTAGTACTAACACATCAAAAACCTCGCCCTTTTTCCATTCCGGGGCTCCCAGGGGCTACTTTAGCCTCCTACTCGGCCTCCATGGGCGTCGGTCAAAGCGCTTTGACCGAGGTCCTCGTCATTGCACATCAGCTGCCATGGCCACTGGTTCAAGGTGCTTTTGATACTATTTTGGATTTCATTAGAGATTTGTTCTACTTGATTCAGTCATGGTTCTTGACAGTCTTTCTATGGATCTAATTCGGATCACGACCTCCCTACTGAAAAAGCTTTTGGACCACCAAAAGTTCGTTTTCAAGCATCAACTAAGTGAGGATACTATTTCTTCACTTTTCCAATCTCAATCCACTTTGTGCTACTCGGCTTTGAACCTTTGAGCCCAATTCTGAGGTACTCAACTTCTCCCCTGCAAATTGTCCTCACCTTCCTGTCCAGCACTATGTCTTCCTGCAACTCATTGAGGTATTTAGGTAGTAGGTCATCAATAGAAGGCAATTGAATTTGCTCTTTAGGGTCCTCAATCATTGAAGGTTCAAACAATCTCAAACAATCTGCATTTACAACTAAGTAGATGTGCATGTAAGCTGGTAGATCAAGGAAAAATGCATTTTCACCAATCTTCTCAAGTATCCTAAAAGGTCCATACCTGATAGGCTTTAGCTTTTTACCTTCACCTTGCATCATGTCCTTGCTGATATACATCCAGACTTGGTCTCCAACTTGAAAACTATGCTCCATCCAATGCTTATCATGCCTAGCCTTATACTTGGCCTGACTCTTTTCCAACTGTTCCTGTACTGCTTGATGGATTCCTGGATCTATTCAATGAACTTGGTTGCCTTATCCACATCACTGTGCCCATCAACCATGGTATCTTTACCAAAGACAAAATCCAAAGTAGACCTTGGTGTGGAATCAAAGGAGGTCTCAAAAGGAGATCTTTGTGTAGAAGAGTGTTTGGCTCTGTTGTAAGCATGCTGCACATAACACAAGTGTTCATCCCAGAGCTTAGGATGTTTACTGCAATATCCTCTCAGTAACTGGATCACAGTCCTGTTTACTACTTCTGTCTGGCCATCTGTTTGTGGATGAAAAGCTGTGCTTTTCTTTAACTTGGTGTCCATCAGTTCCCACAGACTAGACCAAAACTTCCCCACAAATCGGGTGTCTCGATCAGATACAATGGAAGTGGGTAATCCGAAATGAACCCATACATGTTCAAAGAACAATTTTGCAGTCTGTTCAGCTGTGACTTGTTTACTACAAGGTATCAAAATGCACATTTTGCTGAACCTATCCACAACAACGTATAGATAATCATGACCTTTCCTAGATTTAGGCAGTCCTCCTACAAAATCCATGGAAATGCTTTCCCAAGGGTGAGAAGGAATGGGAAATGGAGTGTACAAGCCTAGTTTTCTATTGTTGGGCTTGCTTTTAGCACACATGGCACACCCTCTTACATATCTAGAAATTGTCTCATTCATTTTTGGCCAATACCAGAATCTTTGCAGTTATGCAACTCTTTTGCTTACCCCAAAGTGACCCGATATCAGAGAAGTGTGTGCTTCCCTAATTATCTTTATCCTCTTAGTTTGTGGAATGCAATGTTTCCCACAATGGTATAAGAGTTGGTCCTTTATATGATAGTCCAATTCTTCTACTCTTTTTCCTTGACTCAAAGTTGCATATACATCTTTAAAGTCCATATCCCGAGCATATTGTTCTATGTAGCTTTCATGTAGTACAGAATTATGCTTAAGTATGGTAGATGCATTTATAATGGGTCTAGATAACATATCTACAACCTTGTTATGTATGCCTTTTTTATATCTGATAACTAAGTGAAACTGTTTTAGAAAACCCATCCACCTGTAATGTCTTGATTGTTGCAACTTAGTTTGGGAGTGTAGATATTGGAGTGGCTGGTGATCAATATGTATTACTGTCTCATTGCCCATTAAGTAATGTTTCCACTTTTTCACACTCTGAACTAATGCATACAATTCTTTATCATATGTAGGATAGTTAACTACTACAGGATTAAAAGTCTCACAATGATAGCATATGGGTTTCCGGTGCTGTGCCAACACTTCTCACATGGCATAGTCACTAGCATCAGTTTGGATCTCAAATGGTCTTTGCAAATCTGGTAGTGCTAGTACAGGTGTTGTACTTATTTTGTCTTTCAAGGTGTCAAAGTCTTTCTGATGTTTGCCTCCCCACTGAAACACCTTATTCAATCCTGTTAAAGCATGTAAGGGAGCAGCAATCGTGGAGAAGTTAGAGATGAACTTCCTCCAATATTATGCAGCTCCTAAGAAGCTTCTCACCTCTGTAGCAGACCTGAGTTTAGGCCAATTTACAATGACTGCCACTTTAGAGGGATCTATTTTCAATTCACCTCCTCCTACTATGTGACCCAAGTAGTTTAGAGATGTTTTGCCAAATTCACATTTTGAGAGTTGAACATAAATCTTTTCTCTTTTCAAAACATCTAATGTCTGCTTAACATGCTTTAAATGTTCTTCCCACGTTTTACTAAAAATCATAATGTCATCCAGATACACAATAACAAAATCATCAATAAAAGGTCTGAGTACATCATTCATTAATCTCATGAAAGTAGCAGGAAAGGCTGAACTAGCCATTCATACAATCCCTGCTTTGTTTTGAAAGCAGTCTTCCATGCATCTTGCTCTGTAACTCTGACCTGATGGTATCCACTATGCAAATCTAGCTTGGTGAAATAAACAACTTCTTTTAATTGATCTAAGAGATCATCTATGCGAGGAAGGGGATAACGATTCTTGATTGTTATCTTATTCAGTGCTCGGTAATCAATGCACATTCTCCACGAGCCATCTTTCTTTCTCACCAAAATGATTGGTGACCCACATGGTGATGTGCTAGGCCTGATGAAGCCCTTCTCGAGCAACTCCTGCACTTGCTTCTTAATTTCAACATTCTTTAAAGCAGACAACCTGTACATTCCAATGTTAGGCAATGGAACATCTTGCTGCAAAATAATATCATGTATTATTCCCTTTTTGGGTGGCAGACCTTTAGGTTCTTGAAACAAGACATCATACTCTGAAACAACCTTTTCTATATCAGCTTGTTGTTCAGCATTACAGCCCTCAAATACATTGGTTTTATCAGGTTTATTTTCCTTTACAACCATCAGTAAGAATTGTTTGCATGAATTAATCATTCTTTTCATTTGTCCTGAGTTTATGAGAGTATAATTATTCTTGAGCTTATGATCTCTTACAAAGTATTCGATTCCATCTTTAACCAGTAGATACTATTTCTCAGCTCTATAGAAAATAGCCTTTCTATCGTACAAGTAAGGACTTCCTAAAAAAATTCCACATATATCCAAAGTAATTATGTCTAACTCAACCTCATCTACAAATGCTGAACCAAAAGAAAACTTGAGTTTTCACTGTCTAGTCACTTATAGTTGTGCTTTATCATTCAACCATCCTAATGGGTATGGTTTCTTATGAGGTGTAGTTGCTAATCCCAATTTCTTTACAATTGCTTCAGAAATCAAATTTACTTGAGAGCCACTATCAAACAAAGTATCAATCTTTTGATTTTTGGAAATAACTCTAATATGGAAAAGCTCATGTCTTTTTCTCTCATTTTCTTCATCAATAACAGATTGAGCAGAATTACTAGTAGATGCTTCAGAATTCTTACCTTTTATTCCTTTGGTTGCTATGGTTGTTTCATCTCCCGAGTCTGACCCCAAATCTCTCTAAATAGCTGCAACTATCTTCTTCTTCTTGCCCTCAAACTTCTTAGGTCTCAGCTCTGGATGCAGAATCCAACAATGCTCATCATCATGCCCCTCCTTTTTACAGTGAGTGCATGAAGCTTTGGAATTCTGTGCAGTGTTAGCCTTCCATGCTTTCCAATTCTATTTTCTTTTCTCCTTGCCCTTGCTTACACTGGGTTGGGATGGACCCCCAACTTTTGGATTTCCATTCTTTCCTCTAGCCTCTAGATGATTAGCTTGTACAAACACCTTATCTATACTAGCAGGATTAAACATGAGGATGGTATGCCTCATGTAGCTATGTAGACCACCAATGTACTTCAAAAGAGTCTCTAGTGAGTCTAGTGAGATACCCAATGTCAATGCTCTCTTTCTGAACTCTTGAGTATACCCTTGTACACTTTGCCCCTTCAACTACCAAAGAGTTTGCCAACTCATCATGGCCTGCTGCATGTAGGCCAATGGATAGAACTATTTTCTGATTGCAGAAATGAAGCCACTCCAGACAGAGATAGTCTTACCATGGCTTTTCATATCAGCTTAGGTTCTACCTTCCCACCAAACCAAGGCAGCGCCTCCTAGGTGTAGGCTTGCCAGTTGAATCTTACTCTTGTCTAAGTTTATGTTCTATACCCTGCAATATACATCAATTTGTCTAATCCAGTTGTCTAATTTTTCAGCATTTAGCTCTCCATCATATATAGGAAAATCAAATTTAACATCTAACTTAATCAAATATGATTTCTTATTATGTATAGGGCTATTAGGAGGTGTGAGAAAGTTTTCCTCTTTCCCTTTTCCTTTGGAGTTGTCATGGAAGTGAGACTCATCTTCTTCTTTCTCTTGCTTAGAGCCTGATGCATCTTTCACCTTTTGCTTTCTAAAGTCTCGGTACATTTCTTCAACCATGGACTTCATAGCTAGGAAACTCTCTATGAATTAAGGGTCTGGCCCCATAGAACTTTCTTCTATCATGGTCTTTCGAGGATAGACTCTCGCAATTTCAGGATTAGTTTCCACCAACTCTCCTTCTCCTAATTTGAGCTTTGATCTTGTGAGCATTCACAGCTATACCAACACAAGCTTGTCTAACCTTACAACCTTACGCTCTGACACCACTTGATCTGATATTCACCCAATGAGTGCCATCAGTTAAAGATTTATTAAACAAAAGGTATTACAGACTCATGTGCTAATGTGTGTGTTCTGTGTTATTGAAACAATGGATCAATCAAATTGCCAATACACAGAAAATGAAATGGAAAGACAACAAAGAAATATAGTAAGCAACACAAAGACACAAACCGTTTTAATAAGGAGTTCACCCTATTCTCCAGGGCTACGTCTCTGGTCCAACTTCAGTGGTGGCCTTGTTTTATTGTGTCTTTCAGTAGAGAAATTACAATACAGGGACTCAATATGAGTTCTCCTGAAGCAGATTTTGCTTGGCAAGGTGGTTCTTGGATTCCCCAAGCCACTCGAAGTACACAGACTCTTCTTCTTCCTACCAGCTCTATGACCCTTGGTCTACAGTGGAAAGAGCCAAATGTGATGCTCAGTCCGGACAGATTCCTCTATGGGAAGGCTTGAATCTTCAAGCTCTCTGGTGCTCGACATTGCCTGTGGTCAGCTCGGCCCTCTGTCTCTTCTGCTTAGCTTTACTGTTCTCTGTGTTTAGTCCTCCTCTCAGGGTTCACTGTTCACTATCTCTCTTGGTCACTTGGACTCTTCTCAATTCGGATTCCAAATCAAATCTAACTGGTCCAACTGTCTTTGTTCATGGCTTTAGCCATTCGATCCCTATGCCTATTCGGTTCCTCTTCTGCCTACGTCGATTCACCTTCTGCAGTTGCGCTTGGAGTTCCCTGTGTTCGGCGTCATCATGAACGCTCAGGGAGTGGCCACTTGTCCTCCTCTAAATGGTGCCAGCATGCTTCATCGGTTTGTTTCTTTAGTTACGTTGTGGATGCGTTCTTCCTCCACTGTGGCGATTGGTGGGCTCCAGTATTGTAGCAATAATGCTACAACTCCTGGAGCTTCCTATCTCTAATTTTATCAACCCGGTAGTTCGTACAAACTTGGAAGCGACGGTGCTGTATGCACAAGTACTAGCTCTTGTCGCAGCTGTCACTTGGTCAGCTGGCACAAGTCCGCTAGGGCTCAAGCCAACTTCTATATGCTCTCAGAAGAAGCTTTCTAAATGATGGAAGAAGGCTATCTCAAGGGAAATTGATCTACTTTGAAACAATGAACTGAAAGCCAACCAAAACATGAAACCCTAGTAAACCCTAATTTGACTAGTTTGACCTCTATGATGCAATAGTGAAAGTGCAAATGTCTAAAAAGGATGCCATTACCTCTAATGATGTGAAATGCATGAACTCAAACTACTTCCATTGAAAAGAACATTGTTTTTGTATTTTTGCTTAAGTGGATGGAGTGATTATGAATTTGTCTCTTATTAGGGTTTGGCTGTGCAGAGGTGGTGCGAAGGGAGAGAAAGCTTGGGAAAGGTCAGGATGGCTAGGAGAGGTCCCAGAGGGTCCCTAGCATTAGTCCACAGAGGTCTACAACATTCAGATGCTCGGAAACCAAGTTTGCAGGCTTCTACAGGATGTCTGCAGGGGATCCTACAGGAAACTAAGGAATTCTACAGGAAGTCTGCTAACTTCTACAAGATGTGCTGTAAGTGGAAGTTTTGGGTGATGGTGAAGGGATGGAATGGTTTGGGTGCATAGGTGAGGTGAAGATGGAACTTGTGATGACTCAGGGGCAGAGAAATAGGACAGAGAATGAGTGCACGAAGTTGGTTGGTGGATAGAAGGATGGCAGCAACGAAAGGTTGAAAAGATGAAGCTACGTGGCAATGGATGAGTTGGAGGGTAAACGAGCTGGACAGAGGCCGAGTAGGTAGCTTGAGGAGAGGTCAAGAAGAAGAAGAAGGAAGTGGAATGATATGGAGCAGTGTAAATGAAACAAATGACTTATGTCTTGCACCAAAAACGAGAATTCATTAACCTATGATACCTGTGCCATTAAACCTATGAACAGCAATGTAAATTGTGAAGGAAACTCGTGCATGGAAGTGGAATGAAGGAGTAATGCTCGGAATCGGATTGCATGGATGGATCTATGATTAAGGTAACTGTGTTGCAGCTTGCATGGAAGTAAAAGACTGCGTTTCTTTTTGGTGGTTGATATGGACTGCACCCCAATCCCTAAACAGAGATGGCAGTGATCTCTAACAACCTTTTTCTTGGAGCTCCTGTGTATTACAAACCTCCTATCGAATCTAAGCAGCTGAAAGCAAAGTAACCATAAGCTAATCCTACTCAATCACACGAAAACTAAATCAGCAGACTGTAAATTCGAATTGCATGTCAAAGTAAAGAAAATAAAGTGCTGGAACGAAAGGCAAATAACACTACAAGAAGAGGAGATCTATTGCTCTCAGGTTGGGCCCTAACCTGAGAGCTATAGCTCCCTTAAAAACTCAGAATTAGATCCAAAGCTGCTTGCCTTTATTCATAATCAAAAGTCTGATATCATGCCAAAACTGGCTTACAAAATAACAAAAACCGAGCTGTAACTCGTGCTCAGAGATTACAATAGTAATTCCAAAAGTCAAAAAGCTTCTAACAAAGGCTACGGCCTCCATATTTATACAAAATGAGGATCAAGCTGGCTGCCTTCATTCGTGGAGCTTGGCTGTCTAACTGAAAGTCAAACTGCTGATCCTGTAGAACGTGTTGGTTGCCTTTGAGCTCGGTGGGGAGAGCTGTTAGAACTCGGAGTTAAGGTGAAAAGCACAAGGGAAGTCATTTAAAGCTGTAGACAACCTCCCTATAAACATGCAATGCCACCTTTGTTGTCTCCTTGTCTCCTTTTGCGTGGTCTTTTGCTCTCTTTAATGCCAAGAACCTGAAATCATCATGTATTAGTCACATAGATATAATGCCTGCCCTTCTTCCTACAAACAACACGAATATACTAAGAAATGAATGCATAAGTGGTAAAAGATGAATGGTTGAACAAGGTAAGTAGGCCAATATGAGCCCAAATTGTACCAAAAATTGGGGCTCATCATCACCCCCCAGCTAAACTATTTGCTCATCCTTGAGCAACTTTGCTCTGGCTTCTCGTCTTTGGCCGAGAACTAGAGCCCGAAGCATGCTCTTCCTTTCCTGTTTTTGGTGGCCCTGCCTTTTCTGCGCCTGGTGGTGACGAGGGTGGCACTTCTTCCCCCTTTTCCATTTCCTTGAGCCGGGCTTCGGAAGGCGATTGGCCTATTTTTCGTGTCCAGGAAGTTATTTTTGGGCTTCCCCTCTCGGGGGTGGCTGATGTTTTAGAGGGGGTTCTTGCACTTGGTGAAGTAGGGACATCCCCTAAAATGGTTTGGCTGCTGGGTGGAGGCTGCGGCTTGCCCGTGTTTATCCTCTTACTTCTCCTGGCTTCAGATGGTAGAGGGGTCTCCCTCTCTCTCTTCTCCTTCGGCTTTGGAGGTGTACTGAGGGCGGCCAGCGCAGCTGCTGCCTCCTTTTCGAGAATACCAGCCTTCTCTTTCTTGCGTTTTGCTTTCTCAGAGCTCCTTGTAGAGGGCCCCTTCTTTTCAGATTTCGGGCTTCCTGTAGAAGACCCTGCTTTGCCCACTTCCGGGCCTTCTGTAGAAGATCCTTTCTTTACCAATTTTGGGCTTCCTGTAGAAGACCCGGTTTTAGCCACTCTCGGGCTTCCTGTAGAAGACCCTTTCTCTGTCTTCAGGCTTCCTGTAGAAGCCTGTTTCTCAATGATTTTCGGGCTTCCTGTAGAAGCCCCTTTTTCCAATTTCGGGCTTCCTGTAGAAGCCCTTGTCTCTGTTTTCGGGCTTCCTGTAGAAGCCTGTTTCTGCTTTCCTGTAGACACGGGTGTCACCACCTTTTCTTGCTTAGCCGCATGGGTTTTGCTTTTTGCTTTGGTTGCAGGTGCTGATGAGGTACTTGGGCTGACGTGGACCACCTCAGCTTTGTCCATTCTGCTCTTCAACCTCTTTTCTCTTGCTGACAAGATGGGTGTGCCACCTTTTTCTTTGTCATCCTTTTCTTCATGCTTCTTCTTTTGTTCCTTCTTCTGCACTGTGGTCGGGGTCTTCTGGCCTTTTTCTCTCTTTCCCTCGGCCACTGCTGGAAGAACCCGTTTCTTCAATCAACATTTTAATGTCTCCATCTCTTGTCAAATTCCGGAAGGATTCCCATGAGAGGGGAACCTTATATGAATGCAGCGCATCCTCCACAAGAAGCTTGATCAACCCATGGTGGGCTATCTGATCTGGTATGCCCTCTTTTAGCTTTGTGGCACACTCAATTAGAGACTGCAATAGGAAATAAGGGATGCTCAGTTTTTGTTCTACAGGAAGATCAATCTGGTGCCTCAATTCAGTGAGCAACCGAAAGTGATATGCATACACGATGCTAAAACGGCCTTCACAAGTTATATATTTCATGATTTGCAAACTGACTTCATTCCGTGGTGGCAACAGACTGGTTCTTCGCACCCCATTTTTGTCCTCCGAGAATTCCTCCTCAGGTGGAAAGAATTCTTTCTTGGCCTGCTGGCTCAACTTCCGTTCTTCCTTATCCCACGGCAGACCCATTGGAAGTTCAGTGATTCGACTGATATATTGCGGGGTGAGCTTGAGGCTTAGGCCCCTGAAATTCACTGTGGCCAGTGTCTTGGATTTCGGCCTCAGAGCCTGCAAGAATTCTTCGGCCACTTCATCATCGTAACCCTGCAGCTTATCACAAAAAGACATCCATTGTGCTCGTGTGAAGAGCTCTACCACTTCCTGGTTTTCCCTTAATTTGGCTGAATCAGTGGGTTCTCGTCTAATAAACCCACCCGGCATGATAACACAGTTTTGTTAACCAGAGGTGGTGATTGTGGAAGAGGTTTTGGTTTACTGAGACAGAGCGTAGGATATCATGCACATAACCCACAAACTTATCCCTGAGGAACTTTGACACAATTTAATTACTCGACATCCTGTAGAATGACAGTATAGGCACAACAGACAACAATTTCACCGTTTTTCTATGACCGGACTGTGGACGACAATCTTGCCACCTTTAATAACCAGTTGCATGAAGAGTTCAGGGTTACCTCTTTAATTGGCCACCTTTTTACGTGAGGCACCCGCTTTCCTGTAGAAAACTGCGTTCCTGTAGGATGACAGCGTTCCTGTAGAATGCAACGTTCCTATAGAATGACAGCGTTCCTGTAGAATGCAGCGCGCGGATTTCGGGAGAGATTGCAGTCGGTCTGCGCCTTGGGCGTGCTTCTCAATCGCTCTGATAGCCAAAGGCTTGGCGTATCACACTGTAGAAGGAGCAGGATAGCCGCTCGAGTTCAAACCGGTGGGTGATAAATTCATGAATGCGATCGAGCCGATTAGATTTCAAATTCGGCGGAATCCGTGGCGCGGGGGGTGAGCTGTCCCCGCCAGACCGTTGGGTGACATCACCCCATCATTCAACTGTGCGTTCACTTGCTTCCGCATCAATTCCCGCGGATCTGCCGCCGCCTCTCCTATTGAACTCGTTTCCTCGACGGGATCATTCTCACGTGCATGCTGCCCATTCTCTTTGTCATGGCCGCCACCCACACATCCAACTAGACCATTAACTGGCCGACGTGGCCGGCCAAATGGCCACACAGTCGCTCAACCAATTCACCTTTACGCTTAGCAATCAATCAAAGTAACATTCATGCAGTCTGATGGAAGGAAGGGTCAAGACACTTACCTGTGTGGCTGTACACGTTGTTTCGGCTCTTTGGACGCTGATGAGTCGATTTACCTATTGCTGGCGAACTTACACAGGCCCGGAGGTCTATGTTCACGAGCTGCCGTCGATGGATGGGATGCTTCAGTTGCATGCGCCCACGTTTCCCTTCAGATGGCCTGCGCGGTGAATGGTATCCACTCTAGCAGGTTTAACTGTTACAGGACTCCCGCGGGATGTCTTGGAACAGTTCTTCCTCCTTGGGTGCATGCTGCACGACTATGGATGGCCTCACGATCATGCTCTCGGAGCCTCGGGCTGACCGTGATGAATATGGTGTGAGATCTCTAGCGCTTTTTCCATTTACAGGTTGCTTTTTTTCTCAAGACTCATCGATCTGCTTTGCTGGTGCAAGTACTTGGTTTCATGTCGACAAGGACGGTGGAACAAGATAACAGCAATGTGCATGGTTGGCAACCGTGGCATGCATGCGTCCAAACCGATCCTTAGTCGTTAGATCGCCTCTTGAAATGAATTATGGCCCGTTCTGAGCTTCTACAGGAAGCTTCCTGTAGAAATACAGCATTTCCTGTAGAAAGGATGCGTTCCTATAGAGAGTCTGCACCTTCCTGTAGAAGATCTGCATCTTCCTGTAGAAACTCTGCATTTTCCTGTAGAAAATCTGCGTCTTCCTGTAGAAGACTCAAGCTGGAATAAAATTGCACGTACCTTGGAGAAAATGCGGATTCTTGGAGGAGGTGCTGGTAAGGTGTCCTTGCTGCATGATGAGGACCCTTGGCTTTGAGTTGAGAGGCTTCCTCTCCTCCATAGAACACCTGCATGCAATTTTACATAATGAATCTGCTAACTTTGTTTTTCTTTTGTTTTTTTTTTTTTCTTTTTTTTTTTCTTTTTTTTTTTTTTGAAAGATAACAGGGGCGCCTCATTAAGGTTTTCACCCTTGCCATCTGCCTTGAGCGCCTCAAAGAGGTTTTCACTCAAGGATCTTTTTCCGATCTCCTCCTTTTTTTCTTTTCTTTTTTTTTGAAAAGACAATAGGGGCGCCTCAATGAGGTTTTCACCCCTATTACCAGCCTTGGGTGCCTCAGAAAGGTTTTCACCCAAGGATCTTTATTATTATATATATATATATATATATTTTTTTTTATTTTTTTTTAGATTCTTCAGGGTATGCCCAAAGCAGAGGCAGAACCCTTCTCTATGACCAACACTGCCTTCTCCATAGTTTTGATGAACTCTTGTCTTAAGGGAGGCTTCCTGTAGATCTTCAATCGATGCCCATTGACAAGCATGGGGATGGCTTCCTCATCAATGGTCCTAATAAGCACAGATCCATTGTCATGACATTTTTCCACTGAATATGGCCCTAGCCATCTGGTTCTCAGCTTCCCTTTGAAATCTTTGTATCTGGAGTCATACAAAAAAGCCCAATCTCCTGGCTGAAATTGCTTGTCATGGAGATGTTGGTCATGCCACACCTTTCTCTGAAGTTGAACCACTTCTGAGTGAAGGAGGGCCTGCATTCGGTGCTCATCCAGGCCATTCAGCTGCAATAGCCTTTCTTGTTGTGCATGGCTGAGATCTAGGTCCAGCTGAGCTGCCATCCTCAAAGTGTTGTATTCAAACTCAATGGACAGCAAAGCTTTCTTCCCATAGACCAGCTCATAAGGTGTGAAGCCGGTGGTGGTCTTCCAAGTGGTGTTGTAAGCCCATGTGGCTTCAACCAGGCGATCTGCCCAGTCCTTTCTGCTGCTGCTCACCACCTTAGTCAAGATCCCTTCTAATGCTCTATTGGTGACTTCCACCTGCCCATTTGCTTGAGGGTGATAGGGGGTGGAAGTCCTATGCTTGATCTTGTGATGAGCTAGTAGATCTTCAACCAGGTTGGATGTGAACTGGCTCCCTTGATCGGTGACCAGCTCTCTTGGATAGCCAAACTTATAGAAGATGTTTTCTCTTAGGAACTCGGCCACCTTTTCTTCTGTTGCTGCTTTGATTGCTTTAGTCTCTGCCCACTTTGTCAAATAGTCAGTACACACAATGATGTAAGACCTTTGCCTGGAAGAAGGGTTGATTGGGCCCACAAAGTCCATACCCCACTTCTCAAATGGCTCAAGAGTCACCTGAGGTTGGAGAGGCATCTCATCCCTTTGGGTCGGTTTCCCCATTCTTTGGCATTGGTCACACTGGCTGACATATCTTCTGACATCTTGATGAAGTGTGGGCCAATAGTAGCCTACTGGCAGGATCTTGAAGGCAGTTCTCTTTGCTGCAAAATGTCCTCCACAAGGCCCATCATGACAAGCGAGGAGGATATCAAAGACTTCCTCCTCCCTTACACAACGCCTTAAGATTTGATCGAGGCCAAGCTTGAACAGATTGCCCCCGATCCAAGTAAATGAGGCACTTTTTCTGATGATTCTGCTCTTCTCTCTGGAAGATAGGTGCGGAGGGAACTGTGCTGAAACAAGGTAGTTTGCTATATCAGCAAACCATGGAGAGAGTACTGAAATAGCAAACAGATGTTCATCGGGCATCTGGTCATCCACTGTTCCATCCTCATCTGCAGACAAATCCAATCTAGATAAAAAGTCAGCAACAACATTTTCTCTACCTGGTTTGTCAACAATGGTCAAATCAAACTGCTGCAATAAAAGTAACCATCTAATAATACGAGCATTCACATCTGGTTTATTCATTAAATATCTAATTGCAGCATGGTCTGTATGTACAAAGGTCTGGTAACCAGTAATATAATGTCGGAACTTGTTCAGTGCATGGACCACAGCCAAGAATTCTTTCTCGGTTACAGTGTAATTCAGCTCAGCTTTGGACAAGTTTTTGCTAACAAAATAAATGGCATATGGAAGTTTTTGCTCAACCTGTCCTAAAGCTGCACCTACGGCTTTGTTCGAGGCATCAGTGTGGATGTGGAAAGGTAGGGTCCAGTTTGGACCTCTCAGGATTGGGACTGACACCAACTTGTCCTTCAATTCATTTAAAGCCCTCTGACAATCGTCAGTCCATTTAAACTCCACATCTTTTGCCAACAGGCCAAACAATGGCGAGGCTAGCTTGCTGAAATCTTTAATGAATCTCCGGTAATATCCTGCTAACCCCAAGAAACTCCGGACATCCCTTACCTTTTGAGGAGGTGGAACCTTCTTGATGAGAGCAATTTTGTTAGGATCCACTTGTAACCCTTGGCAAGAAATTGTATGGCCTAGCACGGTCCCTTCAGTCATTAGGAATTCACATTTTTCAGGACTAAGGGACAAGTTCATCTCGATGCATTTGGTTAGGACTTTTCCCAGATTGGACAATGCTTCCTGGAAGTTGGCCCCATAAGGAGTAAAGTCATCCATATAGATTTCCACTGCATCATGGACCAGCTCCGAGAAGATGCTCAAGACAGCTCTCTGGAAGGTAGCAGGAGCATTGCATAGCCCAAAGGGAAGAACTCGGTAGGCAAAGGTACCCCAAGGACAAGTGAAGGTGGTCTTATCTTGGTCTTCCGGGCTGATTTGGATTTGGTTGTACCCGCTAAACCCATCCAGGAAAGAAAAGAACTTCTTTCCTGCCAATCCATCCAACACTTGATCTATGAAAGGTAGAGGGAAATGGTCTTTCTTGGTAGCTTTGTTCAGTTCTCGGTAGTCCACACAGATTCTCCATTTCCCATTTTTCTTGGGAACCAACACCAGAGGGGACACCCATTCGCTATCTGAGATGGGGTAGATGAATCCTGCATCCAACAGTTTTTGCAATTCTTCCTTGACAATGTCCTTAAGAGCTGGATTCATTCTCCTCTGGGGTTGCCTAACCAGTTTACAACCCTCTTTGATGTATATATGATGGGTACAGACCAAAGGATGGACTCCTTTCATTTCCTTATAGCTCCAAGCAAAAGCATCTAGGTGGTTGGCCAACAGACTACACAGCTCCTTTTCCTGGGAAGGAGATAGGGAGGAGCTGATCTTCAATGCTTTCTCAGGGCCGAACTCCACATTCTTGATTCTGGAAGTAACAGGGTTGGTTGTACAAAGATCCACTAAGGTGCTAGCTTGGGCATCCTCCACCAATTTCTCTAAGGGTAGTGCACTGGAAGGTGGATTCTGGATCAAGGTCTCGATCAAGTCATCCTCGGTTGGGGGGTCTCTTCTAGTGGTATCTAAGGTGCACAAAGGTGCTGAGTACACCTCGTCTTCCTCTCCTTCTTCCAACCAGAGTGGTAAGTCATGCTCTAAGGAGGGTTGGGCAGGAGGGTATAGGACTAGCTGCTTGGACATGGGACCATTTTTGATGGTCATGTTTCCTGCACGACAACTTATGTAAGCATCTGCAGTAGCTAACCAAGGACTTCCCAAAATGAGAGGATATCCAGTAAGCTTTGCCTTTGGTTGCAGAACCAGGAAGTTTGCAGGGTATTCCCAAGAGTCAATAGAGACCAAGACATCCTCCACAATCCCTTCGGGAGTCATGGTGGAGCGATCTGCTAATTGCAATACTGTCGAGGTCTTCCTCAAGGAACCCTGAAGATTGAGTTTGAGCATGGTATCCCTGGTCATCACATTAATGGCAGCCCCCAGATCAATCAAGGTGTGAGGTATGATGGTGCCATTGATGTGGACATCTACTACAGGACTTCCAGGATCTAGGTACTTTGGGCAGATGACTTGTCCTAGCATCAGGTCAGACAGTTGTCCTATGACATTAATGGTTGAAGCATCTTTCTTCCGCCTGCCTAGGTGTTTGAAGCACTTTTCCTTAACCAGTTTGTTGTATATTGGCACATCCTTGATGGCTTGGAGAAGTGGTATTTTTACACACAACTGCTTAAGCTCACCCAGAAGCTCATCCTCCTCTGGGTTGGGTTGTGTGGTGGCTGTTAGTCTCTCAGGAAAGGGTGGAATAGCTTTTGGTTCACTTTCCTGTTTATCTTCCTCATCCTCTGGGGGAGGAGGTTGGCGATCTGGTAGAGTCTTTCTAGATCGAAGATTGATCTCCTGGATCTCCACAACATAGGTAGGGCATGAGGTTTCCCCAGTGTATACCTGTTGGGCCTGTCTATTGTTGGGGTTTGGGTTCGGTTGAGCAGGCATTTGAGGTTGCCTTGGAGGAGCAGGAGGTAATGGCTGAGGTTGAACTGGTGGTGGAGGCAAGATGGCAGGAGGAGTGTTGTATTGGGGCCTCCACCCCGACTGAGGTGCATTCCATTGAGGTTGTGGCTAGGCATGTGAATGATATGAATGAGAAGTAGGTTGAGTGGGGTACTGAGGTGGATAAAACCATGGAGGAGGCATGGACCATGAAGGATGAGCAGGGGGACCCCAGGAAGGCATAGGAGTCGATTGGTTGGGGCTGTAATAAGCTTGAGGTGCCCCTTGCATTCCCTGCTGATAAGGTCTAGATCCTTGTGGCCTCCTTTGGTTGAGGTAATAGAGAGGTTCAGTGGGAGCTTCTGTCCCTTGGTACATGGCTTTAAACCCAGGTATGGTTGGACACTGATTTGTGGGATGGTCCTCCTCACAAATGAAACATACTTCAACCGAATGCAATGGGCATTCGTTCTTAGGGTGTCTCCTTGTGCACCTAGGGCAGAAGACAGCCAAGGCTCTCTCAGCTTCTTCTCTCTTCTGCTGGATCCTGAATGTGTCCAGCTGCATGGCAATGGTCTGTCTCACCTCACTTTTGAGATCTTCTAATTGATTTGCAAGCTCATGTTTGGAGAAAGGGACACTAGTTGAGAGGAGGTTTCCCCTACCTCGTTTCCTAGCTGCCCTGGAGTGGTTTCTAAACACAGTCTTGATGTCCTCATAAGGCAGTTGGTAAATGTCCCCCCCAGCTAACATGTGAAGGGTATCTAAGAGGTCTTCAGGGACTCCTCGGAGTAGGACCAACTTGAGGGATTCAGGGTCAAGTGTGCACCTGGCCCGCTTATAGCTTAGTTGGAACCTCTCCTCATAATCCTCTAAGGACTCATCATTTCCCATGGTCATCCGAAAGATTTCTCCCTTGGTTTCCTTAGACCTACAATAATCCCTGTACTTGGTATTGAAAGCTTGCTGCATCTAAGCCCAAGTGGTGATATTATTCCCAGGTAAGCCCATGAACCAGCGTAATGCTGCATCCTTAAGAGTTGAAGGGAAGAGTTTCAGCTTTTGCTCATCTTCAGTATAGTCATAGGTTCTACAAAGGACAACAAACTCAAACAGGAAGGTATCAGGATCTTCAGTAGTCAGACCATGGAAGTGAGGTAAGGCGGAGGGGCTAAGGTTCTTCATTTTCATTTCTCCATTGGTCTCTCGGATGGGGAAGGCACCTTCTATTCTCTCATCTTCTCTTCTATTGTCAGCAATAGCTTCAGATGGAGTGGTCTCTAACTCTTCTTCTACTATAGGATCTTTGTATATCTCTGGATGTTCACCTATAGGTTCTTCTGGGTCACTGTCACCAAAGAAGAGAGAAGGGTGACTCAGTGATGTGGTGGGGGTGTTTGGTAGGAATTTGCCTGATCTATCTCGGTTCCTACGAGGCATGAAATGGAAAAGACTTTCTTTTTTGATTGTTTTTGCTCTTTTTCTTGGTACCTGCAAAACTGACGCAGATTGATCTACAACTAACTATAAAGATGCAGAATTAAACTGAAAGCAGGAAAGAACTAATCTACTTTGCTCAAATGAAATTGCAGGAATGGAAATGCTAGTCTACGTTTGCAGAAATGAAATGCTAATCTATGAAAGCAAGAAATGCTAATCTATGAAAGCAGGAAATGTCTATGCTACTTTTGCAGAATGGAAATGAAATAAACTACTTAGCAGAAGGCAAGAGTAAGAAAATAGAAGAAAAGCAACAATTACTAATACTCTGATGCTTCCCCGGCAACGGCGCCAAAAAGATGGTGGGCTCCAGTATTGTAGCAATAATGCTACAACTCTTGGAGCTTCCTATCTCTAATTTTATCAACCCGGTAGTTCGTACAAACTTGGAAGCGACGGTGTTGTATGCACAAGTACTAGCTCTTGTCGCAGCTGTCACTTGGTCAGCTGGCACAAGTCCGCTAGGGCTCAAGCCAACTTCTATATGCTCTCAGAAGAAGCTTTCTAAATGATGGACGAAGGCTATCTCAAGGGAAATTGATCTACTTTGCAACAATGAACTGAAAGCCAACCAAAACATGAAACCCTAGTAAACCCTAATTTGACTAGTTTGACCTCTATGATGCAATAGTGAAAGTGAAAATGTCTAAAAAGGATGCCATTACCTCTAATGATGTGAAATGCATGAACTCAAACTACTTCCATTGAAAAGAACATTGCTTTTGTATTTTTGCTTAAGTGGATGGAGTGATTATGAATTTGTCTCTTATTAGGGTTTGGCTGTGCAGAGGTGGTGCGAAGGGAGAGAAAGCTTGGGAAAGGTCAGGATGGCTAGGAGAGGTCCCAGAGGGTCCCTAGCATTAGTCCACAGAGGTCTACAACATTCGGATGCTCGGCAACCAAGTTTGCAGGCTTCTACAGGATGTCTGCAGGGGATCCTACAGGAAACTAAGGAATTCTACAGGAAGTCTGCTAACTTCTACAGGATGTGCTGTAAGTGGAAGTTTTGGGTGATGGTGAAGGGATGGAATGGTTTGGGTGGATAGGTGAGGTGGAGATGGAACTTGTGATGACTCAGGGGCAGAGAAATAGGACAGAGAATGAGTGCACGAAGTTGGTTGGTGGATAGAAGGATGGCAGCAACGAAAGGTCAAAAAGATGAAGCTACGTGGCAATGGATGAGTTGGAGGGTAAACGAGCTGGACAGAGGCCGAGTAGGTGGCTTGAGGAGAGGTCAAGAAGAAGAAGAAGGAAGTGGAATGATATGGAGCAGTGTAAATGAAACAAATGACTTATGTCTTGCACCAAAAACGAGAATTCATTAACCTATGATACCTATGCCATTAAACCTATGAACAGCAATGTAAATTGTGAAGGAAACTCGTGCATGGAAGTGGAATGAAGGAGTAATGCTCGGAATCAGAGTGCATGGATGGATCTACGATTAAGGTAACTGTGTTGCAGCTTGCATGGAAGTAAATGACTGCGTTTCTTTTTGGTGGTTGATATGGACTGCACCCCAATCCCTAAACAGAGATGGCAGTGATCTCTAACAACCTTTTTCTTGGAGCTCCTGTGTATTACAAACCTCCTATCGAATCTAAGCAGCTGAAAGCAAAGTAACCATAAGCTAATCCTACTCAATCACACGAAAACTAAATCAGCAGACTGTAAATTCGAATTGCATGTCAAAGTAAAGAAACAAAGTGCTGGAACGAAAGGCAAATAACACTACAAGAAGAGGAGATCTATTGCTCTCAGGTTGGGCCCTAACCTGAGAGCTATAGCTCCCTTAAAAACTCAGAATTAGATCCAAATCTGCTTGCCTTTATTCATAATCAAAAGTCTGATATCATGCCAAAACTGGCTTACAAAATAACAAAAACCGAGTTGTAACTCATGCTCAGAGATTACAATAGTAATTCCAAAATTCAAAAAGCTTCTAACAAAGGTTACGGCCTCCATATTTATACAAAATGAGGATCAAGCTGGCTGCCTTCATTCGTGGAGCTTGGCTGTCTAACTGAAAGTCAAACTGCTGTAAAACTGTTGATCCTGTAGAACGTGTTGGCTGCCTTTGAGCTCGGTGGGGAGAGTTGTTAGAGCTCGGAGTTAAGGTGAAAAGCACGAGGGAAGTCATTTAAAGCCGTAGACAACCTCCCTATAAACATGCAATGCCACCTTTGCTGTCTCCTTGTCTCCTTTTGCGTGGTCTTTTGCTCTCTTTAATGCCAAGAACCTGAAATCATCATGTATTAGTCACATAGATATAATGCCTGCCCTTCTTCCTACAAACAACACGAATATACTAAGAAATGAATGCATAAGTGGTAAAAGATGAATGGTTGAACAAGGTAAGTAGGCCAATATGAGCCCAAATTGTACCAAAAATTGGGGCTTATCAGCGATCAAACGGATTCCAAATCCCTTTAGAATGTGGCTTAATTCCGTGTTGATTCCGCTTCTTTCCATCGGGCACAATCTCAGCCATCCGATCTGGGCCCTCCGGTTCTGACGCCATACACACGTTTCCATCGGTTGACTTGCTCGACCAATAGTGCGTGATCAATGGCAGTTTTCTCTCACCTACGCCTGCCACGCATCGATCAATGTATGGAATCGCTCCGCTCCTGTCCAAAACCTCTTACCGTTCAAGGGTACCTCGATCAAAACCGCCAGTTTCCCGAGTGCAGGTCCCGCCTTTGTACTTTAGCGCTTTTACCTTTTCCCGCTTGCGGTCCTCCAGTTCCCCACACGATTGGGTGCTCGGGCTTTCCCATTTTGGCCCTGTTCACTTAGAAGCACTAATTGCGCATAAAAAACCTCGCCCTTTTTCCATTTCATGGCTCCCAGGGCCTACTTTGGCCCCCTTTGCGGCCTCCATGGGCCTCAGTCAGCGCTTTGACCGAAGTCCTTGTCATTCCACGTCAGATGCCATGGCCACTGGTTCAGGGTGTTTTTGATACTGTTTTGGATTTCATTAGAGATTTGTTCGACCTGATCAAGGATAATTTTAGGGGCGAATGTTCGCCCTTTGGCGAAATTAAGGGGTTTTAAATTTTTAGTGGGCGAATATTTTGTATCATAGTACATTTTTACAAATCACCTCAAATAGCCCACCTTATTTTAAAGGAGAGGGTAAAAAAGGTAAATTTAGCCCTTGAAATTAGGACTTACAACCTTCCATTCGCCCATTTTCAAGAATAGGTTTTATTTAAGTGAATCCATTCACCCATTTTCAAGAATAGGTTTTATTTAAGTGAATCCTGTGGGCCAAATACCATATTTATAAAAGAGGTATGGTAAATTAATAAAAATATAAATAAATGAGAGGTATGGTAAATAAATAAAATATTTTTTATATTTACTCCATAAGTCACTTTATATACATGTAAGGGTGTAAACAAATAAAAATATAAGTAAAGTGGAGGTATGGTAAATAAATAAAAATATAAATAAACTAGACGTATCGTAAATAAATAAAATCTCTTTTTATATTTACTCCATAACCCTTGTTCTATTTATCAAGGCTCAAGAAAGAGGTTTTATTTAAGTGAATCCTATGGGCCAAATACCATATTTGTAAAAGAGGTATGGTAAATTAATAAAAATATAAATAAACGAGAGGTATGGTAAACAAATAAAACATTTTTTTATATTTACTCCATAAGTCGCGTTATATTTACGAACACTCAAAAAATGGGTTATATTTAGGTGAAACCTATGGCCAAAATACTATGGGACAAATACCATGGACTAGATTGTCATTAATACCATGCAAAAAACCATTATTAACCCTAATATTAGAATTAATAAAAATAAAAATGGCACATGGTATTGACCCATGGTATTCACCAAAATGGCACATGGTATTGACCCATGGTATTCACCTGGAATGTAGCCTATTTAAATGGGGGAATTAAACCAGCATGTAGCCTATGCTAAGATTCACTATGACTTTACAAAGTTTTATTATTTAGTGAAATACTCACCAAGATCTTACAAGATTTTATAATTGAGTAAAATATTTGCCATGCCTCGTGAGAGATTCGCCAAAAAATTATATATACATATTATATTATTGATAAAATCGCCTTCCATTTTTCCTATATACCATGGAGATTCGCCCATTTATTATATTTATAAATTTAGGGGGGCTTCTTAAAATTTTCCCTGGACCTGATTCAGTCATGGTTCTTGACAATGTTTCTATGGATCCAATTCGGATCATTCCTCCACCTCTACCTCCACATTATATGTTCACTAATGTGAAGGAGAGTCAGTATGTATAACCACATGGACCAACAATTGAGGTAAACTTGTTTATTCCTAAGATTTCAACATTTTCCTAAATTAAGTTACTTAAATATGTTAATTAATTTGTAGATTAATTATAATGTGTCCTTGTTATTGTGTACATAGGTGTTAAAATTGGAAACTAGGGCCAAACTCCATGTGGGTCATCTTATTTATGGTCGGTGATATTTTTCTTGGATCCCTCTCATCGAGAGGTGCAGGATTGACCTAAATATCATCCGATTCTGATAAGTATTTATGAAGATATGAATTTATTTTGATTATGGACAAATTGTCAAATCGGCCAGCGACTTATGTAGGTTTAGAAGCCCAACAATCATGTCTATTCAACCTCTACGTTTCAGTATAAATAGAAGAGGACTTGAAGTCATTTGTCACACACACACTCACTCTTGTGATCTCACTTCATCCTGTTTTGGGTTTGATGAAGATGAGAGCTAGAGGGAGTGCCCTAGGGTATACGTTGCTAGAACTGTCGAACTACCAGAAAAGCTAGAAAAGTTGGAAAATCCGAAACTGTGGGAAAAGCCAGAACTGCCGGAAAAGCCGGAACTGTCAAAAAAGCTGGAACTGCCGGAACTGCTGGAACGGCCAGAAAAGCTAGAACTGCCAGAAAAGCTAGAACTGCGGGAACTACCGGAAAAGCCGGAAAGGCTAGAACTGCGGGAACTGCCGAAAAAGCCAGAAAATCCAGGAAAGTCAGAACTATCGGAAAAGCCAGAACTGTCGAAAAAGCCGGAACTACCAGAAAATCCAGAACTGCCGGAAAACTAGAACTGCTAGAAGCCAGAACTGCTGAAAAAGCAGGAACTACCAGAAAGCTGGAACTGTTAGAAAAGCTGGAACTGCTAGAAAAGCTGGAACTTCCGAAAAAGATGGAACTACCTGAAAAGCCGGAAAAGCAAGAATTGTCGGAACTTCTGGGAACTATCAAAACAACTGGAGCATCTGTCTCCAAAGGAGGGCAGCATGCAAGGGATAGCTAACTAACATTGGGACAATTGTATGGTACTTAGCAAAAAATACACCAAGCATGCAATATTACAGCTAGCATGCAAGGGATAGCTAGCATGCAACAACAAGCAAGTAAGGTGCAGCCAACATATAGGTCAGGATGGCAACATGGTGCAGCAATGGTACATAATGCAGTACAGTGATGGGTACAGTCATGATTAATGAAGCATGATGAGATGCAGCATAGTGATAATGGGTTCAACATGGTGCAGCATGGTGAGTTGCAGCATGATGAAGAAATGCAGCACAACGATAGGTGAAGGAGTCACCTTGGAGAATCAATTGATGCATCATGTCTTCAACTGATCTCAAGTATCATCTTCTTGGAGATGATCTACGCTCTTACCTAGATAAGTCAAAGTGTTGACTTCTATTGTAAACATACTATCTCTCTCTCTCTGCTAAACTATTGAAGAACATATAAGAAGAATTGATTAAGGGTTTCCCCACATTAGGATTTGTCCCTGGCTAGCACCACATCTTGTGTCCTCTTGTCTTAGCTTGTCTTCTGCGATTTATGTTTATTTTCTATCTGCATTTTACTTTAATGCTGATGTGATTTGTGATCCAAAAAAGATATGGAGCTAACTGTGAAAATTGAAATAAATTGCTCTAAGCATAGAACAGACCTAAAGTTAACAATAGGCCCATATGCAGAGTGATGTTGATGCCACTATTATGTGGATACATGAGTGGGATGTTGGGTATACAGGCACTAATGATGCAAGTCCATCGATGCAAGCCCCAGTCATCAAGCCACGGGCAGGGGAGCACCAAACAAAGATTCATGATCACACCCCCATCTTATCAAAATTGCATTTGGACTCGATTGAGGTTAGTAGATTCATGTATATATGTTTACAATTAAAAATGTGATTCAATATCATCTATTTCCATAGTGTTTATTTTGTACAAATAATGATCTAATTAGTTTGAATTTGAATGCGTTATATTGCAGTACTAGCTTATCGACATTTACCATGCATGACAAAACTCACATAGGAGTTATGGTGGTATTTAGAGTGTCTTGTTTTGTATATTTTCAGGCTTGTCTCATCGGGAATATTCACATGTGTAATACAGACTTTGTATATTTTCATACATGGACAGTTTATGGATGTACATCATGGACATTATTTTAGTTTATGGATTCTTATTATTTTGGTTTATGGATGTTCATGTGATATTTGTAATTTGTATATATTTTCATATGGATAGTTTATTGATACATGTATTCACTATTTCAGTTTATGGATTTGTATTAATCTTGTTTATGGATGCTCATTACTTTTTGAAGTTTAAATGGATATGTTAAAACTATTTCGCCAATTTAATAATTTTACTATATACTATAACTTTTATTAGTAAAATATATGTTCAATTTTGATTTCCAGTTTCATAGACTAAGAAAATAAGTACAATCTTAAAATTTATGATACAAGTCACGTTGATACTTAAAATGAACTAAAATATATCATGTATCAATTTAATATTGAACATGGAAATAATTCCAATCATGCTTCATATTGGCTTGTAGAAAATGTCTTTTAGTGCAATCAACATTTATGTCATTACAATTCGATTTTAAAAATAAATTATTTGAATTATAAAGTCATTCGTATTATATATATATATATAAGAAAAAATTTGTGACCCACCCATATACTACAATGCATGGAAAACCTTTTTAAGTATTTCAATCCATTTATGATTGGAATGTTTTATTCAATTTTAATATTAAAAGATGTCATGTAAACAACAAATAGGTTTTATTCAACATTATTTATTTGAGATTATCTACAAGAGATTAAACATAACATGATATAAGTCAATCATATTGAAATTTAATATATAGGTAAAACAACAATAAATGGCAACATTTCTATAATTTTATATAATGTTACCAACTTTCCTAAATTTACAAATAGCTATCCAAGTATTTCAATCAATTCCTTATGATGGAAACTTAAGTTTTATTCAATTTTTAAAAACACAAATATGATTGAAATAAGTTATATGTTCAATTTTAAAAGATGTGGAGATGTAAAAGTTACAAATACAAGTTTTATTGATTTTATTTTGTTTGAGGTTATCTACAAAAGCTTAGTCATAATGCACATCGTCAATATTTTTTTGTGCTTACATTGAAATCAATGCATAATGTTAAACTAATTACTTTGAAATTAATGTACACCATATATCTAGTTACATCATTTATCAGAAATCAACATATTTGCTGAAATCAATGCATATAATGCAAGCAATCAAATAGGATGAGAAATCAACATCTACACTAAAACCAATGCATCTAGTGCAAACAATCAAATAGGATTAGAGATCAACATCTACACTTAAATTAATACATTTAGTACTAGCAATCAAATAGGAAATTAGGAATCAACATCTACACTAAAATAACTGCATCTAATGCAAGCTCAATCAAACAAGATTATAAATTAACATCTTTAATGAAATGAATGCATTTAATGCAAGCAATGAAATAGAATTAGAAATCAACATCTACACAAAAATCAATGTATATAATTTGCAAGAAATCAAATAGGATTATAATTCAACATATGTACATTGAAATCAAATCATCTAATGAAAGAAATCTTTTTCTCTTTCTCTCCCCCTCCATCTATATTGATCTCCCCATCCATCTATACTGATCTCTCCCTCCATTTCTCCTTCTTTGTCTCTCTATCTCACCCCTCATAAACGCACACTCTCTCTCACTTCATATCTATCTATATCTCCCTCCCTCCCTCTATCTCTCTCTTCTTCCCTCTCTTACCCTTCCATCTATATCTCAATCTCCCTATAACAATGTAAACTTTGAAACGAGAACTATAAACTCAAAACAGGAACTCTGGCCAAAAAACCCTGAAAAAACATCAAAAACAGTGCTAAAAATGAAAAGTGTGTATACTGGAACGATGATTTTATTTTTTAGGGGTCAATTTTGAACATGTTTTAAAAATGACAGTGACTATGAAATTTTCATGCAAAATATAGCTTAAAAACGAAAATATGATACTGGAACAATGACTTTTTTTTTAGGGTCAATTATCAAAAATTTTAAAAAATGCTAGTAAAACCAAATTTTTATGTTCCAAACAAAGTCGTTTATGAAGAAAAAACACATTAATGTTTTTGGTAGGATATCATTTTTCTTTCCTAAGTATAAATTCAACATGTTTTCAACCATAACATGCTAGATACAAAAGAAAAATGATTCCAGGAATTGCCCAGCCACCAGCCAGGTGGACGGGCGGGCCGCTGGGGTGGCGCCAGCCCAGCCACGCCACCCCAGCGGCCAGCCTGCCCACCCGGTTGGTGGCTGGGCAATTCCGGGAATCGACCAACCACTAGCTGGGCGGGCGGGCAGGCCGTCGGGGTGGCACGGCTCGTGACTGGGTGATTCCCGAAATCCCCCAGCCACCAGCCGGGCAGGCTGGCGGGCAGTCGGTGTGGCGACAGCCCAGGCCGCGCCACCTGTGGAGCGATAAAAAGGTGTCTTGTGAACTCCTAATTACCTCACATTAATTATCAACCCAGGGACGACTTTTTATTTCAAGAGTGTACTCTGTCTGAGGCGGCTATTTACTGAAGAGTAATGTTTTGCAGTATAGTGCTTAAAACCCAAAAGTAAATGAATGCTTGAAACAAAATCTAATTGGAACAGCAAGAAACTGAAATGTTCTAAACTAAATCATTCATTCAAACAACCATCAATCGAGGATATAGTAGCAATAACTCAGTCCTCTAGAAATTGATGTAAAAGGAATTAGAGCATGGACCATGGATCAGGGAGCGTGGTAGCAATTGCTGAGGCTCACGACAGCCTTGGACCTTCTCTCACACCAAAACAATAAATGCAAGTAAAAGGAATGGCAAAAAGCCGCATGAAACGAAATGGACAACAGTAAATGAAACAGCAATTAAAAGAACTAAATCTCGCGAGTTAGAACTGAACTCTCATTCCGCAATCAAATAACAATCGGCAAAAGCAATTCCAATGATCTTTACTTTACGAAAAGATATTTACAAATGAATTATGGAACAGCAGTTCATTATAAAACAGGAACGTCAATCATATATACATTCAACGCACTAATGGAACAACAATCCTCAACCGTATGTACACATTCTCTACTACTACAACAATCTGAGAGTAATGGATGATATGACTATGTTTTTGAACGAAGTAATATTGCTTTCAAGTCTTACAAATACTATTTCACATGGATCTGATAACAATAACATTCATACCAACATTCCGCTACAGAAATAGCTGAAAGATGCAATTCGAATAAATGCAGAGACATGAGATAAAGAACTCATTCAGATATCAGTTATAACGAAGCATAGCATATCACATAAAAGATGTATCAGATTACTACGTAATAAAGATAAACAATCCACACGCAGATCACCGTATAATGATACAAAGGCAAGTGTCCTTCGGAGCCGGGCCCTTGGCTGCCAATGGAACACTGCCTTAAGTTACTCCAGATGCAGCGACGGAATGAACACCAAGTCTTCTATATTAATCGCATCTACAAAAGTATAACAAAATCAGGTCTCAATGAGACTCAACGATCAGAGTTTATTCTGAAACTGTAAAATTACAAAAACAATCCTCTCTCCTCTGATCTTTGGTTTCATTTAAATATAGAAGGATCAGAGCATAGATAATTACAATCATGATTTGTTTTACAAATTTGGGTTGATTCTAACCAGATGATCAACAAGAAAATATATTCCCTCTCATCTCTTCAACAAAAGCAAGACGAATTTGGGTTGGCAGCTGAGATTTGGAGGACGGCCGTAATTGCAAATCTAAGAAAATCGTGCTCAAAGAACCCTGCGTTTCTCCCTGTACAAGACGAATTTGGACAAACCATTCTTTACTAAAGTTAATTGGGCCCGTTCTGGACAAAACCCATGTTCCGGATTTTCCAAATTCGTCTTCATTTGCTCAGAATCTCAACCGCAAAACTGTCACTCCTTCAACCAGCAAATTTCTGAGTTGGCAGATTTAAAAATCAAATCTTCAATCTAGAAATTACCTTGGAGGCTAAAAATGGTAAATAATGTTACAACCAACTTATTAGAACTATCATTGGTAAAATAATGCATAATAATCAATTTATTAGAAATAAAGGAGAATAAATAATGTAAGAGCATAAATCATCATAAAATGGATTTATATAATAAATTATAATAAATGACATGATGAAGAATGGTAGAAATGGGTGGAATAAATGTTCACAAGTGACAATAACAATAGCATATTAACGACCCAACATACCCCCACACTCAATATGTTGCATGTCCTCATGCAACGAAAACTGAATATATTGCATGTCCTCATGCAACCAAAAGACAAAAACCATGTGTTAACCAAGCAATAAAAATTTGAGAATAAATGAATGCTTCCTTAATTAATGAATATTCAATTTTAGCAATCTCGATGAAGGCATAACAATTTTTACATTGACATTCAACTATATGTATATATGAAGTTGCAACAAAATATGATATAAGTAACAGCAAACTTCATTAACCATTTTCTCAAAAACTACACCCAGCTTTTGTTGAAATTGTTGCAAGTAGATTTGTAATATATGAAGGCCTTTATGATCCAAAAATCAGATCGTTTTGATGCATGGATCATGGGATATAAACAAAATGGTTGTAGGTGAGAGTGCATGATTTCCAAAATTTTTATGAACCAATTTATCTTGAAATTATCTAGGTATGTGTATTTTAATAGTATGTTTGTGTTTCCTAGAGATCACACGAATTGAGTTCATAGTTTTAAAAATATGTGGAAATCAAAAAATGAAATTGTATGCCTTAAATAAGGAAGAAAGTAGAAAATATCCATCATGTATAGCAATTCCTCCCCCTCTCTGAAAAATTAGCATGTCCTCATGCGATGCTAGAAAACAAATAGAGGTGGTTGCTACCAGCTGTTGAATTCTATGCTTGGTGTAAAACAACATGGAATAAGGGAGGTGTTGAGAGTGAATAAGAATAGCAATGGATGATAAAGAATATGAATGACGTGGTTATAAGAAAGAAATGAATAAAAGGAACACTCCCCCACACTCGAAAATGATATGCTGCTGAAAAAGGGGAAGTGGTAAAGATGTGGAATGAAAGATGACAAATAATGCTCAAAATAGATTTTCATTAAATTCTCCTAAATTCATAATAAATTAGAAAACTATGCGATTTTACCTCAAGTTTTACCTCCAAAAAATGTGGAATGACATATATGGACTGGCAGTTGTTGAAGCTGATGTAGACAGAGTTGGTGCTGAAAGTGATGCAAAAGGTGGAATCCAGGGAAGCACATCATGTCTGAAGAATTGTTCACGTTCGCGAGCCTCTACTGTGAAGTGCAATAGTGTGGTCATGCTACGAATAGAATTCTGCCCATACTTTTTGTTCGCCTGTAAACAAAGCACTATTTTGCATACAATGTTCTTGAATCCATAGTGTTAGCTTTGAATAGCAACAGATAAAATGCATGCAAAATTTCAATGAGAAAAACTTATGTATACATGCAATACTAATATGTTGTCAAATCAACAAGGTATGGCAAAGTGTAGTAATCATATCGCATGCAATTCCATAATGCATACATTCCCCCCCTCCAATTGGAAAATGGGTTCCATAACCATAAAGCATATGAAAGGGGTGGTGTTGATGGCAAGGCAAGGGAGTGAACAATACAATAGTAAATGAAGCAGAGTACACTTATCAATGATAGGACGGTGAAAATTATGGTTATTTTGAGAGCAAAGTGTGTAAAGATAGTTATGAATAAGAGATAGGATGCTTTGGAGTGATGATAGTTTATGCAAAACGAAAAAGGACAACAATATGCTAAAAAGATGCTTTGCTGACGGTATTCTAGCTGAAAATGATGTGATTGATCATAAAACAATTTCTCATGCATAAAGGTTCAAACAGGGAAAAAGTTAAGGAAATAACTTCTCTGATAAAAAGAAAATAAGAAAAGGGTATTATAATAATAATTGACGAAAAGATATAACTTCAATACCATAAGCAGAGCCGCTGCTGCCAGCAGGCGTCCCTAGCCTCGGCAGAGTTGCTTTTTAACCCATATGAGCCAGGATCCTCAATTTATAAATGGAGAGTTTTGGTGCTGTTCTACAGAAGAGATCAGTGTGCTGGCGTGGTAACCAGATAACCACACTGCCATTCACTAGGAGGTAGCAAAAGTGATCAGGCCGGCTCGTGATGAGACCTCCTGTTCCAAGGATAATTTGGCTATCCAATGGATCATAACCCTGGTGTGGTGGCCATAATGGGAATGTCACTTTGTTACAGCCTTATGAACATGGTAGGTTGGCTCGTAATGAGACCCCCTATCCTCCATCTGCGAACAAAATTTTGTTGTTATTACACATTTTTATGATAAAAAGAGGGAGGCTCAGTACTCCTTAAGAGCAGGGATGGCGGAAGAAGTTGAACATGTCAATATATAAAAAAAATATACCCATAATCTCATTTATTACAGACAGAGAAGATTGTAACCAGGAAGGGTGGAACCAGCATGGTATTAAGATGATCAATCAGTATCATGTACAGCAGAAAACAATGCAGTAAAGTAATATATAAATAATTGTGTCCCTTTTTGAAAAGAATCTAACATCAAGGAGCTGTCATGTTAAAGATCATAACGTGAATGATATTAACATGCTTCAATAGAATCCATAATTCTTGTCCTCATAAAAGTAGTGTACTTCATGCCATGAAAGAGAATCAAGAAAATGTGGTTGAGATGAACTATGAATAATCACACAAAAGAAAGGAAGGGTTGCTCTCAAAAATACTCTCAAAGTGTTGCTTTTTTTTTTTTTAAGGAACAGCAAAAACACTCAAAAAGAAAGTGGTGTTCTGTGTAGGGAACAACAAAGAAAATGCATACCAAAAAAAAGCAAAAATACACACAAAAACGCGAAACTGCTGTTCATTTTGAAAAAGGAACAGCAAAAACACGCACTGTTGTTCCTTTTGAAAAAAAGGAACAGCAAAAACTCAAACTGTTGTTCCTTTTGAAAAAGGAACAACAAAAACTCAAACTGCTGTTCCTTTTGAAAAAGGAACAGCAAAAACACGCACTGCTGTTCCTTTTGAAAAAAGGAACAGCAAAAACACGCACTGCTGGAACAGCAAAAACTCAAACTGCTGTTCCTTTTGAAAAAGGAACAGCAAAAACACGCACTGTTGTTCCTTTTGAAAAATGGAACAGCAAAACTCAAACTGCTGTTCATTTTTCAAAAGGAACAGCAAAAACACGCACTGGTGTTCCTTTTGAAAAAAGGAACAGCAAAACTCAAACTGCTGTTCCTTTTGAAAAGGAACAGCAAAAACACGCACTGATGTTCCTTTTGAAAAAAAGGAACAACAAAAACTCAAACTGTTGTTCCTTTTGAAAAAGGAACAGCAAAAACACGAACTGTTGTTCCTTTTGAAAAAAGGAACAGCAAAAACACACACTGTTGTTCCTTTGATGTTCCTTTTTCAAAAGGAACAGCAAAAACACACACTACTGTTCCTTTTGAAAAAAAGGAACAGCAAAAACTCAAACTGCTGTTCCTTTTGAAAAAGGAACAGCAAAAACACGAACTGTTGTTCTTTTTTCAAAAGGAACAGCAAAAACTCAAACTGTTGTTCCTTTTGAAAAAGGAACAGCAAAAACACGAACTGCTGTTCCTTTTGAAAAAGGAACAGCAAAAACACGCACTGCTGTTCCTTTTGAAAAATGAACAAAAAAAACTCAAACTGTTGTTCCTTTTGAAAAAATAAACAGCAAAAACACACCAAATGCTGTTCCTTTTGGAAAAAGGAACAGCAAAAACACAAACCAACGTGAAAGTGCAGAAGTGTTGTTCCATTTCGAAAAGGAACAGCAGCTGTTCCATTTCGAAAAGGAACGGCAAAATACAAACCCATAAAATGCAAACACGCAAAGAATGAATTAGTTGTTCACTGCATTGATGCTGTTTGAATGAAGCAACACCTGAAACACAAAATATAAAAGAAATTAGAAAAGAAACAACATTTTATTTAAAAAAACAATATGTAAATTAAGTTACAACAGCTATGATATTATGTAAAAAAATGATCTTTTTGAAAAGTGTTTTGGCAGCAGTGACAAGACATGAATCTTGAAATTGAAATCAATTCTTCATTTGTTCTATTATGAATCCGTTGGGTAATGATTTGGATAAGATTCATTTGTTTTATAAAAATTTCTTTGAAAAATCACTCGTCCATAAATTGACCTTCTTTATTTTCCCAAGACTTGCAAAAAACGAGTATCTACCTGCAATAAAGCATTAAATCATGAAGAAAGAGAGGTGTACGGGCTCCCTTAATCCAAGAATTATGCAAAAAAACAACAAGTAGTTATTCTGTATAACAAATCCATAGAGAAAATAACAAAGTAAAATTTATTTGTTACCTGCGGGAGAGCAGTGGTCGACCATACTAACCAGCAGTGTTTTAATCACAACTTCTTTTTTTTTCGTCCAAATTGAGTGATTCCAAAGCCAAATGAGAGCTAATTCAAAGGTGTATCTCCAATAGAAACAGGTTTTAAAAACTCAATGATATGATATGTCAAATTTGTTTAGAACAACCTGCATAATAGAGTCATTTTCGATTACCCGGCTTAGACCAACAGTTGATATTTCAAGCATAACTTTTTCGTTTGATGTCGGATTCGAATGATTCAAATTGGAAATGAAAATAGATTCATTTATTGATCTCCAATAGAAACAGGTTTTGAAGACAAGAAGAATTGATAGGTCAAATACTTTAAGGAACAGCTGGAAAGACATAGTTTTAAGAGTGCTGATTTACGATAGACAGTCAGTATTTTGATCATAACTTCCCCATACGATATCGAAAATGAGTGATTCCAATTGCATTATAAACTAGATTCATAGGGGAATCCACCATAAAACAGGTTTTAAAAATTCATTCATTTAGGCCTCCAAAAACTGACTGTCCCAACTCTGTTCCTGAGCTGCCCGCTAGACATCCGGTGAATGTTTTGGCTCTAACTTTTTCGTTTCAAATCCAAACTGAGTGATTCAAATTGGATTGGAAAGTAGACATCAAGGGCTACTTAGGATAGAAACAGGTTTTAAAAATATTCACTTTTGGTCCCTCAAAACATGACTGTCCCGACTGTTTTTCCAGAAAGTTCATCAAGCCCGCAAGCCAAAAAATGAAATTCAAGCATTTTTTCAAATTGGTGATAAAAATGAAAATGAGTGTTTGTAGAACTTATTATTTCCATTATGATTCATCTACATACACAAATTATAAAAAAATTATCACCAATGTTGATTTGCATAGCATGTTGCAACAAAAACCCTAGTTTTACATGGAAAAACAAAATGCATTTATTTATTCCCTTATTTATTTTATTTTATACCCTAACCTATTTTGATTTGAAAAATGAATATAACTACGTATATGAGTACTTCCAGTGAAGCCATTTTCGAAATAAGGCTTTATGTATACACATACCCAAATTTGAAAAATGCATATTAATGAAAATTAGGGTATAAGAAGCCATCTTCCCTTGAAAAAATGATATCAAAAATTGTTGAAGCATGGAGTGATGTTGCAAACAAATGATGGAGTGAAACCAATCTTCAATGTATCCTTTACTTTTTTGATCTTGCATAACCATCATATCATGAAGTTCTTGGGCTTTTAAAATAGCTTGTTGATGCATAGTAAAAGAAACCTCATTTTCTTCCATAGCTTCTACAATTTTTGCATTTGAAACATTCTGAATCTCATTGTAGGTTTTCTCTAATAACACATGTGAGATAGAATGGGTGGGAAGGGCGGCTAAATTTGCCAGCTCAACATTGTAAGCATGTTGTACTGGTTTATTATGGTGAGGGTGTGGAATTAGTTGAGCAAGAAAATGTGTATGGAATGGAGCATTTTGATGATGTGGCTGATTGGGTTGTGTGAATGGTTTTGATGGGCAAGCAAGGTGTTGTGAAAGAGCTGGTGGAGAATATGGAGAATGTGCTTGTGCTACAAGATGAGGGAGAGTAGTCATGCCATCATAAGATGAACCATGCCCAACTTGTAAACAAGATAGGTGGTTATATTGAAATTGACATGGCTGCCCTAACACATTAGTATTGCATAATGGATAATGCAAGTATGACAATGGAGAAAAAGTGTTTTGAACCATACCTGTAGGCCTTGTTGCAGCTTTCTTACCTCTTTGATATGCTACTTCCATCCTAGATAAGGAAGAGTGAATATCTATGAGATGCTCCTTTCGGTCATGAGAACAAAACATTTCATCAAATTCTTCATTTTTATGAACCTGCAAAACATCCAATTTTTCATTTAGAGAGCTAATAAAATCAACTTTAAAATTTTCAAATAAAACATTGATTTCAGTTCTTATGTCTCCTATTCTTGTAGCTGATTTGGAGAACAAAGAAAAAACATCTCTAGAATTCTTACCAGCCTTGGAGATTCCTCTTGAATACCTTATGCACAACTCACAAACATCATCATATGATAACTGAAAAACATCACCTTTTCCTATCAGATTTAAGATTTCTAAACATTCATCTTTGATTCCTTTAAGAAGGAGTGTTTTTAAGATCTCTTTCTCCAAATGCTTATATTTTGATTTTTGAAGGTTGTATTGAAATCGATCTACATAGTCCTCCAAACTTTCATCTTTCCCTTGTATCATATAGAAAATATCTTCATTGCCTTTGCAATAGTCTTGGTACTTCTTCAAGAATATGTTCTTCATGTCCTCCCATGATTGGATGCAATTCCCACCTAGGCTCATGAACCATCGGAGAGCTGCTCCTTTTAGAGTAAGAGGAAACACTTTCAATCTTTGATCATTAGTACAATAATCATATCCTCTACAAAGTATTTCAAACTCAAACAAAAATGTATGTGGATCTTCATTTGCTAAACCATGAAAATTTGGTAAAGATGGGGGAATTATGTGCATTTGTGTCACTCCTCCTAGATCTTTGATAGGAAATTCAAAAGTAGAAACGTGAGCCATTTCTTACCATAGCTTAAGATGTTCTTCATGTGTTTCTTCGAGGCTCCTTCTTCAAATGTTCCTGTCAATTGGTTAGTGAAATGGGTGGTGCTTACATCACCACTTGCGTGAGATCATGTAATTCATTTTTTTAAAATTTCTATCTTTTTCCTAATCATTCACACAAAAATTCAAACATCTATTTCTACCCTAGGTTCTTTAACAGTCCTGCTGGAAAGCGGACGGGGGAGCAGGGCTTTTACATGCTCCGTACGCAAGTTCTTACCTTCCGTTTTTAAGATCCAACTCTTCCCTAGCAGGCACTCATCAGATCCACACTACTCTTTAGAAATGGCTACACTCTCCCCGGCAACGGCGCCAAAATGTGGAGCGATAAAAAGGTGTCTTGTGAACTCCTAATTACCTCACATTAATTATCAACCCAGGGACGAATTTTTATTTCAAGAGTGTACTCTGTCTGAGGCGGATATTTACTGAAGAGTAATGTTTTGCAGTATAGTGCTTAAAACCCAAAAGTAAATGAATGCTTGAAACAAAATCTAATTAGAACAGCAAGAAACTAAAATGTTCTAAACTAAATCATTCATTCAAACAACCATCAATCGAGGATATAGTAGCAATAACTCAGTCCTCTAGAAATTGATGCAAAAGGAATTAGAGCATGGACCATGGATCAGGGAGCGTGGTAGCAATTGCTGAGGCTCACGACAACCTTGGACCTTCTCTCATACCAAAACAATAAATGCAAGTAAAAGGAATGGTAAAAAGCAGCATGAAACGAAATGGACAACAGTAAATGAAACAGCAATTAAAAGAACTAAATCTCGCGAGTTAGAACTGAACTCTCATTCCGCAATCAAATAACAATCGGCAAAAGCAATTCCAATGATCTTTACTTTACGAGAAGATATTTACAAATGAATTATGGAACAGCAGTTCATTATAAAACAGGAACGTCAATCATATATACATTCAACGCACTAATGGAACAGCAATCCTCAACCGTATGTACACATTCTCTACTACTATAGCAATCTGAGAGTAATGGATGATATGACTATGTTTCTGAATGAAATAATATTGCTTTCAAGTCTTACAAATACTATTTCACATGGATCTGATAACAATAACATTCATACCAACATTCCGCTACAGAAATAGCTGAAAGATGCAATTCGAATAAATGCAGAGACATGAGATAAAGAACTCATTCAGATATCAGTTATAACGAAGCATAGCATATCACATAAAAGATGTATCAGATTACTACGTAATAAAGATAAACAATCCACATGCAGATCACCGTATAATGATACAAAGGCAAGTGTCCTTCGGAGCCGGGCCCTTGGCTGCCAATGGAACACTGCCTTAAGTTACTCCAGATGCAGCGACGGAATGAACACCAAGTCTTCTATATTAATCGCATCCACAAAAGTATAACAAAATCAGGTCTCAATGAGACTCAACGATCAAAGTTTATTCTGAAACTGTAAAATTACAAAAACAATCCTCTCTCCTCTGATCTTTGGTTTCATTTAAATAGAGAAGGATCAGAGCATAGATAATTACAATCATGATTTGTTTTACAAATTTGGGTTGATTCTAACCAGATGATCAACAAGAAAATATATTCCCTCTCATCTCTTCAACAAAAGCAAGACGAATTTGGGTTGGCAGCTGAGATTTGGAGGACGGCCGCAACTGCAAATATGAGAAAATCGTTCTCAAAGAACCCTGCGTTTCTCCCTGTACAAGATGAATTTGGGCAAACAATTCTTTACTAAAGTTAATTGGGCCTGTTCTGGACAAAACCCATGTTCCGGATTTTCCAAATTTGTCTTCATTTGCTCAGAGTCTCAACCGCAAAACTGTCACTCCTTCAACCAGCGAATTTCTGAGTTGGCAGATTTAAAAATCAAATCTTCAATCTGGAAGTTACCTTGGAGGCTAAAAATGGTAAATAATGTTACAACCAACTTATTAGAACTATCATTGGTAAAATAATGCATAATAATCAATTTATTAGAAATAAAGGAGAATAAGTAATGTAAGAGCATAAATCATCATAAAATGGATTTATATAATAAATGACATGATAAAGAATGGTAGAAATGGGTGGAATAAATGTTCACAAGTGACAATAACAATAGCATATTAACGACCCAACACCACCCAGGCGGCCCATGCGTCCAATGGCTGGGTGATTCCCGGAATCACCCATCCACTAGCCGGGCGAGCGGCTGGTGCCCGGGCAATTCCCGAAATCGCCAAGCCACCAGCCAGGTGGGCAAGCGGGCCGTCGGCGTGGCGCCAGCCTAAGCTGTGCCACCCCGGCGGCCTGCCCGCTCGCTCAGCTGGTGGTTGGGTGATTCCCGTAATCGCCCAGCCACTAGCCGGGCTGGCAGGCGGGCCACCAGGGTGGCGCCAGCCCAGGCCGGGCCACCCCAGCGGCCTGCCCACCCGCCTGGCTGGTGGCTGGGTGATTCACACCACCCCACCTGCCCGGCTGGTTGGTGGTTGGGTGATTTCGGGAATCGCTTAGGCACCAGCCGCTCGCGCCCGCCTAACTCGTGGCTGGGTGATTCCGGGAATCACCCAAGCGGCTGGAATCACCCAACCACCAGCAGCCCGCCCGGTTGGTGGTTGGGTGATTCCGGGAATCGCCCAGCCACGAGCAGGGCGGGCGGGCGGGCCACCGGGGTGGCACCAGCCCAGACTGCGCCACCTCGGCGACCCGCCCGCCCGCCTTGTTGGTGGCTGGGAGATTCCTTGTTCCCGATTGGTGCTTGGGTGATTCCCAGAATCACCCAGCCACCAGCCGGGCGGGCGGGCAGGCCGCCGGGGTGGCGCAGCCTAGGGTGGCACCACCCCGGTGGCCCACCCGCCCGCCCGGCTGGTGGCTTGGAGATTCCGGGCCGCCCCACCCGGCAGCCCGTCTGGCTGGTGGCTGGGTGATATCAGCCGGAATCACCCAGCCACCAGCAAGGCGGGCGGCTGGTGGCTGGTTGATTCCCGGAATCACTCAGCCACTAGCCGGGCGGGTGACTGGTGGCTGGTTGATTCCGGGAGTCACCCAGCCACCAGCCGGGCGGGCGGCTGTGCGGCTGGTGGCTGGTTGATTCCCGGAATCACCCAGCCACCAGCCGCCCGTAATCAACCAGCCACCAGCCGCCCGTAATCAACCAGCCACCAGCCGCCTGCCCGGCTAGTGGCTGGGTGATTCCGGGAATCAACCAGCGACCAGCCACCCGCCTGGTTGGTGGCTCCGCCCGGCTGGTGGCTGGGTGATTCCGAGAATCAAAGAGCCACCGCCCGCCCGATTGGCGGCTGGTTGATTCCGGGAATCAACCAGCCACCGGCCGACCGATCGGCCGGTGGCTGGTTGATTCCCGTTGATTCCGGGAATCAACTAGCCACCAGCTGGCCGCCCGGCTTGTGGCTGATTGATTCTGGGAATTAACCAGCCGCCAGCCGGGTGGCGCGACCGGTTGGTGGCTGGTTGATTCCGGGAATCAACTAGCCATCGACCGCGTGGCCGGTTGGTGGCTGGTTGATTCCGAGAATCAACTAGCCACCAGCTGGGTATAGCCACCAGCCGGGCGGGCGACTGGTGGCTGGTTGATTCCGGGAATCAACCAGCCACCGGCCGGGCGGGGGAATCAATCAGCCGCCCGGTTAGTGGCTGGCTGATTCCGGGAATCAACTAGCCACCAGGTGGCCGCCCGGCTGGTTGCTGGTTGATTCCGGGAATCAACCAGCCGCCTGGTGGCTTGTTGATTGCCGGAATCAACCAGCCACCAGCCGCTTGCCCGGCCGGTGGCTAGTTGATTCCGGCAATCAACCAGCCATCAGCCGCCTGCCCGGCCGGTGGCTGATTGATTCCGGGAATCACTCAGCCACTCGCCGCCTGCCCGGCATCAACCAGCCACCGGCCACTCCCCTGGCTGGTGGCTGGTTGATTCCCGGAATCAACCAGCCACCAACCGGTTGCCCGGTTGGTGGCTGGTTGATTCCGGGATTCAACCAGCCACCAGCTGGCCGCCCGGCTAGTGGCAGGTTGATTCCGGGAATCAACCAGCCACCAGCCGGGTGGGCGGCTAGTGGCTGGTTGATTCCCGGAATCAACCAGCCACCAGCCGCCCACCCGGTTGGTTGATTCCGGGAATCAATCAGGCACCAGCCGCCCGCCCGGCTGGTGGGCTGGTTGATTCCCGGAATCAACCTGCCACTGGCTGGGCGGACATCTGGTGGTTAGCTGATTCCCGGAATCAACCAGCCACTAACCGGTCTAACCAAGGGACCGGTTGGTGGCCGGTTGGTGGTTGGTTGATTCCGGGAATCAACCAGCGACCAGCTGGGTAGAGCCACCAGCCGGGCAGAGCCACCAGCCGGGCGGGCGGCTGGTGGCTGGTTGATTCTGGGAATCAACCAACCACCAGATGGCCTCCCGGCCGGTGGCTGGATGATTCCGGGAATCAACTAGCCACCAGCCACCCGCCCGGCCGCTGGCTGGTTGATTCCCGGAATCATCCAGCCGGGCAGGGGAATCAATCAGTCGCCCGGTTGGTGGCTGGTTGATTCCGGGCGGGTGCCGCTGGCTGGTTGATTCCCGGAATCATCCAGCCGGGCAGGGGAATCAATCAGTCGCCCGGTTGGTGGCTGGTTGATTCCCGGAATCAACCAGCCACCATCTGGCCACCCGACTGGTGCCTGGTTGATTCCGGGAATCAACCTGTCACTAGCCGGGCGGAGCCACCAGCTGGCCGGCCGGTGGCTGGTTGATTCCGGGAATCAAACGAGCCACCAACTGGCCGCCCGGCTGGTGGCTGGTTGATTCCGGGAATCAACGAGCCACCAGCCACCGGTTGGCTGGTGGCTCGTTGATTCCCGGAATCAACTAGCCACCAGCCGGGCGGCCATCTGGTGGCTCGTTGGTGGCTGGTTGATTCTGGGAATCAACAAGTCACCAGCTGGGCGGGTGGCTGGTTGATTCCGGAATCAACGAGCCACCAATTGGTGGTTGGTTGATTCCGGGAATCAATGAGCCACCCGCCTGGCCAATGGCTGGTGGCTCGTTGATTCCCAAAATCAACCAGCCACCAGCCACCGGCTTGGCGAGCGGCTGGTGGCTCGTTGATTCCAGGGATCAACCAGCCACCAGGTGGGCGGCCAGCTGGTGGCTCGTTGATTCCTGGAATCAACCAGCCACCATCCACCTGCCCGGTTGGTGGCTGGTTGATTCTGGGAATCAACCAGCCATTCCGGGAATTAACCAGCCATCAACCAGCCACCAACTGATCATCCGATTGGTGGTTGGTTGATTTCGGGATTCAACTAGCCACCAGCTGGCCGCCCGGCTAGTGGCAGGTTGATTTCGGGAATCAACCAGCAACCAGCTGGCTGCCCCGCCGGTGGCTGGTTGATTCTGGGAATCAACCAACCACTAGTTGGTCGCCCGGCTAGTGGAAGGTTGATTCCCGGCCGCCCGCCCAGCTGGTGGCTGGTTGATTCCCGGAATCAACCCGCCGCTAGCCGGGTGACCAACTAGTGGTTCGTTGATTCCCGGAATCAACCAGCCTCCAACCGGACGACCGGTTGGTGGCTGGTTGATTCCGGGAATTAACCAGTTACCTGCGGGGCAGAGCCACCAGCCGAGCAGGCGGCTGGTTGATTCCGGCGGCTGGTTGATTCCCGGAATCAACCAGCCACCAGATGGTCGCCCGGCTGGTGGCTGTTTGATTCCCAGAATCATCGAGCCACCAGCCGCCCGCCCGGCCGGTAGCTGGTTGATTCCCGAATCAACCAGCCACCAGCCGCTCGCCCGGCCGGTGGCTGGTTGATTCCGGGAATCAACCAGCCACCAGCAGCCCGCCCAGCCGGTGGCTCATTGATTCTTGGAATCATCCAGCCACCAGCCGAGCGGGGGAATCAATCAGCCACCCGGTTGGTGGCTGGTTGATTCCGGGAATCAACCAGCCACCAGTTGGCTGCCCGGCTGGTGCCTAGTTGATTCCGGGAATCAACCAGCCACCAGCCGGGAGGGTGGCTGGTGGCTGGTTGATTCCGGGAATCAACCAGCCACCAGCCGCCCGCCCAACCGGTGGCTGGTTGATTCCAAGAATCACCCAACCACCAGCCGGGCGGGCGCTGGTGGCTCCGCTCGGCTGATGGCTGGGTGATTCCCGGAATCAACCAGCCACCGGCCGGGCGGGCGGCTGGTGGCTCGTTGATTCCCGAAATCAACCAACCACCAGCCGGGCAGCCAACTAGTGGCTCGTTGATTCCCGGAATCAACCAGCCACCCGCCCGGCTGGTGGCGGGAATTAACCAGCCACCAACCGGCGACCCGGTTGGTGGCTGGTTGATTCCGCGATTCAACCAGCCACCAGATGGCCGCCCAGCTAGTGGTAGGTTGATTCCGAGAATCAACCACCCACCAGCTGGCCGCCCACCTGGCTGGTGGCTGGGTGATTCCGGGAATCAACCAGCCACCAGCCGGGCAACCAGCCACCAGCCAGGCGGAGCCACCAGCCGGGTGGGCAGTTGGTGGCTAGTTGATTCCGGGAATCAACCAGCCACCAGCTGGCCGCCCGGCTGGTGGCTAGTTGATTCCGGGAATCAACTAGCCACCATCCGCCCACCGGCTGGTGGCTGGGTGATTCCACCTGCTCGGCGGGCAGCTGGTCGCTGGTTGATTCCCGGAATCAACCAGCCGCCGCCTGGCTTGGGTCTCCGCCCGACTAGTGGCTGGTTAATTCCCGGAATCAACCAAGCACCAGCTGGGCGGCCAGCTGGTAGCTGGTTGATTCCTGGAATCACCCAGCCACCAGCCGTGCGACCGGCTGGTGGCTAGTTGATTCCGGGATTCAACCAACCGGCAGTTGAGTGGCCAGCTGGTGGTGGTGGCTGGTTGATTCCCGAATAAACCAGCCATCAGCTGGCTGCCTAGCTGGTGGTTGGTTGATTCCCGGAATCACCCAGCTACCAGCCGGGCGGGCGGCTGGTCGCTGGTTGATTCCCGGAATCAACCAGCCACTAGCCGGCCACCGGGCTGGTGGCTGGTTGATTCCCGGAATTACCCAGCCACCAGCCAGGCGGCTGGTGGCTAGTTGATTCCGGGAATCAACCAACCACCAGCTGGCCGCCCGGCTGGTGGCTGGTTGATTCCCGGCTGGTTGGTGGCTGGTTGATTCCCGGAATCAACCAGTGGTCGGCTGGTGGCTGGTTGATTCCCGGAATCACCCAGCCACCAGTCGCCCGTCCTGCTGGTGGCTGGGTGATTCTAGGAATGAACCAGCCACCAGCCGCCCGCTCGGCTGGTGGGAATCACCCAGCCGCCCGCCCGGCTGGTGGCTGGTTGATTCCCGGAATCAAAAGCAAAAGGAGAGATAGTTAACATTTATCAAAAACCACAATTATTGATTAACTATCTTATAGACATTTGTCAGATGAAGGAGATTGGGTTCTGGATTTATTTTCTGGCTCAGGTAAGTTTTATTATATGGAATTGAATTTCAATATGTTATTTTTTAATTAATATGTCATTGTACTAATTTAGTTCATTATTTCTTTTGTGCTTGATAATTAGGTACAACGCTAGCATGTTGCCTTCAAAAAGGAAGAAATTGCATTGCAATTGAAAAAGATCCAGTACAGTGCAATTTCATTCAGCAAAGAATTAATGTTCTTCAATTTCTTCCAGATGCAATGCAAGAAATTGGGTTGAATAAAGGGGACTTTAGTGAATCACGTGTGGCAAAAAAGGCAAAGGAACCTGAACCACCATTACATAGAATGTTTGGAAAGACATACATTGGGAGATTCGCAGACATCAAAGACCCATTAGAAGAGGAAAGTGAGCAAAAGGAAACAGAAAATATTGTGGAAGAAGACAATGATGAAACTCTAGAGGACGAAGAGTTTGGATTACGTGACATTGTTGATTAAATTTAAGTTATGCTTGTAAATCAAGCTTTGCAATGTTTTGACTTTGACATTTTATGAGAATAATAAACACTCAATTAGGGTTGTTATACGTTCAATATTTGTAATATGTGATTTTCGCATTGATTTTTAAGTTAATCATTATTTTTTGAAAAAAAAAAAAAGTGATTATTATTTTTTTTTGACATGAAATTCATAAAAAAAGCTATTATTTAACTGTTTTTGGTTAAAATTATCGTATAAAAATTGTGATTTTGACATGTCAATTCTAGCAAAAAATTATCAAAACATGTAATTTTTTAGTTATATTTATGTTAAAAATGGTTATTTTTATGTCCATTGTTAAAAAATATTGTTTTTTAGAAACAATTATTTCATGTGGATTCAAAAATTAATTAAGGATGTATAAATATGTAGAATATCGAAAATTCTAAATATCGACCTCCTAATTTAAAAATGCAAAACAATAAAAACCTCACTAAAAAAAGGTTAAAATTAAAATAAAAAACAAGAAAATGTGAAGAAAATAGCCACTTCAAAAATGATCAAATTTACAAAATAATTATTTACATTTTATACATTAGAAAATTTAAAGCCAAAACACAGGTCTTTTAAAAAAAGGTGGTGACGTAGAATACTCGCTTTTTTAAATCAGCATGAAAATCACTACCATTCTAAAACGATTCTAAAACGTAATGTACATAAAAAATTAAAGTGCCAAAAAGTATGCTCTAAAAAAACATGTTCGTTCTGCATCACCCCTTTTCAAAATCAGGTCACTTTTTCGCTATCTTTACGAAACGGGTAATAGTATCAATTCCCGTTTCAAAGTTTACATTGTTCTATGTATCTCCTTCTCCATCTCTCTATATCACCCAACAAACATACACATTGTTTCTCCATATATATCTATATCTCCCTCCTTCTCCCTATCCCTCTCCCTCTCTCTTCCCCTTCTCTCTCTTTGTCTCCCCTTCTATCTCTCTTCCCTCATACTCTCCTATCTCCATCTCTCTCTATCTCTCGTGTCACTCCCTCTCTCTCTCCACCTTATGTCTTTATTCTTACCTCCCTCTCTCTCCCATTCCAACTCCATATCTCTCTCTCTCCCTCTCAAGTCCTATCTCTCTTCCTTTCTCTCCCACCTCCCTCTATCTCTCGCCCACGTCACTCACTCATTCTCTCTCTCTCTCTCTCGAGCTTTGTCCTGTAACTCTGTTGACTATCTCCCTCCCTCTCTCATTCTCTCTCCCCTTTCTCTCCATCTCTCCTTCTTTGTCTTTCTATCTCACCCCCAAACATACACACTCTCTCTCCATCTCTCCCTTGTCACTCTCTCTCTCTCTCTCTCTCACCTTTTTCTTTCTATATGTCTTGAACTTCTTCCTTCCCTATATTTTCCTCCAACTCCATCTCTCGAGCTCCCTCTATTTGTCAGAGCCTCTCTCCTCCTCTCTCTCTCTCCATCTGTGTGCCCTCATCTCTCTCTCTCTCTTACCCTTCTCTCCCACTCTCTCTCACTCTATATTTCAAAAAATTTAAAATATTTTGACAATTAAAATATTATGTTTAAATATTTCTTTTTTAAATTTTGATGTTGTACACAACAATTTTTTTTTATATATATAATACATATTTAAAATGCAAGATTTCAAATGTGCGTTGTACATTCACCTGGAGCAAAAATTATAATTTTCCATGGAAATATTATCTAAAATTTTCCAAAATATTAATGTTCTAGCTATCTCCATTAAAGATACATATAGTGCTTCATGTCTTCTAATTGAAATTGTTTAGGTTTTATTTCTTTAAAGGTAACATTAGGTTTTGATTACTTCAGGATTTTAAAAATATTATATATTTTATTATGTTCAATTTATAAAAAAAGCAGGTTAAAGAAAATTACATATATTGAGTCAGCTTGTATGACGCTTTTTCTGTTCATGGGAAACTCACTTTTTAACTCCTATGGTGTATATCAACCACATTTATTAATATGGTTGTGCTAGTAGATATTGTAATAAAATAAATTATATATTATATTAAAGTTAATAATATTATATTAATCCAAAATGAATAAATTTAATATTAAATTTAAAATATATTAATATTAAATTTTTATATTAATATCATTTCATCATTTAATTTAATAATAATAATATTTCAATATTAATATTAAATTTGAAAAATTGATGGAATTTGGGAGAATGCAAAGAGCGTGAGCAAGTAGGGTTTCGAGGGTCTCCACAACTCTGCTCTGACATCCCTACTAGAGTATAACCAAACGAAGGACAAAAAACTGACCTGCGACGCACTGCTGAGGGAATAATGAGTGGAATGGAAGGGGGGACAGATCCCCTCCTATAAGAACATTGCAGTAGGAGAATCAAGCCAACATGGATCAAATTGCAGAAATGGAGGAAGAGGGAAAGGAATACTAGTTTTTGGAGCCAAATGGCAAGTGGTTTTGGGAGGAAAATGCCTGCCAAGAGATACCAAAAAATCAAGATTCATTATACCGAAAGACAAACTGGAGGAATATCGAAAGTACATGAAGGACCATGCCCTAATCTGCAAATTCATTGGGGCATGGCCGACAAAGAAAGAGTTGATTAAATAGATCCAGTAATGATGGAAGCCGAAAGGCCACATCAATCTCAAGATTGGGGTAAAGGGATTCTTCACAACGATCTTCTTAAATTTGGAAGAAAAAGATACGGTTTTCGAAGATGAGCCATATTTCTTCAACAATGCGGGACTTTTCATTAGACATTGGGAAGAATGCTACAACCCAAATTAGGAAAAACTCATGGATGCCCTAATCTGGGTCTGGCTATTTAACTTACCAATGGAATTCTAGGATCCCAAGATCTTAGAAGGTATCAGGAACTCTATTGTAACCTTTGTTAAAGTAGCAGACTCGACAAAAAAAGGCAGATACACTTGTTATGCCCGGATCTGCGTTTATATGAATATTACGGAGCCACTCCCAGACTATATAGAGCTAGAATATCACAATGAGATATGGCCACAACCTTTAGAATACAAGCATATACCTTTTAGGTGCCTCTGATGCCATGAATATGTCCACTTGTTCTGGGCATGCCCCCTTAACCAGAAGGAGAATGCCACTCCAGAAAAAAGGAATGGGGAATCGACGGCAAAGGAAGATGGCGAAGGGTTCCAGGAGGTGCAACGGAGAAAACAGAACCAGAGACAGCCAAGGAACTAGAAAGCTAACCAAATCGAGAAAGACCATAGACCCCAGAACCGCTTTTCAATGATATAGGAGGACGAAATGGGAGAGCACATGCTGGATAGCACCCGGGAAATGGAAGGCCAAAAAGACAAAGAACCGACGGGCAAAAAAATGAAGAAGTTGGAGACAGAAGTAGATCAAGGAACAGTGGAAAACATGCAAATGGTGGAACAAACCCTAATGGAGATTGATAACCAGAAAGAGGACCTAAGTGCCAAAGAGCAAGTCATGAAGCGGCTACTACAGGAATGGAGACATCTGGATGAAAGGTTCATCCCGGAAGACCAAAAACAACTCTATAAGGATACCTTCCAACAATATAAAGACAAGTAGGGATCATCAATAATAAGCCAACCAGAACATTTAGGATCCCAAGCTAGCCAAGGGAAAGAGGTGGGAACATAAGGAAAGGGGAAAAAAAGCGGAAGGAGAATGAATCCATCCAAATGGTTGGGGAGTTGCTAGTGAATTCGAGAAGATTAGTCCCATTGTCAGAATTTTTTCATCAACCCCTAAAATTGTTGAAATGATTATTACAACCTGGAACATTAGAGGCCTCAACAGCAGAGGCAAGCAGAGATACCTTAAGGAGAGATTGAAAAAAGATAAGCCCAATATTATGATAGTACAGGAAACTAAAATAAGTGAAAGAAAATTGAAAGAAATTTTGGATAAATTTAAACCTGAGTATCAAGTCATGGCTCAGAATGTTAATGGAAGCGTAGGGGGCTGGCGATTCTCTGGAACCGTGACGAAGTCTGGTTTGAAGACTAGGTGAGCTTACCGAGAATTCTCACAGGTAAATTTTAGAATATAGGATCCAATGAATGATATTTATTTACAAGGGTATATGGGCCTCATATCCCTAGCAAAAGAGAAGCCTTCTTACAAAAGCTGGTAAACCTGAAGAACATTTACCCAAAGGAATTGTGGATAGTGGGAGGGGTCTTTAACATGATTACAGCCCTAGTGGGAAAAAAGGGATGGGTGAGAACGACAGGTGTAGATATGGAAACCTTCAACAAAACCATAACAAAATTACGCCTAGTGGATATGCCCACAATCAATGGCATTCACACTTGGAACAATAGAAGAGGAGGGACAAATCAAATAGCATGTAGATTGGATAGGTTCCTAATCTTAGAGTAGCTGATAAGCCAGTATATTTTAATGGAAGCCTCGATCCTCCCTTGTATGGGGTCGGACCACTAGCTGGTATGACTAGAGGTGGACCTAAAAGCAAGACCCAAGAACCGCCCCTTCATGTTTGAAGCCTTCTAGCTCAGAGACCTGGGCCTCCTTAAAAGAATAGAGGAATGGTGGACACGAAGTGAACAACAAGGCAAAAATAGTATGCACACCTTCCAACTGAAGCTTAAAGAGCTAAATAAGAAGCTCAGGAAGTGGAACAAAGAAGAATTTGGACACATTATCAAGGATCAGAACGAGATAAACAAACGTATGGCGGAAGTCCAACAACAAATCATCCAGGAGGGGAGGTCTAAAGAGTTGGTCCAAGAAGAAGGACTATTGATAAACAAGATGGAGGAAAGAAGAAAGTAGGAAGAGATCCTCTGGAAGCAAAAATCCAGGGTCCAGTGGCTGTGGGAAGGAGAACAAAATACAAGATTCTTCCACAAAGCCATGGTGCATCACCGACAGCACAATAGAATATACTCCTTAAAGGATGAGGAAGGACAACGAAAAGTTCAACATGAAGAAATGGAAGAACTCCTGGTCAATCACTTCAAATACCTTCTCTCGGAAGGCCCTGAGAATAGAATGAAAGCCATTCAAAGAATCACGTAGCACATACCCAACCTGGTAACTCGAGATCAGAACATGGCCCTGATGTGTGCTGCCACCCTAGAAGAAGTGGAAGAGATAGTCCAAGGAATGTGGAAGAATAAATCCCCTGGACCTGATGGGTTCATTCGTAGAATTCTATCAAGCTACCTAGCAATTCATAGGGAAAGAGATCCTAGAGGTTGTATAGGAATCGCGATGTAACCAAAAGGTATGTCCCAGTCTAAATTCTACTTTTATAGCTTTGATTCCTAAAACTGCAAAGTTTGAATATCCCCAAGGATTCCAGCCCATAGCCTTAGGTAATGTAATTTACAAGATTATTGCTACTCTTAATGTAAAACATCTGAAACCTCTCCTTCCCAACCTTATCTCGCCTGATCAAATAGATTTGTTGAAGGCCGACAAATCTTGGATGGTTTCATCACGTCCTAGGAGGTAGTCCACTCTGCCAAGATCCAAAAGATCCTTAATATGATGATAAAGTTAGATTTATCCAAGGTGTATGACAGACTTATTTGGGGGTATCTGTCAAGTATTCTTAGAACCTATGGCTTTAACCAAAGATGGATAAAATGGATCCTGGCCATGATATCCTCCTCGGTTGTCTCTATCCTACTGAATGGGACTCCTACCTCAACTTTCAACCCTACTTTGGGCCTTCAGCAAGGGGACCCTATATCGCCCTTCTTGTTTATCATTGTAGTGGAAGGCCTCAGACGATTCATTAAACATGAGGTTCGGGAATCCCGACTGCAAGGCCTAAGGATTTGGGGTAATGACTTGCCTATCACCCATCAACAATTTGTTGACAACATTATGCTATTCTGCCAAGTCTCCTTGAAGGAAGCCCATCGTATTAGAGAAATCCTTAACACATTTATGGGAGCCTCTAGAACTATGATAAATAATGAAAAATCTTACATCTTTTTCTTCAATACCCAAGGGAATGTTAAGAACCATCTTTCCAGAATCCTCAGGTTTAGTACTAGAACTCTACCGTCAAAATACCTAGGCATGCCCCTTTCTGATACCCCTTTAACAAATTCTTGCTGGCAGAACATCCTCCAAAAATTACAACAAAAGCTCAATTGTTGGGCTTTCAGATTTCTTAACTTAGCTAGCAAAATAGTTATTTTCAAAGTCGTGCTACAGTTGATTCCCATATACCAACTCTCAAGCATGGCTGCCCCCAATGGAGCATGCTCCAAAATGGTGGATATATTCAAAAATTCTTATGTGGAGGAGCACAACAAGTCAGGAAATGGGCTTTGGTATCGTGGCAAGGGCTGACCAAGAAGAAATTAGATGGTGGGTTAGGACTCAGAGATCCCTACATCCTGAACCAAAAAATGGGAGCAAAACTTTGGTGAAGATGGATGGGAGGGGGAACTGATCTATGGAAGCAAATCTGGAGAAGGAAATACAATATGCCAGAGAGAATAGAGGATATCCTAAGATATCAAGTTCCCCCAAAAGGATCAACAGTGTGGAATCTGGCAACCTAGAATAGGAACCTCATTAACCAGCATGCCTTATGGGAGATCTGTAATGGAAAAACAACAAGATTTTAGATTGATTCATGGAAACAAAGAGAAAAAATGATAGAGAGATAGGAGCTCAGGGACATATATCAGTATACTAGGGACAGGAATAAGCATGTGGTGGAACAATTCTAGAAAGAAGACCAAGGAATGGGAAGTTGGAGGAGGTGGAAGACAAAGGAAGACTGGGACCAAGCAATAGAAATAGAACAATGGAATGCTTTTGACAAAGAATTGAGGACAAGACAGCTAACAATCCGACAGGATCTAGATATCTTGAGATGGGGACATACCACTAAAGGCACCTTCACTATAAATGAAGCCTATGACATCCAAGTAAGACAAGATCAGGATAAGAAAGACATAATATGGAAAAAAATATGGAAGGGAGGATGGTGGCCCAAGGTAACCCATTTCCTTTGGATGGTTTGCAAAGGGTGTATCTTGACTTGGGACCAATTGCAAAAAAGAGGATTCCAACAGCCTTCCTTCTGCTGGCTATGCCATCAACACAGAGAAGACATAGAGCATATCCTCAACACATGCCCGCATGCGGTGCAAAAGTGGAGGAAAATGAAAGGATTTTTTTATAGAATGGATCGAGACCAAAACAACATAAAAAGAACAATTCTCCTATGGTGAAACCACATCTACTCCAGCCCAGTAGTAAACTGAGCTTGGGGTCTGGCCCTAGGATTCAACCTCTGGGCGATCTGGAAGGAATGAAACCATAGAATCTTTAAGAATAAAACAACTTCACAGGAGAAAGTTTGGGAAGGTGTAGTCTAGAATATCAGGGAAACAATTCTGGCTGAGTCATGGCACCAAGAGAACTGGCAAGTGCCCCCCAAGAAGCTTGTATCTTGCAGAAACTCAATCTAGCACTAGGAATGATTGCTACCTCAGCGTGGAAGACAAATAGGGTAGGTCTGACATCCCGATCCCATTTTACTCCATCGGAAGAAGGATTTATGAAACTAAATTTCTATGGGCCGTCCAAAGGGAACCCAAGAGACGCAGGGCTAGGGGGCCTTTTCTGGGACCCCTAGGCTAATACTAGGCTTATTTATGCTGAAAGCTGCGAGATAACAAGTAACAATGACGCAAATTTTGTTGCAGTGCAACAAGGACTTCTAAGAGCTATCAAATTGGGGTACCGAAACTTAGAAGTGGAAGGGGATTCAAGCCTGGTCATAAATACGGTGGCAAAACTAAACAATGGCACTAAGTGGGATAAGCTAAGCTAGAGCTGGAGGACAGTAAGACTCATCCAAGAGATAGGGGAGATCATCCCCAAATTTGATTACGTCTAGGTCAGACACGTCAGGAGGGAAGGAAACAAAGGGGCTGACTTCCTAGCTAATTGGGGGTGCAATCATCAACATGAAAGGTTAGAAAAACAATGGCCAGTCCAACCCTGGGATGCAAACTTCAATCCTCTTGAGCTAATGCTGGCTCAGGACTACAGACAAGGTCGAGAAATTAGAGCCCAAGCAACTCATGATCCTGATCGGGATGTGGATCGACAGCTCAGACAACAAGGGTGCCGTAATGAAGGGTATCTAGGCACTTAATTCTGTCATCCCCCACATGATCAAGGCAGGGGGTGCGGTGACCCTTGGCTTGATTGCATGTTGGGGAGGTGGGCAACATGGCAGGATTAGAGGCAAGGAAGGGTATAATGGAGGAAGAGGCAATTCGACATGCAGTCTTAGTGTGATAGCTTGTGGAGAAGGGTGGTGTCTCAGGGCTGGTGGAGAACATCGGAACACGAAGAACCAGGGTCGTTGACGAACACCTGTGGACTTCGGGTATGTTATTTGGCTCCACCTCAAAACTGTAATTATGGTCTTGTTGGGGTTTAGCTAGGGTGCAAGGGGTTCTGTCTGGGGGATAGGAAATTGTTGGTGGAAATGGGGCAGGCAACTGCTTGCCATGGCCTGGTTCTACGTCTATACCTTCTGTCAAATGGGTGAAACCCATGACTGCTAGGGGGCAATTGCTTGCTATTAGGATGGGAAGCTTCGCACTTAGTAAACAAGGGTGGGAGGAAGCTTGGATGTTACAAGGTAATGCAGGAGGGGAAATTGAGCATAGATAGGGGCAGAGGAAAGTAGTTAGTAGGAGGCATGGGATGTATTCATACCCGCGACTCACAAAGTAAGTGTTGGGCTACCTAGAACCCATGCCATAGTGATGGAAAGGCCATAAAACTTGGGAGGAGACCTAGTTGGGGGGACCCGAGAGGCGAAAGCATTAAGGCTAAGGAAGAGGGGAAAATTTACCTGATCTACAGTAGGCATATAACAAGATGCAAGGGGGGTCTGTGAGCTCAACATGGGCATGGGTTGGTAGACCTGCATACAAACGAGAGAAATGGAGAGGGGGAAAAGGGCACTTCAAGGGGCTGGGGTCATGGCCTTTCCCATTGGGGGCTGCGGGCTCCGACCCATCCCAGCATGACTGTGGGGAGAATTGGTGGAGAGGAGAAGCAAGGCAAGAGGTACCTTACTGCAAGAAACAATGAATGGGTGAGGTGGTGCATAATTTCAATTCTGTGTTTTAATCTAACTTACTTTGGATGTCATCAGTGCTCAGGACAACAGGTTATGGCTCATGCTGCGCGAGGCTGTGGGTGAGGTAGGAGAGGCCCGACACCCAAGAAAGATAAGGGGCCGAGCACGTTGGAGCCACGCAAGGGCAAAAAATTTGTAGAACATCTCATAACAGAGGCAGCGGAGGCTTACTGAGAGGGGACTGATGTGGGCATCCAGAAATTGCTGGAAGAATGGGAAGAGGAAGTGAAACAAGGCAGTGAGACAGAGGAAGAGATGGAAAACTGGAGGACCTTAGTCCCAGATCTGGGAAACACCCGCGGAAGAATCACGCAGTTCAAGCAAACTCTGTACTTGTATTGGCTAATGAAGAGTTTACTAGGCAAGGCTATGGAGCAAATCTCAGTGGGAATGGCGGTGACACTACAAGGAATGTCAAACTACAAGAAGGATATGGAGAAAATCCTCTTTCAGTTGCATAAACAGGATATTAGGCTGGATAGAATTGACCACCATATCCCTTGCATCCTAGAGTTGTACGATATGCCAGGAGCATCTGCCAAGGACCTGACACCTGTTGCATCTGTCTTAGAGGAACAAAAGGATTAGACTCCTACCCATGCATAATTTTGTCTTATGCGGATAGCTTTTAATTTCCATGTTGCAATTATTAGTTTATATAGTTATGTAGTGTTTGGTCATGAAACAGAGACATATCTAGCCTGGCTGGAAAGACTAAGATAGTATTGTTTTTGGATGGCTTACAATGTCGACTGGTAACCAACAAACTTGGTTTCCCTCCAGGGAATGTTGAAGCCACTCGATTTATCTGTGTGGTGTAAACTTGTTTATGATATAGAAAATGGAATGGTCCTACCAAGCTTAACAAAAAAAAAATATTAATATTAAATTTAATAAGTTTTTTACATGACATTATAACAAAAATTCTAATAAGATTTGGAATTTTAAAATGTTTAATTTTAGATAATTCAAAAAAATTTATAAAGGCTCAATCGAGCATAATAGCTCGATTGAACCATAGCGCTCGTTCGATCTCCTGTTAACAACGTAAATGGCTCGATCGAAGTCTTATGAAACCCTCGATCGAGCTATTTAAATTTCAAATTTAGGCGCTTGATTAGGCCTCTTAAGTCCTAAAATCAACTATTTAGCACCCTTTTTGCAAAATTTATTGCAACAATATTTTGTACCCTAGCAGACTTAGGACTAAATTTGTCCTCATGTGGCGAAGTTGATCACGTTGGATTCATGAAGGAATTCTCTATACAATGGCGTATGAGTTTGACATTTTTGAATTCATATGATATTTTTCATATAATTTCTTTTAAACGTAATGCTTGAAAAGAAAATTAACTGTTTTAAAGAGGTTGAAGAAAAAATCAATATCGTAAAATATACAAAATGAAAAAAAATAAAAAAATACCACTATCTTCGTTTATGAGTCCTCTTCAAAAGGGTACTTTTGATTTTTTAATTTATTTAAATATTTGAAAAAAACATTACGTGAATGCATGTGTTTGCAAAATGCAATTGAAATATTACTTCACCAACTTTGAAAAATAATAAACAAATATATTTTTCCATCAAAAAATAAATTTTTAATATGAAAAACTTAGCTCTCTCCATGTAGATCATGCTTATATATATATATACACACATTTTAGACTAAGTTATGCCATGTGAACACAAACATACCTCTTAAAATGTGTGAAAATTTGCAAGGACAAGCATTTCATTTAATGAAAAATTGACATGTTATATGACACTAAATATTTTTGCAAAAATTATAATTAGGAAAACAACATAATTTCCACAATTTGTCTTTTTACTCTAAATGGGCCTCGGGACAAAAAATGTACTAACAAAATTCATTGTAAAAGAACAATAGGATTCCAGATGGTGATGTCATCCCTAGTGGAAAATATTTTGGAAGGAAAAGAAGAAAACTACTTCTTGTAATTGTATTTCCATCTAATCTCCTTATAGATTCACTCAAATGTGAAGAGTTGACATCCGTTGGATGCAAAATTAAATTCCACATCCGTTGAGTACCCATTTTGCACACTTTTAAGTATATTCACATAAAAAAATACATGAAAAAAACATGTTGAATATGTTTTTTCATGTATTTTCAATTTTTTGATTTGTATATACTCAAAAGTATGCATAATGGGTACTCGATGGATGTGGAAATCAATTATGCATCCAACAGATGTCTATTGTTGACATTTGAGTGAACATACAAAGAGATAAGCTAAAAATACAATAAAATAATATTTTCCTTTCTTTCTTTCTTTTTAAATTCACATGTTTTATTTTATTATTTTAACTATTATTTTATTATTTTTCTTAGAGGCACATTTTACACCTCAAAATTCCTCTAATGATAAATGAAGAAGGAAAATCATACTAGAACTAGAAAGTATCCTTGAAACAAGGATTAAGCAGTCAAAAAATCTAGCAAGTTTGGAGCACATCATCCAAGAGAAGATCCTACCAATGGAAGGGATGACATGAGAAGATGACTTATTCGTGCATAATTACAAGAAGTTAGTCAAGTGTTGAGGAAAACACTTGTTTGAAGTGGAGGGGCATGTTAATCCCTATATAATCCCCGTGTTAACCATAAAACCCCCTATTAAGTCATAGATATTGAATGATTATATTTCTATTGTTATATTTTTATGTATGCTAGAACCTGTTATGGTCCCATTTTATTATAATTGTACCCTTTGTCTCCTATACACACACACACACCATGGGGACCTAGCCTTAGGATCATCAAATCTTGTTTTGTACATTTTATTCATTGTAAAAGGATGTTTCCCCCTAAAAGAGGACTATAATTATTGGTTTTTTTAAATCATTTTTAAGGTTTAATGTTCATAACAATAGTTATCATATGCACCTTATACCCATAATACACCAAATTTGTCATCAAGGCCCATGGACACACACATAATCAATACAATGACCATAACTATTGCACTCAACTCATGCACCTAACCCATACATGTAACCAATGACATCGTTAACCCATGCATATAAATGATACACTCACACACATAGGTAACACAATTAATATAAATGATGTACCCACCGACACACCCATGTGCATAAGCAACACTTCTAACATGAGCAATGCACGTTATTATATATTTAATCCATGAAACTAACTCCCTCACATGTCCCATATAACAATTATACAACATGTATACAACTAACCTATGTACCTAACCTAAACACCTAAATAACGTACATAAATAAAACACTTAACATAAACAATATGCCTAATGTAACTCGAGAACACTTAACATAAACAATATGCCTTATGTAACTTGAGTGATATAGATACATGACTAACTTATATGCTTAACCTTATAATAATTAACATAAATTAAACACCACTAACCTTTTAGCCTTAAGTTCTAAACTTTAACTTGTGATCACCAACCCATAAATCATAACCCTTTACCACTTATCCCTAATCCCAAAACAAAAATCAACTAATCGAAATGGTAATGAGATACTAATATGACACTATGAGTTCTTACTATGTTAAAGATGGTAATACAATATGTCATAGTATAAATCACAATTGAAAAATTAAAAATTAAATCCCATGAGATAGATTAGAATATAAAGAAAACACAAACTAATCGTACCAACAAAAAAAACTAAAAAGTATAATATAGTAACACCAAAATATCAATATATATTTAATTTTTCAATTTATATAGAATAAAATATAATAAATAATTATTGAAAACTAAATTATAACATTATTCTAATGTGTAATATATGTCCACATTATCTTATTATTCCACATTATTGTATTATTAGTTTATTTTTCTCTCAACTAAATTATTTTGATCCCTATCTAAATAATCTTAAATTGTAACACGTGTTTTTTTGTTGTGTTTTTATCAAAGGTATCTTCTTAAAAAGCGAAGTTCCCAAGTTTGGTATCCTAGAACATTTTCATGTTTTCATCACAAGTAAAGAGTTTTTTCAGTTTTTCACTTTGTTTATAAAAGGTAGCTTCTTAAAAACCAATTTCCCAAATTTTGTGCCATCTGATATTTCCATGTTTTCATCGCCACTAAACGTGATAAGGAGGTTGTTACGAGTACATAAGCTCACAGAGTTCTTTTTTCTTGGTATCACAATTATAAGAGAAGTAATTTTATGACAATTTTTTTTACTGATTTAATTATTTTGTGTTAATTTTATGAATTTTTTTTATTGGAGATTAATTATTTTATGTTTTAAAGTTTTTAGGATATATTTTTTTAATTAATTTTATTTAAAATTTAAAAAATATTTATTAAAATTATAAATTAAATAATATAATCTTATTAAGATATCAAAATTTATTTTTATAATAAAATATATATTTTAAATAATAAAAAAATCACAACCTTATTCACTACTGTGATTAAATTCCAACCCAAAACCTTATAATATAAGAATAATTAAATAACACTCTTCATTATACACATTAAACATTTTATTTTAAAAATATTAAATAATACCCTTCATTATACATGTTAAACATTTTATTTTATTTTTATAATTTCAGAGATTTTAATTTTCTAAAGGAATATCTCGAAGTGCCGACAAGATTTTTCACACATAATTTCATCACGTGATGTTCGTTTCCTCTGATCAAAGCATCATGTGATTTTTATATTTCAAAACGCATAGATGATAGTGACCGTTTTAGATTAGCTTAGTGAGTGGGACGTTCACTTTAATATGGTAGGGACCGGACTCGGGTGTTCACCCTACTCTCTAGTCCTCTCTACCAACCCACGAAAATTCTCCATTAATATGGAGATGTCTATGTCGAGCGTTAACGCTTTTTCAATTTCAGCTTTTGTTGGGCACCATGCTTTGCGCTGTAATTTAAAAGCTACACTTTACCATGTTAAAGTTTCAATTCTACAAATTTATAAATGCGAAGAAAGATTTTTTCAGGGTTTCATCCGTTTGAAATTGATGTGCCTCATTTTCCGAAAATTATTAAAATATTAAAATACTGTTTGCGTAATTGGAATTCTTGAAGCAAATACTTACACTATTTTATAGGTTAATGATTGTTTCATAGCCATCTATAATATTTTAGAAAAAAATGAACACTATTTAATAGGTTAATGATTGGTTCATAGCCATCTATAATATTTTAGAAAAAATGAACACTATTTAATAGGTTAATGATTGATGATTGGTTCATAGCCATCTATAATATTTTAGAAAAAATTGTGCATTCACGTTTGGAACTTTTAAAATTTTTTTTTTTTCCATGGATAAAAATAATGCAATATTTAATAAATGAAATGAAAAGGATACCCTTATTAATTTATTTAAAATTTGAAGCTTATTACTATATTGATATATAAGATCTTCTGTTTCAAATCGAAAAAAAGACCAAAAAAAAATACCAACTTCACTGTATTTTTGTGTTCTTATATACTTAATATAATTCAATGTTAGTTTTATATATATAAAAAAAAAATTCAAGGATGTATATACTGCACCAGCAACACGATGCTTATGGAACCTTTGAGATGATTGCCACTGGAATATAACATGGTTGCATGGATTGGTTCATAGCCATCTATAATATTTTAGAAAAAAATGTGCATTCACGTTTGGAACTTTTAAAATTATTTTTTTTCCATGGATAAAAATAATGCAATATTTAATAAATGAAATGAAAAGGATACCCTTATTAATTTATTTAAAATTTGAAGCTTATTACTAAATTGGTATATAAGATCTTCTGTTTCAAATCGAAAAAAAAAAACAAAAAAATACCAACTTCACTGAATTTTTGTGTTCTTATATACTTCATATAATTCAATGTTAGTTTTATATATAATTAAAAAATTCAAGGATGTATATGCTGCACCAGCAACACGATGCTTATGGAACCTTTGAGATGATTGCCATTGGAAATATAACATGGTTGCAATGACCATGTTTAGTCATCCAGAAAATTATAAGACAATAATAATAAAAAGCTGTATTATTACTCAGAAAGTATATAAACATTTCCACTTTATATTATACAATATAAGAATAGACTAGCAGAAGCTATACAGAGCCATTATTGAGATAGTATCATGACTAATGAAACATTATTGAGATTCATCTGTTTCATATCTATCATAGTAAAATTAAGGAAGCACAGCTATACCTTAAACAGCAATTAGAAAATATAAAGAACTAGAAGCGGAGGCCTGCACACTCAGGTGGCGAAGTGGAAAACCTGGTCGAATCCTTGCAGTAGTCATAGATGATATAGTTCCGATGTACCCATCGGAGCATTCGCCTTTGTAATGGAGTAAGGGAAGAATGAGAGGGCCTATCCCACCACTTACTTCCATTCTCAATAACCCCTCTTGATTCTCCATTTAATCCGTATTCGTTTGCATCAATGTCGAAGCCTTTGTAAGTGGAGATAAAAGGAGAATGGCTCCAGTTTATCTTCAGCCGCCCACCTTGAGTAGCCCAGTTATCTGCATTCCAGATTGAAGAGGATACCCTCATGGGCTGTTTCTGAGGATATGGGACTCCCAGCCTCTCGTTGTTGGGGAATACCCTAATCGGAACACTGTCTACAAAGAATCTGCAATGAAACATTATAAATTAATTGACATTTATTGAGTAAAATACTCTGTAACTAAGAATTATAAAAGCGATGGTATATACTTACACAACTTGCTTGTGGTTCCACAGAAAAGAATAGGAATGGAAATCTGCGGTGGGGTCGAACCACAGGTAAATGCGTTGTTCCCTGTTGCCAGTGCCGTTGGAGTAGATATTAGTCTGCACAATGTAAGGCTCACCCGAAGCATTTCCCAAGAATTCGAAATCGAATTCGTCATGCAATGTCCCCTCAGAAGACATCTGCGCAGAGCACATGAAAATGATATCAAACACAGAGTCACAGAAACAGCAAATGGTAACCAACACTGAAATGCAACTTACATAAAATGCAGTCACTGTTCCCGCAGAGTCGCCGGGGACGAGTTTAATCTGCGCCCCTACTTTTCCAAACAAGTATGTTGCCTTGGAAGCAAAGCCAGCGCCTGAACATTTAACAACATGAACTTAAAATTAATTCAGGACAGAAACAAAACAGCCTTATCAAACCATTAAAGCAGCACTGCAATTCTTGAAAAAAAATAGTAATGCATGCTGCAAAGAAATACCAGAAAAGTTGTCGAGCTTCAGCTTCAACAGCTCTCCCTCGTTCATAACATGATCAATCGCCCAGCTGGGCTCGAAGATATCATTGAACTCTGCACAATTAGATACCCAGAAGCAAAAAACCAGAACGAAAAAGCAGCAGCTCTGCAATCTTAAACAAGCCATGTCAACAACAGCTTATCTGCACTACACTGCTAACCAGCAGCAGAAGTGGAAATATATAGGCCTCTGCCCCCAGTTTATTTTACGATTTCGGACTATTTACGAAATGCACAGTATATACTCACAGTATACAATCACAATCAGTGTGTCCTCTCAAATTCAGATTTTTAGAGACGCGTCTAAGAGGACCAGGCTGGAGATTAACGAGTTCTTGCAAAACCACTACAGCGTAACCATGGGTTACCGACAAGGAATTTGGCAGGACCTGTCGCAATCTCGAAACGAATGGTCCCGCATATTCTATGCTCCTTATTCATTGAGAAAAGACCACACAGATTATTCTCTTCAACTTTGAACTGTATTCTAACTCCACCTCTTATGTCCACTCAACAGTAATATAAAACAGGGCAATGGTCCAGGTGGGAACCTGTCCTGCTAAAGACAGGCTGGCAGCTCCAAAGTGTACACCATATCTTTTACATTGGTTTCATACTGTAAATGAGAATCAGCAATTTTGCGCATGTCACCAAAATTGTACCAAAGGATACTTACCATGCATGTTGCGTGCTTTGCTGTAAATATAGGTAACTAGGACAGTGCTGTAAATATAGGTAACTAGGACGATGACAGACACTCATTGAAATTATTGAGATTACACGTAATCATAATGTCCGGCGCTTGCTTGGCAGCCAGTCCTTTGAAAAAGCTATTGGTCTTCAATTTTCGAGGTCTATGGAAAAGCTAGTGTAAAAAGGAAAGTCGTATCAATACAAAATATTATAATTGGCAAGTTGGTTGAATAGACAGATGTACAGCAATTAATCGGCAATTTTCTGAAGCTATGGAAAGCCTATGTAAAAAGAAAGGTGGTATCAAATTTTATAATTGACAAATCCTGGAGATTGAATATTATGTGTCGTCCGGACATAATCGAATGGCCAGCTGGAAAGAAACTGTTCTTTCTTTTTTTGGGGCTTTATAAACATTAATTTTCATGAACAGTGGAGAAAATGGACGGACGGGTGGACATGACATTCGAGGTAATGATTTGTGAGCGATAAGGATGTCCGGAGGTCTTGAACCTGGGGCCAGCAAACACTCATAGAGCTTTCCCACCCAAAGCTGGTTATGATCAGATTTTGATTTTCTCTTTTCTTTTTTTCTTTTTAAATGAGAGAACCTTAAAAAACCATTAAATAAATAATTTAAAAACAATAGAGACAACAAATAATGAGATGAGATTCCCACTCATTTGCTGACTCTTATGTTTCAATTCGGATAGACATAAGTAATATATGTATAGTCTTTTAAGCTTTATACGAATCAGCAGCTGAATCTCATGCCTGAATAATTGCGCTGCACGGTTGGCTTAGTGGGTGCTATGCCTGAATAATTGAGTTGCACGGTTATTTTAGTGGGTGGCATTTCACAACAACTATTCCAGACTCCCGTCGATTGTAAACTTAATACAAGCCAGCCGCTGAATAATTGAGTTGCACGGTTGGTTTAGTAAGTGATATTTCAACCTGAGTGTGAACTAGGTTAATACGTACATTAAAGTTGACGTAGGCATTGATACATCGCTTAACTTACTGTATTATGAATGCAGCACCACCATGTTATTGCCTATTTTTTTTCACATTATTACATTTAGAGTAGCAATCTAACTCTCACCGATAAATGAACAAAATAACATCACGCAACCTCTTACTAGGAGAGGAGTTGTTTTTAGGGTGATTTTTTGGAAGTTTTTTGGTAGGTTTTCCTGGTTAAATTTTTTTAAAATCTTGTAGGAATTTATTGAAATCATAATTTTGATGAGTAACCCCTGCACAATCCAAGTGCCCTAATAATTTTTTAGGGTGTTGAATCCATATTTATAATCAAAAACACATTTTAAATAACACAAATCAAAATTTCACCTCAAATTTTTATGTTTAACCAACATAAAGTCCAAAAAATCACACTAAAGACAATTCCTTTTATATATATATATATATATATATATATAAACATCTTAAATTAAAATTTATAAACATTTATAAAATCAAAATTTATTGATTATATAAATTATTTTAATATAAAAAATTAATATAAAATATAAAGAAGATATTTTTAAATTTAAAAAGGTTTTCAAATCAAGTAGGGGTGTTTGTAAATTCCCAAAAAAATTATTTCAAAATATTCGTCATATTACCAATATCTTTAACATTTTAATGCACTGAAATTACAATGACCTTAAAATACTTCTATTAAAATTTTCCAAAAATAAAAAATAAAATTTATAAAATATATCTCACCGTATTTTATCTCAATAAAGTAAATAGCCTTAAATATCTCATCGATAATAAATTTTATATTTATTAAAAAACATTATATTTCTAATTTATTTTCAATAATTAATAATTATATATTTAATAAATAATTTTTATTTTAATATAAAACATAAAATTTCTAAAATATATCTCACCATATTTTATTTCAATAAATTAAATCACGTTAAATATCTCAACAATAATAAATTTTATATTTATTAAAAAACATTCTATTTCTAATTTACTTTCAAGAATTAATAATTATATATTTAATAAACCATTTTAATTTTAATTTAAAAAAAAACTAAAATAGGAAATGGCCCCTTTTTTATTTTTTCTTTTTTGAATATTTGACCATTTAATATAATAATTATCTTATATATAATTTTCCTAAAATTATAATTATAATTATCCCCATATATATAATATTACATGAATGAAAGTTAAAAAAAAAATCATGGAAAGTTATATATAAATAACAAAGTAGTAATTTTTTAGGTAAAATATTAATTTTTTTTTACATATATTCTGTTTTATTTATAAAATTTTATTATTTATATTATTAAATATTAATATATTAATTATATCTAGATATAATTAATATATTATTAATTTTTTTACATATATTTTGTTTTATTTATAAAATTTTATCATTTATATTATTAAATATTAATATATTAATTATATCCAGATATAATTAATATATTAATAAAAGACAAATAATTTACTGTAACCATCCTTCCAATAAATAAACACCTTAATCAATCATTACTTTTACCGCCTACAAAGGTACTTAAAACTTTATACTAAATTTTTTACAAACTTTCACACTTTAATATGTTGCGTAGCATGTTTTGAATGAAATCTTCTTTATTACATAAAGGATAAAACACTTTATAAAAGCCGCTTTTATTTGGTACGTGAAACTGTAAACTTTTCTTGAAAGATTGTATATATGAACTACTTCGTATTATTTCCTACTTTTTGAATGACAATTCTTTTATCACATAAAGCATAAGAATGCATTTGCTTTTATAAAAGCCACTTTCATTAGGGAGTGGATTAGCTTGAATATAATATATTTTGATTAAAATTGCTTTAATACTATATTTTTGAAGTGGGGAAGGTATATATATATATAACAAGGGCAACTGCATAGCGGGAGTCTCTGCCTATAAGAGATTATGCATACATTCCACGTAGTTTGTGTCAACTTTTATCATGCATGTGTGCTATTTGTATCCGGTATCCATAAGGAATCAAAGCTTCAATGCACACATGATCCATAAGGAAGCAGAGCTTCAATGCACACATGCTCCGTTGTTTGGAGTATTTTTCATTTCACATCGACATCAAGAATAGGAAATCTGGATTTGTAAGGTGTTGATCTGCGAAGAAGCCAAAGTCCTCACATGTCAACCTTGATGTCAAATCATCAGATGTTAGTTTCTACCACAACAAAGATATCAAATATCTATAAGAATTTTGAACTCGTGAGTCAAAAATGTGTAGCTTAATAATTCAGAATACACAACTACAGAAGCCTCAAACCGGTTAGATTTCTATTTTCTTGTTTTTGTCAATGTTGGATAGGCTTAATTTCATGGAAGCCTAAATCAAGATAACACACTGAGATACAAACATAAGTAACAAGAGGCCACAATATCTTGCGTACATCATATGCATAGACTATATCTTTGATTTTAGACTCACGACTTTGGTAAATAACAACCACATTATTTAAAGCCCAACCATGATACATTATACTTGTCTGTATATATTATTTTAATATAAATTTATATCTTTTAATATATTTACTTATTTATTTAAATAAAATATTAAATCTTAATAATTGAAATAAAATATTAAAAAGGTAAAAGAGTATCTTGGACAAAAAAGTGAAAGAGCATTTTGGGTAGCATGCCTGGCATGCATGCACCACGTGTGCACTCTACCTGGCATCCATAGCATGCAACCTACCCTAGTGTCCATATCATGTAACCTACGTGCCTATTTCAGGTGGTTTTTTATACCAGCTTTGGTAATACTTTCCTAGTGGTTTCATATTATTCTTCTCATCAATTTTACGGGAAACTTTTGCAATGTAAATTTGACTCTGGTATTCGCTGATTCAATTATGCTTGATCTACAAAATCAATCACCTGTTTTGCTGCAACAACATTTTGCAGAACACTCAGAATCTAGTCGCAAAGATTTACCCACGAGGACAAACACTTCTTCGATAACAGAGTAAGTAGTTTATCCCATAGTGGAAGCAGCAGCTAAGGCAAAGAATCATACGATGCTCAGTGGTAGTTTTTGTAAGCTCTTGCATTTATTGGCTAGGTACTGCAAATCGAACCCCATTTATAATTACGATTGCCTCAATTTTTCGTTACTTTGCGTTTGTCTTTATGTCAATTTTTTTCATGTCTATGCTTGTTCTGTACCTGGTAAAGGTTGCTTGGTGGGCTTGCTTATCCAAATCCTTTGCGTCATGGTTTCAATCTCAATTTTTCGCATGTCTATGCTTGTTCTACTCATGGTAAACGTTGCTTGGTGTGCTTGCTTATCCTGGTCCTTTGCATCATAGTTTCAAGATGCTTAGTTCTATATTATTAGGGGGTAGTTTCCTACAGACGAAAACTATAACTAGAAACCTGCAATAGGCTACTTCATATTTGGCAGAAATTCAATGTTGAGAGAAGGAAATAAATAAACACAGAATTACATTGCATCTACAACTCTAACCAGGGGTTTAAACTTGTAAAACCATGAAAAACTCGAAGGGATACAGAAGAAGTTAATCCTTGAACAGGAGTATGCACAGGACTACGCTTTACAGAATTTGGTCACAGAGAAAAACCTGGCTCCACGGGGACCTTTAGGAACTTAATTAGGGTTTGTCACCCGGATTAATACTTCTGAATTGGGGTTTGTCACCCGGCTCCAAGGGGACCTTTAGGAACTTATAAATGAAATATTGAGGTGGAATGAAATCAACGGGGATTTGAGGTAGGTTCGATGGGCATTCTGCCAAGTTAATTGGATCGAGGCACTTCAAAGAATGTTTTACAGTGAAAATACTTTTGCTGTGGCAATTATCAAACTTAAATATAAAGTTAGTTTCAAAATTGTAAATGACATAAAGAACTACATAAAAACACATAAATTGGTGTTTGAATGAACAAAAAACGTCTGATTTAACATAGAATTTTTTATTGCAAATATATATTATTTAGGATTATCTTGACAACTCAATACTGTGGTTCTCTGGATTACTAAGAATATATGAGCTAGCCTCAGGCAAAGCCAACCATGGTTCATGGATGAAAAGCCAGGCGTACCAATTTTCACTACAGGAATGGTTTTAGTGTATTTGCATTTCTTGCAGCATGATTATGTATTTTCTTTGCTGCAGGTAGGGCTATTTTCTTTTATTAAGAGGATTGGTGCGGGTTGAAATAGCTAGAAAAAGGAAATCTAGCTGGATATTTCATTCATATACAGGAATGGGTTAGTATATTGCTGAACTTTCATTAAGCGCACTTGCTTTCCCATCATTACAACCATTGTAAGAATTCACTTCTTACCTTGAGATCCCTCGGCAGGCTGTTCTCAAACAGAATCGACATGAACGAGGACATGTATGCATTCATTTAAATCTGGGGATTCTGTAGGCTTTGGTAGCAGAGGAGCCATGGCTGCATCGGTTCTCTGCTTCACCAGCTGTAACTTGTGCCCCCATTTCTGAATGGTATTGCCGATTTCCTTGGCCTTCAAGTTGGTTTGTCGGAGACTTCTCTGCGCTAAAAGAGCGCCTTCAAAGGTCGAGAGATCGAACCCATGACAATTCTCTGTGCTATGGAGCTGCAAGTTCAGATAAGAATAGCATTAACTATAAGCTCAACTATTGCAGAGAACACTGGGCTAACATGAGCATGGAGGGGCAAGAGGAATGAAGCGGAGGGAACAAATATTGCATGTATTGCTTATTGCGTGTATTGCATGGAACGAAGACGGGACAGGAGATAGAGGAGGTGACAAGTGGCCTGAAGAACATGCAGGTGGCATGCAGCTGCCACTGGAAGTGGAGGCTTAAAAACTTTGCATAAAATAGTTCAAACGCTTTGATATAAATAAATTGCAAAAACTTTGATATAAAGAAATTGGCAACTGTATATAAAATCACAGAACTTTGGATAAAATGGTATTGTTGCAATTTTCTTGCATCGGGCCATGTGAAGCCTGTAATAAGAGGTAGAATGCTTTCAGACTTAAAACTTTGGCTAAAATTTAAGTGAATAAAATTGTTACGATTAAACTTTGGTTAAAATACAAGAAAACCAAAAAAAACGGGTCAACTGATGAATTAATAGGTGGTCAAACGTTCGATCGAACGCTATAGTCCCTGCTATGCCGGAGGCAGGGACTAAAAATAGGTAAAAGAGTTTTTAAGAATGTGGTTGTCATAGTTTCATGATGAAGTTTTAGGTTTTTTGGGATTAAACATTCAAAGACATTATATTCAACATGGATATAAAATATGAAAAGCACATATCAATTAGCACATATTGATTTATTTGACTAATTAAATTTTAGGTATTGAAAACATGTGAATAATAAACAATATAATATTTATTTTTATAAAGCTGCAGTATAATTAAAGATGATGAGACCTAATCATATGTAAAGTATAGTTGGTGGAAATTATAAGTAGCTAGTGTAGGCATATAAATGGAAGGTGGAAAACATGGTTACTAGAAAAATAGAATTAAAAAAAATGTAATGAATAAAATTTGAGTTTAGCATAATTTTTTGTCATCTCATAACAATGGTATGTTGTGATTATATATATATATATATATATATATATATATATATATATATATATATATATGAAATTGTATTTTAGTTTCAGTACCTAGTAGTATTTATTATTTAAAATAAACCCATGAAAAAGGAAATTGAAATACAAATTATCTTCTCCATAACATGATAGCATATTTTCTTTATTATTACAATGTTTTCTTCAAGTAAAAATTGTATATGATAGTTGAGAATTGATACTAAATATCTTAAATTCGTGACTTATCTTTAAGTTGGACATGTAAAGATGAAGAAACAAATGTTTATAAGTGTATGAAATATTTGTATTTAAAGAATAATTTTCATAAGAGACTTAGTTTATACCATGACTATAATAACTTATTCTCAATATAAATAACATAAATAGAAGTACATCTAATGTCTCTATGAACTATGTCTCTCTGCACTATGAATCTATTATGGAGTGCTTGCCATTGTTCAACCCCCCACTTCCATGATTTATCCTTGCACATCACTGCTACAATTCTACTCCCTTGCATCTATTACAATCAACATAGAAGTGTAGCTTGATCACACGATAGAGGTTGTTGGGTTTCTCGGTGTAGATTCACCTAGATGAAGTTCCAATCTCTTGCATCCTTTTGCAGAAACAAAAATGTTTAGCTTGATAACTATCATGACCCTAAAGAATTCCTTGTTAGAGTATGTGCACTAGGTGCTCTCTAGGTGTGTGGCACCAACATATTTCTTACTTAAGGCAAAACCTATTAGTTTTACTCCACTTGGGCTATCCATTAATTGTATAATGTCTTGATTAAGTTATGGAAACAAAATGATTTTATTTTCTTAATCAAAAACTCAATTCATCGATGCAATTACACATTTAATTATAATTCTCATCAAGTCTTATTATCAATACATCTCACACATCAATGTAGCATACAACAAGTACAAGTGCAAGGCTTTTGTCAAACAGGCATCCTGCGACCTAACACCCCACTAATATTTTTATAAATGGTGTATCTAATACAAATATACAAGAAACCTCATTTAGTTAGGTCATAAGATACTCTTGGCTACAAGAACTTCTCCTTTAGAAGTCACCCAGTTAATCAACTAATCCCTATATAATACCAACCACACGATCCACCTAATTGGGTCACTTGACCACCCATCAAGTCAAAGCCCTTAGGCTTCCTCAAATGGTTGCACATGTCATTCACCCTTCGAGTACTCTACTGCAACACTTGGGCAACCGAGAACCACACTCTCGTTGCACTTTGAAATGTGTTTGGGTGACCTCTCCCATAAGTTATGTCACAGCTTGGGGCATGCCATCTAACTATGCTACCCATGGATCACACCATCCTTCAACTATCGGGCACCACCATAAACTTGTCCACCTTTTCCATAACACTTGGGTCCATCGCAACACTATATAAAAGAAACCCTAGTCCTTCCTCACCTAAAAGCAAGCCTCAGATAGGAGAGTAATCCCTGTCGCATATGAGTCCGCAAGATAAATCCTCAATTTCACCGTTGGTTTGTCATGACCTATGGCATGATTCTACCTCATATCCCTTTTGGTTATATGAGTTATGTGTCTTGTGGTTTGTCCATGTTGTTGTGTGTTTTTCTCCATTCCCATCATCCATTGAATGATCCATCAGTTATATATATGGTATCGTGTGGGTACAAAGGGTTATGAACCTTTGTATGCAAGGGTCGGCACATGGCTCCCATGCATTGAGATGACCCTTGTGACACCCATGCCAAAAATATAAGTTCTACCATGCCATTAACCCATCACACATTATCTCATCTCCTATTCCCCTCCCATGCCAACCAACACATCTACTCATCTCGACTTATCACGATCTAGGGCATGCTAATATCTGAGCTCATCCTACCACCAACAACCAAATTCATCTCATGTAGAGCTCATTCCAATAACTAAATACCCAAAATATCCTCTCATTTGTGCCAGATGTGTGTATTCGACCAAGACGATGGGTGTGTTATGGAACCATGCAATATTGAATGTGCTCATTCTAGGAAACGCCAAATTTCCCTATTGAATGACAAAATACAAGTGTCACACATACTTGTGATGAACAGCCTGTGCACAATGATGATTTCATTACACTCTCCAAATTAGTCATGGATGAGGTGCACATGCTTATCACACTAAGGTTGTGACATCCTCCACCACTCAAAATTATTTTCGGCCTTGGAAATACCCCAGGCAAGAAACTCCCATGTCACTACCTAAAGACAAACTACATATGAATTGTTATACTCTATATCCTCTATATGTCTATCATCTTCCCATGAATACCCCTACATGCCTCCATGTGTTGGGGCACCCTATGTCTCTAAATAATCAAGTACTTATTCTAATCACAACACCAAATCCACAAGAATTCACGTCTTCACAGAAGTGAAACCACCTAAAATCTAGGTGACATCCAAGTAGTTCCTTAATCATCTTACTCTACTCAGAAGAAAGGTACCCTTATGCACCCAATCATATGAATCGCCACCCAACTACGATAGTGAGCCAAATCCTCATGGCTTAATGTGAAGCTTAGGTATGGTTGGCATCCTAGCCACCACCTTTATCTCCATCCTCAAATTGTCCTGCCAGAAGAACTCCTCCATACCTTGCATCCTGTACATTAACAAAGGAACATGGAAACTAACTTTAGCTTTTACCTCCTCAATGAGTATTTCGCACTCCAAATTATGGGGCAAATCGCTCTTTCCAAGGGTCTTTGTGGATTATCTAATTCCTTCCTTAGCTTGTGTATACCAAGGCACATATCCTTGCTAGCCACTCACTTGGATCAAGGGTGTATTCATAGTCTCCTTCATGGAAGAATTAAGCATCATTACTTCATCTGCAACTATCTGAGATGGTTCTGGTACTACTCCGAGAACTCTATCTATTAATACTACTAATATATGTGCATGCTACAAAAGAATAGACTCTACATTATATATCCTTGCATGTGTTGAAGCACCTCCATCCAATTGCTAATATACATTACAAACCATGCAAATAGAAGTCACTAAGGCTCTTGAATATTTTCCTCCTATCAAGTTTTGCAATGCAACTAGATCATATCCTAATAGTATTAATAAGAAATCCATATGAGGCACTAGAACGACCATCTCTATTCTCAAAAACTACTGGCCTAGAACCAACTCATAATCATCAAGCTACACAATAGTCAATATTGTCCTTCCTTTCCAATATGTAAATCAAATAGGAACATCATCAGTCATCCCAATCACTCTCATATTCCTAAAGTTAATAGCCTTGAAGGATGATTGAGTCAAATTGAACATCAACTCAAGTTATCTAGCCACATTCCCTATCATGAAGTTGTGTGTATCCCCATTGTCCACCATTACCAACATTTGTCTCTCATTGATGTATGCACTCACAAAATTGAGTCATGTCCTACTCTCATCCTATTTGAAAGAAGCCTACCTCGCAGATGCTACTCCAAAAACTTGCAACACTCCTACTGATGGCTTCTCTACCCACTCGATAGTAGTCAACTTCTTCTTCAATGGATAGTTCTTCACCAAATTCTCTTTTGTGCATATTCAACATGAAAGTGGCTTCTTCTCTCTCACTAAATATGTATTCTTTTCGTCAACCTCCCTAGAAATTATGGTCATCCCTTTATCTTTCTTCTTCTTTCCCTTTTCACCACATCCATCATTAATGTCTTTTCTCCCTAACTTTTCCTCACTTAGATAGTCCAAAAGTATCTCTACTACGATGATATCTATTGCATTATTCTGCACATTTTATCATCTCATATCACTCTATGCCCATGGATGAAATCCAGTCATAAAAAGGTACAACCGATATTCATCTAACATATCCTTGATATCCAACATAAAGCTTGAAATGTCTTTAATGTATGTTTGAATTCTCCCTATATGTTCCTTTTCCATAAGGGGATTTTTAGCAGTCCAAGCATGGTTTCCTAATCCAAACTATGCATACAAGGTTGTCTTCATCTCTACCCATCTAGTGATCTTCTCTATGATCCAAGTTGTTGTCCAATATTCTACTCGGGTTCTCCACTATAACTTGGTTGTCCCTATTATAAATATAGCCACAATATTTACCTTGGCCTCATTCAAACTACCATTCATCTAATCTTAGTAATACTCCACATCCCAATAGAAGCTCCCAAGAACCTTGACACTTCTTAACCCATCAAATAGTTTTATCTCCTTGATATTCACTTTCATTGATGAGTTTTACAATTCTTTTCCACTATCCCAACTCAAAAATGCAATCTAATTGGCCTAATTCCATGTCAATCTAATGAGAGAAGACACCTCATTGTCCAATTGCTTCAACCAATCTCCCCATGCATCATCCCTAAACTACATGATGCCATATATAGCCCCCATGAACCTTTGTAATGGCCTAATTAAATGCCTCTCTCATGCTCCTTGTCTCCTCTCTCCAATCATTCGACTTTTCACCATGCTAATACATAGAATCAATCATCTGTCCCACACACTCCTCAACAATAGTGAACCTATCCTGAAATTTGGGACCCTTGGACTCAACACTACTACCTACCTAATGAGAAATTTTCATTTCAAATTATCACTACAATTACTAAGGAACTTGCAATGTTATCTATCCTACTTAGATAATCCAAAATGTCATAAGAAAATAACCATCTCTCTAATTTATCTATAAACCCACCTCAGAAGGCTCTCTTGGAATCACAACTCTAATACCACCTATCATGACCCTAAAACATTCCTTGTCCAAGGAGTCATGTTGGGTGCTCTCTAAATGTGTGGCACCAACATGTTTCTTACCAAAGGTGAAACCTCTAAGTTGTATTCTACTCTGGCTAAATCTCACTTGGATAATGTTTATATTAAGTTATAGCCATGGAAACTTTTTTTTTCTTAATCCAAAACCCTAGTCGTCATTGAAATTACACATTACATTAAAATTCCCATCAAGTCTATATTATCAATGTAACACCCTCCTCCCACATCTACCCAAGCAACTAGCCAGCCGAGGTAAACATGAAATGAGAGGCCACTATGATAAGACTCAACCTCCTAGGTAGCCTTAAGGAAATGGAGTCAACAAAACAAGGCCTTATAGACCTCCATTAGGTGCTTTAGGACCCCCAGGAGCTAATCCACCACTCCAGGTGCCCAACGCTTGAGTTAACCTATATTTCAATGAACTAAACACAAATTCACTCCCATGACAAGGCATACATGCGACTAGAACCCTATATTCACTCCCACAATGCCTGCAAGGGATAGACTGTAATCTTTTTTACCTAGTTCTGTGCCAGAGACTGCAAGATTTAAACCACTTTTTCAGGGCTCGTCTCCAAACCAATGCCTAGAACTTGATGAGACTTTCCAAGAAAATAAATGACACCAAGGAAAAGCCTCTAACACAAAACTTAATCAAGGGTTTGACCTTACCAAACCTAACCATGGCAGACATTTTGTCAAACACTTAGTAAATATGCAACCTACAGGTGTAAATAATAGATTTGAGCATAGGGGTCTCATAATTATCTGAGATTTGCCATGAAGCGTTGTTTCCTTATCACTTTAACTGCCATTCCATCCATTATGTCATAGATACATTTTTCATTAATTTACAAGTAAAAACATGATGAGATCCATACATATTTGTTGTCAAAAAACATATACATAACCAGCATAATAGGGATAGAAATATCAATGAAATCACAGTCATATACACCAAATATAATCCATCATAATACTCATAGAAATACCACGAGAAATAAACTTTCATTAATGATGTAAAATCCAATCCCGGGATGGGACTTCCACGTTCCACCCGACTGTAGAATGGTTGCCAAATCTCTCTTCAGCCATTCACCCTCATGCCTATTCCAAGCATGAATGTGGGATCTCATACAACACATTAATAAAAAACCATCCAGGGCTTCTAGAGGCCATACACCTCAACCCATGAAACAATGATTACACCTCACGGTTAGACATCACCAAAACCATCATCTGATCAGTCTCTATCCTAGCCTTCCAGGGCTCTAGAGTGTTTGTTCCAACCTGGCTCCCAGGACTAGTAACTCAACCCACGGCTGATGTCGGGCTCCAAAGAATTTGTCCAACCAAGGCTCCAGGGCTAGTAACTCAACCCACGACTACTGTCGAGCTCCAAAGCATTTGTCCAACCAAGGCTCTAGGACTAGTAACTCAACCCACAAATTTTGTCAGGCTTCCAAAGCATTTGTACAACCAAGGCTTCCAGGACTAGTAACTCAACCCACCAAGGGCTTCCACAGCGTTTATCCAACTAAGGCTTTCAGGACTAATAACTCAACCCAAGTTTTTACAAGTCTTCTAGAGGGTTTTTCCAACCAAGGCTACAGGACTAGTAACTCAACCCAAGCCGTTACAGGGCTTCCAGAGAATTTTTCCAACCAAGGCTTCCAAGAACTAATAACTCAACCCAAGCTAAGGAAACATGAGAACCAACTAAAACAAAACAAGGAAATAAACCCACAATCTCCATGCCTATCTAGGAAATGGAAAGGATAGTCAAATCCACTATCAATCCAGGTAATCCTCCATGCCAGTGACAGATCATAACTAAGAAACCACATGCATGTGTCATGCATGCCAAAACTAGTGAGGAAAACATACATGCAACTCGGTACCTGCAAGAAAAATTGTTGTAGTTGCTGATCCCGATGCCCTCTTGCACTTTCTTGCTCTTCCTTTTACTTCTTGCTCCAAAAATCCAAGTATGCCACAGCCTCCAAGAGTTCGCCAAGAAAACTCTAAGTATCCAAGAGAATGAGAGAGAGAGAATAGAAGAGAGCTCCACCAAAACCTATCAAAAGCTTACCAACTGATCCTTAGAATCCTTTTTATGAATGAGGCCTCTATTTTCTTCATTTTCCATTATTTTCCTTCATTTTCCTCCTCACATGCAACCTATAAACTTTCACCTCCTTTTTCTCCTAATTTCCATTATTTTCATAAAAAAATGTCAATTAATGCCTCATGCCTTTCCAAAACCTTAGCCATTTCCTTTTCCAATTTCCTTTAGCCATAATAAACTGAATCAACACCCGTTAGGATTCTCCCCCACCATTCAGCTTGGAATATGTGTCCCATTGACCGTGGCCTTATATATATATATATATAACCTGGAATGTTCACTAGGGTTGTTACGAAACCCTCCCCCATAGGGGAACATCGTCCTCGATGTTCAATGACACCTATAACCAACAAGACCACTGGAAACAAAACATACTGCCCATGGAGCTTTATAAAATAACTCATTATGGTATTTACAATAACCATATATACACTTACATATTTGCTTCAACCAGAAAATAACCATAATGTCTATGGAGCTTTATAAATCCAGCTTGATACATTATTTACAATAATAAACACATATGCACATTTTCTCAACCTGAAAATAAAAGGGAAACGATGCCCACATCCGCAACAAGGGAATCCATATGCGCACACCTCCATCCTCGAAGTAATACCAGGATTCACCTCCTTTCTAGGAAGTCCAGAATCCACTGCAAAATCAAATCTGCATCAAATGTCCAGCGCTATAATCTCATGCCACCTGTCCTCTCAGTGAAGAGTTACTCACTTATTGTTCCAAGGCGCACTCCCAATGTGCACTTGATTCCATCTAGAAATGCTAATGACCAAAAAAATTACATCCTTGGTCTTCCCTTCTCTGCTACATATTCCCTCGGGTAATCCAGTCATCCCCTTCCATGTAGTCACACACCTTCCAAGTTCCGTTGGCACCCCCATCCCGGGAAGTCCATCCCTTGGCAAGGATTCCTCGCATTGGAAGATATAAAAACCAAGGCATATCCCTGCCTTAAAATCATCATACTTAACATAGCATGCTCATGGCAATCAGTGGTCATTACTGGGTACCAGTGTCCCACAATGGCCCTACTCCTGAAGTGATTTACCAACATACTGCTACATGTTCCGATTTCTTTCTCTATTGTTACTAATTCTTGTAGTCAATTTCAGCCACTCAACTAGGCGTGTTCATGCATTCCTGTTCCAAGCACATAATTTCCATTAGATTCAAAATAAATTCAAATCATACCTCTTTGGTAGCTTGTCAATAATGTAAACTCGCAATCCTATTTACTTAATGTCACAACAAGTCAAACTAGCATCTTTAACCAAATCATCATGTATAAATATGTCACATCAGGTTGGCTCGAAACACAACCATCATAGATCAAAATCATAATTCACATGTAACCATCATAAACCAGAATCATATATCACATGTAATCATCATAGACCAGAATCATAAATAACATGCATAATTAAACTAAAATAAAATATTGATACTTTTCCTTTAGTCGATCCTTAGCTTCTACCTTATCCTTATTACATACACACTCTAGATCGGTTGCCAAACCTGACAAACACCAAGTTCCTTCTCCTCAACCATGTAAAAACACACATAGTGTACATCTCACCCATATAACCACACACGTCATACAACACCATGCAATACATGCAACTACACCTGAGATACAACACATACACCTACACCCAGTGTACAACACAACACGATACATACTCCTACGTTCAGTGTACGACACAACACAACACGTATACGTACACAATGTACATCACAAGACATACATTCCGCACACAATGTGTGAAACCAAAAAATGCATACACATACATCGGATATAGAACACAACTCATACATCTATACCCGATGTACAATGCCACACAATACATGTACCTACACCTAGCGTACAACACAACAAAATACATGTACTACACAGAGTACAACACAACGAGTATGCATGTCACGATACCACAACTACACAATACACATACATAGTACCACATGTACACAACACAACATGTACGACATGCACACAATACCACATGTACACCAGTACCATATGTACAACATGTACACAGTACTACCTGTACAAAGCACTACTTGCACAACATGTGCTCAACATCACATGTACACAACACCACCTACACAACGTGTACACAACACCACATGTACATCGTACCACCTATACAATGTGTACACATTACCACATGTACACAGTAGCACATGCACAACATGTACATGACACCACATGTGCACAACGCCACATGCATGACATGTACAACATGTACGACATATACAACATATGCACAACAATAGTACCACATTGTCGGTAACCTTGCTTCTAGTCTCTCTCTGCCATACATGCTTATCCTTGCATGCCACAGACCACACTGATTTCATTTCGTTGATGCATCCCTCAGTGTTACCTATCATAACATAAACAAAGGCATAGGCATAATACAAGCATACACTATAAATTCATATCCACATGATACTGACCTCATATATTTGTCATGACTATTCTTCCCAATTGATTCCTTGTAAGACCAGGAACCTCTTCAAGTCATTTTCCTATGTAAGCAATCATTCCTCCACAGCAACGATTCTTGATGACCCTGTGAGACAGTGACACAAATACATAAATACATACACATATACAATCATTAGCATAAACAATCATGATCCTGTTAGGCAACAATATGCATACATACACATACATACATATAAACATCGACATAAAATAATAATGATTTATTCAGTCAACAACATACATATATACATGTATACACATATAGACATCAACATAATCATGATCCCAACATAATTACATAAGGTCAAGGTTAAGATAACTTCCTTATTTGTGCATAGCATGCACAACATTTAGAACAATTGTTCCCAACATAGCCAAGGCACCTGACACCTCAGATCCATTTACTTTACCCTTCTTGGTTACCTTTCTCATGACTGTCCTGTCATCGTCCATTTACCACAATGGACCCAATCAATCCAACCGACTGTCATAGTCTTAACTTTTGTTGTGCTTACTCATGCACATAGCTTCATCTGAGTCTTACATTACCTGTTGGGTACCACATAGCTCTCCCCAAGCTCCATTAAATTTCCTCCTTCCCCAACTAATTCCCAAGACACTCAAAACAATAAAGGAAAGACCGAGAAGAAAACAAGAAGAAAACCATGGAAAACCAACAACAATATGACACCACAAACAAAGTCGCATAACTATGCACTACACATAATAAAAATATCCATTGAAGCGCAACAGTCACAAAAGACCAAAACCACAAGACTAACAACAAACACCATGACACAATCCCCATGGTTCCCAAGGAAAGCTCAACCCGAACCTTCGTTAGAATTTCATGGCAGTTTCCTTCTCATGCAGTCCCCTGCATCATATTGCCATAAAAACATATATGTTAGTTCATAAATAAACATAATGACATACTAGTTGCCTAACCTTGTTGTGCCAAACACATTGCTTACACACGTCATCTCTCAAGGGACTCCAATTCCCTTGACAAATCCACCTACAACTAGAGACTGGATAATATACTTGTTAAAGACATGTTCATGAATCTAGCACATATCCACATAATTTCAGACAAATCAAGGTTAAGAAGGCTTCCTGTGTGCAAAGTACTCATTCGTTTGGAATTGGAGTTACCCGACATAGCCAAAGGAATTCTTGCCCAATTCCTTTCCTTTACCTTTTTACCTTGCTACAATTGAGGCTTACTATATATTGTCGCATCAGCCAACTGTTAGTTATATAAACACATCAACTATTACCTTTTCATACTAATACCAAGCATGTTTCTTGCAAATGTTTACCCATGTCAATCACACGTTCCAAATATCAAGACAATCATATCTATCAAATTGAAATCAACCTTTGCAAAAAAGCATGTCATAATTCATAGTCAACTCATAGTCATTAGACATAGTGCTACAAATGTCACCTACTATACCCAAGTACATATCAATTGTCTCAACACATATGTGTTAGTACAATCATCTCAAAACAAGATCATTGGAAAATATACTCGTATTATGAAACTCATCAAACATTCAACCAACTTGCAAACATACCGTGTTAAATAAATCAACTATATGACATGATAGACGCCAAACACTCAACATTAAATAGACGACATAATCAAGAATGAAGCACCAAGTATACTACATAAGCAAACTCATACCTTAGTGTACCTCAAGGGAGGCTATCTTGTCTGCACAATCAATCTAGTTAGCAAGATATAACTTTACAACATGTCAACTCAAACATAAATAAGATCACGATATCCATAACACTAACTAACTAACATGTTCACATCATAAAATCATAAGCATTTATCGTTCATGCATAAAAACCACATGTGCAAATTCATCACAAATATGTCGGCTCATACCTGAATATCGTAACCATAACCATCTGCATAGTCCAATCCAATTTAGCATGATACATATAACATCAAGATATTAATGTTATAACCCTAATCGTCAAGTTAACTAACATATAACAACAATCAATTAACATATAACATGCTCATCAACAACATATGACCTAATCATCAAGCTAACTATCATATAACAACAACAAGTTAACCTATAGCATACTCATCAACAACATATAACATGATCATCAAGTTATCTAACATAAAACAAAAATAGCAATGCATACAACCACATGTTACTATCATTCATGACACATGTGCATGTGACTATACTAATCAACTATCATCTATCATGTATGTAACCATAACATCAAAAACATGTACATAAACCTAATGTATATAAACCTAATGCATATGACAATCCTTAACTTACATACCTGCATGTCAAACATACAATACATGTATGATTATTTTCTCTTGCCTCGAGGTCCATTGTTGCAACTTCACTTTAATGATCTATATCTCCTATTCTATATAAGCCAACACATTATCATCATAACAACCAATACCACCATGATGACCTAAATTTGCATACAATGACTTCACAAGGAATTTTTTACCTACTATTCATGCATAAATATAACCGAGACTATACAAGCATAACAACTACATACAGACATATAACACATGAGTGAAAAACCATACACACCATATAGCTAGAGTCCAGGCATCAATGCATGACCATATCAACTACACAAACCATGACATCATGCGTGACAAAAACAACCACCTCACGTGCATTTGATAACATGTGAACACTAACGTGCATAACAATGCATAATCAACCATACACACATGAAGACATACTCCACAACAACACCTTCAACCTTCACATGATGACACAACTACAACCATGACCAACACCATGCAAATGCAACAAACAAATGGAATACATGCGTAAGGAACACATATGCAACCAACATGAAAGCATGATCAACACAAACCCCAAGGAGAGTGCAACCACGCTCTGATACCACTTTGTAACACCCTCCTCCCACATCTACCCAAGGAACTGGATAGTCGGGGTAAACATGTGATGAGAGGCCACTATGATAAGACTCAACTTTCTAGGTAACCTTAAGGAAATGGAGTCGACAAAATAAGACCTTATAGACCACCCTCGGGTGCTTCAAGACCCCTAGGAGCTAATCCACCACTCCAGGTTCCCAACCCCTGAGTTAACCTAACATTTCAATGAAGTAAACCCAAAGTCCCTCCCATGGCAAGGCATGCATGCAACTGGAACCCTGTAGTCGTTCCCACAATGCCTGCAAGGGAGAGACTGTAGTCTTTTTCAATGATTTCTTCCACTCCAATGACAAGACATGCATGCGAATGGAACCCTATAGTTGATCCCACAATACCTGCAAGTGAGAGACTGCGGTATTTTTCATCAAGTTCTATGCCAGAGACTATGAGATTTAAGCCACTTTTTCAGGGTTAGTCTCCAAACCAATGCCTAGAAATCAGTGAGACTTTCCAAGACAATAAATGACACCAAGGCAAAGCCTCTAACACAAAACTTTATCAGTGGCTTGACCATACCAAGCCTAACCATGAGAGACATTTTGTCAAACACTTCGTAAATATGCAACCTACAGGTGTAAATAATAGATCTGACCATAGGGGTCTCATACTTACCTGAGATTCACCATGAAACATTGTTTCCTTATCACTTTAACTAACATTCCATCCCTTAGGTCATAGATACATTGTTCATTCATTTACAAGTAAAAACAAGATGAGAGCCATACATAGTTGTTGTCATAAAACATATACATAACCCGTATAATAGGGATAGAAAAATCAATGAAATCACAACCATATACGCCACATATAATCCATCATAATACTCATAGAAATACCAGGAGAAATAAAATTTCATTAATGATGTAAAATCCAAACTCGAGATGGGACTTCCACGTTCCACCTAATCGTAGAATGGCTAAGCCAAACCTCTCTTCATCCATTCACCCTCGTGCCATATTCCAAGCATGAATGTGGGATCTCATAGAACACATCAATCAAAAATTATCCAGGGCTTCTAAAGTCCATCCACCTCAACCCATAAAACAATGATTCCACCTCATGGTCAGACATCACCAAAACCATCATTCGATCAATCTCTATCCCAGCCTTCCAGGGCTCCAGAGAATTTGTTCCAACCCAACTCCCATGATTAGTAACTCAACCCATGATTTTTGTTGGGCTCTAGAGTGTTTGTCCAACCAAGGCTCCAGGACTAGTAACTCAACCCATAACTGCTATCGAGCTTCCAGAGCGTTTTTCCAACCAAGGATTCCAGGACTAGTAACTCAACCCACCAAGGGCTTCCAGATCGTTTGTCCAACCAAGGCTTCTAGGACTAATAACTCAACCCAGTTTGTTACAGGGCTTCCAGAGCGTTTGTCCAACCAAGGCTACGGGACTAGTAACTCAACCCAAGTCATTATAGGGTTTCTAGAGTGTTTGTCCAACCAAGGCTTCCAGAAACTAATAACTCAATCCAAGCTAAGGAAACATGAGAACCACCAAAACAAAAAAAGGAAATAAATCCACAATCTCGATGACTATTGAGGAAATAACAAGGCTAGGAAAATCCATTATCAATCCAGGAAATCCTCCATGCCAGTGATAGCTCATAACCAAGAAACCACATGAATATTCCATGCATGCCAAAACTAGTGAAGAAAACATACATGCAACTGGTTACCTGCAAGAAAAACTATTGTAGCTGCTAATCTCGATGCCGTCTTGCACTTTCTTACTCTTCCTTTGCCTTCTTGCTCCAAAAATCCAAGTATGCCACACCCTCCAAGAGTGCTCCAAGAAAACTCTAAGTATCCAAGAGTATGAGAGAGAGAGAATAGAAGAGAGCTCCACCAAAACTTGTCAAAAGCTTACCAACTGATCCTCAGAAGCCTTTTTATGAATGTGTCCTATATTTCCATCATTTTCCATTATTTTCATTCATTTTCCTCCTCACATACAACCTGTGACCTTTCACCTCCTTTTTCTCCTAATTTCCATTATTTTCATAAATAAATGGAAATTAATGCCTCATGCCTTTCCAAAATCGTTGGCATTACCTTTGCCAATTTCCTTTAGCCATAATAAACTGAATCAACACCCATTAGGATGTTTACCCCACCATTCTGCTTGGAATATGTGTCCCATCAAACATGGGCCTTATATATATATTTTTTACATGGAATTTTCACTAGGGTTGTTACAATCAACACATCTCATGCATTAATTTAATAGATAATAAGTACAAGTGAAAGTTTTTTATGAAATGGGTGGATTGCAGCATAACACCCCACCAAAATTTTATAAAAGGTTTATACAATACAATGTACAAGAAATTTCACCAAGATAATTCACACCTAACTCTTAGATACAATAACTTCTTGTTTATGGGTTACCCCGGTCATCAATTAACCTCTCTGCAATCAACAACCACACAATACACCCAGTCAAGTCACTCAACAACCCATCGGTTCAAGACATTGGGCTTCCTCCCATGATTGCATAATCATTGAGCCTTCCCATACTCTACTGCAACACTCGAGTTTCTATCCAACTTGAAAAATTCTCTCTCATCACACTTTAGGTCACATTTATGTGACTTCTCCCATAAGTCTAGTTGCATCTTGGGTCATTCCACCTGAATGCACTACTCGTGCATCACACTATCCCTTGGTTATTGTGCACCATTGTAGACATTTCCACCCTTTCCACAACACTTGGGTCCATTACAACACAAAATAACAAAATTCCAATCCTTCCTCATCGAAACAAAAGTCTTATGAAGAAGAGAAACCACTATCACATACGAAAGCCCAAGATAAACCCACAATTTCACCATCAATTTGCTACAACTTACAACCTACTTCTACCTCATCTCCCTTCCATTTATGGAAACTATGTGTCTTGTGATTTATCTATGTCATTGTGTGTCGTTCTATGTGCCCATCATCTATCGAATGAGACATTGGTTATATATATATATATATGATATAATAGGGGTACAATGGGTTACAACCCTTCATATGCAAGGGATAACACATGACTCCCATTAGTCGAGTCAACACTTGCAATACCCAATCCAATGACATAAACTCTACCACACTAATAATTTATTGCACATATTCTTATCTCACCTTCTTGCACCAATAACCATTGTGTTGGCTCATCTTATCTCATCTTTAGTCGAGGTCCACTAATAATGAAATTTGTTCATTTGGAAATAACCGAACTCATCCACGCCCCAATAACGAAGCTTGTCTCATGTTGAGCTTGCTCCAGTAATTGAATTCCTAACATATAGTCCTAGTCATGCCACATGTGCACACTTACCCAAGGTGATGGGTGGATCATGGAACCGTGCAATATTGCATTTTCTCATGCTAGGAAACCCCAAATTTTCCCATTAAACACCAAAATACATGTGTCACATATATTTTTGATGGACACCCACATTGAGTGATGGTGTCACTGCACTCTCCAACTTAGTCATGGACAAGGCATGCATGCTCACCACACTGAGGCTCAATAGTGCTACATGTTTATTCTCGTGCATCCTATTGCAATCAGCATAAAAGTGTATCTTGATCACACTATAGAGATTGTTGGGTTTATCGGTGTTGAGTCATCTAGAAGATGTGACACTCTCTCGCATCATGCGACAAGAAATACAAATTATTAGCTTGATGATGAGATACAAATTGTTGGGTTTATAGGCTTTGCAAAATTTAAAGGTTTTGATAGCTCTATTAATGATGAAAATCATACAAGAATGTTTGATCACATGCCTCAACAACCTTTTCGTAAAGTTTTAGTATATATATTTATGTATGTGCCATCATCCTATAAATTTATCTTGTTTGATTATGGTATATATCTTTGTTTGATGGGAGGAAATCAAGAAAGTCATCAAATCCTTGATGGGAAACAGTGTTATAACATCATATTTATAGTAGATTAGGGGATTATTTACCCTCACATCATTTTTTGATATATTAATGATTTAAAAAAATTATTAGATAAAAACTTTCATCTCAAAATTCTAAAAATTGACATGGCAACAAGGTTATTTTCTTACAGCAAGTATGCCATTTTATACCATATGCTAATAAATCTTATAGCTAAAATCCAATTGAAAAACTAAGTCTTTTGGCCTAATATTATTCGGCTGAGAGGCCATATTCTCACTTTAAACTTATGAATTGCTAACACTTGGTTGCTAGTTAGGTCACAATTTCATTTAAATATTACCTTAGTTTAGTTGAACAATCCAATTTTTTAAGTATTCTAAATGGATGTCAAATGTAGGTGTGAATATTCCATCATTAATCATTTGACCCCAATGGCTAAACTAATTTTAATTCCTTCACAATGGTTTTTAACACACAATCTGAAAGAGAGAGAAGGGATTCTTACAAGTAATTTCGCTTGAGACATAAACTCTAAGGATGACAAGATATCAAATATCTCTCACTGTGTATGATTCGAATAATTAAAAAACAAAACTAAATTTATATACATACAACAAATGGAAAGTTGATCAAATGAAAATCTAACACAAATAGAGAGATATAGTTAGAGGAAATATAAAGATTGTATTAGGGTGTTTTGTTTCCCTGTTTTATTGGGTTTAATGGGTAAATAATTATATCAACATAGTCATGGTTGGAGAGTTAGTTAATGATGGTGCATTTTTGAAGAGGTGACTAATGAATATGACAAAGGCTATTGACTTCTCTACCAATTGTAGGGCTTCCATATTCATTATTGGCATCATCTCATGGGTTTCTAGTTCCACCTTTGTTTTACACAAACCCTGTTATTACTATATTCCTTCCTTTATAATAAATTTCTCTCTTGCAAACCTACATCCTAGCACTACAAACGTAAAGATATGGGTTAGCTTGATGTAAACTTACATATATATTAACGTAAAGATATGGGTTAGCTTGATGTCCATTTACATATATATTCATTGAATTTAGGGAAAATATTTTTTCTATTTTCATCACAAGCTCGCACTCATGCACACATACTCATCATTAAATTTAACATGAAATTAAATAATACAAAATGCATTATGATTTATATTACACACACACACACACACACACACACACACATATATATAATTAATAAATTTTATTTAAAAAATCTCCATAATATTTTTAGAGGGGAAATCCAACAGAAATCCAATCATATTTCATTATATATTGACTAAACTTAAAAAAAATACATGGTCAAAAAACATTTCCTAATTGCATTACATATATATCCATTCTATCACATATATTTATTATTGATCTTGTGAAAAAATGATTGTAACAAATATTTTTCCCGAAATTAATTAAAAATCCCACAATGATATTTAGAGGAACATCGGGTGATCCCTTTGTATATAATCATTAAAGTGTAATAAATGTTTTATTTTCAAATGATGTCACATATATATATATATACATCTTGATTAACATCACAGGGAAGTTGATTGTGGATAACGTATTTCTCTCTAAAAAAGAAATTCATGTCGTGATCATTAAACTCTAATAAATGTTGTATTTTCCAATGGTGTCACATATATATCCATCTTGAGTCATCTTGATTAACCTGTTATGCTCCTATACCAATAGGTGTCATATTTCATGATTGACTTGATGAGCTATGAATATGTTCATACCTTTCCTTGTTGCAAAGGTTTTCCATATTGTAAAAAAAAAATCAATTTTTTTTTTTAAATGTAAAGAGGGTATACCCTAAAAGAAAAATCAAAGGGTGAAAAGAATAAAATGGTCAAAAAATGAGAAGAAATGAATGTCAAACAAAAATAGACCAGGAAAGTGTGCAAGTCTAAATGCCACTACTATTCCATTTTCTATAATAAGCAATTGTGTGCAGCTTGTTAAACTTATGCCAAAATTGATGAAGAGTCAAACTGTTTAAAATTGGCTCATTCACTTTTCAATTTCATGCTATAGAGATAGAGAATAAAATCTGACCAAACTGTTTAATCTTGGCAAATAAGTAAATAGGTAGAGTAAATAAAAGGATATCAACAATTTAAACTGAGCCCCTGGATGTAATAAGGTTAGATTTAGATATACTTCCATATGTAAAAGAAAAAGTGTGATAAGGGCTTTCTAGTCCAAGTGCACCCAAATAAAGAAGAAAAAATGCTAGGTTAAAGTAGGTAGGGTAGGTAGATGGTGTTGCAGAATTACTTGTGATGGATAATGTCTCTGAAATGTGTCAATTTTCACTTTTATCACAAGTGCAAGACAGACATTTTACTTGATGTAGTACAAGCAAAACAAGGTTAAATAATTGACTTCCCTTCACATTTTTCCCTAAAGATTTCACTAATTCCCCCTAAAGTATTAAGGTCTTTGAAAATAAAAGGGGCTCAGAGCATTTCTCTGACTTCTGGAGGGACTAGACCCTCGGCCTAATGATTTAAAAGCCTAAGTACTTAGAAGCATTCATAAACCATTCATTTCATTTCATAAACTCATCGCCTAAGTAAAAATCCTGTTTTACTTAGGAATAATGCACCATTTCACCTTAAAACCCCCTTTTCCACTTTAGCCTAAGTTTTAATGTAAATGCCTAACATTTACTTAGCGCTCATTCTCGTTTTATGTCACATTAAATTTTAACTACTATTATATAAATCCCAGAAAAACATTCTCCTTCCCGTATTATTTAAATATACATAAAAACCCCCCAAATTACTATATATCCCGCCCCAGGTTAATTATAACCATAAACACTCTTTAAAAGGGATTAGTGGGTTTATTTGAAATTCATTAATAACCTACCTCACTGCTTCGCAATCGGGATTAGCTAATCCTCTCGATTTACTAATAACCTTCCCTCATCTAATCACAATCCCCCTTATACAATTAATAAACGTTTAATTCAGTCGAGCCTGCCACAAATAAAGCTCTGCCATATCCAACGCCCATCCACTGTCCGATCACTCCCTTTTCATCCAATGGTTGACGATGATATCACGCCCCCTAGTGATTGCGCTTTAACTTGCGATCACCGGGCGATTTTCCACCCATACTCTTGCCACGCATCGCGCTGTCCATATGCTCGCTCGCCCCTGGCCCAAAACCGCCAAGCCTCAAAAGCGGTGTGGTACAAACCGCTTACCACCCTCTACAAGTGACAAAATGTCACATCCTGCTTATGTCATACACCCGATAAAACCAAAAAAAGACCTACCAACCTCAGTTTTGTTAAATAAACAAACAAAGTGTCATTTTCACTGTAATATGCAGCGACTCATGCTCCCATGCAAGACAATGTTCGAGTCAACTGTTACAGTTTCTCAGCCACCACCTAACCAGAAAATGTACAGCGACGCGCTCCGCAGCTTGTCATCCAACTTGCCATTATACAGTTTACCTCCTAAACACAGGTATTTATCCAGTTTACCCTGCAACCCTGTAATTTCGGTTTTCTACTGAAAATTCTACCAGAGAAGGCCAAATTCAAGTCTAAAAATAGTCTGTGTTGCCATAAAAAGTCCCCAAACCTGCTGTTTGGTCTATCTTCCCACAAAAATCCCGAATTCAATATTGAATCCATAAAAACCAAATATGGAAACCCCTATAGCCCTGAATGTAGCACCCATGAATGCACCTCACAAAGATTTGGATTATCTGCCCTTGGAAGATAAAGATTTTCAGATAAAAGACTTATCAGGTAATGGAAACCACCTTAAGATCTTTTTCCAAGCTAAAGATAGCTATCTTAATGGATCTGAAATATTAGGACTGTGAGAATCCAATCTTCCCGTGTACTTCCTCCCTGCAGTCCATGTTTTTCTAGATATCATTCATCACTATTGTGCTAATTATGACCCTACTCAAAGAGCAGTCCTGTCCCCAAGCCAAGAAGTCATTTTTTCCATAACTGCTCAGTCCATCAATGAAATGCTGCAATTCCATTCCAGTCATGCTCTTACTCCCCTCTCTATGGGATACTTACTTGAAAATGTTCCCCAATTGTCTCAAGATGAACTTACTCACATCTGTCAAATGTTCATGGACCCTGAATATCAGCCTAAAGGCCCACCTCCTTATCTATAGGTTCTCTTTACAAATACAGGAAAGATCATTATTGATATGATAGCCTCCATCATGGGCTTCTACTCTTGAGAGTATGTTGATGAAATAACCTTGGTATTATTGTCTATTTTTACTCCTAGACAGCCCCCTACTGTTAAATATGATTATGCTTCTTTTATTACCAACAAAATTCATGACCAATTCATAAGACTGGACAATGAAGGAGTCTTCAAATGCACTACTTTCATATACCATCTTCTGTTGTATTACCAGTCAGACAGCTTCCCTTTCCATGTCAAGAAACTTGATACTAGAGGTAATCCAAGATCTGTCATTTTTTGGAGCCCCATTTTCCATAGATCCCTTGAGACCCATTACACTTACAATGAGTTCATTGACCTATTTGTACATCTAGCAACCACTCTGTTGACAGGAGTTTCCCCTCCCAGGATCAATGGTGACATGAAGAAAATCCTCCAGCTCTCCAAGCAGTACAGAATAGGTGACTGGTACCTATATAAGAATCACACAGAAATCAGAATCTATGGATGTGAACTCTGCCCATTCAAACTGCCAAAATATGTTCCAATGAGTCTATTTGCATTGGAATATTTCAGAAAAATGATAAATGCAGACTTAGTCCATTTTTGTAATGTCAAGAAGAAAGCTCAACTTAAAATAAAGAACCAGTTAGGCCCTTTTGTCTGCAACACTAGGGAAGCATGGAAAGAAGCAGAAAAAATTCTAGAAGAACAACTTAAGTTACAAAAGAGTTTTGAATGGAAACCATATGATCCCAACAGTTTTATATGTGATAAGAGAACGAAGAACAGGTTGTCCCCTTATATTCACCATAGAATTCCATAAATTGAAAAATATTCAAATATGGATGACTGGAGGAAAGGTACCCTAATAGAGCATGATAGTGAACAAGTCAATTTTGAGAAAGTTATGAAAGATCTTGAGAAAACACTTGACTTGGATTTTTTTGGGCAGGTATCATTTAAGTTATCTCAAAGGCCAAGAGTTGGTGCCTCCAGTGCTGGAACTTCTCAACAGCCTCCACAGGAAGTTAAGATACCAGTCATAGGAACATCCAAAGGAAAGGAAGTAGAGACCACAGAACAACCTACAATGACAAATCAGCCTGGAATTTCCAAAGAACAGGGTCGAGTACCAACTCCTCCAGCTCAAACTAAAGTAGCAGAAAGTCCAATTTTGCAAACTCCTCTAAATGAGGAAAGAAATAAAAAGAGGGACAGGGAAACCACTACCCCCATCAATGGACCTACAGGACAGCCTGGGACAAAGAGGCAAAGACTGAATCCTCTTTCAGAAGAGGAAATTATTGAAGAAACTACAGACAGTCAAAGAGTAGAAAGGGTAGTTAGTTAGCAAACTTTCCCATTGGGAGGAACATCCACCAGCTGACAGAGGCAGGAACTAGAAAGACAACACAGTGAAGAAGTATCATCCACCAGGCCACAAAGTAAAGAGGCCTTAGATATCAAGAAGACATTCACAGAAATAAAAGCAAAAAATGATCCAGTAAGACTTCAAATTTACAATCAGTATTTGAAAATGGCCCCCAAAAACCAGTAGAGATTAATGTCAGCCTATGACATTCAAGAGGGCAAGATGATAATGATCTACTTCAAGCCAAAGGTTCAGCAACCTCAAACAGCAGTAGACTATATCAGAACAAATCTGGAAGTCTTGGCTAAGGATATTAATCCTTTGGATTAGATTGAACTTCACAAGCAAACTAGAGAAATGGTCTATTCTAACTTAACCAATAAAGCATTGATGGCTCACAGGCTACAAAATTATTTGGATAATACAACTGCCCAGCTGAACTTAGAAAAAGCCTTTTCCCTAGCTAAGGATAACAAAATAAAATCAATAGAAGAAATCATCATTGGATTGGGACATGATCCCAAAGATGTAAAGGGTGTAGAAGCACTAATCAAGAAGAAAGAAGATGACATTGCTGCCTTGAGAAAGCAGCTAAAGCTGCCTCCTTCAAGGCATCAACAGACTGCTGAGGTTATACAACAGAAATCTGAAGAATATATGATGGATCTCCTCTTGAAACTCAATGAAAGATTGAATGACACAGAGCAGGCATTAGAAAAAGCATTGAAGGACAAGCAGGGAGAGTCGACCTCTCAGCCTCCTGATGTAATCCACATAGTCTCAATAGTAGTCCCTTCTACACTTGGAACAACATTAGCTCCAAATATCTCAGCAGTCACAGCATAAGTAGTCACAGGAACAGCAACAGCAACAACAACACAAGGTAGCAGTGCTAATTTGAGCACTGAAGAATTGATAAAGGTAATGGAAGAAATGAGATTACAAGTTTCATAATTAAAACGGGTAAAAGAGAAGTTAGCTAAGGTAGAAAGAAATTATGATCTTTCCAAAATAAATGTTGTAGAAAAAACAAGGGAGATCAAAGCATTAGAGAATAAAGTGAAAACATTAGAAAATGATCTCACTTTTGACAAGCCTCTTACAGAGATAAAAAATATTCTTTGGGCCAATATCATCCAATCCATAAATGATGTTTGGCCATCCATCCAAGTGATCTATGAACATATTGATCTAGTGAAAGAAGCACAGGGACAAATTTAGAAGAAAAAAGCTCTATTAGGACAAATGCCTGATCAAGCCAACCGGCTAATACATCTTTTGAATAACAGAACTAAGGAACAACTGGAAGAACTTGGCATTGCAGACAAGACAGACACTATTTTTGAAATCAAAAGGGTGCTAACCAAGAAAAATTTGATGCAGAATTTGGAGAGAAGATGTCAAGATATGTAGGTGGAAATTAATTCTTTTATGGAGAAGTTCACTATTTTGCAGAATAAAGGGATACCAAGTCCTTTAGTGATTAATGACATATTAATGAAGCATATAGATTATGTAAGCAAATTGAATAAGTATGCTGGAAATCAAGCTAGTTCATCAAAAAGTGCATCAGGAATAAAAGCACTCCCCACAGGTCGAGTTCTCTATGATAGCTTAGAGAACTTATTCTATGTTGACCATGAGATTAAGCACTTGTTCCCAATCCAACCCACCTTTTTCAGATATACAGAAACTGATGAAACTCTGAGGAAACTTCAGAAACACAGATTTCCACAGCAAAAATGGTGGGAAGACATGTTTGAAATTTTGTAAATTTATCCCTGGTAAAATGTAAATTTTGAGCTATTTACTGTGGTAAGATGAATAAAGGTGAACAGAGATAAACAAAAGTCAAACAGGTCAAATTGTATCAGAACAAGAAAATAGTATCAGTCAAAACAGGGCAGCCAGCACAGAGTTACTAAAGAAGATAGCAGCAAGCCAAATTATAGGGCCTGCCTCTAGCACACTCAGCAAAATAAGGAACAACACAACATCAGTTTACCTTTCTCCTATCTTCGAGACTAGTTGTTTCTATTTTGTTGTAACCTACTCTTAGTCACCCTAGAATATATCTCACTCTGTTATGAGATATTTTTTGTATAAATACCCCCTCAATTGGAGTATTGAGTGTGGATTCTTAGACATTGATGTAGTATTGACTATTTTGGAATAAAGTGTTATTTGACCAACTTTTGTATGGCTTGCTGGATAAAGAATTGAAGCAAAGGACTTTTCATAGATTTCTTGAAACAAACAACGGATCAATAAGTCCTCTATACCTTCTGTTTTTAAATTTTTCCTTATTTATTATATCATCTATGTTTCACATCTATATGATAAACGAAAAAGAATAATTTCAGAATATGCTTGATTGCACTCTGTTTTCAATCGTTATTATTCTCCATATTTTCTTCTGAATTAGTATAAACAGTGAAATCTTAATTGCTCCTGTTTTCTAGTTCATTCATTTTGATTATTTATTAAAGAATTCTTAACTGCTCTTTAGTAATAATCATTCAAGTTCCCTCTTTAAATGTGTTGAAGGATTCTTAACTTCCCTTCAACCATTTTAAACCCATTCCATTTATCTCAAGTTACCATTTGTTCCCTGTTTTACCATCTTGCCCTATGAAACCATCTTTTGTTAAGAAACCAAGTCCAGTTAAGCCATCTTCTTTGACTCCATTAGCCCAATGGCCTGAACTACTCAGTTTTACCCCTCTGCTACTGAATCGCACCACGCAAACTCAAACAAAGCTTCTAAACTTCACAACTAGCCTAATATCTTTCAAAACCAAGCTAAATCATAAAGGGAGAGCCCTCCCGGAGTACAGATTGGCTAGAATCTGTACTTAAAAGTTGGTTTGTGGTTACCTCGGACCCCTTTCCTCTTCCAGCAACTTCAAGGAAAATCTGAGTGTTAACATAGTGGCGACTCCACTGGGGACCTGAATAATTTGTTTGTTACTATTGTTTACTTTATAAGCTACAGACGGAGCCTGAAGTTAGCCAGGTAGCCTTTGAAATGCTCTTGCTTTGCAATTGCAGAAGTAAATGAATGCTGCTTCAGTCTATCTCTGGTCTAGCTTATGGATTGAACATCTGGTTTCAAATTTTTGATCAACTCCTCTTATTAAATAATTCTTTAAGAGAGTTCAAATCCCATACCTAAAGCCTCTTAGAGAAACTGTAAGAAGTTGTATTGTCCAACCCATTTAGAGAAAAACCCAAAACATACCTAGAAACCTGGCTTCAGAAAGGACTCATTACACCAGAGCTAACCCTGATCCAAATCCACCACCTATGTTCGAAAACCCTAATCTGATCCCTAGGATTCTTAGGAGACAAGATAGCCAAGAGAGTTCTGCTAGTTCTCGGCCTTTATATAGATCAAGATCCTGTCCAGTGAAGTGGATTTACCTTGAGGATGAACCTTTTGATGAGTCTTTTGAGACCTCTTTATTTGTAACTTTTTCTGAATCTGGGTTAGCCCACACAGTTCATGATCCATTATTTATCGAAAATTTACAACTTGAGATTGTCACTTCACATCTTGATAGACATTTGAAGAATTCCATTCAATCTGAACTTACCTCTGTAGGAACACCAAGCCTTTCTATAATCACTTCAGCCTCTCCAAGTTCATCAACAGCACCGTAGACATCTCAACCCCAAACCACCCCTTCCACCCCTCCATCCACCACTCCAAGACCAACCCCAACTGTTGTTTCAACCCAACCTACTACAATGGCAAATAGGTATACTCCCCTCAATTTACTTGCCAATCTAGGGGCTATGCCCCAAGACTATCAAAGTAAGATCACTCCTTTTGATGGCTCTGGTACTTACACTATACAACAACATACTAAAAAGATGACAGGTTATTTTGAGATATATGAGGTTGATGCCGAGGATGTTAGAATGAGGGTATTTATTCAAAGTCTAACTGGTGATGTTAGAACATGGTTTAGAGCCCTCCCTGCAAATAGTATCAATGACCTACAAGCTCTTTATACAACGTTCTTGAACAAATGGGAAAAGAAGACAGATCCTCTCCATATTTTGTCAGACTATGAAAACTTGAAGAGGGGAACACAAGAAACTGTACAAGATTACTGTACAAGGTTCAATAATGTTTACAATGCTATCCCTCAAAACCTTAGACCTCCTCCAGATTTGGCATTAATCAAATTACCTGATGGATTCAATTCTGATATGGCATACCAACTTAGGGAAAGAGCTCCTTGAACCTTAGAAGAGATGCAAAGTATAGCTGTCAGCGTTGAAGCCAACCTAATATCCAAACGATCTAGAGCCAGAGCTGAAAGGAGGATACCTTTGAAAGAAAAACCCTCAACCTTTAAACAAAAACTAGATGTGATTATTAAAGGTATGGAGAGGTTAGGAGATAGAGTAGAAACAATTGAAAGGAAGTCCCCTTGGGATGGTCAACCAAGCAATGCTGGGAGAAATCCAAATTTCAGGAAGAACCAGAACACTGGAAAGACTGACCCTAATCAAAACCTTAGGCCCCCATTCCAAGAAAATTATGTTGAAGCCTCAACTTATGATGAACCAACAGAAGATACCCAAATAAATTTGATGGGACTCAACAATGAGCAACAAGTTTTCTTGACCCAAGAGGACCAAGAAGCTCACATTCTTAAACAATTCCAAACTCAGTCAAGTGAATCATTTGACTTTAGGGAGGGATATGATACAACCATTTATGAAGTCCACAAACAATATAACCTGAGGAGCAGAAGAATAGATATTCCTGAAACCAATAAATAGAAAGCGACAAAGCAGCCTAACAAAGGTAAGACAAATATCACCCCTGTACATATTCTTTCCAGAATAGACCCTAACCCTGCTAATCCAATTATTAAAGATGTATCTGATAATCAACCCAATAATAGACAACTTTCCACTTCTATTCCCTCTAAAGGAAATGTGGAAGAACCTCCAGAAGTTGATGTGGAAACAACTTTAGCCCATAACCCCACTCCTGAAAAGGAGAGAAACACAGAGAATATAGATGAAAAAGAGAATCCAACTGTTCGAAATGCAAGAACTCAGACTGAAAAGCCTTTTAATCTGAAAGCTGAAGTAGGAAAATTAACAATAGTTGTTCCATTGTCTGAACTAGCTAAACATGATGTCTACAGAAGCCAAATCAACAAGTCACTCAAAATCTCAGTTAATGAAGATTCAGTAAATGTTTTTGATGATTAGCCTGAATTAATTTTTGGCCCTGAAGTGAATGGGAAATCAGTAGATGGAGGAATTCCTCCTTTCTATGTAAGTCTGAACATACATGATAAAATACTTCATAATGCCATGTTTGATTCTGGTGCATCTCATAACTTAATGCCTAAATCTGTAATGGAAAAATTGGACCTAGACATCACTAGGCCATACAAGGACCTCTTTTCTTTCGATTCAAATCAGATCAGATGTTTAGGATTAATCAAAGACTTGTGTGTATCATTAGTTCAATATCCTGCCAAAACAATCTTAATGGACATAGTAGTAGCTGATATTCCACCGAAGTATGGCATGTTATTGTCTAGGTATTCGGGTGCAAAACTTCAAGGATCTCTACAATTGGACATGTCTTATACTACTATTTCAGTATTCGGCCAACCCAAGAAACTATACAGAGAAACCTTAATGAAATACGTTGTAAGTAGCCTGGAGAAACCTCAAAATCTCCCTATCTATTCAGTACACTCTGATATGGATTCTTTCATTCATTATAATGCTAAAAGTGATTCCTCAAATGAATTGGAAATTTTAGCAGCAGAACCAAAAGAAATTACAAATGAAAAATCTAGTGTTCAAAGACAAGAAATTTCTGAGAACAATGACACATCAGACACCCAAGAGAAACCAAAAGAAACTAAAAAACCAGATCTCCCTATTAAACAGATTCCTGAGACTCCTGACACCAATTATGAACATGAAATTCTCTGGCACTTAGAATTTGATGGTTCAGTTAAAAAATTAGGAGCATGAGTAGGAGTAGGAGTTTGGGTACACAATCTTGAAAACGACCATGCTGAAGGCCATGCCTACAGATTAAACTTTAGATGCACCAACAATATGGCAGAATATGAAGCTCTGTTTCTAGGTCTTAAATTGGTTAAGAAATTAGGAGCAATTAGGGTGTCTGTCTTAGGATATTCGGAGTTAATAGTTCAACAGATTAAAGGATAGTATTCAACAAATGATCCAAGACTGAAGTATTACAGAGATACGGTGATAGAGATTCTCAATACATTTTTGGAAACTAAGCTTGCCAAAATCCCAAGAAAACATAACTTGCAAGCTCATAGTCTGGCAATGTTTGCCAGCACCTGCAAATTACCATTCGAACCTAATCATCAGTTCACAGCTGAGATTAGACATAGGCCAGCTATACCTGACAAATTTGAAGACTGGCAAGTGTTTGATAGTGATAAGCAGATTAACAATTTCTTAACTTTAGATGAAGAATTTTGTAACATGAACATAGATGTAGACACAGTTAGTGAGTTTGATCAAACAAATAAGATAGAAACAGACATTTTAGTAGAAATTGCAACTCAAATGCTTCATCCAACAACATTTACCAACAAAGAAATGAAGGATCTTAAAGAAATGGATATTGATGAAATCATTGAATGAGAATCTGAAGTAATCAATTTAAAAAACAATCATTTGGCTCAGGGATTAACTCCTTTGGAAGATCTCTTTGATTTCAATGATATTCCAAAGAAGCCTAAGATGGAACCCTTAAAAGCAGATATTGAGGACTATAATTTGGGAACCAAGGATGATCCTAAAATCATAAAGTTATCTAAATCTTTGCCTCCTGACCAAAAACTCAAATATGTTGAGCTAATGAAAGAGTTCCAAGATGTCTTTGCCTGGAGTTATGAAGACCTGAAATCTTATGACACCTCCATAATTCAGCATACAATACCTCTAAAGGAAAACCAGAAACCATTCAAGCAAAAGCTTAGAAGAATTAACCCTGTACTGCTGCCCTTAATTGAAAAAGATATCAAATGAATGTCTGAAGTAGGGATAATTGCTCCTATCAGGTTTTCAGAGTGGGTGTCTAATTTAGTACCCACTAGGAAGAAAACTGGGGAAATCAGATTATGTGTCGATTTAAGGAATGTTAATAAGGTTTCTCTGAAGGACAATTACCCTTTGCCCAAGATGGATCACATTTTACAAAGGGTGGTAGGTGCTTCTAGGATTTCACTCTTGGACGAGTTCTCAGGCTATAACTAGATTTTGGTTCATCCTGATGACCAGGAAAAGACTGCTTTTACAACTCCATGGGGCACATTCAAATATGTTAAAATGCCATTTGGACTTAAAAATGTAGGGGCAACCTTCCAAAGAGCCATGGACATAGCATTTGCCAAAGAAATTCATGATTTTATGGTTATTTATCTTAATGACCTGACTGTTTTTTTCTGAATCAGATCAACAACATTTGGATCATTTGAGACAAGTATTCTTGAAATGTAGGAAATATGGTATTTCTTTAAATCCTAAAAAGTCTTTATTTGGTCTAGAGGAAGGAAAACATTTAGGCCACATTATCTCCAAAGAGGGCATCAGAATTGATCCTACTAGAATAGAAGCCATTTTGCAAATACCCCACCCTAGAAATGTCAAAGAACTTCAAGCTTTCCTAGGAAAGATCAATTTTTTGAGAATATTTATCTCTAATTTAGTTGAATTAACTAGATTGCTTAATAATATGTTGAAAAAGGATTCTAGTATTAGATGGACAGTTGAAGCCAAGCAAGCCTTTGAAGAAATTAAAATGGCTTTAACCAGAACACCGGTCCGTACAAGTCCAAAGTTTGATAGAGACTTTATAATATTTTCCTTTGCATCAAAACACACCATAGCTGTTGTTTTACTACAAAAGGATGATCAAGGATGTGAAAAACCTATAGCCTTTTTTAGCAAAGCACTTAGGGATGCACCACTAAAATACAAAATCATGGAAAAAGAAGCTTTTGCACTTGTAAAAGCTATTAAAGAATTTAGAGTCTACATATTGTATTCCCATGTAATAGCTTATGTACCAAATGTTGTTGTCAAAGAAATCCTAACTCAGGATGGAATTGAGAGCAAAAGAGGTAAATGGATCGCTACTATATTGGAGTATGATATTGAAATAAAACACACAAATCTTAAAAAAGGACAGGGATTGGCCAAACCCATGACTAAAACAAACTGTCAAGCCCTAGACATTAATGAACTAGATAATGAACAGGAGATAGCGACTCCACAAATCAACCAGGCCTTCATAGATTCACCTTGGTATGCTGATATAACTTATGTATTATTAAACCTGGAGGCTCCTCTAGGGTTATCCAGAACAAATAAAAGGTTTTTAAAGATGAAAGCTTCAAAATTTTGTATTTTAGATAATGCTCTTTTTTGGAAAAATCATGAAGGTATTCTATTGAATTGTTTATTAAAAGAAGAAGCTGACAAGGTTCTCAAAGAATTTCATGCAAGAGACTATGGTGGACACTTTTACTAGAAGGCAACTGCAGACAAGATCCTGATGGCTAGATTTTATTGGCCAACCTTGTTCACTGATGTAAAGAAATTTTTCACGGCTTGCCATAAATGCCAAATTTTTGAAGGCAAGAGAAAACTGTTACCTTTACCCCTGAGACCAATTTCCACAAAAAAACCCTTCCAACAATGGGGTCTGTACTTCATTGGAGAAATCCATCCTCCCTCTTCTGGCCAACATAAATGGATTCTCACTGCCACAGATTATTTCACCAAATGGATATAAGCCATTCCTTCCAGACAAGCCAACAACAGAGTGATTATAGGATTCTTAGAAACCAACATATTGTCTAGATTTGGTTGTCCCGAAAAAATCATAACTGATAATGCTGCTGCCTTTAAATCCAAGAAAATGATAAGTTTCTGTAGCAAATACCATATCACTTTAGGCCATTCCACAACTTATTACCCTCAAGGTAATGGTCTAGCTGAGTCTTCCAATAAAAGCCTAATTAATATTATTAAGAAATTATTGGAAGAGAACAAGAAAAATTGACACAAGAAACTTACCAATGCACTATGGGCAGACAGACTCACTACAAAGAAATATATTGGAACTAGTCCTTATGAATTAGTCTATGGCCTGGAGGCTGTATTTCCTTCATCTTTAGGTGTTCCTGTGATGAAATTACTTCAAGAAGCTCAAGTGGAACCCAATGACATTCAAAGGAGAATAAATCAGACCATCCATCTGCAGAGAGGAAGTATATCAGAGATCCCAAGTGGTACAAGAGGAACTTAAGAAAATATTTGATAAAAGAGCCAAGGCAGAAGACTTCTACATTGGAGACAAAGTTTTAAGATGGGATTCTAGGAGAGAGGATAAGGGAAAACATGGGAAGTTTGACTTCCTATGGAAAGGACCTTTTGTTATCCATGCTTTACAAGGGAACAACACCTACTATCTCAAAAACTTGGATGACACAGAAATAGAAGAAGGGCCAATCAATGGTCGGATGTTGAAGCACTACTATGATCCCACTTTTTAATGTATTTTGATTTTAATAGGTAAATACTATATCCTTGGTAATGTCACAGTTTGGATTGGATAGTAACTTGCTGGAGTTGAAGCCCGAAGGGAAGGCCCTAAGCTTTAGAAGGATTACTGTCATACATACAATAAAACAACCAGCAGCAGGAGATTTTTAAGCATAGTCAAAGTCATTCAGAAGGCCATTTGACCTGCTGTTCTTGACTTTCCACTAGGAAAAGCCATCCCCAAGTGGAGCCAGTGTTATGCTCCTATACCAATATGTGTTATATTTCATTCACTTTTCAATTTCATGCTATAGAGATAGAGAATAAAATCTGACCAAACTGTTTAATATTGGCAGATAAGTAGATAGGTAGAGTAAACAAAAGGAGCTCAACAGTTTAAACTGAGCCCCTGGATGTAATAAGGTTAGATTTAGATATACCTCCATATGTAAAAGAAAAAGTGTGATAAGGGTTTGCCAGTCCAAGTGCACCCAAATAAAGAAGAAAAAATTCTAGGTTAAAGTAGGTAGGGTAGGTAGATGGTGTTGCAGAATTTCTTGTGATAGATAATGTCTCTGAAATGTGTCAATTTTCACTTTTATCACAAGTGCAAGACAGACATTTTACTTGATGCAGTACAAGCAAAACAAGATTAAATAATTGACTTCCCTTCACAATTTTCCTAAAAGATTTCACTAATTGCCCATAAAGTATTAAGGTATTTGAAAATCAAAGGGGCTCAGAGCATTTCTCTGACTTCTGGAAGGATCGGACCCTCGGCCCAGTGATTTAAAAGCCTAAGTACTTAGAAGCATCCATAAACCATTCATTTCATTTCATAAACTCATTGCCTAAGTAAAAACCCTGTTTTACTTAGTAATAATGCACCATTTCACCTTAAAAAGCCCTTTTCCACTTTAGCCTAAGTTTTAATGTAAATGTATAACATTTACTTAGCGCTCATTCTCGTTTTATGTCAGATTAAATTTTAACTACTATTACATAAATCCCGAAAAAACATTCTTCTTCCCGTATTATTTAAATATACATAAAAACCCCCCAAATTACTATATATCCCGCCCCAAGTTAATTATAACCATAAACACTCTTTAAAAGGGATTAGTGGGTTTATTTGAAATTCATTAATAACCTACCTCCCCGCTCTGCAATCGGGATTAGCTAATCCTCTCAGTTAACTAATAACCTTCCCTCATCCAATCACAATCCCCCCGATACAATTAATAAATGTTTAATTCAATCAAGCCCGCCACAAATAAAGTTCCGCCGTCTCCAACGCCCGTCCACCGTTCAATCACTCCCTTTTCATCCAACGGTTGACGATGATATCGCGCCCCCCTAGTGACCACGCTTTAACTTGGGATCACCAGGCAGTTTTCCACCCGTACTCCCACCACGCGTCGTGCTATCCATATGCTCGCTCGCCCCCAGCCCAAAACTGCCAAGCCTCAAAAGCGGTGTGGTAAAAATTGCTTACCACCCTCCGCAAGCGACAAAACGTCACATCCCGCTTACGTCATACGCCCGATAAAACCAAAAAAAGACCCGCCAACCTCAGTTTTGTTAAATAAACGAACAAAGTGTCATTTTCACTGTAATACGTTGCGACCCGTGCTCCCATGCAAGACAACGTCCAAGTCAACTGTTTCAGTTTCTCACCCGCCACCTAACCAGAAAATCTACAGCGATGCGCTCCGCAGCCTATCATCCAACCTGCCATTGTACAGTTTACCTCCTAAACACAGGTATTTATCCAGTTTACCCTGCAACCCTGTAATTTCAGTTTTCTACTGAAAATTCTACCAGAGAAGGCCAAATTCAAGTCTAAAAACAGTCTGTGTTGCCATAAAAAGTCCCCAAACCTGCTGTTTGGTCTATCTTCCCACAAAAATCCCGAATTCCATATTGAATCCATAAGAAGAAAATATGGAAACCCTTATAGCGCTGACTGTAGCACCCATGAATGCACCTCACAAAGATTTGGATTATCTGCCCCTCGCTGATAAAGATTTTCAGATAAAAGACTTATCAGGTAATGAAAATCACCTTAAGATCTTTTGCCCAGCCAGAGACAGCTATCTTAATGGCTCTGACATTTTAAGACTGTGGAAATCCAATCTTCCCATGTACTTCCTCCCTGCAGTCCATTTTTTCCCAAATATCATTAATCACTGTTCTCCTAATTATGACCCTACTCAAAGAGTAGTCCTGTCCCCAAGCCAAGAAGTCCTTTTTTCCATAATTGCTTAGTCCATCAATGAAATGCTGCAATTCTATTCCGGTCATGCTCTTACTCCCCTCTCTATGGGATACTTACTTGAAAAAGTTCCCCAATTGTCTCAAGCTGAACTTACTCGCATTTGTCAAATGTTCATGGACCCTGAATATCAGCCTAAAGGCCCACCTCCTTATCTACAGGTTCTCTTTATAGATACAGGAAAGATCATTATTGATATGATAGCCTCAATCATGGGGTTCAACTCTAGAGAGTATGTTAATGAAATAATCTTGGTATTATTGTCTATTTTTACTCCTGGACAGCCCCCTGTTGTTAAATATGATTATGCTTCTTATATTGCCAACAAAATTCATGACCAATTCATAAGACTGGATAATGAAGGAGTCTTTGTTATGAAACCAGCTCAGGAAAAGATAGAAAAGATAGATCAACGCCTTAGAATTCAGCCTCTTCGAGGGGGCAACCTCCTTTACATTACATAAATGAACAATTCTTGGATGATACAAATGAAAAGACCTCCTTTCTATATATAGGAGTCTAAGGGGTCATAATATAATCAAAGCCGACATAACAATAATAATGTAAGGGCACAATAATAATAATAGTGGGCTTCTATGGGGCACAACAGTAACAATATGGGCACTACATGGGTACATCAATATAATAGGGGGGTTGTACTAATAACAATAAGGGGTTACATTAGTAGTACAGGGGCCTAACATGCCCCTCTCCTTCTAAAAGTGTTGTCCTCAACGCTTGAGTAGTTCTTGATGCTTCTGTATAAAAATTTTGTCCTCCCATGTGGAATCTTCAGCGGGTAAGTTCTTCCACTTGATGAGATACTCTGAAATTGTTCAATTTCGTAGCTATCGGGTTCTTGTTTCTGTGACTACTCTAGGTTCCAATATGATTTTTCCTTCCTCTTCAATTTCTGGCAATATTGTTTGAATTGGGATCTTTTGCAACTTTTGAATAAGTGGGGCCATACTTCTTCGTCCTTCTTCCATTCATCCCTTGCTTCATTTATCCAATCTGGTTGGATAATAGAAATAGCACAAAACAATGGTTTCACATCCTCATCCTTAAGAGTCTTCCCATTCGGTAAGGTCGCCATTTTTTAAGTGCATGTAGTATTGCCAACATTTCCTTCTCATAAATAGCTTGGTTGAGATGTAGTAGTAAAAATACCCAATCACCTACATCAAAACATTTTTTACTACGATGTTGATCTACTTGTTGTTTCGTTTGATTTTGCACTGAAGTGGCGTTATCCTTTAAAATTTGGAGAACTTATTGTTGATGCTCAATGTGATCTTTCACTGCTTGAACCTTTTTCTTCTTGATATGTCCTTCTATCTCTGGAGTTTGAGGAGTGGTAATTTCTTCCAATCCTTTATAATATATGGTCAGATTCATTTCTTGATGCTCAATGTGATCTTTCACTTCTTGAACATTTTTCTTCTTGATATGTTCTTCTATCTTGAAAGTTTGAAGAGTGGTAATTTTGGCTAATGAATTACAAGATATGGTTGGATTCATTTCTTCTTTATTGATGTGATCTTTCACTTCTTTCACCTTTTTCTTCTTGATATGTCCTTCTATCTTGAGATTTTGAGGAGTGGTAATTCTTGCCAATGCTTTACAAGATATGGTCTGATTCATTTCTTCTTTCTCTGGGGTGGGGTCTTGGCGTATATCTTCTTCTTTTGATGTTTCTTGATCCTTTTCTTCCTCCTCTTCATATTCTATGTAAAATAATTTCTTCTCAGCACACTTATGACCTTTAGTGCATTTGCTATCACAATTGTAACAAAGCCCTTTTTCTCTTTTTTCTTCCAATTGTTGTGGTATAACCCTTGTAGGTTGTAGAAGGCTAGGAGAAACAACACTTCCATATTTATAGTTGTGAGGGGTATGCTTCCTAGTTTCCATAATTTTTCTTTGCAATATGTCACAAATCCCTTTTACTATTTCCAATTGTTGTGGTGTTGCTCTAAAGAAGGTGTTGCTCCTTTGTATCCTCGTAATGTGCTATCATTTCCTCCATGAAAATTGACCACGTAACAAGTTATTTAGGAGAACAAAGCCCTTCATACCATAAAAATTGATCTAGTTCTAAATATTAAGATGAAATACATACCTTTTGTAACAATGGTACACCATGTAGATCAAAATATTGCTCCATCTGAAGTATCCAATTTACCGGATCCTTGCCATCAAACTTCCTCATCTTGTTTTTTTCTTGATTTTAGGAGGTCGATCTTGAAATGACTCTAACTCTGTACTTTTAGATCTTTAAGTTCTGAAATTGTGTCCTGTAGTAGCCCTCTATGTCCTCTTTCTAATGCCACAAGTCTGACCCAAATTGGATTCTCCAAGGAAGAGTTATGCGAAATCTCCCATAGTGACTTGATTATAGACTAGTTCAGTAGAGCGAACTTGTACGACGTGCCACGAGTCACTAATTCGACCTTTGGATCTGAAAAAATGCATGAAAGAAACTACAGTCCGTCCTTTTTCTATACCTTCTTACGAAATTTCAATCCGATCTCTAGAGAGCAAGTTATGACAATTTTCCCCAGGTCACTTGTTTGGAATGTAATTCAGGAGTTTGCAAAAATACCAACTTCCTTAGATCATATCTACGCAAATATAGTACAAAAAGCTCTAAAATTCGGATCTAAGATTCAGCATGATTTCTTCTCAAATGGGTTTTTTTTTCAACTTCTGAAACATCGCAGAAAAAAAGTTATAGCGAAAATTCCACGATGACCTGTTTGGAGCAGCGAAACCCTAGAATCGAAAGCTCTGATACCAAATGTTATGAAACCAGCTCAAGAAAAGATAGAAAATATAGATCACCGCCTTAGAATTCAGCCTCTTCGAGGGGGAAACCTCCTTTAGATTACATAAATGAACAATTCTTGGATGATACAAATGAAAAGACCTCCTTTCTATATATAGGAGTCTAAGGGGTCATAATATAATAAGAGCCGACATAACAATAATAATGTAAGGGCACAATAATAATAATAGTGGGCTTCTATGGGGCACAATAGTAGCAATATGGGCACTACATGGGTACATCAATATAATAAGGGGGTTGTACTAATGACAATAAGAGGTTACATTAGTAGTACAGGGGCCTAACAGTCTTCAAATACACTACTTTCATATACCATCTTCTATTGTATTACCAGTCAGACAGCTTCCCTTTCCCTGTCAAGAAACTTGATACTAGAGGTAATCCAAGGTCTGTCATTTTTTGGAGCCCCATTTTCCATAGATCCCTTGAGACCCCTTACACTTACAATGAGTTCATTGACCTATTTGTACATCCAGCAACCACTCTGTTGACAGGAGTTTCCCCTCCCAGGATCAATGGTGACATGAAGAAAATCCTCCAGCTCTCCAAGCAGTACAGGATAGGTGACTGGTACCTATATAAGAATCACACAGAAATCAGAATCTATGGATGTGAACTCTACCCATTCAAGCTGCCAAAATATGTTCCAATGAGACTCTTTGCATTGGAATATTTCAGAAAAATAATAAATGCAGACGTAGTCCATTTTTGTAATGCCAAGAAGAAAGCTTAGCTTAGAATAAAGAACCAGCTAGGCCCTTTTGTCTGCAACACTAGGGAAGCATGGAAAGAAGCAGAAAAAATTCTAGAAGAACAACTTAAGTTACAAAAGAGTTTTGAATGGAAACCATATGATCCCAATAGTTTTATATGTGATAGGAGAACGAAGAATAGGTTGTCCCCTTATATTCACCATAGAATTCCAGAAATTGAAAAATATGCAAATATGGATGACTGGAGGGAAGGTACCCTAATAGAGCATGATAGTGAACAAGTCAATTTTGAGAAAGTTATGAGAGATCTTGAGAAAACAATTGACTTGGATTCTTTTGGCAAGGTATCATTTAAGTTATCTCAAAGGTCAGGAGTTGCTGCCTCCAGTGTTGGAACTTCTCAACAGCCTCCACAGGAAGTTAGGATACCAATCACAGGAACATCCAAAGGAAAGGAAGTAGAGACCACAGAACAGCCTACAATGATAGATCAGCCTGGAATTTCCAAAGAACAAGGTCGAGTACCAACTCCTCCAGCTCAAACTAAAGTAGCAGAAAGTCCAATTTTGCAAACTCCTCTAAATGAGGAAAGAAATAAAAAGAGGGACAGGGAAACCACTACCCCCATCAGTGGACCTATAGGACAGCCTGGGACAAAGAGGCAAAGACTGAATCCTCTTTCAGAAGAGGAAATTATTGAAGAAACTACAGACAGTCAAAGAGTAAAAAGGGTAGTTAGTCAAAAAACTTCCCAATTGGGAGGAACATCCACCAGCTCATAGAGGGAGGAGCTAGAAAGACAACACAATGCAGAAGTATCAACCACCAGGCCACAAAGTAAAGAGGCCTTAGATATCAAGAAGACATTCACAGAAATAAAAGCAAAAAATGATCCAGTAAGACTTCAAATTTACAATCAGTATTTGAAAATGGCCCCCACAAATCAGCAGAGATTAATGTTAGCCTATGACATTCAAGAGGGCAAGATGATAATAAGCTACTTCAAGCCAAAGGTTCAGCAACCTCAAACAGCAGCAAACTATATCAGAACAAATCTGGAAGTTTTGGCTAAGGATATTAATCCTTTGGATCTGATTGAACTTCACAAGCAAACTGGAGAAATGGTCTATTCTACCTTAACTAGTAAAGCATTGATGGCTCACAGGCTACAAAATTCTTTGGATAATACAACTGCCCAGCTGAACTTAAAAAAAGCCTCCTCCCTTGCTAAGGATAACAGAATAAAATCATTAGAAGAAATCATCATTGGATTGGGACATGATCCCAAAGATGTAAAGGGTGTAGAAGCACTAATCAAGAAGAAAGAAGACGACATTGCTGCCTTGAGAAAGCAGCTAAAGATGTCTCCTTCAAGGCATCCACAGACTACTAAGGTTATACAGCAGAAATCTGAAGAAGAGATGATGGATCTCCTCTTGAAACTCAATGAAAGATTGAATGACACAGAGCAGGCATTAGAAAAAGAATTGAAGGACAAGTAGGGAGAGTCGACTTCTTAGCCTCCTGATGTAATCCCCATAGCCTCAACAGTAGTCCCTTCTACACTTGGAACAGCATTAGCTCCAAATATCCCAGTAGTCACAGCAGAAGTAGTCACAGGAACAACAACAGCACAAGGTAGCAGTGCTAATTTGAGCACTGAAGAATTGATAAAGGCAATGGATGAAATGAGATTACAAGTTTCAGAATTAAAACGGGTAAAAGAGCAGTTGGCTAAGGTAGAAAGAAATTATGATCTCTCTAAATAAATGTTGTGGAAAAAAAAGGGAGATCAAAGCATTAGAGAATAAAGTGAAAACATTAGAAAAGGATCTCACTTTTGACAAGCCTCTTACAGAGATAAAGAATATTCTTTGGGCCAATATCACCCAATCCATAAATGATGTTTGGCCATCCATCCAAGTGATCTATGAACAGATTGATCTAATGAAAGCAGAACAAGGAGAAATTCAGAAGACAAAAGCTCTGTTAGGACAAATACCTGATCAATCCAACCGACTGATACATATTTTGAATAACATAACTAAGGAACAACTGGAAGAACTTGGCATTGCAGACAGGACAGACACTATTTTGGAAATCAAAAGGGTGCTAACCAAGAAAACTTTGATGCAGAATTTGGAGAGAAGATGTCAAGATATGCAGGTGGAAATTAATTCTTTTATGGAGAAGTTCACTATTTTGCAGAATAAAGGGCTACCAAGTCCTTTAGTGATTAATGACAGATTAATGAAGCATATAGATTATGTAAGAAAATTGAATAAGTATGCTGGCAATCAAGCTAGTTCATCAGCAAGTGCATCAGGAATAAAAGCACTCCCCACAGGCCGAGTTCTCTATGACAGCTTAGAGAACTTATTCTATGTTGAGCATGAGATTAAGCACTTGTTCCCAATCCAACCCACCTTTTTAAAATATATAGAAGCTGATGAAACTCTGAGGAAACTTCAGAAACATAGATTGCTAGAGCAAAAATGGTGGGAAGACATGTTGGAAATTTTGTAAATTTATCCCTGGTAAAATGTAAATTTTGAGCTATTTACTATGGTAAGATGAATAAAGGTGAATAGAGATAAACAAAAGTCAAACAGGTCAAAGTGTATTAGAACAAGTAAAGAGTATCAGTCAAAACATGGCAGCCAACACAGAGTTAATAAAGAAGACAGCAGCAAGTCAAATCATAGGGCCTGCCTCCAGCACACTCAGCAAGATAAGGAACAACACAACATCAATTTACCTTTCTCCTATCTTCGAGACTAGTTGACTCTATTTTTTTGTAACCTACTCTTAGTCACCCTAGAATATATCTCACTATGTTATAAGATATTTTTTGTAAAGATTTTTTGTATAAATACCCCCTCAATTGGAGTATCGAGTGTGGATTCTTAGACATTGCTGTAATATTGACTATTTTGGAATAAAGTGCTATTGGACCAGTTTTTGTATGGCTTGTTGGATAAAGAATTGAAGCAAAGGACTTTTCACAGATTTCTTGAAACAAACATTGGATCAATAAGTCCTTTATACCTTCTGTTTTTAAAGTTTTCCTTATTTATTATATCATCTATGTTTCACATCTGAATGATAAACGAAAAAGAATAATTTCAGAATATGCTTGATTGCACTCTGTTTTCAATCGTTATTATTCTCCATATTTTCTTCTGAATTAGTATAAACAATGAAATCTTAATTGCTCTTGCTTTCTAGTTCATTCATTTTGATTATTTATTAAAGAATTCCTAACTGCTCTTTAGTAATAATCATTCAAATTCCCTCTTTAAATGTGCTAAAGAATTCTTAATTGCCCTTCACCCATTTTAAACCCATTCCATTTATCTGAAGTTACCATTTGTTCCCTATTTGGCCATCTTGCCCTGTGAAACCATCTTTTGTTAAGAAACCAAGTCTATTTAAGCCATCTTCTTTGACTCCATTAGCCCAATGGCCTGAACTACTCAGTTTTACTCCTTTGCTATTGAATCTTGCCACCCAAACTCAAACAAAACTCCTAAACTTCACAACTAGCCTAATATCTTTCAAAACCAAGCTAAATCATAAAGAGAGAGCCCTCTCTGAGTATAGATTGGCTAGAGTGTCTCGTCTATTTGCTATTATATATAACATTATTAAATATAAAAGGAAAATTGAAATTACAATATATATATATATATATATATATATATAGAGAGAGAGAGAGAGAGAGTTCATGAAAAGTATATTTTCCAGTTGTATCGTATTATCATTGAACATAGAAAAAAGTGAAGTGTTAAAAACAATATTTTAAATGTTTATTATATTTAATTAAAATTTAAAATAATAATATAGCTTTGGTCTCAAAATAAATAAAAATAAAAAAATCTATTTATATTGAAAAAGTTTAGGTTAAATATTAAAAGAATATATATATATATATATATATATATTTGTTGGACATTGGATAAACCAACATTTTCGTGTGTTTTGCAACATGGATTAACTATTTTTCGTGGATCTTCATCTTTGGCGATGCGATCGTTGACTAACCCCTGTGGGTATTTTTCTAACGACAATTGTGATTTCAAACAAGTGGTATCAGAGCGTAGGTCACGAGTTCAATACACACCCAACTCACGTTGGGGGAAGATTGTTGGACAATGGATAACCCAATGCTCCCCATGTGTTTCGCGACATGGACTAACCGCCTCTCGTGGATCCTCATCTATAGCGATGCGATTGTTAACTAACACTTGCGAGTATTGGTCTAACAACAATCGTGATTCCTAACATATTCAACACATTAAATAAACCATGGTAAAACAACAAAAGTCTTTACCTATGTTAACAATAAAAATATCTATTATTAATAGCCTAATTAGCATTGATGTCAACAAGTTAATCATTTTGTGATGCTTGCAAAGAAGTTGCAAGAGGTTGGATAGTAAATTCGTCGCATTATCTTGGGCTTTAATCACCACAATTGCTCATGGTATTATCTAAAACACTCGATTTGATCCTCCACAGTGAAAATACAACTAATGGTTGAAAGTGTGGCCTATCTTGGTCATCATATGGTCCAAGCACTCCACACAAAAAATATTTTACAATTTGTTTGAAATGATCAAGCCCCAAGGTCGAATGTGTTTGTTATGATTAGGTCCAAAATTAATACGTGCATCAATAGTTTGTGGCTAAATATTTTATTCAAAAATTCATTTGTCCAAAGGGTGGTATGGAAAAACAATCAAAGTTATCAATTGTTTTGCCCATGTTAATTCTGTAGCAACAAATTTGTTAGAATAATCACGCCGCCCAACTCCTGTTGCCATGACGGCTAGTCGGTAACAGGGCAACAGTAGTCGGCCAGTGTTGTTGAAACATAAATGACAGTTAGCAGATTGTTGTAGAATCTACAGTTGTCTATGTGTATAAATTTGCCTTAAATTTAATACAATTATCAAGCTCTCTTTGGAGAGTCTTCCCAGTTCTATCAACTGGTATCATAGCAGTTTAAGATCAGAGGGAGTATGATCTTGTTGCTACATGGTAGAACTGTGGGTAGAGACAACAAAGGTCGTGTGAGTCCCTGTGTAGAGGACTAGTGCCACTGCACATCAGATATTGACAACGTGATTTTTGTGTGAAGCCCAAGTTCCTAGTGTCGTGTTGTAAGGCCGAGTAGAGAGTCGATCTATCACCGAAGGGATGTTGTCTGATGTTTGTGTTGATATAGCTTCAGAGGGCCGAGATTTATGAGGGTTGTGAGGCTGCTCTGTCCAACGGTTGAATCTCTGTGTTTAATTGCAGTTGAGGCCCATTAAGTGGAGAGAACCTTTGGTTCTTAAGTAAACAAATGTGTCGTGTTGCATTGTGAGTTTCAACAACAAATTTGGACTCAAAGTGAAAGCAATGAGGAGAATATTGCCCGCTATCCACGCATAGGGGAGGACCACACTGTATTTCAGGCCATATGAAAATTCGACTTCTGGTTTTTGTTCTTCGTGTTTCTCTACGGTGTTGGAACCAGAATGTCAGTGATAAATAATATAGGGTAGCAACAAGCGGAAGCGCGAGGATATGGAGCAAGAAAATGGCATAGACCTGAGATATTTGGTGAAGGAATCATGGGGTCCGAGAGCAGAGACAGTTTCAACCTGCCATGGTACTTTCCAAATGCAGAAGAAGTGAGAGAAGTCGTCATTGAAATAGTCTGGCCCTACGTGTGAGGGCTATGCTAGCTGAGTAGGTGAAGGACAAGATTTGAGAGCAAGGCATCCACTGTTCATGAAGTAAAGAGAGTTGTTGTAGTCAGCCAGAAAATGAGTGTGTATTCACTGTGTGATCTGAGCATGTTGTGAGGCTAGAACTGAGTTGAAAGAGCCCCATTTCCCTGGTTCATTGGTGGACGTTGTAAACGTTAAGGAATTGTTGTGTGTTGAGCATGTTAGCGCTTGAGATTTCACCCTAGGCTGAGGAAGGTAAACCTTCAAGGCAACATCAAACCATTTCACCTCGTAGCTAGCCCTACGGGGTATGAGAAGGCTCTCTCCGGTAAAACTCGGTAGATCTTTCAATAGGATGAGCTGACCCAATTAGGAACACTGATATTAGGCTAGTAAACTGATAAGGAGGGTTGATTTAAAGTTTTTGGGGTTTTTGGTGGCAATTGGAGGGAGTGCAATTCAGGGTGCGGGGATTGAGCTCAGTTTTTGAAGGTGGGTCTTTGGGGCAAGGTAGGAGTTTGTGCTGATGCCTTTAGCTGAGATGGATGATCAAGGAAGAAAGAGAGGGAGCTAAAGAGGGCAAACAATGGCTTTGAATCCTCTTTGGACAGTGGAAAACATAAATATTAAACAAAATTGAAAGCTGAGCATGGCATGCATGAATTCAAACCTTATCACTTCTTTTGTTTAATTAGCAGCAATAGAATAAGAGATGGAACACATAAACACACTTACAATGACAAGTAGGAAACACACCATCAACACAAGAATCCACAAGAATCCACAATGATGTCTGCAAAACCCTGGCCTTCCTTTTCCTCAAATTGCAGAGATACAAGTAAAATATACAATAGAGCTTCTCCCTCAAGAGTCCAACCATCAAAATGAGGATGAGAAGGCATCATATAGCTGATCTAACTCCTTTCCCCACCTCTAGGGGTCGAGCTCAGCTTCCTAGGAGCAGTTTGAACTAATTCTAAACTAAGAACTAGATAATAGGCAGTCAAAACAACTTGCCTCTAAAACTTAGGAAACTAATCCATGCATTAAATTTTCACTATTTACATCAAAGAAAGTTCTAGAAGTGTCAAAGGAGAGTAAATGCATCCATGTGCCATGAAAATTACACCAAAGTTTCTTATTTACATGCCCAAAAGTCATCCAAGAGTAAAAACAGTGTTTTGCTGGCCGAAATGGTCAAATCTAGCGATTTTCCCTGAGTGGTCGCGCCCCTGATCCTGAGTGATCGCGCCCCTTTGCAGCTCTGGTTGAAGGCCTTCCCGGTGTCCAAATCAGGTGCAAGATAGCTCGTTGAAAAGGTCTGGGAGTCTACTTTCCAACCCAAGTAGAATTTCTAAATTTGGAGTTGATTTGACCCCTCAAAAATCATTTCTCCCAAGGTAGCTTTCTGCAACTCAAAAAAGGGGCAGAAAGTCAAAATTTGCATGTATTTTGAGCTTTTGGAGGCCCAAATCTCCATAAAATTTGAAACCCATCCATATCCAAGTGTATTTTGTCATGAAAAATCCAAATATGTAGAGTTTTCCTCAATCTGAGCTGTCCCCATGAGTGGTCGCGCGGGGGGTGAGACCACTCAAATGACCAAAACCTGTAAAATGTTAAAAAATGCCAAAAATGCCTCAAAATCCTCAAAATTTCTTGTGTTTGCTGCTAGGATGATGCTAATGAGTATCATGGTGAGTGAGAGAAGCCTCAGCCAAGATACGGAGTGGATTGGTCTTCTTCCTCCTCTTGCGGGCCTCGACAACTTCCTTTGGAGTATCTTCATTTTTGCCTTGCAAACATGCATTCTCGCCCAATAATGATTTTTCATGTTCTGTAGTGGCCTCTTGTCCTCGTTTTCCTTCTCTAACAGCCTCTGCAAGTGTGCATTCACACGGATAAGCATGGATTCCCTCTCCTTGGGCAGCAAGTCACCGGGCCTCCTACGGTTGATGACTTGGTCACTTCGAATCCTCCACATCTCATCCAACTCTTTCTCATCCTCAAGTTGCTTGTTGCGCTGCTCAAGATAGTTTATTGTCCATTGTTAGGGTTTTGGGTAGATTAGATGGAGGGCATTAGGGTTTAGGGAATGTATGTGAGGGAGGGATAGGGTTTAGGTACTGGGGATGGGAAATTTAATATTCTTTGCAAATGAGATAAGATAGAAACATATCATAACAATTGTGAATTTAATGGGAAACAATGGAGGGAATAGATGGGAATCAACACCTTGAAAAAACATCAAACCCTAGCATTATGCCTACATGAACAAGCAGCTACCAATGTCTTCTTTCCTTGCATTCTTGGAGGTATAATCACAAGCATGAGGATCCACAACCACCATCAACCAACAAAAAAATTTGTAGAGAGCCTACCTCAACCCAATTTGCAAGTTTGAAGGAGATTTGGAGGTGATTTTGGCACTTACAGCCTGAGTGGTCGCGCACCTCCTGAGTGGTCGCGCACCTTGTAATTTAACACTGCAGGAGAGCCTCCTGAGTGGTCGCGCACCTCCTGAGTGGTCGCGCACATTCACAGCCTTGGTTGAGGGCCTTCCCGGTGTCAGAATTAGGCGCAGGATAGCTCGTTGGAAAGGTATTTTAGTCTACTTTCCAACTCAAGTGGAAATTTTCAATTTGGAGTTGATTTGACCTGTCAAAAATCAAATCTCCCAATACTGGTCAAAAAGTGCCCAATGAGGCTGCCTCAGGAAGAGTGTTGTTGCAGTCAACTTTTGAATACCTTCCTCAACCCAAATTGAGCTCATGATAGCTCATTGGAACGCTCTTTGTGTCTAGTTATCATTTTACCCATCAAGAAAGTCATTTGGTCAACCAAGCTAGGAGAAAACTTGATTTTCCCAAGGTCACTTCAGAGGTGCCTTTGATTCTCCTGAGGCAACGGTATTCTTGACATTTATCTCAAACCATGACACCTGTGAAAAAAGTGAAGGAGGTTTCTCTTCCTTGGCATGTTGTGGACAAAAACCTCTATCAGTTTTGCAAAATTCATCTTTTATTACTCAGAACCATTATTTTAGTGAAACTTGCCCCGATGTGTGAAACAAGGAATTTTGTCGAAATGGAGCGAAATGAAGGGGATAAGGGGCTTCTAAATTCTTGAGAAAATTTTTGGGAGTAGGGAGGGATGTTAGGAAGCAGGGGAAAGTGGAATCTCAGAGATTGAGTGAGAGGAAGGGGTTCAAAAGAGTGAAACACAGGCCCAACCTAGAAAATTGCCAGTTGTAGCTAGAAACTAGGGTTTGTGCAAAAATGAGGAATTTGGGGGATCTGAGTGTTGGGAAGTGTTTGATAAGGTACTTTAAGGATAGGGGAAGGTGTATGAACATCAGGAAACAAGTTTTCCGGTGATTTAACCATCCAAGAGAAATTGCCTTCAAAACCCTAAGAGAGGGAAATGACCTTGCCTGGGCGCAACTGAAGCATGAACAAGGTATCAAATGACCCATTAGACACTGACATGATAATGAAAACCCTACGAATGATGATAAACTCAGCTGAATGGTGACATGGACTGATATTTGGGCAAACCCTAGACCTAATGCCTAGTGACCAAATTTTGCTTGAAAACTCTTTGAAATGACAAAATTTGACCTTGACACTTCAAAATCACTTTGTAAGAGCACATTTGATCACTGGAGGAAGGCTATAAAGACTGACACTAACATTGGCTCCAATGGGGATGGTAGCTCCTTGGAGGTGCCAAGAACCACAGACCTCTGGGAGAGCAGACCAGTGCTTTATTCATTGGGCAATGGAGTCAAAAACTCAAGCTGAAATGCATGACTGAAAACCGACTCAAACTGACTTAACAACAAGACTAAAAATGGACTAACAAAGGACTCATGACTCAACTAAAAACTGACTCAATACTTAAACACAATCGAGCAACTGAAAATGATGCCCAAAGTGGAGCTTATTCATCACAACCTACTCTAACAGTTTCATTCATCACCTGATCAAGTGAAATGAAACAACCAATGCAACCAAGTAAGTATCTCATCTGTTGTTTGAAATCTCCGCAAGTTCTCACTTATGACCAACAAGAGAGAACTACTGAAAGGCAACTCCCATGACAACTTAGAAACAGATCCATTGAATGATATAAATTCTCTATCCGCCTCCAAAAACACTGCATAAGGATCATGAAATTCAAGCACACTGGAACTTAGCTCATCTAATAGATTACTTCTCTTTTCCTCATACCATGAATGCAAACTTTGATCTGAGCCTGGTGATGAGACCTCTGCTGAAAATGACAAAGAAACCGGCTGCCGGATCAAATTCATATCAGCACATGTTTCCAGCTCACATGTGGTCAATGGAGAAAGACTTTGACTGCAAACCTCATCCAAAACATCAGCTATTGGATCATGAAAAACTTGAAAAGACTACTGCAATGTATCCATTGAAAATGTATGACATCCTTCTAGCTGTTCATCTTGTTCTTGAGAGATTTTATGAGAATTCTGCCTTATAAACTGAAATGTTTCAAAACAAAAGGGTATAGAATCTTCCTGTATCATCAAATCATCTATTTCGGCTGCCATACCTTCATCTGTACTATGCCCTTCAAGTTCATTTGGTGGCTGCAAATCTGATGCTACAGGCTGCTCAAGAATTTTGTCATCTGTCTCATCCTCAACATTAAATGATTTACTATGCAATCTACCCTTCAAAAACTGAAATGATTCGAAACAAAAAGGTAGGGAACCTTCTTGTATCATTTGATCAAATATGTCAACTTCCATGCTTTCATCTGCAACTTGACAACCAATGGCACTTGGGGGCTGCAAATCTGAATATGAGAAGTCTTGAACAAGGTTTTTATTGCCTTCAAGATGGTCTAGATCAAGACTTGTTGACACTGATTCCTAATTTCATGGAAGTTGTCTCTAATGAACTGACATGAATCAAAACAAAAAGGTAAAGATCCTTCACTTACTTCAAAATTTGCTGCACTCTCCTCATCACTGTCATAGCTGATATGTGATGGGTGATCATTATATTTGAGCTGCTGAAAATGAACCTCTTCCTCCCACAAACTAGCTGTTGGTTTATCTACAAGATTAGCTTCTGTTTGGAGAACATAATCATCGTCATATTGATCAAACTGAGGCAAATCATCGGTATAAAACATATCATCAAGCATGCAGGTCATATCAACAGTTCTTTCTTCGCCAAGGTGATCTACAAAGCAATCATTATCAGATCTATGACAACTAGGATAAGAAACAAAATGTTTTGGATCAGCAACTTGTTCTTCTTCAATCAGTGAGCCTTGAACATCATAAGCATTTCTTGAGGTGACCTTCTCCATCATCTTTTCCACTGCACTTACCAAAATATCAAGCTTCACCTATAGAGATGTTGATTTTTCCGGATCTATGTTTTTCATCTCTTCTTCCTTCAACCTTGCCCTTCGGATCAGCAGATGCGCCTCTACATTTACTGCACTATTTTGCATCTCGTGAAGTGTTGCAATATCCCTTTCTCTCAGCTGAAACTCCATCTCCGGATCAAAGGCACCCGGATAGTGCAAGAGAGCAGATCTAGGAGAAGGTCTTATATCAACTGGCATCGAATAATAAACTTGATTAAATCTGGCCGAAAACTGTTGTACTGTCTCACCTGGCAGTCTTTTCAGCTGATTATACTCTTCTACAATCAAGAAAAGGTTTTGACCGATCATCCACCTGTCGAGAAAAACTTTGACGAACTGCTGGAAATCTGAGATGCTCGCATCAGGCAGGGTTTTGAACCAACTCTTCACTTCAGCTTGCAAAGAAAGAGCAAAAAGCCTAATACTGACATCTTCATCATCAACTTCAAAAAGATCTAGAAAATTCTCAAAATTCTGGACATGTTGCTCAGCGTTGACATTCTTACATTCACCATCAAACATCGGCAAGTATAGATCATAGTTTTTGGGGAAAGCATGAAGAACAGAAGGTAAAACAAGAGGTTTATACTGATCTGGAATTTTACAAGGTGTATGGGTATGTACAACAGGTATATAATCGGACTTGGTCACTTGAGGTTCATCAACTTGAAGATGGTCATCACAAAATTCGAAAGAAAGGTCTTGATCAAGCTCAAAGGTATGCAAATCTTTAGTACTCACAATCTTCGAAGGAAAAGAATTAACTGTAGGTCGAGGATCTCTTCTCAAATACAATATACTTTGCAAAGCCTTCTTGACATTCGTGGGAAAAGAGAAGAAATAATTTATGACAACGAACAAAATGTCTTGGATGAAATTCCAACTTGAATACCTGATTTTGCCATATTCTCCTTTCATGTTTCTGCTGGTCGGGATCATCCTCCAGTGGAGTCTTTGGATCTGATCTTCAAAACTGATTTAGAGTCGCCAAGTGAATGATTTCAGCCTTTCAAGTGTCTGATCACTGTTCACCATCAACAATCAGATTTGAACTTGATACATGTACTGGGGTAAAATGCAAATGAAGTGTTGTATTCACAAGCTCACGGAGATTGACTGAAGCAGCGTTTATCTACTAACGCTGATGTAAAACAAGAGTGTTTTCGAAGGCTACCTGGCATGACTTCAGGCTCCGTCTAAGACTTATGAAACAAACACATCAATGAGCAAACGAGTTTGTTCTCCCCAGTATGGTCGCCACTATGTTAGCGCTTGAGATTTCACCCTAGGCTGAGGAAGGTAAACCTTCAAGGCAACATCAAACCATTTCACCTCGTAGCTAGCCCTACGGGGTATGAGAAGGCTCTCTCCGGTCAAACTCGGTAGATCTTTCAATAGGATGAGCTGACCCAATTAGGAACACTGATATTAGGCTAGTAAACTGACAAGGAGGGTTGATTTAAAGTTTTTGGGGTTTTTGGTGGCAATTGGAGGGAGTGCAATTCAGGGTGCGGGGATTGAGCTCAGTTTTTGCAGGTGGGTCTTTGGGGAAAGGTAGGAGTTTGTGCTGATGCCTTTAGCTGAGATGGATGATCAAGGAAGAAAGAGAGGGAGCTAAAGAGGGCAAACAATGGCTTTGAATCCTCTTTGGACAGTGGAAAACATAAATATTAAACAAAATTGAAAGCTGAGCATGGCATGCATGAATTCAAACCTTATCACTTCTTTTGTTTAATTAGCAGCAATAGAATAAGAGATGGAACACATAAACACACTTACAATGACAAGTAGGAAACACACCATCAACACAATAATACACAAGAATCCACAATGATGTCTGCAAAACCCTGGCCTTCCTTTTCCTCAAATTGCAGAGATACAAGTAAAATATACAATAGAGCTTCTCCCTCAAGAGTCCAACCATCAAAATGAGGATGAAAAGGCATCATATAGCTGATCTAACTCCTTTCCCCACCTCTAGGGGTCGAGCTCAGCTTCCTAGGAGCAGTTTGAACTAATTCTAAACTAAGAACTAGATAATAGGCAGTCAAAACAACTTGCCTCTAAAACTTAGGAAACTAATCCATGCATTAAATTTTCACTATTTACATCAAAGAAAGTTCTAGAAGTGTCAAAGGAGAGTAAATGCATCCATGTGCCATGAAAATTACACCAAAGTTTCTTATTTACATGCCCAAAAGTCATCCAAGAGTAAAAACAGTGTTTTGCTGGCCGAAATGGTCAAATCTAGCGATTTTCCCTGAGTGGTCGCGCCCCTGATCCTGAGTGGTCGCGCCCCTTTGCAGCTCTGGTTGAAGGCCTTCCCGGTGTCAAAATCAGGTGCAAGATAGCTCGTTGGAAAGGTCTGGGAGTCTACTTTCCAACCCAAGTGGAATTTCTGAATTTGGAGTTGATTTGATACCTCAAAAATCATTTCTCCCAAGGCAGCTTTCTGCAACTCAAAAAAGGGGCAGAAAGTCAAAATTTGCATGTATTTTGAGCTTTTGGAGGCCCAAATCTCCATAAAATTTGAAACCCATCCATATCCAAGTGTATTTTGTCATGACAAATCCAAATATGTAGAGTTTTCCTCAATCTGAGCTGTCCCCATGAGTGGTCGCGCGGGGGGTGAGACAATGACCAAAACCTGTAAAATGCTAAAAAATGCCAAAAATGCCTCAAAATCCTCAAAATTTCTTGTGTTTGCTGCTAGGATGATGCTAATGAGTATCATGGTGAGTGAGAGAAGCCTCGGCCAAGATACGGAGTGGATTGGTCTTCTTCCTCCTCTTGCGGGCCTCGGACAACTTCCTTTGGAGTATCTTCATTTTTGCCTTGCAAACATGCATTCTCGCCCAATAATGATTTTTCATGTTCTGTAGCAGCCTCTTGTCCTCGTTTGCCTTCTCTAACAGCCTCTACAAGTGTGCATTCACACGGATAAGCATGGATTCCCTCTCCTTGGGCAGCAAGTCACCGGGCCTCCTACGGTTGATGACTTGGTCACTTCGAATCCTCCACATCTCATCCAACTCTTTCTCATCCTCAAGTTGCTTGTTGCGCTGCTCAAGATAGTTTATTGTCCATTGTTAGGGTTTTGGGTAGATTAGATGGAGGGCATTAGGGTTTAGGGAATGTATGTGAGGGAGGGATAGGGTTTAGGTACTGGGGATGGGAAATTTAATATTCTTTGCAAATGAGATAAGATAGAAACATATCATAACAATTGTGAATTTAATGGGAAACAATGGAGGGAATAGATGGGAATCAACACCTTGAAAAAACATCAAACCCTAGCATTATGCCTACATGAACAAGCAGCTACCAATGTCTTCTTTCCTTGCATTCTTGGAGGTATAATCACAAGCATGAGGATCCACAACCACCATCAACCAACAAAACAATTTGTAGAGAGCCTACCTCAACCCAATTTGCAAGTTTGAAGGAGATTTTGAGTGAGTTGGAGGTGATTTTGGCACTTACAGCCTGAGTGGTCGCGCACCTCCTGAGTGGTCGCGCACCTTGTAATTTAACACTGCAGGAGAGCTTCTGAGTGGTCGCGCACCTCCTGAGTGGTCGCGCACATTCACAGCCTTGTTTAAGGGCCTTCCCGGTGTCGGAATTAGGCGCAGGATAGCTCGTTGGAAATTTATTTGAGTCTAATTTCCAACCCAAGTGGAATTTTTCAATTTGGAGTTGATTTGACCTGTCAAAAATCAAATCTCCCAAGACTTGTCAAAAAGTGCCCAATGAGGCTGCCTCAAGGAAGAGTGTTGTTGCAGTCAACTTTTGAATACCTTCCTCAACCCCAAATTGAGCTCATGATAGCTCATTGGAAAGCTCTTTGTGTCTAGTTATCATTTTACCCATCAAGCAAGTCATTTGGTCAACCAAGCTAGGAGAAAACTTGATTTTCCCAAGGTCACTTCAGAGGTGCCTTTGATTCTCCTGAGGAAACGGTATTCTTGACATTTCTCTCAAACCATGACACCTGTACAAAAAGTGAAGGAGGTTTCTCTTCCTTGGCATGTTTTGGACAAAAACCTCTATCAGTTTTGCAAAATTCATCTTTGATTGCTCAGAACCATCATTTTAGTGAAACTTGCCCCGATGTGTGAAACAAGGAATTTTGTCGAAATGGAGCGAAATGAAGGGGATAAAGGGCTTCTAAATTCTTGAGAAAATTTTTGGGAGTAGGGAGGGATGTTAGGAAGCAGGGGAAAGTGGAATCTCAGAGATTGAGTGAGAGGAAGGGGTTCAAAAGAGTGAAACACAGGCCCAACCTAGAAAATTGCCAGGTTGTAGCTAGAAACTAGGGTTTGTGCAAAAATGAGGAATTTGGGGGATCTGAGTGTTGGGAAGTGTTTGATAAGGTACTTTAAGGATAGGGGAAGGTGTATGAACATCAGGAAACAAGTTTTGCCGGTTATTTAACCATCCAAGAGAAATTGCCTTCAAAACCCTAAGAGAGGGAAATGACCTTGCCTGGGCGCAACTGAAGCATGAACAAGGTATCAAATGACCCATTAGACACTGACATGATAATGAAAACCCTACGAATGATGATAAACTCAGCTGAATGGTGACATGGACTGATATTTGGGCAAACCCTAGACCTAATGCCTAGTGACCAAATTTTGCTTGAAAACTCTTTGAAATGACAAAATTTGACCTTGACACTTCAAAATCACTTTGTAAGAGCACATTTGATCACTGGAGGAAGGCTGGAAAGACTGACACTAACAGAGCACTCAACGTAGATTTTCCTATTGAAGTAGTAGTGCAGTGTAAAGGACCATTGTGCGATTGAGGAGTTGTTCCTGTGTGTTTGGAACAAAAAAGACTTGACTTTGACTAGAGCAATGAGACATGGTAATTGTGACTGGAGCAATTTTTTTTTTAATTGTTGCAAGATGTTTTGTGTGCCAGAGTTCGCTGAAGATCCAAATTCGGTCTGAGAGGTGTAAGTTGGAGTGGTTGCTACTGTGGAGAGTGCAGTTGGAAGAGCTCGTTGACCATAGTTTGGAGAGAAGCGTTCATTGCATAAGGAGGATGCCTAGAAGGGAGGTGTAAAATTGGTGAGTGTATGTGATCTGAGCATGCAGTGGGCGTGGAGGAGCAATGTTCAAGTAAGCTCTGCAGCGGTGGTTAAATCGGGAGCCACGTGGAGGATCTATCCTAGCCCATGTTTGGAGGATACCAAGTCAGAAGATTGAACCTGTCAGAAGTCAAGCGCTACATGGAGGTGATTATGGTGTTGTCAATTGAAGAAGCCGCTACAAATCAGTGTGTTGTCACTTGAAGAATACTGCACAAGAAGATTGATGTTGGACTCTTTCCTAACAAGAGGAGGTGTAAACCTGAGCCAGCTTGAAGCAAAGTGAAGAGTTGTGTTGTTGTCCTACTGTGCGTAGAGCAGCGTGAGGGAGTTGGCAGTGAGCGTTTGATTCTATACCTGGGGTTACAGTCCATGGTTGCCTAGTGCAAAGGCTTGAATATTGTCCATTGTATTAAAAGAAGTTGTGTAACGAAGAGCTTGTGCAGATCAACCGACATGTGGAGATTGTCATCCTGTTGATTTTGCGTTGGAGATAGAGCTCAGGTGAGCTGTTGAGAGGCCGCCCTGTGGAGCTGTGTGCAGTCTAGTGTTGTCTGGAAGAGGGCAAAAGGGTGAGCCTAGGAGCATGTGATCTCAGAGCCACAACTGTAAACTCAATGGTGTGTAGAGAGCCAGAGCTAAGCTCGATGGTGTGTAGAGAGCCTGAGCTAAGCTCGATTGTGTGCAGAGTTGTGGGACATGTGGTGTGAAGAGTCAGAGGAGGGCTCTGTTGTTATGAAGGGTTAGTGGATTATGCCTTGTTGTTGATGCTATTGGAGAGTGTTGTTTCCAGTGAAGTGTTCGCTGATGAAAATTGTGACGTTTGTGTGGGGTAGATCCAGTGGAGTGTCGGCAGATAAGAGTGTCTACAACCGAGTGTCTGTTGATGAAGATTGTGTCGACTGTGACGCTTGTGTGGCATAGATATATCTAGTGGAGTGTTGGCATATAACAATGTTTGCAACCGAGAGTCCGCTGATTAATATTGTGACGCCTGTGTGGTGTAGATCTAGTGGAGTGTTGGCAAATAATAGTGTCTGCAACCAAGTGTCCTTTAATGAAGAGTTTGATGCTTGTGTGGCATAAATCCAGGGGAGTGTTGGCAGATAAGAGTTTCAGCAACAGTGTTTTCGCTGATGAAGATCGTGACACCTGTGTGGCGTAGATCGCAAAGAATATCTAGTGGAGTGTTGGCAGATAGGAATATCTGCAACATCGTGTCCAATGAAGAGAGTTGTGGTGTGTGAATCAACAAAAAAAATGATAGCCCCCTTATCAACCTTTTTTTTTATCTGCTATTGTAAGCCTTAGCTGAGACTGAGACCAACAAGCACTTTAAAATTTAGATCGTCGTGATTAAGGGGAGGTTTGTTAGAATAATCATGCCACCCAACTCCTGTTGTCATGATGGCTAGTCCACAGCAGGGCGGTAGTAGTTGGCCAGAGTTGTTGAAACATAAATGATAGTTGGCAGATTGCTATAGAATCTACGGTTGTCTGTGTGTATAAATTTGCCTTAAATTTAATACAATTGTCAAGCTCTCTTTGGAGAGTCTTCCCAGTTCTATCAAAATTATCCATAGCTATAAATATAGAGTGAGGTCAAGCAATGGAGGGTGTCTTGTGGAATGATCTTGCATCGAAAAATATGTGTGTGTTTATATTTCCTTTCATATATTTGTTCTAGAGTTGGTTTATCTATAGATCTAAGTATTCAAGTGTGCATTTCATAAAGATCCATTGGCTCTGGCACTAATATTACACATAATTGCTTTTGAATTTTTAAATTTACCTTATTCTGGAATATGTGTGAGGAGGTGAGAATGGTCATTCTCCATAGTCGAGCTAAAAGGATTGGTTATGTCTCCATATACATTTAACTAATGTGAAAGGGGTTAACTATGAAAGATATTAACGCATAATCTGATAAGTTATAACTCTGGATCTACAACATTTCAATATCAATAAAACTATTTATATATTTTAGTTTTGTTGTTGAGTATTTCCTTAGACCTATGTACTCGTTGGAGACCACTTAAAATTATGCACACCATATAATGTTCAGTATGATTGTAGAGATTAAATTATGTGTACTTGTATTTTGTCAAAGGTTTGTTGTTGCTGAAATAGATCTTGTTGATTCAATAGTCTATACACAACATATTCTTGTCGGAGATCTCTTTATAAATGTGCGCAACATATAAAAATTGTTTAGCTCCTTAGTACTATTCAATGCGACTATAGGAATATCAAATATGCCATAGAGATAAAAGCCTTAGATCAGCTCAAAGAGACTTGGATAAATGTGTGATGGTTTAATGATTTAGTTTGTATACTCGGAAATCAAAGAGTAGTGTGCATGGTTAAGACTTGGTACATATTTTTTTTTTGTGTTTGTTGGTAGAGATTAGTAATGGCACATCTATAGCACAGTTAGAGGTTTGAAGGCGTGAATATTGTTTGATGAATCTTTCTCGATCAACCAAAATTAATGATGAATCTTTCTCGATCAACCAAATTCTGAACAAGATTTCACTGAATCAATTAGCATGGGTGTGTGGTAGTTAATCTAAACTAAATATTTTCTATAGGTTTCCTTTTTGTATGCATACTATATGGTAGTGATTGTTATATTTTTTGCTAAGCATTGAGCACCTTTTGATTATCTAGTGCGACTACAAAATTTTATTGCAAAGTTGTGTTATACAAAGATTGTCTTTCGTAAATGTTGATTGATTTTCATGACATTGTATTAACTATTGTCATATTTTTAAAAGAGATTGTAGTAACAAAGGGATCAAATGCATAGTGGAAAAGGGAAGAGGTTATATAATAGAAGTCAACGCCTAGTTCATATTAAGAGCAAAGGTTTAGATGAAACAATTTTTTCTTTCGAAGATTGTTGAGTGCAAGAATAATGGTAGAGGTTCTTCCATGACAAAGTTTTCGTATGAGATGATGCTGTTGCCTGTCTTTTCAGAAATTGTATGTAGGATTAATGATAGAGACTAAGAATTATTATGCTGGATATTTTTATGCATGGTTTATGCTAGAACACATGGATTGCCTCTATGATGATTTAGTAGTGAATGCACATTATTCAGATTTTAGTTCCAGAGAATTGTTATTGACACCCTTTTGTAACTCTAATACTTGTATATGCTTTGAGCTAGTTGTTGCTTGTCATTATTATGTATATATATGGTTAAGGATGGTTGCACTATTGATTGTTTTGGGAGTTGCAGGTTGAAAAGAGTATTTTTTTTTTTATTAAGTATAGTATTTTATGTGGGTCCAGACTAAAATATCTTGATGAAACATGGCCTACCCGATCATTTATTTTTAATAGGTGGTTCCAGTGTCAGATATTTTGAACATGGATCACTAGAAGTCAAAGGGATTAGTTTCTTCCTTCCAGTATAAGTTGGAGAATTTATTGGAGGTAGTAGCCTCCAACAGATAGGAGCCTATGCATTGGTAAAAGGCTACACCAATGCAAGATGTAGAAAAAGAATTTGAATAATAATAGAAGACGGAGAAGGCAATGACAATGATGGTTTTTCCCATTTTTGTTTTCTAGCTAAAAATCAAGTTTCTCAATGTGATGATGTTCTTGTTGATTCATTGTTGTGCTTTATTATTGACATGCTTTCATTAATTACTCACAATTTACATACGTTATTTGGAAACACTTAACTTACTTGTTCATTAATGTCGCAAAGGAAAAGTGAAAATACTAATTTCACGAAATACTAATTCACCCCCCCCCCATGCCACTCCCCCCTCAATATTTTCAAAAATTGGTATCATATTGTTGTAGCGGCTACAACCACCCTCCAAAATTTTGCCTTAGCATCATTTTGGAGCCTCCCTACCAACCATCCTCAACAGCATGTCTTGCCCTGTCAAGTACACAAGCTTCAATGGTTTTCTAGTAGCTTGCCATCTTGTGCATGATAGCTTGCTTCACTCCCCTCATAAGCTGCTACTCTGGACTTGTTCCAGCTGCTGGCTAAGAATCTCCCTCCAGAAATTACACAAATCTGACTGGCATCCTGCTGAGCTCAAAAACTGCGCAATCCTTTCAGTCAACCTTCCTAGTGAAAAATGTGCAATTTGGCGTAGCAATACTGATCACCCCAGAAATTGCGCAATTCTGGGCAGCAGTCAGCTGCTCCTCCCAGAAATTGCACAATCCCTCTGGACATCTAGCCCAACTTCCTCCCAAAAACTATGCAAAATTTCCCCTCAATCAAGCAGGCTGTTGCATGTGCCTTCAAGTTGGACGGTTCCACTAGGGATCAAGAAAACTTGACTTGCATGCATGGGCTTATTTTTCCCGAAATAGAAAAAAGAAACATGCAAAAAGCATCCCTAGATTTTAGGGAGCTGTTTTTAGCAGCTCGAGGTTACATACAAATATTGTTTTAGAAACCTTCCTCCAAGTGTCGCTTTTTCCTAGATTTGTGGCATGCATGTCATGAGCCTCAAACTTATTTATTTGATGCTTCAAAGCTCATTCTTCACATCGATCTTTGAGCTCTGACATCCCACAACACATCAAGGAGTCTTCGACACATCTAGGCAACTATTTCCGCGTAAGTCTTCTTAACTTGTATTGTGCAACATTTCTGTCACTTTTTTTGTTTTGGCTTGTGTGAGTGTTGTGTGCTTGATTTCTGTGAATGCTTGTTGTCGTTTACATGCATAGTAGATTTTACAAGAACTATTTCATTTTTCGTTAGCATCTCACTTCTGTCGCATGCATGACACTGTTTTGCACAAACGGTCTTCAATTCAACGACTCGTCTCACACACATGCGTGTTGTTCCGTTTTGTAAATCTTGCATTCACTGTTTGAATGCATGATCATTCACCTTTGCTTACACTCAATATCGTCATGCATTCACATCTTCATTTACTTTCAATTGCTCGTCGGCGGGTCTGGGCAGCCTTGGCCTGGACTCTACCTCACCAAGACAACGTTGCAAAAATCTGAGAGGGAAGGCTCTGCCTTCCTCCCAAAAAATGCACATTTTTGGCTAGTGACTGTCCTCCAGTCTTACCTTGCATAATTCTAAGAGGCAGTGACTGCTGGCCCAGAAAATTGTGCAATGCAATCCCTAGGTCTACATCTCTTACCAGCTGAAATTGTGCATTACGCAATCCCAGTACCCAGCAGGCCAGTCTGGATTACGCATTGTGCAATTCTAGCAGCCGGCCAACCTCCACATAGTCTAGATTTCCTTTTGCATAGTTTCGGCAGTGAGTCTCCCAGCCTCCCACTGAAAATTTTGCAATCCTTGCCAGTAAATCCCCAGGTATGTTGCATGTCATTCCTCAAGTTTTCTTTTCTTTTAGCTAACAGATTTCTTTCCATGCATGTTGCCATGTCTCCAGATATATGAGGTGTTCATCCGTCTCTTAGCAGTTCAGGATCAATGGCCTCCCATAGAGCATGATCAAATGACACTAATGGAAGCGCAACTGGAGCAGCAGTTGAGCGAGCGTCTTCGATTTTGCTGATCCATGAAGACACTAAGCTGATCGTAGACAAAGACATAAAAATGAAATGGAAAGAGGTTAATGATTCATTCTCAGGAATATTTGGGGAAGACCTCAAAGACCACCAAGTCTATGTGAACATTCACAAGTCCATCTTGTACCGAATTTTATGCAGGTATCCTTCATTCCCATGCATAGACATGATATATTGGATCATCTCGTACATTGATCCCGAGATGATGACATTGAGTAGTGTTAGTGGGACGGAGATTGCTACCTTCAAGGCACATGATTATCAACAAATGTACCATATTTCGAAGCACGTGATCACCATAGAGACACCCATTAGCATATCCAACAACAATGCCAACTCTAGGGATATCTTGAAGAACTGGCTGAAAGAGCTATCCAAATTCAGGATGACACCCAATAAAATTTATAAGACAAAGATACTGCAGAAGGCGTATCAATACTTGGTCATCTTTGCATGTCACTTTTATGGCCAAGCGAGCATGGAGACCTTCCCGTAGAGTTGGCTGATTGCGTTGGACCAACAAACTAGTGAAGGTAAAGCATGCAACTAGTCTGACATGGTTTCTCACAGGCTCAAGGAACAGGTAACAGGGGCTCGACAATCGTCTAAAGGTCAACAAGCAGAAATCTATATGTTCGCTTACATCTTGGATGCAATATGTGCCCATCAGGAGTTCCCGGGCTTGAAGTGGGCATGGACATCGGTGGAAACCTCTATCAACACTTGTTGTAAATTGTTTTCCAATTACAGATTCAAAGGAATTATCACACAACTATAAGATAATTTTGTCACCTCGGTGTGCAAGATGATATTTGAGCAGGATCCACCTTGCATGTTGAAGGCAGCGATGGAGGCACTAATCAATATAGCGGATTGGTATGCCTCACCGTCTGACACCTTCAAACAGATGTACAACACGAAGAATCCTCCGCATGTTTTGCGGAAGTTTACATGGACAAGCATGTCATGCAAGAAGTATCATACCACATCTCGGTAGGTTTACCAGCTAGGTTGCACTGGAAGAACAAGGCACTTTGGCCCACTCTTCCATTTTGGATCGGGTTATACAAAATACGAAATTTCAAACAAGTGGATTTCAAAGCAGAGGAGATCAAGAAATATCCTTTTGATGCCCGAAGCTTCAATATGTATGACTCGCATTGTTTTGTAAAAGATCACTGCATGAAAGTACAATTTCAGCGGATCCCCAGGGCATGTCATTAGGTAGAGGAAGACCCATGGAGATATTTTTACAACTTCTCCAGTCCTAATGAACTGATCAGAATCATTGTGGAATGGTTAGTGAAGAAGCGTGAAACAACATCTAGGAGAGCACCACCAGCAACAATAATAGAGGTAAACATACCAACGCGATAAAGGCGAGAGGAAGATTCTTGACAGCACAGTGGCAGAACAAAGCTACAAGTTCAGAGAAGACTCACTTGTACATAAAGCATCTTTGGCAATAGAGGCGAAGAGGCAACAACGCGATAGGAGGAATGTACAAAGGCAAAGAGAAAAACAGAGGATGGAGGAAACAATGAAGGAGTTGTATGAGTTGAAGGAGAAACTCCAAAAGGAACAGGAGCTGTGCAGACAGGAGAAAGAAGCACAAAAATAATAGGTACAACATGGGGTGCAACATGTACAGATGGATGAAACGGCACTCGTACAAGTAGTAGACTCATTCAAACAGCTAGCACCAAGCAGGCAAGGTGAGCAGTCAGAGGAGCAGGACTTCGCTCAAGAGATTGAACAAGCACTTGAGCAGATGGATACAAATATGGAGCAACAAGAGTTAGAGTAAGACATCGACCTCATGCCTTACCACCAAGAGGTTGACCTACCAACCTCACCAGATCTGGAAGCGGAGCAAGTCCCAAGCGACCAAGGAGATACTGAGATCCTTGGAGATAATCTAGAAGAAGAAATGCACAAAATATCATTCGATGAGTCGCAACATAGAGTTATGAAATCTCACAGAGTGTCTACTCCAAATGAAAATGCATATCCTGCATAGTTTGAGGAACGAGTTGTCGTGTCTGACGTGTGCAAGCATCTAGCGGCATTGACCAATGCTACTAGAGCATATTTCGAAGCCACTAGCTTGAGTGTTCGCTTCTTGATAATAGAGAATGAGCGAATGACTAAGGAGTTACAGACGACCAAGCAGGGAGGAGAACTGGTTACAACATCCTCCTGAGCAAAGTTGAAGAAGGAAATATTGGATGAAGTATTGTCCCTTGAGATAGTCATGTGGTTGTTGTATTCCAAGTTTGGTACCGTGCATAACGAAATTGTTCATCTCAATGGTTTGCAGCAACGATTTGCTAGGAGAGGACGTATCTTGTCAAACGTGCATACTGTTGTTGACTACATGCCAACATGGACAATGAGATACAAGGGAGCCCCATTACACTTGCCCAAGATGATGAAGCCTAGAGTGGTCGATCTTAAGGGACACATCTAGAGTCAGATCCAAAACTATGAATATTTCCCGCAGCTCATCACTAGTCTATAGGTTTCCCATGCATGGGTATTCAGGAGTATGGATGTTGTTGTGCGTGCACATGCGATCCCATATATTGGGACACTCACCAAGGCAAGACAAAGGCACAAGTACAACTGGAGCTTGACTTGTACTTTAACAAGTTGATGCACATAGCCACTAGCGCAAACTTGGTGATCAATGCAAACACCATGCATCAGTATTTCGTTGGTCTGGTCGCACTCAAGACAATGATGCACATATTATCAAATGAGTTGGAAAGAGGATCCCAAGCAGTGTACCCAGATGCAATGGAGCAAGAGTTCGTTTCTAGAAAGATGTCACCACAGAGTACATAGACACCGTCACAGACTACCAAGCTTGGCATCAATTCACCACTGTCAACCATCACGAGGATGTCGAATAGCTGGTCTTCCCACAATTTTCCGAGTCATAGTGATGTCTTGCATGGCTTGCTCAAGCCTATTTTGTCTCACAAGGGTACATGTGCAGATTGTATGTAATGTCTTGTCAAGTGAAGTTCAAGTGTCAATAGTTGGATGTAATAGTCATGGAGTAGATGAAGAGTCACGGGGGTAAATGAACAGTCACAAAGGGTAATGTCAAGGGCCACCCCACCCTTTTGCTATATATAGTCCCTCATAACTCATTGTACAAGCTTTTGGTCAGCCAAGCTTCTAATAGGAGTATCTTAGAGAAAGATTGGAGAGTATTGTAACGAGCCTTGGCTTCTCCACTGTGCAGAGCTACTATATCTCTTTGGAGGGGAAGGTGGTCGTCATTGTGACATTCCACTGTTGGAACTAGTGGTTGGTCATGGTTGTATTATATGACTAGAACTTTCACTTCTTAATATAATAGAGCTAGCTTGTTTCATGCATATGCCGTATTGTATTTCAGCTATCTTGTTTACTCTAAATGATATATGTATATGTTTGCTTACGCATGCATGTATGGCTTTCGTATGTATCTATGTATGAATCTTATTGAAATGTGTTATTGGTTTAACATCACTTTGGATTGCTATCTTACTTTCCTTCCAGTTTGTGATGCATCTTTGCTTGTGTGTTCCCTTCTTAACTCCGTGCTTTCCCAGGTTTCCAAGGCGAGCACTCACATCATCCTCTGTGTGTTAGAACCGCTCATGCACCTTCCTCGACTTGTTGCATATGTCACACCCTTGCTACCAATAGGGACATCTTACTTTCCTCTGTCTGCAATTGCGGTCAAGGTGATACCGTACGACCCACTATTGGGACTCCTACACCAAACGGTTTGAGGTCTAGTTGGGACTTATTACTGGGGAGATTCCCTAACACGTTGGTGAGTCCAACATGATCAACATTTATGGAGCTAGAAGGAGTGCCAAATGACAAGTTGTGACCTCTCACCCCATTTTGAACCTTTGCACATCTATCATGGATTCTGTCACATGACCCCTCCGCAATGTTTTTCACATGCCGAATGTCTCAACATCACGAGGGGGTTTTTTTATCTCTTGTCCAAATTCACGTATGATGGTGAAGGCAAAGTGGCTTGCCCTGTGTTTTTACAAGACTTCTTTGCCATGATCAACAAGGAAAATTAATGTTCTGATGAACAGGCTAGCATGTTGCTTGCATACACACTTTGCGAATCCCCACAACAGTGGTGCTGCACTCTGCTTGTTGGAAGTGTGCACTCACTTGAGCAATTATGTGATCTCATTGAATCTAATTTCCATCATTTTGATCAAGAACCTCTTGACCAAAAAATGTTACAACAACGGAAGGCCCCACATGAATCGCCTATGGACTTTTGGTAGTGCTTCCATGACTTGCAGTTTGAAGCTCTGAAAAGTTAGATGAAATTTCCATGTCTTTGGGACAGATGCAAATATTGTCTTAACAAATCAGTCCATCCCAAGAAGAAGTTCGAGCCCAAGCCCCACTCAACATACTTCAGTGATGGAGCTGCGCAATCACAGATGGACACGGTCACTATCACAAGTGACTGTCTATCGTCCCCTCATCAAACAACTCCGCTACTATAGAGTGATGTGGGAGAGCAAGCACACACATCTGTTCAATTGTCACATCCTCCCAACATCGCTCCTTCTGATTTTCGCTTAAGCTTGGTTGTGAGTCCATTAAGTTCTCACATGCATTTTGCATCACAACCTCCGTCTTCGTACTCGGACGATCCTCCGGATGATACTATCTTGTGTTCTTCCATTCTGGACTGTACACTTGTTGTAAACGAGGATCAAGCCATCAATGGAGTTGGTGTTGCACAACCAACATGCGCTGTCATTCGTGAAGAGTATGACTAGGAGCTTGAGCATCAACACTCGGCGAAGGATGACTTCCTTCTATCCGAGCCTCCTCTGTGTTTTCCTGACATCTTTGGTGAATCTTCCATCCATGATTTCACTTGTGTATCTCCACCTATAGATGCACCCATTGTTAATCATTCACAGAACACACCAGATGTCAGTCCATCATTTGACAATGGAGAGGACAAATTATTCATTGAAAATCCACTTGAATTTTCATCCTCTTTTTCCGGAAACATAGAGGGTGAATTTTTCCAGTTCTCATATACCCCTCTATTTGATTCATCAGATCATGAGGATGCTGATGAAATCATTGATTTTGTTGATCGTAGCTGTCGTGATCTATTTACTCCCATATTCGATTAGGATGATGATTCTACCGCAGTTGATTTTTCGAAGCTACCTGTTTATGGTGATCTATCTATCGATGAAGTTGAAACCCAACAGATTGTCAAGGCACTTCAAACTGAGCTGATGGTTATGTCAAGCCCTCGCTGTCCTAAGGTTGGTTTCACTTCCGATCAGAAAATTGTTGAAACACCCGAGGCTTCTAATCACTCATCTGTATACATTGAAGATCAATCTCACACACAGAGTATGCTTCCTCTACTCAAACTACACGATCCCGTCGCTCATGCATTGGAGGAATCTTACATAGAAAGCATAGGTGCCTGATGCACATAGTCTTTGTTTCTTTTGTTTGCTTGCATGTCACAGTCAACAGTAAGTGTGTGCTTAACAACTGCAAGTAGTGTAACACAACACCATGATAAGTCGACAGATTGCATGTCATGCACTTTCACTCACGTATGTTCTGTGGACACATTTAAACTTGGAGTGTGTTTGTCTTCATTGTTATATCTTTCATGTTTTCTAGTTTGCATAGATATGTTGTTCACAAACCATGCCTTCACCAATATGGGTCAACCAATGCGCCAATGGCTGCATTGGAAGTATCACTTCATGTGATAAAGCCCATGTACCGTTAATTTAGAAGTAGGAGTAGTTTTTTCTTTTGGTTTGTTTTCTTGCATGTATGTTTGCTTCTTACCTTGCATGTTTGTTTGCTTGCATGCCTGTTTTCTTACTCACTTTTCTTTCACATTTACTTATGCTTCCACTTTGTTTTGTTATTTGTTTGCTTGTTTATTTTTGTAGGTTAGTTTTGCATGAGACTGTGTACGACTCTTGAAACAAGCTGGGTAAAGTACAAGAGGACTTGTGCAGTTATTAATACTTGGTTATCTGTCATCCTGCCACTATATGAAGAACTTGTTATCTTTAGTCCATGATACATCGATGGAAAATACATATTGTTCGAAGTGAACCTTGGTGAAAACTTAACACTTACGCGCTAACTAGTGTCACCTACTCTAGTCGGTTATTTTTGGGTTAATCCTTGTCAACTGAGGGGGGAAACCTTAACTAGCACGTCAGAGGTATATATAAACTACTTCTCTGAAGGAATAACCTCTTCCACTCTCAATAAGTCGGGATCCCTCTTCCGCCTCTAAAATGAATAAGTTCTATGCATATTTATCAAAATGAAAAATGAAAAGTGAAAATTGAAAAATTCCGAAAAAATGAAAAATGAATAAGGCAAAAGAAGAGAAAGGCTTCCTACATAGAGAGGTGATACAAGTAAATTCGCCGAGTTAGTGACCAGGCTCACTGGTAGCAGAGCGATGATTGTGTTCTTGCATGACTCCACTGGGGTACTATCCAGGCCTGCTAGCAGCGGAGCAACACTAGAGATGAAACTAAAACTCTAACGAATATACTGCTTGTGCACCAATATACCCCTCATCCCCAATTAAAACAATTGTGTTGACTTGGCTTGGAATGTGTGTCGACTGCCCAAGAGCTTGGAAGATGCTAAATCTTACAATCAAGCAAGTGTGGAAACTAAGACGAACAAAGAACTAAACAATACTTCCAAAGGTGTTAGACTTGCCTTTCATGAACAAGGTCCACTAAGAGAGCTGGAGTTCTACCAGTGTGTCACCAAGTGTTGTAGAGGCTAAAACCAACCTCCAAAATTTTTCCTTAGCTTCATTTTGGAGCCTCCCTACCAGCCATATTCAATAGCATATGTTGCACTATCAAGTACACGGGCTTCAGTGGTTTTCTAGCAGCTTTCCAGCCTGTGCATGATATCTTGTTTCACTCCCCTCACAGGCTGCTACTTCAAACTTGGTCCAGCTACTAGCTGAGCAGCTCCCTTAATAAATTGCGCAAATCTAACTGGCAGCCTGCTGGGCTTAGAAACTGGGCAATCCTGTCAGTCAACCTTCCTAGTGAAAACTATGCAATCTAGCCCAATAGTACTGCTTAGACCAGAAATTGCGCAATTATGGGCAGCATTCAATTCTTCCTCCCAAAAATTGCAAAATCCCTTTGAACAGCCAGCCCAACTTCCTCCCAAAAAATGCACAAAATTTCCCCTTAGTCAAGCAGGCTATTGCATGTGCCTTTAAGTTGACCGGTTCCACCCGGGACCGAGAAAACTTGACTTGCATACATGGGCTGCTTTTTCCTGAAATAGAAAAAAGAAACATGAAAAAAGAATCCCTATATTTTAGGGGGCTATTTTTAGCAACTAGAGGTTACATGCAAAGATTGTTTTAGAAAACCTTCCTCTAAGTGTCGCTTTTTCCTAGATTTGTGTCATGCACATCATGAGACTCAAAATTATTTATTCGATGTTTCAGAGCTCATTCTTCACATCGACCTTGGAGCTATGACATCCCACAACACATCCAGGAGTCTTCGACATATCTAGTGCAACTATTTTTGGGTAAGTCCGCTTAACTTATCTTGGGCAACATTTTTGTCGCATTTTATGTTTTTGATTATGTGAGTGTTGTCTGCTTGATTTCAATGAATGCTTTTTGTCCCTTACATGCATATTAGCTTGTACAAGCACCATTTTAGTTTTTTTTAGCATCTCACTGATGTCGCATGCATGACACTATTTTGCACAGACAGTGGCCGATTCAGTGACTCATCTCACACACATGCATGTTGTTCCATTTTCTGAATCTTGAATTTGTTGTTTGCATGCATGATCATTCACCTCTACTTACACTCAATATCTCCATGCATTCACATCTTCATTTACTTTCAGTTGCCCATCTGTGGGTCTGGGAAGCCTTGGGCCAGACTCTGCCTCACCAAGACATCATTACGCAATTATGAGAGGGAAGGCTCTATCTTCCTCCCAGAAAATGTGCGTTTCTAGCTAATGACTGTCCTTGAGTCTTTCCTTACGCAATTTTGAGAGGTAGTGACTGTTGGACCAGAAAATTGTGCAATGCAGTCCCTGGGCCTGCAGCTCTTACTAGCTGAAATTGCGCATTGTGCAATCCTAGCACCCATCAGGCCAGTTTGGATTTTGCATTGTGTAATTACAGCAGCCAAACAGCCTCCACATAATCCGAACTGCCTTTTATGCAGTTTTGGCAGTGAGTCTCCCAGCCTCCCAGTTAAAATTGTGCAATCCTTACCAGTCAATCCCAGGTATGTTGCATGTCATTCCTCCAGTTTTCTTTGGTTTTAGCTAACATATTTCATGCCATGCATGTCACCATGTCTCCAAATCTAGTAGGCGTTCATTTGTCTCTCAACAGTTCATGATCAATGGCCTCCTAGAGAGCAGGATCAAAGGACACTGACAGAAGCACAACTGGAACAACAGTTAAGCGAGTGTCTATGAGTTTGCCGATCTATGAAGACACCAATTTGATCATAGAAAAAGACATCAAAATGAAATGGAAAGAGGTTAATGGTTCATTCTCAAGCACATTTGGGGAAGACCTAGAACACTACCAACTCTATGTGAACATTCACAAGTCCAACTTGTATCAGATTGCATGAAGGTATCCCGCATTACCATGCGCGGACATGATACACTGGATCATCTCGCACACTGATCCCAAGACGATGACATTGAGTAGTGTCAGTGGGAAAGATATTGCTACTTTCAGGGCATAGGATTATCAGCAGATGTACCATATGTCGAAGCACATGATCACCATGTAGACACCCTTCAGCATACCCAGCGTCAATGCCAACTCCAAGGATATCTTGAAGAACTAGGTGAAAGAGCCGGCCAAATTTAGGATGACACACAACCATATTTACAAGGAGAAGATATTGTGGAAGGCATATCAATACTTGGTCATATTTTCATGTCACTTGTATGGCCAAGCAAGCATGGAGACCTTCCCACAGAGTTGGGTGATCACGTTGGACCAACTGGCCAGTGAAGGAAAAGCATGCAACTGGTGTGACATGTTGGCTCATAGGCTGAAGGAATAGCTATCAGGAGCTCGGTAGATGCCCAAGGGTTAGCAAGCAAAAATCTACATGTCCGCATACATGTTGGATGCAATCTGTGCCCATTAGGAGTTTCGAGGGTTGAGTGGGCCTAGACATCGGCGAAAACCTTTGTCAACACTTATTGTAAATTGTTTTCCAAATGTAGCTTCAGAGGAGTTATCACACAACTGTCAGATCATTTTGCTACCCTAGTGTACAAGATGATATTTGAGCAGCATCCACCTTGTATGTCGAAGGCAATAATAGAGGCACTGATCGATATAGCGGATTGGTATGCCTCATTATCTGACACCTTCATAAAGATGTACATCGTGGAGAAGCTTCAACATGTTTTTCCGAAGTTTTCCATGGAAAAGTGCGTCATGCAAGAAGTATGATACCACATCTTGTAAGGATTGTCAACTAGGCTGCACCGGAAGAGGAAGGCACATTGGCTCATTCTTCTATTGCGGATTAGGTTATACGAGATACAGAATTTCAAGCACGCAGATGTAGAAGCAGAGGAGATAAATAAATATGCTTCGAAGTCCGAAGCTTCAATCCGTATGACCCGCATTGTTTTGTAAAAGATCACTGTGCGAGAGTACAGTTTCAGTGGATCCATGGGGCATGTCATTAGGAAGAGGAAGACCCATGGAGATATTGTTACAACTTCTCTAGGCCTAATGAACCAGTCGGCATCACTATGGAATGGTTAGCGAAGTAGCATCCAAGAGAGCACCAGCAATAGAGGTAAACATATTGGCGCGTGACAAAGGCAAGAGGAAGATTGCCGATAGTGCGGAGGCTGAACAAAGCTGCAAGTTCATAGTAGACCCACTTGTACAGAAAATAGCTCTGGCAATTGAGGTGAAGAGGAAACAACAAGATAGGAGGAACGCACAAAGGCAAAGAGAAAAACAAAGGATGGAGGAAATAGTGAAGTAGTCCTATGAGTTGAAGGAGAAACTTCAGAAGGAACAGGAGTTGCACAGGCAAGAGAAGGAAGCGCGGCAAGAATAGGTACAACAAGGGGTGCAACATGTACAAATAGATGAAATTGCACCCGTACATGTAGTAGACTCATCCAAACAGCTGGCACCAAGCAGGCTAGGTGATAAGTCACAGGAGCAGGACTTCGCTCAAGAGATTGAACAAGCACCTGAGCAGATAGATACAGATATGAAGCAACAAGAGTTAGAGAAAGACATCAACCTCATGCCTTACCACCAAGAGGTCAACCTACCAGCCTCATCAGATCCAGAAGCAAAGCAAGTCCCAAGCGACCAAGGAGATACTAAGATCCTTGGAGACAATCCAGAATAAGAGATGCACAACATATCATTCAACCAGTCACGGCATAGAGTTGTGAAATTTCGCAGAGTGTCTACTCCAGATGACAACACATCTCCTGCATAGTTTTAGGAATGAGTGATCATGTATGACGTGCATAAGAATCCACTAGCATTGGCCAATGCTACCAGAGCATATGCCGAAGCCACTTGCTTGAAGTGTTTGCTTCCTAATAACAGAGAACGAGCGAATGGCTAAGGGGTTACAAATGACCAAGAAGGGAGGAGAATTGGTTACAACATCCACCAGAGTAGAGTTGAAGAAGGAAATATTGGATGAAGTATTGTCCCTTGAGACAGTCATGCAGGCATTGTATTCCAAGTTTGGTACCATGCATAAGGCAGTTCTCCATCTCAACGGTTGGCAGCAACAATGTGCTAGGAGAGCACGTATCTTGTCAAAATTGCATACTGTTGTTGACTATATGCAAACATGGACAATGAGATACAAGGGAGCCCCGTTACACTTGCTCAAGATGATGAAGCCCAAAGCATTTGAGCTGAAGGCACGCATCTAGTGTCAGGTTCGGAACTATGAAGATCTCCCGCAACTCAGCGCTAGTCTATAGGCTTCCCATGCACGGGTATTTAGGAGTAGGGTTGTTGTTGTGCACACACATGTGATCCCATATATTGGGACATTCACTGAGGAAAATACAAAGGCACAAGTTCGACTGGAGCTTGAATCATACTTTGACGAGTTGATGTGCATAGCCACCAACGCAGAATTGGTGATCAGTGTGGAGACCATGCATCAGTATGTCATTGGTTTGACTGCACTCAAGATAATGATGCGCATATTATCAGATGAGTTCGATAGAGGAGCCCAAGCAGTGTACTCGGATGCAATGGAGGCAAGAGTTAATTTCCAGAAAGATGTCACCACAGCATACACGAACACCATCGCAGACTACTAAGCTTGGCATCAGTTAGCCATCGTCGACCATCATGAGAATGTTGAAAAGCTGGTCTTCCCACAGTTGTCCGAGTCATAGTGATGTCTTTCAAGGCTTGCTCAAGCCTATTTTCTCTCACATGGGTACATGTGTATATTATATGTAACGTCTTGTCAAGTGGAAGTTCAAGTGCCGATAGGTGGATGTAAAAGTCATAGAGTAGATGAAGAGTCATGAGGGTAGATGAATAGTCACAAAGGGGAATGTCAAGGGCCACCCCACCCTTTTTCTATATATAGTCCCTCATAACTCATTGTATAGGCTTTTGGTCAACCAAGCTTCTGATAGGAGTATCTTAGAGAAAGTGTTGGGCGCAGGATCTCCTAATGGAAATTTTGGAGCTTAGAGCCCAGATTTTGGTCAATTTTGTAATTCCAATGTAAAGACTCCACATTTTGTAGGCGTGGAGCGCATAGTTTGTTAAAGAGTCATAGGGTTGTCTACACTTATTTTTTTATTGTAATGTCAACTGTAGAAGATCTACCCATGGTCCGTAGACCATGGGATTGTATAAATAGAGTGAGGCTCTAAGTAGCTAAGAAAAAGAAAATCTAAGTGAAGATGAAGAACAGATGATGTATGCGAGATAGATTTGAAGTGTAAAGTCTAGTTTTGGGTCATAGAGTAGGAAGAGGCTCTGCAGTTGAGTGCACAGAGGCCTAGTAGTCCGCAGCTAAGTGCGCGGACCCCTGCAGTTGAGTGCACAGGGCAAGTTGAGTCTGTAAACAGTTGGAAGTATTAATAAAGAGAAGTTTCTACCATTTCTGTGTATTTATTTCCTATTTATGCATTTGTTATCTTGGGTATAAATTTCACTTCTAATGCTTATATGATGCGTGAATGTGTATAATTGTATTGATTAAGTGACGCAAATAGGAAGATTTGTTTACGTGAAGATAATTAAGACATGTCACTAAGATAAGTAAGATACTTAGTCTAGTTTGGGAAATAGCATAGTTCGCTGTTGTAGCAGCACGAAAGGACTTAAGCCCCTGGTTAGGGCTGCATGAAAGTCAATTATAACAAATCCCAAAGGTACTAAAGGGTAAAACAATGCACAAAGCAACATGCGTGAAGGCAAGTCTAGTTGGACTAAACCGACGTCACAGACATCTCAAGGGTGCGGAAACTTGGTTCTAGAATCCCCCCGTACTGCTTCGGGTGATACTTCAGTCCGTGCTCTGCGGGCTGATGCTGAAAGGGCTAGTAGTGTAAGGATTTTTTTGGATAAATAACTCTGAACCTAGGTCAGGACCCCATAAGACAACAAATGGTTCCGTTGCCGAGACCAGAATCTGCATAAGAGATGTGTGATGTCGTATCATTGGAATCCAAATAAGAAATAAATTGAAGGCAGGTTGGACAGAAGAATTCACGAGTCCGCGGCACAAGAGAACAGAAACTTGCGACTATCAAAAGAAGAGTGGTTACACAGCTACCTGTATACAGAAATCCACGAAATCTTTTTCGTGTCCTTCCCTACTGAGTTATACGAGTGGATCGCGAAGCTAGCAGATAGCCAAGGAAGGTGGAAACTTGATGGTCCTATTGTTTAGACCCCAGAGCTAGTGCGAAGGTTGGAAGCGTCAGAGGATAAGATCACGCGCACCGTTGATCATTGGCTTGATCAGATTATAGGAGGATTTGTTACTGAGTTCACGATCGACACCTCAGTTAGCTACAACAAGGCAGAGCGACACTTTCTTAAAGGACCGTGAGGTAAGTACATAAAGTCTTTGAATACTTGGATTAAAATGCTATTGTGTGAAAAGTAGGTTATGCAATTACCTTGATGTTCGGGGCTACATGAAGCGAAAAGGTTTATAGGAACGAAGGAAATAAGGGTCTAGAAAATAGCCCCTTGATTTCACCTCCGCGAGGGGACGAGGAAGAGCTCGCGAAGGTCTCTCCCTAAAGTGCTATTCCATTGATAAGACAAAGAATTCCGTGAATACCACCTCCCCCAACACCACCACCAGCTTCACCACCATCACCTCCATCTTCACCTGTACCAAATCCACCACCACCGCAATTCAATATGGCCAGCATAGTGAAGTGGCCTGTGTTCAAATGTTTGGGAAATGAGAATCCGAACCAATTCTGGTTCATTGCAAGGGATGTATGGGAAGCACAGGCATTACAGATGATCATATCAAGAGAGCGATGCTAGTTAGTGCCCTGCAATATCATGCACTGAGCTGGTATATTAAGTATTCCAATGATAACCCGAATGCGAGGTTCGCGGATATTCAAACAGCACTAAATAGAGAATTTAGCAGGCCTAAGTCTGAAGCGCAGTCGATCATTGGATTTAAAGACATTACGATGCTACCAGACGAGACTCCTTGGGAGCTGGATCAGAGGCTGAAATGTATGATTCACGAAGCCAATATGAATCTGACGAATGGATAGCATCGCGAGTGGTTTGTAGCTTCGCTGCTACCACATTTAAGGAGTGCGCTATCATAATAGAAGATAACAACTCAAGCAAAGGCTTTGGAGATTTCCATGAGGCTTTATGAGACCCCAATGTAGGATCCTAACCTAGGAGTTCGACAAATCCACAAACAGCTGAAGAATTTGTGACTTGAGATGCAGAGTCTGAAACAGGACAAGACGGTTCGGCTAGAAGTACACGAAGAAGTATGGTGTGTAAAATGCAAGGGCCAGCGTCATGACAAAGACCACTGACCAGTTTTTACGAATTACCTCGTAGGAGGAGGACCGATGCTTTTAAGGCCGGAAGCTCAAGCAGGACCTAGTGCGGCACCTGCTTTGTGGTGCGCGATGTGTCAAATAGTTGGAAAACATGCGACAGACAATTGTCACTTGTTATAGAAGTATACGCAAGCTTCACAACAGTTGTTCTGCAACTTTTGTAGGTTAGTGGGACATGATGGGTGTACTTGCAGAAGTTATGATTTGATGATGGATAGAATGCCCACCTATAAAGTTTAGGCTGAAACACTGCCCCTTGACCAGAATGCAGGAATGGCGCAAACAGGATTTCAAGGGCGCGGATGAGGACGAGGCGAAGGAGGACCTGGTAGAGGTCACAAACAGTTGATTTACTACAATTGCGGAGGGCCAGGACACTATGCCTGTGATTGCACGAATCCAACGCGCCCATTACGTAAATACTGCACGTTGTTTGGTCATGATACAGAAGATTGTCCTACGTTGATAACTAGGATACATGACAAAGGAGCGCTACTGCCTCCCTCGACTCAAAACTTGTAGATGATGAGGTCTGAGCCGCACGAGGAAGACCTGAATCTAAACATTGTTCTCCAAAGTGGAATCGTGACGGGAGATGACAAGGGCAAACAACCAGAAGATAGTACTTGGGTTTGCAAAGCTCCGGTGAAGGAAGCTGAGTTTGATTTGGAGCGCGCTTGGGAAACCTTCATGGAAGCTAAGAAGAGCTTAAGTGATGCCTCCACTTCAGGAAGAAATGATAAACCAGAGCCGGAAATGGACCCATCCATGCTAACAAATTTTCTTGAAACATGTATGAAGTTGCTGCGCGATAGTAAGGCTATGAAAGGGTTACAAGAACTCATCAACAAATGCGTTGGAACTGCGCCAGGAGAACCGCGCATAGTCTAGAAGATCGTAAAACATAAAACAAGGATGGGTCGAGAAATGAGACTCATCGTGCAGATCGGAGAATACGAGATGGACCAAGTCATTTTGGATTTGGGATCATATGCACAAGTTTTACCAAAACAAACATGGGAGAGAATGGGAAGACCTACGCTACAATGGTCTCCAATTCAACTGAGAATGGCGAATCAGTAGAAAATAATACCTATGGGATGATTGTAGGGAATAACTGTGGATATTGAGGGAGCAAGCGTGTTGGAGGATTTCGAAGTGATAGATATTTTTTACGACAGCAATCCCTACCCCGCACTCATAGGAATTGATTGGGCTACTGACATGAATGGGGTAATTAATCTGAAGAAGCGAAAAATGATCTTTGAGAAGAAGTCACTGCGCGTAATTATACCCTTGGACTATATTGAAGGATCGCGCTACAGAACTAGTTCGTGATTATGAGAACGATGATAATTTGGACTGCATCTATAAGATAAGAGCTTGATACCAAGACTGGGTGAATCCCACTGTGGAAGGGCGGATCACATGGGAGTGCAAGAGCTCCTGTACTTCGAATTCCGACGAAGAAATAGAACGATGGCAAAATCGGTTACAGGAAGTAACTACATTGAATTGCAATATGATGACCAGGTTTTTGTGCTGCGTGTCAACAAAAGTAAGAGATCTGCCTACTCATGATGGTCTAAATGAGGTAGATACCTTCTTGGATGCATTTGAAAGAGAGGTTCTGGAAAATAAACGCTTCCAAGCCTTCGACTGGGTACTGCGTGGTACACCCGCAAGATGGTGGGGTACGCATAAAGGAAGCTTTGATGATTGGCGCGAATGTAGGAGAATGGTGCAAGTACGATTTGGGAAGCCTAAGGTGTGACTGATAGACAAGTATGATGGGCAAGATGATCCGCGCGTGCATCTGGCCAAGTGGACGTAGGGCTATGGAGAAAAGCCCCAACCTATGCAGAAGCACATGTACTCTGCGCTAAAACACCTAGCCAATAAGCATGTGTTGGGGGGCAAACTTGCAAATGGATCTTAATGTTGGGAAGACATTATGTAGGAAGAGCAACCTCGCAGAAGATTCTACAGCAGAAGAATTCAACAAGGTATGAAACACAATGACCAAGGTATGCAATGTGTAGTGAAGTGATTGGGACATACACACACTAGCAACATTATGGGCTTATCGAACGACATGCAAGAAACTGATGAGACAAACACCTTTTAGGCTTGTTTATGGAGTGGAAGCAGTAATTCCTATGGAATAAATTGTGCCTAGTCTGCGCATAACAGTGCTCACAGGTATGATGGATCATGGAGCCCTGGAGGAGAGGCTCGCGCAGTTGGATGAGCTCGAAGAAGAACGATTTTTGGCTGGATTTCACCAGCAGATCCAGAAGCAGCACGAAAAGGCACGGCACAATTGACATATTAAGGTGCGCACATTCAAGGTGAATGATTTGGTGCTATTGTATGATAGTAAGTTTGATAAATTTCCAAGGAAGCTTAGAATGCATTGGCTGGGATCGTATGTTATTAAGGAGGTTACAGATGGTGGCGCGGTACAGTTGGTACAGGTAAATGGAGAACCCTTCCCAGGAAAAGTGAATGGCAATCATTTGAAGCCGTACACATGTGGCCTAACCATCTGACTAGCTGACAGAAGCATAGTCTTAGTGCTCAGGCAGCTGAAAGGAGGCGCAGGACTATAAACTACTTTGCCCGGGAACTGCACAACATCAGGACTGCGCACAGTAGTGAAGTGTCACAAGGTCTGCGACAACGCGAGGAAAGATGCACTGCCACGTGGGTCGGCCAGAAAGTGACCGTTAAAGTCATTATTCACGATGTGATTCTTGTTTTGAGACCAAATGGAGTGGGCGGCAGGCATTTAAGGCGAACTTTATGGGCTAGATTCTTGAAAATCTACCGCCAATCTAGCATTAATGGACCGAATGTGGGGGAAACGGTCGAATTCAAATTCAAAAGGCATTATAAATTACAACTGACTGTCCAGCAAACAACACTTGGAAATTTGAGATTTGAGTTATTGTGCGCTTAGATATTCATGAACCGAGACTTGTTCGATATTCTGAAGGTGAATTTGTTACTTGAGAAATTACCAGAGACACTGAAAGAACTATGGAATCACACTATGACAGCACCTGAAGAATTCATGGATACCAGAGCAATGACAGCCGAGGAAGCCGTGCAGGAAATTACAGAAGTGGAAACCCCAGAGAGCACCGAGATAGTCCTTGAGATCCCTAAATCAACATGCACGCCGAGATCTAAGAAGGATAAGTAGGCCATGAGACCAATGCGCGTCTCACCTAGAAATTTGTTGAGGTCCAAGCTCATAATGGAGGAAAAGGGGAAGGCCATAAATTTGGAGGCCAATGAGGAGGAAAAGTTTGAAGAGATCCTGGTGGTGGAGGAGGACGTAGAGATGGAAGTCGAAACCCAGGGTACAGACCCTCTCACCAGGTTGCCTGCATATGTTTCTCCGCGGAAGGGTAAAGCAAAGGTGCCCAAGAATATATATGAGAGCAAGAGCTCTCTGCAAAATCTACTGCTCCCAAATGATATTGTGTTTGAAGGAGCGCACTTGGGAAAGGTTCCCATGCTGAAATTTGAAGATTGGGACCTCACGAACCACTAGAAGTTCCCGCATCTCGCGACCGCACAACTAATGCACCAAAATAAAGACACGCTGGCTGGAATAATAGAGTTAGAGTCGTGCAAATGGCTCAGAGGTTTTGAGAAAGCAGGGTTTCTAAACCTACTTTGGGTGTTGTATTACCATCACATCCTAGTGACAATTTTTCTCATCAGGCAACTTCTCTGCTTGGTGCATGATGGGTGCTTATGGCTAGAGGAGTCCATCCCCATCACATACCATTTGATTCACAGGATTACATGGCTCCCTTGCACAGGGGAGGAACTAGCGAACATTTTAGAAGGAAAGAGTGACGATTTGGCCATCGCGGAGGCCATGAAAAAGAAGTTTAAGTTGGAAAAGAAGAAGCAAGGGTACACTATTTCTAGCATCAACAACCCTGCTGTCAAGGTCGCGACATAGATATTGGCAAGAAAGGTGATGCGGAAGTGTCATGCGGATGAGGTGCCTGCACTAGTGGTTGCACTAGCAGCGCAATGCGCAGAAGGGGTCTAGTTTAACTAGGAAAAATATCTATGCGGAGAGTTCCTTGAGAACTGTCGTGAGGCACAGGAGCAGGGAAAAACATTTCATTATGCATTGCTCCTGTTGTCGATAGTACTGGTGGCATGGGAGTTTCCTGAAGATAGCCAGTTCCTGTCGATTGTGCAGGACCTTCTGGAGGTAGCAAAGTACGCTTCGATGCGGGCAACCAGGGACGCACAGAGGATAAGGGAGATCAAGATATTTTGTGTGCTTATGGAGATGAAATTCAGGATGGGGATTAATCAAAAACCGTGGTTATCACCCACAGTCTACAATAATATGCAGAGCTTTGTGGAGTTCAAAGCAGACTTCCACCATGTCTTCATCAGGGCGCGGAAGGACCCCACGAAGACGTGGCATGAGTTACCCTACTTGGAAATCGATGATGTCATCTTCACGGTCATTGATTCTTGCCCGCCAGAGTGGCGTGCTCCAGCTAGCTCCACGGTGGAAACAAAGAAGTCTGTCGTGCAATGGAAGAAGGAAGAGACTAAATTGCGAATGGTGCAGCTCATGAAAAAGCGTAGGAAGGAAGAAGCAGTGACTTAAGCCCAGGTGGAGCGGGATGCTGTGAAGTTGTCTGAGGAATAGCAGAAGACAGTAGAAGAAGAGCACGAAGGATAGAAGTCGCCTTCGCCCGAGCTAGAAACAGACATAGAACAAGGTGGCGCGGACCTGCCGACAACGTCCACCCAGCTAAAACGTCCGCGCCCATGAGAGTAGGTAGGGCCATTCGAGAAGACAAAGGCCTCGAAAACTTCATTCAACCTAATTAGCCTCACTGAGGGGGATCTACGTAATATCGGTGAAACGATGCGGGATGTCACCGTAGAGGCCCTCTAGCAGTTTGAGGAGCAACACCAGATGGTATTGGGGGCTCTTCAGACGCAAATACAGGAGTTTCAGGTGTGCACTCTGTAGGCTGGTATAGTGTCAACCAGCCTCATAGTCGGCACATCGGAAACCAAGTAAATGCTGCGCACCAGGGTGACCAACATAATAGTGTTTCCAAATGGAGCACTCATTACAGAAAATGAGGTCGACAGACCTATGGTCAGCAACTTGAAATGGATTAGGTTAAACATGGTTGCGCTCCCTCCGGAGACACTCTATATTTTGCAGTATGGACTCACTGCAGAACTATAGGCTAGGGAGAGCCACGCTATACAGGTAATGAGCGAGCAACGCATCAACATTGAACAGTTGAGCCTGCAGCGAAACGAGGCCATGGAAAAAAATAAACAAGTAGTGCAGGTTGTGGAGGAAGCCTGCCATATGGTCCTGGGATTGGCCATCCAAGCAGAGGAACTGGTGGAGGCGCGCGTCTGAAAGTTAGCAATAGGGGTGTGCGACGCAAGAGCTGAAATGGCCAGGGTTCAGCTGGAGATGAACCTTCAGATAGCAGAACTGTAGTTGAAGGCGTAGCCTTCAACTCCGCCGGAGGTTAAGGAACAGTGCACCACCGCGATCAGACCAACAATGGTGGTGGTTAACAGTGTAGTGACAGACTACATAAAGTTGTTCAAGCAGTCGTTTGAGGTCCTCACCACCCTGCAGGAGGACCCGAACATAGAGCGCATAGAGACAGAGGCATGCGAGATGCAGCAGAAGTATGACGGGGTCAAAGGGACCACACAGACGGTTTCCCTTATATAGAGGCTTGCAAGGATGCAACAGGAAAAGGCACTCAAGGAGCAAGTGGATGCTACTCAGCATAAGGAAGCAGTTTTGAAGGCGTGGCTACAAACATGGATCGATGAGGCTTGTACCATTACAACCTCTATTGAAGCAAAGCTCGCGTAGCTACAAGCAACTCAGGAAAGGATTCAGGGCAACAGTTCAACAACAAAGGTCACTGAACATCGCATCGAGGAAGTTCAGCAAGCAACAGCTCAGTGTGCTACCAAACTTGCAGCGATCCAATCAGAGTTGGGAGGTCTTTGCGCAAATATCTCCGCACCTACAGAATGACTCGAGGGCAAGTCATGATGTTTGTGTTGGGGGCCTGTTGGGCACGGGATCCCCCAAGCAAATTTTTGGGGCTTAGAGCCTAGATTTTGGTCAATTTTGTAATTCAAAAGTAAAGACTCCGCATTTTGTGGGTGTGGAGCGCGTATTTTGTTAAAGAGTCATAAGGTTGTCTGCCCTTATTTTTTTATTGTAATGTCGGTTGTAGAAGATCTACCCATGGTCCGCGGACAATGGGATCATATAAATAGAGCGAGGCTCTAAGTAGTTAAGAAAAAGAAAATCTAAGGGAAGATGAAGAACAAATGATGTATACGAGATAGATCTGAAGTGTAAAGTCTAGGTTTGGGTCATAGAGTAGGAAGAGGCTCTGCAGCTGAGTGCACAGAGGCCTAGTAGTCTGCAGCTGAGTGCGCGGACCCCTGCAGCTGAGCACACAGGGCGAGTCGAGTCTGTAAATAGTTGGAAGTATTAATAAAGAGAAGTTTCTACCATTTCTGTTTATTTATTTCCTATTTATGCATCTGTTATCTTGGGTATAAATTTCACTTCTAATGCTTATATGATGTGCGAATGTGTATGATTGTATTGATTAAGTGAACACAAGTAGGAAGATCTATTTACACGAAGATAATTAAGACCTGTTGCTAAGATAAGTAAGATACTTAGTCTAGTTTGGGAAGTAGCATAGTTCGTTGCCGTAGCAGTGCGAAAGGACTTAAGCCCCTGGTTAGGGCTGCGCAAAAGTCGATTATAACAAATCGCAAAGGTATTGAAGGGTAGAACATTGCACGAAGCGACCTGCGCGAAGGAAGGTCTAGTTGGAATAAACCTACATCACAAACATCTCAAGGGTGTGAAAACTTAGTTCCAATATCCCCCCATACTGCTTCGGGTGAGACTTTGGTCCGCGCTCCGCAGGCTGATGCCGAAAGGGCCAGTAGTGTAGGGATTTGTTTGGCTAAATAATTTCGAACCTGGGTCAAGCCCCCATAAGCCAACAGAAAGCTTAGCAAGTATTGTAACAAGCCTTAGCTTCTCCATTGTGCAGAGCTAGTATATCTCTTTAGAGGAGTAGGTAGCAGTGACTGTGACATTTTTTTGTTAGAACTAGTGGTTGGTCATGGTTGTATTGTATGACTGGAACTTCCACTTCTTAATATAAAAGAGCCAGCACGTTTCATGCATATGTTGTATTGTATTTTAGCTATCTTATTTACTCTAAATGATATATGTATTTTTTTTCTTACGCATACATGTATGTCTTTACTATGTATGTATGTATGAATCTTAATGAAATGTGCTATTGGTTTAACCATCACTTTGGATTTCTAGCTTACTTGCCTTCCAATTTTTGATGCATCTTTTGTCATGTGTTCCCTTCTTAACTTTGTGCTTTCACAGGTTTCCATGGGGCACACTCACATCATCCTCCGTGTGTTAGAACCGCTCATGCACCTTCCTTGACTTGATGCATATGTCACACCCTTTCTACCAACAGGGATATCTTACCTGCATACGAATTCTAAAACACAGAAAATAAACAATGCGAGAGCATAACACAGAAAACACATATACACAAAAAATTTCCCCTGGATCCCAAAACCGGGACTACCAACTTGATTTTTCATTATGTTCCTTTCAATGTTACAATACATATTTATACATGTCGAAGCATCCAATACCATGGACCGAAAACCATCGCGTCCAAAACCATGTGCAAAAATCATGCACAAAACCATAGGTAGGTCCGCCTAACCTAACATAGGGTCCAAAACCAAAAAATTTTGGGGCACTGCCCCGGACCCCATAGAGTGGGGTTACCTGCACCCCTCAAACCCCCTATGACTATCCCCGCTATGCAATCAATGCAACAAAGGGGGGCTCCGCCCCCCTTCTAACCCCTCCGTTAACTACGTGGGCTAGTCATGGAAAGAATATAACACAACCCAACATTCTCCCACTTGTTGTTTTCTTTCCACATGAGGCCACAAGAGAGTTTAGTCATTTATCCAACTCTGCAATGCCCATTGTTTCTCTACACCAAGAGAACTTCTCAACGCTCACAGATTTTGTCAATGCATCTGCAGTATTCTTCAAAGTGTCCACCTTTACCAGCAACACCTTTTTGTCTTCTATCATGTCCCTCACAAAGTGATACTGAACATCAATGTGCTTTGTCTTTGAATGATATGTAGGGTTCTTTTCCAAGAAAATTTCACTTTGGTTGTCACAGTCTATCTTTATAGCTCCCTGTACTAACCCCATACTTGAACACAATCTCTGCAACCAAACTGCTTCCTTGCTCGCATGAGTGGCTGCCATGTATTCTGCCTCTGTAGTTGATAGTGCTACTACAGATTGTTTCTTACTCATGCAACTGACTGCACCTCCAAATAGTTTAAACACATACCCACTTGTAGATCTTCTCTGATCCAGATCTCTAGCCCAGTCTATATCAACAAAGCCATGAATATCCAACACTCTATCCAATCCTGGTCTTTCTTGGTAGCACAAACCATAATCACTAGTGCCACGCAAATACCTGAAAACCCACTTCACTGCTGTCGAGTGTTCCTTCCCTGGTTTTGACATAAACCTGCTCAATACTCCCATTGCATGTGCAACGTCTGGTTTAGTACAGACCATTTCATACATCAGGCTACCGACTGCTCTTGCATATGGAACACGGGACATGTCCTCTTCCTCTTCTTGTGTCTTGGGACACTGTTCAGCAGATAAGTTTACACCTACAGGAATAGGAACTTTCACTGGTTTACTATCCTGCATATTAAACCTCTGCAATATTGTCTCGACATACTTCCTCTAGTTTAACCAGAGCTTCCTCTTTGTTTGATCTCTTTTAATTTCCATGCCCAAAATATAGTTTTCAGCACCAAGATATTTCATTTCGAATTTGGAGGACAAATGAGTCTTCAAATCCTGGATAATTTCTTTGTCATTTCCAACCAGCAACATATCATCCACATACAAGACTAGATAAATAACACAGTCACCAATTAATTTAAAATACACACAGTGATCTACTTTGCTTCTGGTGAAGCCAAGTTCCCGCATAAATGTATCAAATTTTTGATACCACATCCTTGGTGACTGTTTTAACCTATAGAGAGACTTCTTTAACTTGCATACCAATTCTTTCTTACCCTTCACTGCAAAGCCTTCAGGTTGATTCATGTAGATCTCCTCTTCCAGATCCCCGTGAAGAAATGTTGTCTTCACATCCATCTGTTCTACCTAAAAATCGAAAGTAGCAACAACAGATAAAAGTAATCTAATAAAAGTTACCTTGGCAGTAGGAGAAAAAATATCACCAAAATCAATTCTCTGCACCTGGGAATAACCTTTTGCTACCAACCAAGCTTTGTATTTCTCCACCTTTCCTTCTGCATTTGTCTTCTTCTTGAACACCCATTTGCTACCAATGGGTTTCCTTCCAGCCGACAACTCCACCAGATCCCAAGCCTCATTTTTGTGCAAAGATGCCATTTCATCAACCATGGCCTCTTTCTAGAGTTTTCCATCATTTGAATCAACTGCTTACTTCACAGTTCTGGGATCATCATCAGTAATAGATAAAGAAAAATTTGAACAGAAAGCAGATGGACTATACCTTTCTAGCTGCCTTCTTTCTCGAACTGATCTTCTCACACCCGGAGTTTATGGCTCTTCATCTTCTGATTCCTCCTCTACTGTGGAGTCTGATTCTTCCTCCTTTAGCTCAAACTCTATCTTCTCAGGTTCCTTTGGTTGGACTTCATGTTTAATAACATCTTTCACCGCTCTAAACACCACATCTCGGTTGTACTCAACCTTCCTTGTTACTAGGTTCCAAAGCTTATAACCCTTTAAACCATCCTTATACCCAATAAAGATGCACTTTTCAGATTTACTATCCAACTTGGTTCATTTCTCCTTTGGAACATGTACATATGCATCACATCCAAATACCCTCAGATGTGAAAGAGAGGGTTTCTTACCAGTCCATACCTCTTATGTAGTCTTATCCTCCAACGTTGATGAAGGTGATCTGTTGACTAGGTAACATGATGTCTCCACCACCTCTGCCCAGAATTATTGTCCTAACCTGGCACCACTGAGCATGCTTCTTGCCCTCTCCATCAACGTCTTGTTCATTCTTTCTATAACTCCATTTTGCTGAGGTGTATATGGAGTAGTCTTCTGCCATGCTATACCACACTTCTTACAGAATTCTTCAAATTCCTTACTACAAAACTCTCCACCATTATTTGTCCTCAGCACCTTTATGTTCTTCTTTGTCTAGTTTTCCACTAGAGCCTTAAATTCTTTAAACCTGTCAAAGACTTCAGATTTCTTCATAAGGAAATATATCCATGTATTCCTTGAGAAGTCATCTGTAAATGATACATAGTACACAGACTTACCTAGTGATAGAACCTTCACAGGTCCAAACACATCACTGTGCACAAGCTCTAATATTTGTTTTGCCCTCTTACCACCAGAGGGGAAACTCACCCGATTCTGCTTCCCATATACACAATTTTCACAGAAATCAAAATCCAGAGAGCTATTACTCATACCTTCTACCATACCTTTACCATGAATTATTCGAAGGCCCTTCTCTCCAATATGTCTAAGCCTTTGATGCCACAACATGGTCTTCTCTCCAGAGACCACTAGATTTTCTACTCCATTTTCAGGAACCACAGAACTATTGCACCCATCAATAACAGTGCTACCTTGCAGCTTGTACAGAGTTCCAATCCGAGCTCCCCACATCAATACCAGTGCTCCCCGAACCAGTTTGCAGGTATCCTTCTCGAACACTGTTTTTACACTAGCATCATCCAACTTTCTTACAAAAATCAAATTTCTGGCCAATGCAGGAATATGCAGAACACCCGGAAGTGTTCTAACCCTTCAACCTTGCAACTTCAACTTTACTTTTCCACGACCAACTATTCTAGCCTTCCTATCATCCCCTAAGAAGACATCGCCACCATCATATTTCTCATACTCGCAGAACCCCTCTCTATGGGGAGTGAAGTAAAAGGATGCACCTGAGTCAATCAACCATGCCTCATGATCTACATGCATACTTGAAGAAGCCAAGTACACATCCTCATCTTCATCTGAGGTGGTTTTCACCTCTGCAGAAGGAGCATCATTAGATCCCTTTCCTTTATCAGGAGCTTTAGATTTACAATCCCTTTTGTAGTGCCCTTCCTTTCCACATTTCCAGCACACCACCTTTACAGGTTTTCCTGGAGATTTAGAACTCCCTATAGATTTAGATCTCTCACTCGATGACTTATTTTTGTTTCTGTTCTAGGACCATCCTCGTATAAACAAGGCATCACTATTTTGGCTCTCCATATTTTTCCGTCTCATCTCCTTCGTCAGCAAGGAGGAGAATATTTCATCAAACTGCAAGGCAGTTGCATTGCTACCTATTGCAATAACCAGAATATCCCACGAATCTGGTAGAGAACACAACAAACTGATGCACTTATCTTCATTTGAAATTTTAATATCAACAGATGCTAACTGACTTACCACAGTATTAAATTCATTCAGATGCTCTGTCACCGAGTCTCCATCTTTCATCCTCAGGTTATACAGCTTTTTCCGCAGGAACCGTTTATTCACCAAAGACTTAAATTGGTACAAATTCCATAACTTGTCCCACAAAGCCTTCGTTATAGCTTCCCCTGATACATTCAGCAATAATGAATCTGAGACACACAATTGTATTGTGCTCTTTTCCTTCCGATCCAACTTCTTCCATTCTTCATCGAACACTCCTTTTGGTTTAGTACCCAGATCTACACGATCCATTGATCTTTATCCACCAACAGATCCTCCATCTTGAGTTTCCACAACTCAAAACACTAACCATTAAATTTCTCAATCTCTATCTTTCCACTGCTCGCCATCTTCTTTCACCACCAGAATCGATCTCGCAGATCTCCCACTGAACAGGGTCTACCATAGGGCCGAGCGAAACCCCTCAGCAACAAAGGCATCCCCTTGAATCCAAAAAAGCTCTGATACCAAATGTAGGTTTTAACCCTGTACATAAATTACCTGCATACGAATTCTAAAACACAGAAAATAAACAATGTGAGAGCATAACACATAAAACACATATACACAAAGATTTTCCCCTGGATCCCAAAATCGGAACTACCAGCTTGATTTTTCATTATGTTCCTTTCAATGTTACAATACATATTTATACATCCCGAAGCATCCAATACCATGGACTGAAAACCATCGCATCCAAAACCATGGACCGAAAACCATCACGTCCAAAACCATGTGCAAAAATCATGCACAAAACCATAGGTAGGTCCACCCAACCTAACATAGGGTCCAAAACCAAATTTTTCTGGGGTGCTGCCCCAAACCCCATAGAGTGGGGTTACCTGCACCCCTAAAATCCCTTGTGACTCCCCCCGCTACGCAATCAGCGCAACGAAGGGGGGGCTCTGCCCCCCTTCTAACCCCCCAGTTAACTACGTGGGCTATTCGTGGAAAGAATATAACACAACCCAACACTTTTGTCATGTGTTCCCTTCTTAACTCTATGCCTTCACAGGTTTCCATGGGGTGAAGTCACATCATGCTCCGTGTGTTAGAACCGCTCATGCACCTTCCTTGACTTGATGCATATGTCACACCCTTGCTACCAACACGGATATCTTACTTGCCTCTGTGCGCAACTATGGTCAAGGCGATACCATATGACCCCCTGCTGGGACTCCTACACCAAACGATCTGAGGTCTAGTTAGGACTTCTTACCAGGGAGATCTCCTGACATGTTGGCAGGTCCAGCACCATCAACACATATCCAAGTTCTTCAATAAGTAGTTTGACAGATAGAAGGAATATCCAACAAAATGAACAGCCAGGAGGAACTTTTCTCAAACAAGCCACATTTGTTTAATGGAACAAACTTCACATTTTGGAAGATTAGAATGAGATCTTACTTGTAATCTCTTGGATCTGATGTTTGGGGAGCAGTAGAAAGTGGGTACCAATACAGTGGATCCATCCCAAAATATGATCAAGGCAAGAAAAGATATAAAAATAATGCCAAATCAATTAATCTGATTCTAGGAGATCTCGCAAAATCATAATTTGTGAAGGTAATGTAGTATAAAACCACCAAAGAAATGTGGGACAAATTGGCCAACAATTATGAAGGGGATACAAAGGTAAAAATATGTTATGTTCAATCATATATAATTCAATATGAAACTCTTAAAATGCATGAATATGAAAGTGTTGCTATTTCTTTCCTCAGAGTAGTTGAAGTAGTGAATACTATGGAGGGTCTTGGTGATATATTTGAGGACTTTATGACCATTAAGAAGATGTTAAGGTCACTAACTCCTAAGTTCAATGCCAAAGTTTCAACAATTGAAGAAATGTAGGACTTGAGTCAACAATCCCTAGAAAGACTCCATGGGATGCTGACAACCTACAAAATGAGGACAAAAGGGGATCAATAAAAAATAAGGGAATTTGCCTTCAAAGCTACAAGCAAAGGAAAAGAAAAAGCACTAGCCTGAAGACACTACCTACATTTCAAATGAAGATGAGGAAAAAATCGTCAGGTAGATGCAAACAAAAACTGAAAAATTCAAAGGTAATATTTCATTTAAATGTTTTTCTTGTGGAAGTGTTAAACACTATGTTGCTAGATGTCCAGACAAAGACTGAATGTTGAGAAGAGAAAGAACAATTCTAAGAATAATGTTAAAAGGAATTTCACTAAAAATAAGAGGTTTTATTCCTATGAAGATAGTGAATGTTCATTTGATGAAAAAGATCATGATTTTGAATCTAATCATGAATACAAAATCCTCATGGCTTTTGATGATCAATTAACAAGTGAATCTGATAGTTGTGATTCAAATGCTTTAATGGATGCATTGAAAGAGGTTGACAAGCTCAAAAATATAAAGAAGAATCAAGAAAACGAAATCAAAATGTATAAAGAGAATAAATTTGCTAAAGAAATGCCCCATTTAAAGGTCTGTCTAGAGGAGGCTAAAAGAGTAGAGGAAGTACTAAGGAAGCAACCACAAGAAAATGAAAGGAATCGAGGGAAATTGGGATATGAAATTTTAGGACTAAGAAAAGAACTTTAGAAAAAAAAATTATTAGCTAAATCTAAATATCAAATTTGCAAAGGAGTTTGAAACAATGGAGGAGATCATCAATGTTCAACATTCTTCGTTACTCAAGACAAGCCTTGGATACTTTGCAACTCATAATAAAAATAAAAAAGACTCAGAACCTATGATGTCAACAGGTACATGTCCAAAGATTTATGCCAATGTGGTAAAGGGAGTCAATGGACAAGGCTCAAAAAAAGTAGGATGAATCAAACCATGTAGACTTAAAATAAAGGAGGATACCAAGACTGGAGAGGCATTCTTTTTACAATCAAGATCCAAGTCATTCAAGAAAATTCTTCACCTCCAGGTACTCATATTTCTATCGTCATTGTTTTCTTGTCATAATTTTGGTCACAAAGTCATTCATTGTGTAGCATATGAAATTATCAAAACCAAAGAAGAAAGAGCCAAGTATGGATGAAATTGAATGTTCCATATGCAATAAATTTGGGCATGAGGAAAGTGAATGAAAAAGAAAATTAATACCTTATCAGCATGAACAAAAGATAAACCTCCCAAAGTCTGGAAAAGGAAGACTCCTTCAGAAAAAATTGGTATAAATCTATATGCAAGGGATCAAGATAACATGTGGCATGTTGACAATGGTTGCTCAAGACACATGACATGTGATAGAAATAAATTAATTTATTTTAATGAAACTAAGAAAGGAAAAAGCATTCTTTTGGTAATAATTCTCGTACAACTATTAAAGGAAAAGTTGTGGTATTAAGAGATCAAACCAAAGATGAAAATGTCTTTTTTTGTAGATGGATTAAAACATAACTTATTGAGTGTTATTCAAATTTGTGACTGCGGACATGAATTTATTTTAAAGTATGTGTTGTCAAAGAATTGGACATGGGGAAAATTGTAATCAAAGCAACTAGGACTACAAATAATGTATACATCTTGGAATGTGATATTGAACACTCCTATTTGAGAAACCCTGAAGAGCATTGGCTATGGCACAAGAGGTCAAGGAATATTAGTTTCAGTAAATTGGTTAAACTAGGAAAGAAAGGAATTGTCCATGACATGCCAAATATCATACCTCCAAAAGATAGTGTTTGCAAATCCTATCAATTTGGTAACCAATCAAGCGTCGAATTCAAGGAAAGAGAATACTCTTCAGAAATACCTCAAGGATTGATCCATACAAATTTATGTGGATCAATGAAGAAGAAATATCCTTGAGGTGAGAATTATGTTATGCTATTAATTTATGACTACACTAGAAAGTGTTGGGTTAGTATGATAAAATGTAAAGATGATGCTTTTGATAAATTTAAAATATTCAAGGCTTTGGTTGAAAATCAAATGGACCTAAAAATAAAATGTCTCATATCCAATAGAAGGGGTGAATTCAGATTAAATGAATTCTTTCACTTCTGTGATCAAAATGGTATCAAGAGACAATTTTTTATAGCCAAAACTCCTCAGCAAAATAGAGTTGCAAAAAAAATGAACAGAATTGTTCATCAAATGGCTTGTACAATGCTTGATGAATTTGGAGTGTCTCATACATTTTGGGGAGAAGTAGTACAAACAGAAGTCAACATACTCAACAAATCTCATGTAAGGGTTAACAGTGACAAAACACTACATGAACTATGGTATGGTAGACCTGCAACTGTTAAGTACTTTAAGAGATTTGGAAGTAAATGTTATATCAAAAGAAATGATGATAAAATTAGAAAATTTGAACCAAGGGAATATGAAGGCATTCTTCTTAGATACTCCTCTAGAAGTAAAGGCTATAAATGTTACAATATAAGGTTTCATAAAATTGTTGAATGTATAGATGTTACTATAGATGAAGAATTTGTATGCCCTGAAAAGAAAGCACAATTTTATAATGAGCGTCCTGACATTGAAATCAAAAAAATTGTAGGGGAATAGGAAGAAGAGGCATCATAAGAGCAAGATAAAGAAGGCAGTGAACCAAAAATAGTCCATCAAGGTATGCATAGAAAAAATATCTCGCAGGTCAAATACTAGGTGATAAAGAGGCTAGAGTAAAAACAAGAAGGGAATTCATTGGATCCTCTAGTCATTTAGCTTTGCTATCTACAATTGAACCTCAAAATGTGCATCGAGCAAGCCAAGATGAATGTTGGATTAAAGATATGCATGAAGAAGTTAACCAAATTGAAAATAATCACACTTGGATTTTGGTTCCAAGGCCACAAAATAAAATGTAATAGATGACCAAATAAGTGTTTAAGAAAAAACTAAATGAAAATGGTGAAGTAGTCAAGAATAAAGCATGTCTTTTCTGCAAAGGGTATGCTCAACAAGAAGGAATAGATTTTGAAGAAAAAATTGCACTCGTAACTCGCCTCAAAGACATCATAATGTTCCTAGTATTTTCAGGCTTCCGAAAATTTAAAGTATATCAGATGGATGTTAAATCTTCCTTTTTGAATGGAGATCTAGAGGAAGAGGTTTACATTGAGCAACATGAAGCGTTTGTACTTGGTAATGACAATAATCTCATATTCAAACTCAAAAAAGCTTTGTATGGGTTAAAAAAAGCTCTCCAAGCTTGGTATTATCATCTTGACAAATATCTTCAACAATAAGGCTTCAAGAAAGGATCATCAGGTAGCAACTTATATATCAAAGAAGACAAGGATAATATCATGGTGGTAGTTTTTTATTATGATGATATCATATTTGGTAGTATTGTTGAATTAATGAGTCAAGGGTTTGTAGTAGCCATGCATCAAGAATTTGAAATGTCCCTACTTGGTGAGCTAACATTCTTTCTTGGATTATAGGTACATCAAACTAAGGATCATATATTTATCTCACAAACTTAATATCTCAAGGATATATTGAAGAAATTTGGACTAGAAGATTGTAAACCTGTGTGTACACCCATGATAACAGGCTACAATCTCAACAAAGATGATGATTCCCCAGTATTTAATCAATCTAAATATCGATCTATGATTGGGAGTTTACTCTATAATATAGGTACTAGACGAGATATTATGCATGCACTTGGCATAGTCAGACGATTTCAGGTAAATCCTACAGAGACTTATCTCAAAGTGGTTAAAATAATATTCAAGTATCTATAGAGAACTCAAGACCTTGGACTATGGTATCCAATGACTACATATTTTACACTTCAAGCATATATTGATTCATATTGGGTTGGAAGCATTGACAATCGAAAAATTACCACTAGTGGAGCCTTCTTTCTAAGACAGTGGTTAGTTTCTTGGTTCAATAAAAAGCAGAGCTCTATTGACTTATTAGCTGATGAAGTAGAATACATTGCAACAACGACTTATTGTACACAACTTCGTTGGATGATTCAAACTCTACAAGAAATTCATGTCAACTGTTCACAACTCATGTCAATATTTTGTGACAACATCAATGCCATTAGTAGATCACTTTCTCAAAGAGAAAGTCTTGGATTAGAAAGAAAGTCTAGAGTATATTCCTTCAAGAGAAAAAATTGCAAATCTATTTACTAAACCTCTTCCCCATAATTCCTTTCAATACCTTCGATAGTGCTTAGGGATGATCTCTGATTCTCTTTCATGTCTCTCTGTTATCAATAAAAATACCTCCTCATCAACTATGAGGAGAAAATTGTGCCTTTGGTTGAAGTTTAACCATTTTCTATGGCCTCCATATGATTTTAATGTACCATTTGTTCTCAAAAGCACGCACAATAACACATATCACTTACTCTGCAAATCATGTTAGGTTGGAATGTAATGCACTATCTCTTTTAGCTAGTTGTGTTACCAAGAAGAGGACAAGGTGGCTGTAGGAATTTACGGGGTAACTTCCTCAGATAGAACACCAAAGGACACTGCGCACAAACAGATCACAGATCAATACACCAGTATGCTTGATATGGTTAAAACCCTCAAAGAGGGAAACAATCCACGGCCTAAGCCAACGCGACCACTTCAGGAAATTTATTAATAAAAAAATAAAATTTACATAAGCTTCTCTCATGAACAGTCACCCTACAAATTACCCTCCATGCTCTTTAAATAGAGATCATGGACTAATCAGGTGTTAAGCCACGGATCAAGTTTTGGCAATACCGAGGAAAGAATTAACCGTAGGATCACTTCATGTCTAGAACATATCGTGACCACTCATTATAAGCTACAAAAGTACATAGTAAAGAAACACACTTTACCTAACTCTACACTAGACCAAGTTATACTTAACTATTTCCTATGTGTTGGAATATCCTAACATCCCCCCTTAGGAACAACTTGGGATAGGATTGAAGGATGTACAAATATGACACAATAGGAGAAGGAAGGAGCAATTAGAGCCTATCCCCCCTTAGTGACAACTTCCTGAACTCCAGCCATAAATCAAAGTTTAGTAAACTTTGCCTCTATGAGAGCCTTTGTAAATATGTCTGCAACTTGATCATCTATTGAACAATATTTCACTTCAAGAACATGGTCATGAATGAGCTTTCTGATGAAGTGCATGTGTAGTTCAATGTGTTTTTTGTGTTGAGTTTGGAATGGATCTTTGCATAGTTGAATGACACTTTGATTATCACACCAAAGTGTAGTCGGATGTTGCCGCTGAAATCCAAACTCTGACAGGATCTAACGAAGCCACAAGGCTTTCTTACTAGCTTCTACAATGCCACGATGCTCTGCTTTTGCTGAAGAAAGAGAAATGACACTTTGTTTCTTGCAAGCCCATGTAATAGGTCCATAACCAAGAGTGAAGACATAACCTGCAGTAGACTTCCAATCATTAGGGTCACTAGCCCAATCGAAATCAATGAAACCAACGAATAGAGGAGACGCTTCTGCATTATAATGAATCCCAAACTGAAATGTGCCTCAAACATAATTAAGTATTCTTTTAGCTGCTTTCCGATGACTTTCATGTGAGTTTTTCATAAACCGAGCAATAAGGCCAACAACAATGAAAAGGTTAGGACGGTTATGGGTCAGACACAAAAGTTTTCCTACAAGCTAACGGTATAAGGTAGCATCAACTTCAGGGGAGGTACAAGTGAAAAAATGTTTGGCTTCAGACTGAAAGGGAGAAGGGGTTGGCTAACAATCTTCCATGTGAAAGTGGTGCAGAATATCACAGGCATACTTGGACTAGGAAAGGGAAGTACCTTCCTTGGATTGCAAGACTTGAAGACCAAGAAAATAATGCAAGTGTCCTAAGTCTGTCATTTCAAACTTCTTTTTAAGGTTGCGCTTCACATGGTTTATAAGGTTGGGATCATTACCAGTAAGGATAAGATCATTAGCATAAAGAACAAGAATGATAAGAGACTTACCCACTTTCTTGGTGTAGACAGTATTATCAGAATGAGACCTAGAAAAGCGAGTATCTAGAAGAAAGATATCCATTTAGGCATACCAAGCTTGAGGGGCTTGCTTGAGACCATAAAGGGATTTCTTAAGATGACATACAAGGTTGGAGTCTGTTTGTATAAATCCAGGAGGTTGTTACATATAGATTTCTTCATGCAAGTCCCCATGCAAGAAGGCAGATTTAACATCCATCTGATGGACTTCCCATTTGAAAGAGGCATTTGATGGACTTCCCATTTGAAAGAGGCATCAAGGGAAAGAAAAAGGAGGATATAATACATTTTGGCAACAGGGGAGAAGTTTTGAGTATAGTCAATGCTTTCAACTTGTGAAAATCCCTTAGCAACAAGATGAGCTTTATGTTTATCAACATTTCCATCTGGTCCAAACTTAGTTCTATCAACCCATTTACATCTAACAAGTTTTCTTCCCTTTGGAAGAGGAACAAGATCCCATGTATCATTTTCCAATAATGAACGATATTCTTCATTCATAGCTGCTTCCCAATCTCGATGGATTGAAGCTTCTGCAAAGGTGTTAGGATAATAATTCACTAAAGCTTGAGCCAGTAAAGAAGAGGCTCTATCGAACTGAGAATGTGTACATCGTTGATCTGTAGGAACACCTGCAAGAGAACCTACAACATCCTGAGTATAACAGACCCATTTCAGAAGCTGAGGAGATGAAGGAGGATCCTGAGAAGGTGGGGCAGGATTGCCATCCTCATTGTCATCATCTGAAGAAGAGATATTTTCAATAGTAGAAGGGATAAAGAGAGGTGGCACATCTGCGAACTAGGCTCGTAGGCTGATATATTTTCAGGAAACTTTACATCTCTTCTAATGATAACATTTTTGGATTTATGTGAAAGAAGTCAATATCCTTTGACATCTTTAGAATATCCAATAAAAATACATTTTTCACTCTTAGGTTCTAAGGCTTTATGTTTCTCATCGGGAATATAGGCCCATGCTTCACTTCCAAAAACACAAAATTGACTTACATCTGGTTTAATTGAGCTCCATGCTTTTTTTGGAGTGATATTCTTTAAAACCTTAGTAGGAGTGTGATTTATTATGTAATTTTCATAGTTAATTACTTATGCCCAAAAATTAAGGCTAAGTCCTTTAGATTGAAGCATACAATTTGCCATTTCCTTTAAGGTGTGATTCTTCCTTTCAACTACACTATTTTGTTGTGGAGTATATGGAACAATATGTTGCATTTGAATTCCATGCTCAGTGCAAAAGTTGATGAATTTGTTGTTAACATATTCTCCACAATTATCAGATCTTAGCTTAAGAATTTGATGTCCAGATTGTTTCTCAACAACGGCCTTAAAGGCCAAGAACATGTTAAATACTTCACTCTTGAGTTTTAAGAAATATACCCAACTGCGTCTAGAGAAATCATCAATAAAAGTTAAGAAATACTTGTAGCTAGAGAATGAAACAATTGGAAGTGGACCGCATAAAATCACTATGCACAAGTTGTAAAGGGGTTGAGGCGTGCCAAGAGGCACATTTTTAAAAAATATCCCGATGATGTTTTCCGAGTACACATCTGAAACAAACACCATCTCTGCAAGATACCATAGGAAGACCTTTCACCATATTTTCTTTACATAGATTTTGAAGGGAGCGATAGTTTAAGTGACCAAATTGCTCATGCCAAAGTTTTCTCACTTTAGCATTATGAGAAACAAATACCAAGGGAAGAGTTGATGACCCAAATTTGTTAAACTTATACAACCTTGTAGAATCATCAACAATTCCAGTAGCTAAAATCTATCTACGATCTCTTAGGTCCTTAATTACAACATCATGAAGTGAAAATTCAATGGCTTTACCTTCACCTGTATGATTTATCTAATATACAAATAGAAGGTTGCAGGATAAGGTAGGAACACATAATACATCATTAAATTTACCATTGTCTAGATGAATAGTTCCAGTCCATACAACACTAAGAGATCTATCATCACCAACATATGTATTTTTGGTGTTACAATCATTTAAAGAAGAAAACATGGCTTTGTTTTTGGCCATGTGATAAGAAGCTCTAGAATCAATGAGCCACTCATGAGAATGAGAAGAACAAGATACATTTAGTCCATAACCAGACCAAGATGTTTGACAACCACATGCAGAAAGTGTTATTTTTGAAGATGAAGTTGAAGTTGAAGAGTTCTCCAAATGGATGTTATGCATCTTCATTGCTTCTTCCAAGGCATCCATCTTCTTAAAGCATTTAGATTCTAAGTGGCAATTTCGATTACAAAAGTTGCAATGTCTATCAGTCTTCTTCCCTTTGTTTTTATTTGCCTTATCATTTTGTTTAATTGATTTTTCATTTTGAGACTGAAAGTGCTTAGGACCCTTGGTTGGTTTAGGACCATTCTTTTTAGGATGCTTCTTCTTAGGATTCTTTAAACTTGGTTGTTGCTAGGTGGCTAGGGCTTTCTTAGAAGAGTTTCCAAGATTTAGAAGACCAAGATGTAAGATTTTTTCTTATTCTCTTATTAAAGAATCACAAAAGGTAGCAAAAGAGGGGGACTTATAGGCTTGTCCTTGAGAAATAAAGGCTTTTCTAGTAGAATGGAAGGTGGAAACAAACACAGAGTAGGATGGTCCTAACTTTGTAAGAATGGAATAGATAAGGCTACCATCTTCTTTCTTAACCTTAACACCTTCTAAGAGAAGTCTAAGGGTCTTGAACTTGGACAAAAAATCTTCAATAAAAGAAAAATTATTGGGGTCCAACATAAGCAACTCATTTTCGACTTGATGGGCTCTAATTTCGTTTTTAATTCCAAAAACTTTATTGAGATGTTTCATTGCCTCATTAAAGGTATCAAGTTCTGCTATATGGAATCTGAGGTCTGGAGAAATAGAGATCCCTATAAACCCATGTGCTTGATCTTGCCTATTTTCCCTTTAGGTTTAGCTTCTTGGCTTGAGGCTATTATATAAAGATCTTTACTTCTAAGTAAATCCACAATGTAGGATAACCATTGGAAGTAGTTGGTGTTGCCAAGATAAACTTGATATGGACTTTCCATTTCAATAGAAATTGAAGCTATAGATGTTGAAACTAAGTGTTCCAATGGAAAGATCTTGAAAAATTAGACTGATTAAAAAAAAACGGCTCCGAAAACGGCTTCCGGATGAAGAAGTTATGACTTTTTGAAGAGAAGTTGTTGAAGATGCCGAGGAAGTACGTGAATGTGCAAAAGTGAATGATAATGTTATATTTAAAAAAAATCCCCCCCTTTCCAAACTTAATTTAATTAGGTCGCTTTAAAAAAAATTTGTGACCCACTTTTATAAATAAGTGAAAGTCACTTTTACAATGATACTTTATGAGCTACCCACTAAATTGTAACTTAAATAAAAGATAAAGAAACTTTAGAATTATAAGTGACTCCCTTTTTATAATGGGTGAGAACACTTTTACATAAAGTAACTTTAAAACATAAGTTACATGTGTTTTTTGAAAAAGTAACTCAACAAAAAAAAAATGGGTGAGAACACTTTTACATAAAGTAACTTTAAAACATAAGTTACATGTGTTTTTGCAAAACTAATTCAACAAAAAGAAAGACTTGAACCCAAGACCTCTATTCTCATAAAGTAACTTTGGACCAAGTGAGCTAGTTTAAAAAGTTACTAGTTTTTGGAAAAGAGGAAGGGTTTTTTTGTTTCTTATAGTCACTGAAGCTTTGGAATGAGTGCTTACTTCAAAAAGCCCTTTTTGCCTACAAAACAAAAAACGACACAACCCAACACGGACAAACAAAAAAAATCAAACCTTATGGCTTGAAGTTAGCTTTCGCCAGAAACTAAATATTTTCCTCAATGTTTCTGATTTTTTGAGATCACACTAAGGCGCGACGGAAAAGAGCATACGCATGAGATAAATCCTTCCTTTCTGTTTCTGATTAGCCCAGATCGCACAAAGTCGCAAGGCAAAGAGCATACAAAGAAATGAAAGGTATAGATCCGGTAATAAAAAACAAAGAGCTAAATAAACCGAAATAAAGAGAAAGATGAATAACTAAAACTAAAAATAAATACTGTATACCTCCAGATCTTAAAAATGACGTAGCTAGGGCTAGCAGAAACCTTTTCGCCTGAAACGAAAGGGTTTCCTCACTGGAACAGATGCTCCTAACACAATAGAGTAGTCATCTCAGCCCGAAAACAATCAGAAACAGTAGATCTAGGAAACAACAGTCGAATGCAGTTGTATCGGCTTCAGATTTGGATCACCAATAGATGCAGCTCTCAAATAGCTCTAATACCATGTAAGAATTTACAAGGTAAGTTCCTCAGATAGAACACCAAAGGACACGGCTCACAAATAGATCACAGATCAATACACTAGTATTTTGGATGTTGTTAAAACCCTCAAAGAGTGAAACAGTCCACGACCTGAGCCAACGTGGCCACTTCAGGCAATTTATTAATAAAAAAATAAAATTCACGTAAGCTTCTCTCATAAACGCTCACCCTACAAATGACCCTCCATTCTCTTTAAGAGATCATGGACCAATAAGGTGTTAAGCCACAGATCAAGTGTCGGTAATACTAAGGAGAGAATGAATCGTCGGATCACTTCATGTCTAGAACATATCATGACATCGGATTGTAAGTTACAAAAGTACATAGTAAAGAAACAGACTTTACCTAACTCTACCCTAGACCAAGTTATACTTAACTATTTTCTATGTGTCGGAATATCCTAACTGTGGCATTATCTCAGGGGGGAGCTGGTTGTACAATACTACTTCTTGTCTATATGACACATCCTAGTCTTTGGCTCAATGGTTCATGTCCCTGACATATGTGCGCACTATTATAGATTTGTAAAATGTCACTCTTATTCTTGGGTCTAGTAGTTGGGTAGTCTTGGTGTCTAGAACAAAGTCATGGAAGAAAGAGTCATGATGATAGGCCTACTTACAAAATGTTCTATGTGTTGTGCATGGGCCATCATGTCGTCATTGGTTCACTGGATCACTATCACTTAATTTAGGTGTGCATGTCAATGATCCAATTCATGTTTTCTTCGTGAAGCACAATGATGTCACAACTATATACTTTTATTACATTGATTATCACAATTGGTATCTGTAGCACCTTGGTGATATTTTCATCCCCATTACATGTTCAGGGAGATCCATTTCAATAATGTGTATTATGTATGCAATCTTGGTGCAACCCTTTTCCATTGATGTCAAAGGGGGAGGACATAGTTCAATTTGTTTGCAACGAAGAAGTTTAGGTTGACATCAATGCCAAAGTGGGAGATTGTAGGTAGCTTGGTTGGCATTGATGTCAACAAGTCAATCAGTTTGTGATGCTTGTAAAGGAGTTGTAGGAGGATGGATAGGCTTCTTGGTAAAGTTGTCACATTATCTTGGGCTTTGATCACCACAATTGCTCATGGTATTTTGTAAAATGCTTGATTCGATCCTCCAAAGTTAAAATATAATTAATGGTTGAAAGTATGGAATAACTTAGTCATCATATGGTCCAAGCACTCCCACAAAGAATATTTTACAATTTGTTTGAAATGATAAAGTACCAAGGTCGAATTTGGTTTTTACGATTGGGTCCAAAATTAATAAGTGGAAATAGAATTGATTATCCCATGATTATCGACAGTTTGTGGCTAAATATTTTATTTGAAAATTGATTTGGTCCAAAGGGTAGTCTAGAAAAACAATCAAAGATAATAGTTGTTTTTTCCCATGGTAATTATGGGTTGAAAAATTCTCTAAAACCATAAACATATTGTGATATTGGGTAGTGGAGAGTTTCTTGGTGGAATGATCTTGCATCGAATAAATCTATGTGTGTATATTTCCTTTCATATATTTGTTCTGGCACTATATTATCTATAGATTTGAGAATTCAAGTGTGAATTTTGTAAAGATCCATTGGCTCTGGCACTAGTATTACACATAATTTCTTTTGAATTTTTGTTTTACCTCATTTTGGAACAAGTGTGAGGAGGTGTGAATGGTCATTCTCCATAGTCAAGCTAAAAGGTTTGGTTATGTCTCCATATACATCTAACTGATGTGCAAGGGGTTAACTATGCAAGGATATTGGTGCATCTTTTGATAAATTATAGTTGTGGATCTATAAGATTTCAATATTGATCAAACTATTTATATATTTTGGTTTTGTTACTGAGTATTTCATTAGGCTTGTGTACTTGCTAGAAACCACCTAGACTTATGTGAACCATATAATGTTCAATATGATTGCATAGATTAAATTGCATGCACCTATAGTTTTGTCAAATGTTTGTTATTGTCGAAATAGATTTTGTTGATTCAATACTCTATACGCACCATATTCTTTTTGGATATCTCTTTAAAATTATACACATCACATAACAATTTTTTAGCTCCTTAGCACTATTTAGTGCAACTACATGAATATCATATTTGTCGCAACATGGAAACCCTTAGATTAGCTCACAGAGACTTGGATGAATGCGTGATGGTTTGATGATTTAGCTGTATACTCATAAATCAAAGAGTAGTTGCCATGGTTAGGATATGGTACATATATTATTTTTTTGTATGTTGTTAGATATTAGTAGAGGCGCATCTCTAGCATCATTAAAGGTTTGAAGGCATGAATATTGTTTGATGAATTGTTATGCAAGAAGCTCACAAAATAGAAGAAAAGATATATGAATGACTTAGAAATTAGCCTCTTCAAGGGGGAAACCTCCAGTTTACATTACATAAATGAATAATTCTTGGATGATACAAATGATAAGGCCTCCTTGGTATATATAGGAGTCTAAGGAGTCACAATATAATAAGAGCCTACATAACAATAATAATGTAAGGGCACAACAATAACAATAGTGGGCTTCTATGGGGCACAACAATAACATTATGAGGCTACACTAACAATAATAATGAGGATACACTAGTATTATAGGGACCTAACATGTCCCTCTCCTTCAAAAAAGTGTTGGCCTCAATGCTTGAGTAGTTATGGGTGCTTCTGTATAAAATTATCATCCTCCCATGTGAAATGTTCAACGGGTAAGTTCTTCCACTTAATGAGATACTCTGAAATTAATTGATTTCGTAGCTATCAAGTTCTTGTTTCCATCACTGCTTCAGGATCAAATATGATTTTTCCTTCTTCATCAAGTTATGGAAACACTATTGGAACTCGAAGCTTGTCATCGATAACCTTCTTTAAGCATGAAACATGGAAAAACGAGTGTACTCCGAAAGATGCAGGAAACTCCAATTTGTATGCCATAGTACCAATCTTTTGCAACACCTTGTAAGGACCATAGTACTAGGGTGATAATTTATTATTCTTCAAGTTAGCTTGCTTGAGGGACATTTTTTTGTATGGTTATAGTCATAAAATTACCCAGTCTCCTACATCAAAACTTCTTTGACCGTGATGTTGATATGTCTGTTGTTTCATTCGATTCTGCGGCAAATTGAGGTTATCCTTTAAGAGTTGGAGAACTTATTGTTGATGCTTGATGTGATCTTCCACTACTTGAACCTTAGGATTTTCTCTTAAATATGATGTGATGGGTGGTGGATGATATCCATAAAGTGCCATAAATGGGGTCATTTTTGCTGCAGTATGGAAGGAAGTGTTATATCACCATTCAACTAGAGGTAACCACTTGACACATTGTGTTTGTTTATTAGATACAAAGCAATGAAGATAACCTTCCAGACATCTTTTCAATATATTAGTTTTCCTGTTATATTGAGAATGATAAGATGAGCTATGAGCTAATTGTGTACTCAGATAAGAAACTAATTTTGTCCAAAAATTTCCAGTGAAAATGGGATCTCTGTCACTTACAATAGTCTTTGGGTTTCCATGTAGTTTTTGAATTGTTTCCATAAATGCAATAACAAATGTATTGGATTTAAAAGGATGAGATAATGCACAAAAGTGTGCATACTTGGTAAATCTATCAACTACCACCATGATGACACACTTTCCTTCAGACTTGGGTAAACCTGTGATAAAACCCATTGAGACCTCTTCCCAATACTGACTTGGAATGGCTAAATGTTGTAACAGACTTGGTGTCTTAATTGTCTCAACTTTAATTTGTTGGAAAACCAAACATTCTACCAAAAAAATTTGAATATCAAATGTAAGGTCATCCCAAAAATATTTTTTCTTGACATTGTGGTAAGTTTTTAAAAATCGTGAGTGCCTTCCTAAGGGGGAGATGTGCAATTCCAAAAGAATCTTTTGTTTGATTTGGGAATTCTTACAAATATATAAGTGATATTTGTACCATAATGAATCATTTTTCCAGCTAAATCTATCATATGTACTAGGATCTTGCTGCAACTTTTGAATGAGTTTCCACACCTCTTTGTCATTCTTCCATTCATCCCTTACTCAATTCTAAGTTATAAGATTAATGTTATGGCTCTTTAAATTTGACATTTCTACCTAATTATGAACTTTTTTCACTAGAATAGTTAAGTTCAAAGACCAACTTATTGCATCTATATAAGAACATATAAAAAGAACTAGGAAAGCATTTGTATTGGTCACAGATAGGGTTCTTGATTGTGAGAAAACAACATCTTCTAATTATAAATCTAATGTTCTAGTCAAGTTTTGCATCAATCCAAAATTGTCAACTTTATCCCTTTTACACTCTATAGACTTTAAATTTTTAGCCAAAATGACTATATCACAAACATATAAAAACTAGGAAATATTTAGTATGACCAAATTATTTGGATTATTATGATGGTAAAATGTCAATTAAATAAATTTTCTAGATTTGTAATTTCAGACCCCTTTTACTCATGTGAAAATATCGAAAATACCTAACAAGTCTATGAAAATGGTGGATTTTTCCCTATTTTTGCATTCCCATTCCAAACTATTGGAATCTATTCTATTGATCCACTAAGTTTTATCATGTCTACTCCCCCAAGTCACTACTAAAACTTCATCAACAATAGGGCTTGATCAAGAAGTAACACTCATTTTTCAAATACCACTACTCTACAATTTATGAAAATCTAGAGAATAACTATCTAGTGGTCCTCTCTAACACTTTTGAAGTCCTCATTATGCACATACCATTCAAATTTCACTTAGATATGAGTTATTATACTCCTTTTATGGCCAAATGAGATTTTGGGTCAATAGCGTTTCTATTTATTTTTTAAATAAATATTCCATCATCTTATTCATGTGACATCTTACTTGACATGGAATTCCATGTGGCTACTGATGTGGTGTTGGAACCTGTTGACCACTATGTGTCAACGACCCATAGCAATGCACCCCCTTTTTTCGCAAAAGGGATAGCGCATGATCGAGGTGTTCATGTCGTCCAGCTATCATCATCAGCCTGATTATCATGTTATAATGTAAACCCATTCTACATGTATATGATGTAAATATTCTCAGCAGAACCGTGTCATGTGTGTAACAACCTAGGTAAACCTACTTTTCTGGTAATGATCTACATTATGGGAGGTTTTTTGTCTCACCAATCCATTCTCGGATGGTCGGCATAGTTTTCCTTCAATCTTACCCAAAGCTGGAATGGATTTTGTCACTGGGATCGTAGGCAAGTCCTAGTGTTCTAGATCGAGTGTATGTAAAAGTGATTTGGCAATAATCTTAACTATTTGGTTAGGTTATTTTATCACAAATTGCTTGGTCTAATGGATTATATTTGTGTCGCATAAATGGGTAGTATGTGAGGGTCTATTACGAATGGGTTTTCCCCCTTGTGATGTAAAAAATATGAAAATCATGATGTAAAGTGTCTTGAGGGTTGGAAAAATAATTTATCCCCTCATAGGTTAATTAATTAAAGTTCATTACAAAAAATTAATTAAAATCCTAAGTTGGAAACTTAATCAATTGTAGGTCCTATGTAAATTTAATTTCTTCAAAGGAAAAATTCATCGGTCCTTAAAAATTAAATTTTAAGAGGCACATGGACTAAGGTAAATTAATTATTTTGATCAATTTTAAACCTTTGTTCCCTGAGGTTAAGTCAAAGTCAAAATTTTGGGGAAATTAACTCAAAAATTTATTTTTTTAGTTAATTAAAATGCATTTAATTGAAAATTTCGAATTTCCACAAATATTTAAATATTTCAACGGATGAAATTAAAAGAAATTTTAATCTTCATCAACGGTCGAGATTGCTTTGACGAGGATCACTTGAACTAGTCATTGGAGGATTTATCTTTAAATAGGAAGTCATTCATCAGTTAATTCATTCAATCTTTGAGTCGTGTGCTAAGAAAAAATATCTTGTGTAATTTTTTCGTGGATAATAAAAAAAGACTTTGGGGTTAAATTTTGGTGGTGTTACTCTTCATGGAAATACTATAAGATGTGTTGTTTTCATGCATAATTTTTTTTAAGCCATTGATGATAGCTTCTGAAGAGAGATTTGAGTACATGTATCTTGCTCCGTCGTTGTGGTTTAAATGATAATTTAAATTTTGAATGTAATAGCATGTATCTCTATTTATCTGAATTTTATTATCATTTTCTCGCTCTATTTTGATGGCTGGATTGAGTTTTGCAGGAAAATCTTGATTTTTTAGATCCTCGGGCGTTAGGGGAAGTTTTTAGTTGGACCAGCCAACTCCCGATCTGTGTCTTCTGAAGAGCCCAGCCAAATTAGCTCTGGAACTATCATAATATTTTATGTGTGATATACGAAGGGTTTGGAGTTAAGCATCTTCTTTAAAATTAAAAAAAAAAAAAAAATTCTGCGAGAAATTGATAGATCTGGTTGTTGAAAGCCTCAGATTATTAGAACTGGGAGTGGATTTGGACTCATACTCATCAAATCTGATAGATCTATCATTCTTGTGCATAGATCTGTAAAAAAATAATAATAAATAAATAAAAATAAAAATTGGTTTTCTGACATGGGTTTCTGGGTTTTTTTTGTATATCAGGGTTCTGGGTGTTTTTATTTTAAGGTATAGGTTATAGATCTGAAAGATAAGTTTGACTTGAAGGCAGATCTAGGCCCTCGAAGGTAAGATATGGCCTCAAAATCATTTTGCAGGGATATTATCCAACTTTTTTGGTGTCGAAGGGTTTTAAAATTTTAATCTAGAAATTTTACAAGGGTTTCACTGTCAAATCTGCAGAATAAAAAATGTATTGATGTAATATTCATTTTTATGGGTTTATTTTGGGTTTTTTAAAGCTATCATTGGCTGCCTAGAACTGTTATCTGGGTTTTTCTTCTTGCTGTAAAAAATTTCAAATTTTATCTATTGCCTGAGGTCTTCATTTTGTTTGTTGCCTGCATTTTTCTTTTGGCTGCATCTTCCTTCCTAAGTTTTTTGCATCCTTATCCCTCTAATTGTCACCATCTCTCAGCACCCTCAAATGCTGCTTTCTATTGCGTTATTCCATGCCCACAGCTCCATCCTTGCCCTTTCCTCGCTCGTGCTCCTTTCTGCCTGCGGCCCTCAGCTCTGCCATCTCCCTACATATTCCTTCCCCCTGCTCCGCGACCTTTGCTTCCTCCCTTCGTGCATGCTACCTGTAGCTCTTTTTCGTTGTCTCAATCCGCAAGTTAATCCCTTACCTGATGCCTTCGAAACATGCCCTCGCTGCTCCTCAAACCCGTAGCCATAACTCTCGCATCCTCCAGCTGCATCCATTCCTCATCCCGTCGGCCAAAAAATCCCTCCCTCACTCTCCTCTGCAAAAACCCTCTCCGTACACTTTCATCAAAGACTTGCACACAACAAACAACAAGCATTTTGATTTTTATTACTTCTTATGTTTTAGGTTTTATTTAGTCAGGGTGAGAACTTTTGACTTTTCTTTCTATTTTCATTTGTATTGTTGAGTTAGGTTAGATTTAGGTTTGATTTTTATTCTTTCGTTTGGTTAAATTCATTTTAATTCAAAATCGTTTTTTTTTTGTTTGGTTTAGCTTTTCGATTTTATTTATTTATTTTTTATTTGATTTGATTTTGTTTACATTTTACATTTTTTTTAATTTTTTTTATCTTATGATTTTGACTTTGATTTTTTATTTACATTTAAAAAAAATTCAAAAACATCAAAAATTCTAAAATTAAAAACCTTAAAAAAAAATAAAAAAAAAATAAATAAAATAAATTTTTATTTATTTATATGACTTTAGCGTAGAGAAAGAAATAAATTAAAGGATTTGTGCTTTCACATTAAACATTTTAATGTGGCCTATGATGGCACATTAAAATTTTAATTTTTTAACCCTTTGATTCGTTTTACTTCTGTCACATTAAAAAAAAAAAATTTCTTCATTTACCACATTCAACTAATTGCCTAAGGAATAATTAAATTGTTAAACTAAAGTTCCTTGGTGTCTTTTGTTTTAAGTGAAAAATCTTAATTTTTGAGATTTCTCTATTGTCAAGAATGATAAATGTTTTAAAAAATCATATGGACTATTGGAGAAAGATAAATTTTCTAGATTATCCTAAATGCTAAAGTTTTGAGCATTTTACATGTAGAGTCCAATAACTGTTTTATCTTGACACCCTTTTTTGTCCATGTTTACTTCCTTTTTCCTATCGCTATCATCCAAATAAATGCAATAAATGTAAGTTTTTGTTAAGGTAAGCATTCACATGTCCTTTTTTCATATTTTGTCAATATGCCTTATTGTTTTATTGAAGTTTACATGCAACTACATAATTGACCTGATTCTGCAGATAATCGATAGATTCACATCTACTTTCATTTTTTACAGGTTCAAGTGCACCAACTCAACAAAGGAGTATATGGGTAGATAGAGAATGATATTTTCATGGATTTCTTCATGTTTACTCGAGCTAATCCATCAAGATATCTGCACTACAACACAGTCAACCATGACAGTCAACTGCAAGATAATGTGTTGGAACAAAGTCCGAGTTTCAAGAGATATTATCAATTTTCTTTTTCAATAGCAAATCGACAAATAAGCGATATGATTTGGTTTTGATAAGGATTGTAGCGAAGACCTATAGGCTTGAATTTGTCATGTTGTTAATTAAAAACTCTATAAGAACAACAGAAGCTCTGTGTTAAGGGTGCACCACTGTATGTAATTTTGAAGCATCCTGTAGAAACTCTTTTCCGATTAATGCAAAGATCTTGGTTCATACATTTTATGTGTTGTTGATTAAAGCTACTGACTGCCTCGTGGAGGGCCCCTGCGTGCAGATCAGGTCTTTGATTCACTGCAATTAGATTTTATTTTATTTCATAGATTTAATTTATGGGTGCTCTATTTTTATATTTTAGGATGCAGTTCAATGAAGTTCGCGACTAGGTTCACTTGATTGATCTCTGTATCAATAATATCATTTTATTTATACCTAGCATAACTCAATAATCTCATTTGCTTTATACCTAGCATAACTCAATCATCTCGTTTGCTTTATATCTAGTATAACTCAGTCATTTCGTTTCATTCATAGTTTAGTTATTTCATAGCTTAGTAATCTTGTTTATGCTTTACTTTTGCATTGAATGAAGTTGCAGTAGATAAGAGTGACAATCTTTCTCAGCATCTGAACTCAAGCATATTTCATTTTCAAATTGATAAAATAGGATTTTCTTTATGTCATTTCATGTTTTCATAATTAGCTTTGTTTAGCTGCAGCATAAAAAATCCAAAAACAAGTGATAAGTTGAAAAGTAGATTAACTTAATATATTCATTGAAAAGATTTAAGATCATTATTCAACCATTCTAAAAATCTCAATTCAATTAGAACTAACTCTAGAGATATCATTTAGAGTAATTAATTAACAAATCTTAAAAATAACATCCTAGTATATATAATAACATCATCTCAATACATATTCTAGAGTTTGACATTAATTTAGATAACAATAACATAATCACCTTAACGACATAAAACAACTTCTAGCACATGTAGTGCACTTGTACTTCATTAGTTTACCTACCCTGGTCGATAATTTATGCTTACAATTTAAGAACATTAAATTGACTAAACATTTTGGCACCATTGATGGGAAAATGCAAATAGAAGTTACAAAAAAAAAATCATCAATTAAAAACATGATATGTGTAGAGAAAGAGACTCTAGAGGTAGATTTGTAGGACGAGGAAGAAGTTTAATTACCACAAATCCACTCACTCCACCACGACTTTGAAGTTCCACACCATCCACTCAAACCCAAATTCCATTCGTAGGTCAACAAAGACTCCCTGAAGTCTCAAGATCAAAAATCCAAACCAGAAATTCACCTACTTCATCTACTGAAGCTATAACCGAAAAAAAATATTACATCCCCAACTACAGGAGTAGTTTTTCTATCTTCCATTGGTGAACAAATTCTAGGAGAAGAAATAGAAATTCCCAGTGAAGAAGAGGAACACTAATTTTAATTATCCATTGATAGAGGAACCAGAGGAATTAGAAGATCCTTACATTAGTTCTAAAGAATCTATCATGGCTGAAGAAGGAGAAGGGGAGGTACACAATGTCAATGGTGATTAAAATAGGATTTGAGGAGGTAGAAGTAGAGGAGGAGGTGGGGATAGAGGCAGAGGAGGGGGTAGAGGTAGAGAAAATCAAGATCTTTTTGGATTTCTTATTTTTGATGAAGATACAATCCTCACAATGAAGAATATTTCACCTTCTATTCTTCCTAATTTCCATGGAAAAAGAAGTGAATACCAGAGACATTTCTCTTTGAATTTAAAGTATTATGTAGATCATATGATTATCTGCATGATGCTCAAAAATTGAAATTGTTCCCTGCTACCTTAAAAGATTCGACATTAAAATGGTTCATGAGTCTAAGAACGAATTCTATAAGGACATGGGCACAAATGAAAGAAGCTTTCTTAGAGAAATATAGAAACTATTGTATGCCTCACAACATTAGAGACGAAGTCTTCAAAATGACACAAAAAGAAGATGAGAATATTGAAGACTTAGTTGAGAGATTTGTCTATAATCTTAAAAGGGAAAAATGGATAGTTTAGATGAGGAAACTTTGAAAGCCCTCCTACTCAAATCTATCAGAGATGAGTGGATTGATCTCCTTAACTTAATAGGAAAAGGAGATATTTCTCAACTACCATTTACAGATATCTGTGATTTATGTGTACATATCTCAAGGGGTAAAGCACGAGTTGGAAAAAGTCCTAGGGACCCTCTCTTATCAAGAATCAATAAATCTGCAACTGGGACAATCAGTAGGGAAGAATTAGGAAGTTTTCTTTGATACTTTCAAGACAGATATTTTAGGGAGTCTAAGTGAACAAATTGACACCCTTAAACTACAAAACAAGCAAAAGTCCGAAAATGTTGCATTATCCATTTTTTGTCCTAGGTGTAGAAAGAAGCATGCTCTAAGAGAATGTCCTTTAGACTTAAAAACCATAGAAACTTGTGCCATATGTGCAGATAACCATGATACTAAGGAATGTCCTTCTTTACCAAGTCTTAAGGTTGTATTTAATGATGAAGGAATACCAAAACAAGTAGACCCTCTTTATTTTATTGCCAAAAGACCATGGCATAATTCTCAAACAAATCAACCACAAGGCTTTAGATCGCAACAATTTGCTCAGTCTTCACAAAATAATTGGAATCCATCTTGGCATCCTTGGGGTCAGCCACAATCACAATCTTGGAATCAAGGATGGCGAAATCCTTATGGGGATTATGCTCAATATCAACAATATTTACCATCCTATCCTACTTTTCCACCACAATTCTTACCCCAAACTAATCAAATTCCTCAAGCTAACCAATTACCTCAAGTCCAAATCCAAAATCAAAATCCACAGCTCTCCCTACCATTTGCACAAAATTCAAATCAATTACCTACTCAACTACTTTTGAATCCTAATAATAAAATGTCATAATAACCTGTTTACAATGTGGAAGGGAAAAATCATCAAACCTATGTAATAACTCCACTAGATCTAAATAATGTTCAAATAAGATTTGGTAGAGTATAGAAAAGAAAACCCCCTGTTGTTATTCAGGAAGCGAGGACAAATATTCAAAAAGATAAAAATCAATCTGAAGAAGGAGAAACTTCTCTTCCTCAGAAAGAAAATAATTGTTAGAAAATTATATATTACAGAGCAATGTAACACATAAAATATATTGTAGAAATATAAACACAGAAAACAAATAAAACAAGAGAGACACAGATATACGTGGTTCATCCAATTTGGGCTACGTCCACGGAGAAACAGCCAGTCCTTCCTTTTATATTATCCAGCAAACTGAAGAGATACAAACTATGGCAGATCTGTTGTAATTCCCTCTTCGATCTCACACAATCTCCTCTCTCTTTCTCACTTAGAATAAAAATCTACATAGACGCAATACAATTCTCTCATATATAGTGAGGGGTTGCCTTCTAGGGAAAAAAACCCTAAATTAAACATAACTTCTACCGTCAGATCTTCGCCTAGTGAACGGCCCAGATTGACTACGAAATTACAACATTTTACAAGGCAATTTTACATCTATTTTTAGCTTTGGGGACGCTACCCCTGATCCCCCGCCCTAGGGGGGCTCCAAATAATCGTTGTCACCCCCCTAGACCCCCCTGGTGGTGCACATTTTATGGGCGGCGTTGTCGCCACATTACGAATTGGGGTCCAATGCGGCAATACCTATGAATAAAGAAGATAATTAGTCTCCACACCCAACAATAATCAAACAAAAAATATTCCTATAAATACTCCTATTATAGAACAACCCTCAGTATCCATTAGACCACATTTTCCTGAACGGTTGAAAATTGATGAATGAGTAGAAAAACGAATCACATTGCCTGATTATAATATGCTGGATGAATTAAGAAATGTTTTTATAAAAATTCATTTGTTGCGAGCCATAAAAGAAATACCAATCTTTGCAAAAACAATCAAGGAATTAAGTACTCAAAGATCAGGAAGAAAGAAAAAAGACATAAAAATAATTCAATTAGTCGGGAAAATTGCAAACATCATTATGGGGAAAACAACAATGCAAAAATATCTAGATCGAGGGAGCCCCATTGTGAAAATTGACATCAATATAATTGAAATACCAAACACATTGATTGATCTAGGAGTAGTCATAAACATAATGAGTAAACAAGTCAAGGATACACTTAGGCTTCCTAACCTTTAATACACACCAACATTGTTACAATTAGCATATAGGTTTGTAATTAAACCTCATGGTGTGTTAGAAGATGTTTGTGTATCTTTAGATTCTTGGGAATATCCTATCGACTTCATGGTCTTAACACCCAAGAATAATCTAGGAGGACATCCATTAATCCTAAAAAGACTTTGGTTAACTACAGCTGATGTTTTCATTAGTTGTAGATCAGGTGACATTTTTATCTTAGATGGAAGTTCTACAATGAAATTTACATTGTATCCACCTGCAAGAACAACAACAGAAATAGAGAATGAGGAATGGATAGATGATGATGATGATGATATACAATGTGTTTTCACTATTGAACAAGTAAGAGAGGAGGACCAAATTTTAAATCTAATGGAAAATAATGAATCCTCCTCACATTATGACCGTAGTTGAAATGAATATATCTCATCTAGACAAGTATCTTTACTCTCTATGGAAAAATTTGGAAATTCTTCAATAGAAATTTTTCTAGGTAAAACTTTGAACATTAATGAAAACCTGGAAGAATTACAAAAGAATCAATTGGTAGAAATTTTACAAAAACATTCTTCTGCTTATGCATGGGAATACACTGATATGAGAGGAATTAATCCTAAAACTTGCATGCATCATATCTACATTGAACAAAGTGCAAGACTAGTTAGATAGCCACAAAGAAGAATGAACCCAAATCTGAAAGAAATTGTTAAGGAGGAATTACAAAAACTGCTAAATGTAAACTTCATCTATCCAATATCAGACAGTCAGTGTTCCTAAGAAAAATGGGAAATGGAGAGTATGTATTGATTATAGAGAATTTAATAAAGCAACATTAAAAGACCACTTTCCACTCCCTTTCATAGATCAAGTCTTAAACACATTAGCGGGGAAAAAGTATTTTTCATTTTTGGACGGTTTTAGTGTATACAATTAGATTCAGGTAGCACCTGAGGATCACGATAAAATCACATTTACCTGTCCATGGGAAAATTATGCTTACTGAATACTTCCCTTTGGATTATGCAATGCCCCAGCAACATTCCAAAGAGCAGTGCTCAAAATTTTCTCTGATCTTATTCATGATTGTGTGGAAGTGTATAAGGATGATTTCACAATTTATGGATATTCTTTTAAAGAAGCACTTGAAAATTTAGAAAAAGTTCTAATAAGATGTAAAGAAACAAATATTTTCATTAAGTCATGAAAAATGTTTTATGATGTTTAATGAAGAAATTGTTTTAGGTCACCATATTCCAAGAGATGGAATTAAGGTAGACTCATCTAAAGTAGAGGTCATTTCTAAATTATCAGTTCCAAAATGTCAATGAGATGTTAGGAGTTTTCTTGGTTTCACTGGATACTATAGAATATTTATAGAAAACTTCACAAAAATTGCATCTCCACTCTTCAAAATACTTACTAAAGACTGTGAATTCAGTTGGGATCCAAATTGTCAAACTGCCTTTGAAACTTTGAAAAATAAAATCTTTGAAGAACCTATCTTAAAAGGACCTAATTGGAAATTCCCTTTCCATATATCAACTCATGCTTCAGACACAGCCTTAGGAGCCGTCTTAGGAAAAAAACACCTTACTCCTTATGCAATCTATTATATTAGTAAAAATGTAACTCCAACAGAGCTAAATTATACTATAACCGAGAAGGAGTTTTTAGTTGTATTTCATTCCATTAACAAATTAAGACATTATATAACTAGCTATGAAACTTTCATTCACACAAACCATTCTACCATTATATGTCTAATGAATAAACCAATCACTAATGGAAGAATAACTAGATGGATCTTACTGTTACAAGAATTCAACATCACCAATCTAAATAGACCTGGAAAACAAAATACAATTGCTGACATTTTATCTAGAATTTAGAATGATAACAATGATCAACCTGTGGAGGATAAATTTCCCGATGAATATATTTTTGTGGTATCTACTAAATCACCTTGGTATGCAGATATTGCTAACTATTTAGCTACAGGGAAATTACCATTTCATTTGTCTCCTAGAGAAAAGAGGAGGATAATTCACGACAACACATCTTATTCGTGGGTAAATGAAGAATTGTACAAAACAAGACTAGATCTCATCATCAGAAGATGTGTTCAAGAATATGAGATACTAAAAACACTTAAAGCATGCCATGATGAACTGTGTCGTCAACATTTTTCTGACAGAAGAACTGCTTATAAGGTCTTACTCTTAGGATATTATTGGCATTCCATTTTCAAGGATACCAAGGAATATGTTAAGAGATGTGGCAGTTGTCATAGAATGGGGAAACCTACTCTTTCAAATGAAATGTCATTGCAACCTCGGGTACTCATTGAACCATTTGAGAAATGGGCACTAGATTTTTTTGGTCCAATCAATCCACCTTCAAAACAAAAAATGTATATTCTGGTATGTATTGATTATGTCAGTAAATGGGTAGAAGCTAAAGCACTTCCTTTTCTACTGAAAATGTTGTAGTTTCATTTCCTTTTTAGGATATTTTCACTTGTTTTGGTGTCCCAAGAGAAATTGTAACAGATCAAGGAACACAATTTACATCTAGATTAGTGCAGAAGCTCGTGGAACAGTACAAAATAAAACATTAAAAATCCACTCCATACCATCCACAAGCCAATGGACAAGTTGAGTCTACAAACAAGGTGATTGAAACAATTCTTACCAAGACTGTACACTTACATAGGAAGGATTGGGCAGAAAAGCTTCCGGAAGCTTTGTGGGCTTATAGAACTACATGGATAATTACTACAAGGTGTACTCCCTATCAACTTGTTTATGAGAAGCAGGTCTTACTTCCAATAGAGTTCCAGATCTATACCTATAAAATAATAGTCCAGTTGGATCTTGACTTATCAGAAGCACAAAAACAAAGGATGGGACAACTCAATGAGCTTGATGAAATAAGACAAGAAGCCTTCTAAAAGACAAGCCTAGTTCAGTAGCGGAGATCCAGATGGCGTGACAAATAAATTAAAGAAAGAAAATTTCATCCAGGAGATTGGGCATTACTTTTTGATTCAAAGTTCAAAAAATTCCAAGGAAAATTCCAAACCCACTGGTTTGGACCTTATGAAGTTGAAAATGGTGGAGTCAGAATCATGACTATTGATGAAGAGAAAATTCCTCTTTTAGTGAATGGACATCGACTTATAATTTAGCAGAAGCCATTGACAAAATAAGAATTTGTCAAAATTTTCCAAGACAATTCAGAATTGAAAATGGTTGAGAAGAATTCTTCTTCTTTTCCACCTTAGAAATTTTATTTTTCTCTATCATATATATATATATATATATATATATATAATGTATAAACATGAAAACCAACAAGTTGTTGGCATGCTTATACAGAAAATTTAAAGTGAAAACCAACTCTTGTTGGCACCTTAAATTTTCTCTTCACCATTTTTCTTCCCTTTTTCTAAACATCCCTTTCTTAAAAATCTTTCAGCTACAGAATTAGTGACTTTCTGCAGCTCGGGCAAGTTTCTACAACTCTAATAATATTTTTGTAGCCAATCTGACAGGGACACTTGGTGGCTCAAATTGAAGAAATGATTGACTCCTTTCAAGTGCAAAGTACCTGCAAAAGACATCAAAGGACAAATAAAGGTTAGCAAATCAATCTAAGGTATGTGACACTTTAATTTTACAATAGGGGTTAACATATTGCATATATGAATTATGTGGACATAACATTACCGAAATAAAAATGAAATCATTGCAGTTCATGGATGATAGTCGCTTGTCAAATCCATTATAGTCCGCCACCATTTTAACTCCTATCTCGTCCTCATTTCGAATCCATCGATTTGATCGCCAAATCATTGAATTAAATGCATTCAAATGACTAACTCATCTCTGTAAACCTTCATTATACTCACTCGTTCTCTCATTCTTCCAATTCATACAGTCTCTCCATCCCAGAGCGAAACCCTACTAAGACCATTTTCCCTGTCAAGTAAACAGTTCTTGAGACGAAACATCTCTCACCATGGGCGTTATTGTTCGAATAGAACCAATAGGAAGGAATTTTTTGGAAGGATACCCTTAGACCAGAGAATTATTATAGAAAGTTCAATGGTTAAATTTCATAGAAAAATTTGATGGTTTCCACAGGGAGGTGACAAAAACCTTTGCACGATATTTTGATGGAACAAAGGTTGAAATAGGCGATGTCAAGTTCACAGTAACAGAGTCCCTGATTGCAGAAGCCACTGAATTACCTAGAGCTGGAGAAAAGTGGTTCAAGAACAGAGGAATCGAAGGGGAAGATTGGAAAATTTTCTTGAAAAACCCAAGCATGGATACTACCGTCTTCAGAAAAGGTATTCCTAGTTCTGCCCTCAAAAGTAAATGGAGAAATTTTCTCCTTGTCCTTCAGAAATTTGTTACTTGCGAAGGTCGATTTGGGTGTATGTTTTTCTATCACATTAGGCTATTGATGAATTTCCTTGAAGAGCATCAAATGAATCTTCCATACTTTCTATTGCATAGCCTTAAGAAAATGTCAGTAAATGTTTAGAAGAAAATCCAGCTTATAGACAACACAATGTACCATCATGGATTGATAAAAATCTTGATTGAGTTTCATCTTCAAAGCATAGGTGACAATTGGGAAAATTTTCTAGTAAGAAATCATTTTGAAGAGAAAACCCCTAAATAGCCAAGTGGTAGAAAAACCCTAAGGGGAAGAAAGAGAAAAATGGAGACAGTAATAGAACAGGAACCATAGCCTCAACAAGAATTATTAGAGGATGATATACCAATTATAAAAAAAATTCAGAAAATGTATACAAAAAACCTTAGAAGAAAGAAATCCAGCAAGGAAATAGAGGTTTTACCCCAACAAAAATCCGTACTCAGAAAGAAAATTCAAAAGCTAAAGAAAAGAAAATTCAAGGATTGCCAACCACAGGTTTGAGAAGAAGCACCAGATTGAACACAGTGAAAGAAGCAGCCTCAGGAGTTGCAGAACATATCGATCTTGAGTCAAAAGAGAAATCTGAAGGTCTTGAGAACTCTCTGAGAGAATCACTGAGACTATCACCAAGGGTATCACCACCTCCCTTCATTTCACCTCCAAGGAGTCCAATACAAAGTCCAAGTATTGATCCTGTTCAGCAAGAAATTTATGATTACATAGAATCATTAGAGAGAAAGGAAGCAACAACCAAAGGATCAATTCAGAGCCCAGAAGAAGGAAGCAACCAATTTAATGAGCCACAAGAACCTCCAACATCTAATGTCTTGAAACAAGAAATATTTGAGCTGGAGACATTAAACAGGTACCTCAAAACTGAAAATCAAACGTTGAAGGCACAAAATGGAATTCAAATTTCCAAGAGTGACAACCTCATTCTTCACTTAAATCTATGGTATAAAAAGAACAAGAAATTGAAGAAAGAAAACAAGGCAATGAAAAGAGAAATCATTAACCTGAAATATAAGATCCTTATGAGGAAACCAAGGATGATAATGGCTACCAAGAAGAAGAAGAAAGTGAAATTTGGATGTGCTAGAAAAGGTATACAGGAGAATGACAATGTTGTGTTGTATGAGGACACACAAAACCTTCAGTGTGGGGGAATTTAGAGTCCAAGAACTACTTTATCTTGACACCATTTTTTTTCCATGTTTACTTCCTTTTTCCTATCACTATCATCCAAATAAATACAATAAACATAAGGTTTTTTTAAGGTAAGAATTCACATGTCCTCTTTTTCATATTTTGTCAATATGCCTTTTTTTTATTAAAGTTTACATGTAGCTACAAAATTGACCTGATTATGTAGCTAATCCATAGATTCGCAACTACTTCCATTGTTAATAAAGTTCGAGTGCACCAGCTCAGGAAAGGAGTATATGGGTAGATATGGAATGATCCTCTCATGGACTTCTTTCGATTTACTTGAGCTAATCCATCAAGATATCCGCACCACAACACGATCAACCATGACAATCAACCGCAAGATAATGTGCTGGAACAGAGTTTGAGTTTCAAGAGATATTATCGATTTTCTTTTTCAATAGAAAATTGACAAATAAGCGATATGATTTGGTTTTGATAAGGATTCTAGCAAAGACCTATAAGCTTGAATTTGTCATGGTGTTAATTAAAAACTCTATAAGAACAATGGCAGCTCTATGTTAAGGGTGCACCACTGTATGTAATTTTGAAGCATCCTATAGAAACTCTTTTCTGATTAATGCAAAGATCTTGGTTCATACATTTTATGTGTTATTGATTAAGGCTAATGTATGCCTCGTGGAGGGCCCCTGCGTGCAGATTAGGTCTTTGATTCATTGCAATTATATTTTCTTTTATTTCATAGATTTAATTTATGGGTGCTCTGTTTTTATATTTTTAGGATGTAGTTCAATGAAGTTCGCAGCTAGGTTCACTTGATTGATCTCTATATCAGTAATCTCATTTGCTTTATACCTAGCATAACTCAATCATCTCGATTTCTTTATATCTGGTATAACTCATTCATTTCATTTCATTCATGATTTAGTTATTTCATAGATTCGTAATCTTGTTTCTGCTTTACTTTTACATTGAATGAAGTTGTAGTAGATAAGAGTGACAGTCTTTCTCAACACCTTAACTCAAGCATATTTCATTTTCAAATTGATAAAATAGGATTTTCGTTATGTCATTTCATATTTTCATAATTAACTTTGTTTAGCTATAGCATAAAAAAATCCAAAAACAAGTGATAAGTTGAAAAGTAGATTAACTTAATATATTCATTGAAAAGAGTTAAGATCATTATTCAACCATTATAAAAAGCTCAATTCAATTTGAACTAACTCTAGAGATATCATTTAGATTAATCAATTAACAAATCTTTAAAATAACATCCTAGTATAGATAATAAAATCATCTCAATACTAATTCTAGAATTTGAAATTAATTTAGATAACAATAACATAATCACCTTAATGACATAAAACAACCTCTAGCACATACAATGCACTTGTACTTCAGCAGTTTACCTGCCCTCGTCAATAATTTATGCTTACAATTTAAGATCATTAAATTAACTAAACATTACATTTAATTGTTCATGATCGTCGCTTTGCCACATTATACATTGCTCATGATAACTTGTTTTTATTTAGTCTATGGTTAATTCAATATAAAGGCATTGATATATAATCAATTTTATCTTATCTCAATTGACTAGAGCCTGTGTTTCACAAGATATTCTCATTCATTCACTTTAGGTACTACCCCCCTTGACTTGTCTAGAAGACAGTCTAAATGGAGTGACTAAGGATTAGAGTGACAGCCCTTACTCTAAGCGTTGTTGCGGTGCTTAGACACTTTTTGCAACAACATTTTTTTGCGTCATTGCTAGCGGTAGAGTTTTCTGTCCTTGGTCCTCTCAATATCTTCTCATCATTTGATCCTTTCATCTTCACCCATTCATTTTCATCATATCATCTTCTGTGTCTAAGTTTGATTTTGTTCGAGTAGCGACTCCACTCCCACCATTTTCTACATGGATGTGTACTAGGAGGAACCCAAGTAGCTTAGCTAATCCTGCTCTGGATCCTGAAAGAGCTCTCAGAGCTATATTAGACAATCTCTCTTCTCGTACACTCCTTGACAATATCGGCCAAGAAGCTCTCTGTGACATCCATTCACTCTTCTTGAATCCTCCTATTCTAGACATCATGGATATCTATGGGCCTCTTAACTTTGCTAACATCCACGATTATCCCCATAAACTTCCTAATAATAGTCTAGACAAGCTACCCACTTTCCAAGGAAACAATGCAATCGCTATTGAAAATCATTTATATGCTTTCTAGACTTGGTGGGCTAAATTCTCTCCGACTCAAAATTATGAGGATGTGCAAATGAAATGCTTCATCTTGACCCTTGAGTAGGATGCTATGGATTGGTTTAGGGGTAGGCATAATCATAGCATTGATTCATATGATTCCCTCCTTAATTTGTTTAGAGAGAAATTTGGTGATAAGAAAGAGGATCGATCCTAGAAAAAGCCATTAGCGTTATTAAAAAGAAAGAAAAATGAGACGTGTGAAGAATTTAATAGAAGGTTTAATGGTATGCTTAAAGAAATATCTACTGATTATAAACCAACTGAGAAAATGTTTCTAGAATACTATCTTGATGCTTTCAATCCTGACACTTCTTATGAACTAAGAAGGTCCAAGCCTGGTGTCTACAAGGCTTGTCAAATCACAGTTGAAGAGCTGGAAAAAGATAAGAAGGCTTTTGGAAAATCTGAAATTCTTGGGTTTGATAGATCTGCTATTAAATTAAAAGAACCTAAAGAAAAATAAAAGGAATCAGAAGAAGAATCTATGCAAAAATTGCTTAATAAGTTAGAAAATATGGAGTTAAATCAAGCTAAGATGATTTCTAATCATGCTAAGGAGATACCTATATTGCAGTCTAGGTTGATTCAAATGGAAAGAGCTCAAATGCAAAATCATCAACCTAGGGGTTAGGATAATAATAATAATCGAAATAATTGGCAGAAAATAGGTCAAACCAGTGAGTAGAGGCCTCCCAATCCTCTCGAAACTAATAATCTTGTGGAGGATGCCCTGCCTTACTGTAAGGCATGTGAAAAGCTTCATGAAGAAGCTAATTTTCCTATTATCAAGAGAATCATACATCATGAAATTCTTAAGACAAATAATCACATAAACATGGTTGGTAAAGAATATAATTTATCGCACGAGAATTGGGAAGAGGTCAAGGGAAATAATCAACCCGTCAGACCTTTCACATCTTCATATAGCATTAATAATTTTGGTCAAGAAACTGATGCCTTGGTTAAACATTTTAGTGAGGAGCCTCCTCCTAAGCGAGTTCTTGAAATTTCTAAAACAAGGGGTTAACCTATTAGAGAAGAAGTCAAAATTATAATCAAGTTGATTCTCGAAGCCTTAACCCTGGATCATCTTTTGGTATGAATATTGATTTAGGAGGTTGGTTTAATAATTCTAAATTTTTGGTTTCTGTCATCGAAATAGTGAAGATCCCCTCCTAGAAGGCCAAGTTACTAAGTGTTATTGGCAGTATCCAGATGAATGCAACTCAAGAGGAAACTCATAAGGCTTTATACCAAGATGCTCCCGTGTATTTTCAAAGTATGGAATCCGATAACAAAGGTAATTCTCCTTTTTTCATTACTTTACTTGTTAATAATTATCGGTTATATAACTGCATGCTTGACTCTAGTGCTTCCGCTTGTGTGATGACTAAGAGAGTCATGGAGTAGTTTAACTTAAGGATACCTAGGCCTTACTATAACATGTGTGCCATGGATTCGAAGAAAATTGAATTTAATGGGTTGATTAAGGACTTATAAGTCCATCTGTCTATCTACCCTGATATCATGATTGTCATGGACATGGTTGTGGTCAACGTGCCTGATGCTTGGAGTGTGCTTTTGTCTAGGAAATGAGCCTCTAATTTAGGAGGAAGCATTCAAATGAATTAGTCATATGCTACAATTCCTTCCCGTAATGGTCAAGGATTTCTTAAATTAAACAGAGAGCCCGAAAGAAGATTCCATGTCGAAGATCCTAAAAGTCCCCATAATGAGATAATATGTGAGCAACCTAACCCTGGGAATCATGCTATTTTATCTAATTCGGTCATTCCCGTAGAGGTCAAGGTTGATAAGAAAGAGGCTCATTTAAAAGATAAGGTTTGGCATTTAGACTTTGATGGTGCAGCATCTATGCATGGTAAAGGTGCAGTAATTGTCCTAAAATATCCCCTTTGTCATATTTTCAAATTTGCCTATCGGTTAGAATTTGAAGCAACCAACAATGTGGTTGAATATGAAGCCTTGTTGTTGGGTATTGAATTGGAAAAAACTTTGAAAGTCAAATTGATGAGTATCAAGGGTGATTCAGATTTAGTTATCATGCAAATAAAAAATAAGTTTACACGTAAAAATAAAAGATTAAGAAATTATATAAATGTTGTGTGGGATACCATGGAGTATTTTGATGCCATCAATATTGAAGCTATCCCAAGAGAGAAGAATTGCTTAACTGATGAGTTAGTTGTTGTTGCTTCTAACATGCAGTTGTCTGATAAATTAATTGAAGATAAAAATGGGACAGATATCATTTTTAAACCTTCTATCCCCAATAAGTCTGAACATGGGCATGAAACATCTGTTATTCACTTTCTAAATCATTTGGATAATTTTTAGGGTTTTCAGGTAAATTCTATGGAAGACAGATCCAAACAGCTTCATTTTCAGAGAAGGAAGAGTCCTACCATATGCACGATTGAAAATGGCACATCTGAAAAGAAGCCTGTATATTTTCCTGAAAGAAGGAAAATGCTCAGCATGCATTACATTGAATGTATTTGATGTGATGGGCATCCTTTATATTGTATTTCTAACCCTACCTCTTTTATTTCAGTATTTTATTTTGTAGGTAGATTTATGTTTTTCATGTTGTTAGACTAGTTAATAAAAGAAGAGCTTATATCTTTCCTATGCGTAATGTTATATGATGATTTTGGATGGACACTACTTATGTTATATTGTGTGTTGCGTGGATGGAAATTCTAGATTCCCACATTCCTCTGATGTAGCAACGTGTCCCCAAGTACAGCCAAATCTTGACCACTACGTGTCAACGACCCATAACACGGCACCCCTTTTTTTTCACAAAATGGATAGCGTCGAATCGATGTGTCTATGCCGTCCAGATATTATCGTCAACATGATCATCATGTTATAATGTAAACCCATTATGCATGTATATGATGTAAATAATCTCAGCAGAACCGTGTCATGTATATAACAACCTAGGTAAACCTACATTTTTGGTGATGATCTACATTTTGGGGGTTTTTTTTGTCACACCACTCCATTCTCAGATGATTGATAGAGTTTTCCTTCAGTCTTACCCCAAATTCAGAATCGATTTTGTCACTGGGATATTAGGCAAGTCTAGTGTTCTAGATCGAGTCTATGTAAAAGTGATTTGGGAATAATCCTAACTATTTGGTTAGGTTATTTTATTACAAAGTGCTTGGTCTGTTGAATTATATTTGTGTCGCAAAAATAGGTAGTCTGTGAGAGTCTATTGCGAATGGGTTTTCTCCCTTGTGATGTATAAATATGAAAATCATGATGTAAAGTGTCTTGAGGATTAGAAAAATAATTTATCCCCTCATAGGTTAATTAATTAAAGTTTCTCGCCAAAAATTAATTAAAATACTAAGCCAGAAACTTAAATAATTCTAGGTCCTAGGTAAATTTAAATTCTCCAAAAGAAAAATTCGTTGGTCCTTAAAAATTAATTTTTAAGAGGCCCATGGACTAAGGTAAATTAATTATTTTGATAAATTTTAAAGCTTTGATCCCTGGAGCTAACTCAAAGTCAAAATTTTGGGGAAATTAACTGAAAAAATTAATTTTTGAGTTAATTAAAATGCATTTAATTGAAAATTTCGAATTTCCCCAAATATGTAAATATTTTGACACATGAGATTAAAAGAAATTTTAATCTTCATCAATAGTCGAGATTGCTTTGACGAGGATCACTCGAACTAACCGTTGGAGGATTTATCTTTAAATAGGAAGTCATTTGTCAGTCAATTCATCCTATCTATGAATTGTCTACTAAGCAAAAAACTCTTGTGTAATTTTTACGTGGATAATAAAGAAATATTTTGGGGTTAAATTTTGCTAGTGTTACTCTTCATGTAAATACTCTAAGATGTGTTGCTTTCATACATAATTTTTTTTAGCAGTTGATGATAGGTTCTGAAGAGTGATTTGAGTATAGGTATCTTGCTCAGTCATTGGCATTTAAATGATAGTTTAAATTTTGAATGTAATAGCAGGTATCTCTATTTATATGAATTTATTATCATTTTCTCACTCTATTTTGATGGTTGGATTGAGTTTTGCAGGAAAATCTTGATTTTTTAGATCCTAGGGCGTTAGAGGAACCTTTTAGTTGGACCAGCCAACTCTCGATTTGTGTCTTCTAAAGAGCCCAACCAAATTAGCTATGGAATTATCGTAAGATTTTATGTGTGATATACAAAGGGTTTTGAGTTAAGCACCTCCTTTAAAATTAAAAAATAAATAAATAAAATAAAATAAAATAAAAATTGTGCGGGAAATTGATATATCTGCCAATTGAGAGCCTTAGATTATCATATTTGGGAGCAGATTTGGACTCATACTCCTTAGATATGATAGTTATACCATTCTTATTCATAGATCTGTAAAAAAAAAAAATGGTTTTCGGACTTGGGTTTCTGGAATTTTTTTTTGTATATCTAGGTTCTGGGTGTTTTTGTTTCAGGTATAGGTTGCAGACATGAAAGAGAATTTTGACTTGAAGCTAGATCTAGGCCCTAGAGGGTAATATCTAGTCTTAAAATCATTTTTCAAGGATATTATCCAACTTTTTTGCAGTCCAAGGGTTTTAAAATTTTAATTTGGAAATTTTACAAGGGTTTATTGCCAAAGTTGAAGCATAAAAAATGTATTAATGTAATATTCATTTTTCTAGGTTTATTTTGGGTTTTTTAAAGCTACCATTGGCTACTTGGAACTGCTATGTGGGTTTTTCTTCTTGCTGTAAAAAAATTCGAATTTTATCTGTTGCCTGAGGTCTTCATTTGTTTTTTTTTGTTGCCTACGTTTTTCTTTTTGCTGCATCTTCCTTCCTGCATTTTCTTCTCTCTTATCCCTCCAATCCTCTCCATCTCCCAGCTCCCTCAAACGTTGCTTTCTGTTATGTTATTCCATACCCATGGCTCCATCATTTCCCTTCCCTCGCTCGTGCTCCTTTCTACCTGCGGCCCTCAGTTCTGCCAGCTCCCTACACATTCCTTCCCCCCGCTTGGCGGCCTTTGCTTCCTCCCTTCGTGCGTGCTACATGCAGCTCTTTTTTGTTGTCTCAACCTGCAAGTTAATTCCATACCTGCTAGCTTCGAAACCTGCCCTTGCTACTCCTCAAACCCGCAGCTATAGCTCTCGCGTCCTCCAACTGCATCCATTCCTCATCCCATCGGCCTGTGGATCCCTCCCTCTCTCTCCTCTGCGAAAACCCTCTCCATACACTGTCGTCAAAGACCTACACACAACAAACAACAAACATTTTGATTTTTTATTACTTCTTATGTTTTAGATTTTAGTTGGTTAGGGTGAGCACTTTCGACTTTTCTTTCTATTTTCATTTGTATTGTTATGAGTTAGGTTTGATTTTTATTCTTTGGTTTGGTTAAATTCATTTTAATTCAAAATTCGATTTTTTTTGTTTGGGTTGTTTTTTCGATTTTATTTATTTATTTTATTTTATTTTTTTACATTTTACATTTTTTTATCTTATGATTTTCATTTTGATTTTTTATTTACATTTAAAAAAACATCAAATCTAAAATTTAAAAAAAATTTAAAAAATCTATTTAAAAAAAAAAAACAAAACAAAACATTAATTTTTTTTTTGTGACTTTAGAGTTGACAAAGAAATAAACTAAAGGATTTGTGCTTTCACATTAACCATTTTAAAGTGGCCTATGGCCCATTAAAATTTTAATTTTTTAACCCTTTGATTCGTTTTACTCCCTTATATATATATATATATATATATATATATATATATATATATTGATTTCTTCATTTACACCGCATTCAACTAATTGCCTAAGGAATAATTAAATTTTTAAACTAAAATTCCTTCTTGTCTATTGTGTTAAGTGCAAAATCTTAATTTTTGAGATTTCTCTATTGTCAAGAGTGATAAATGTTTTAAGAAATCATATCAACTGTTGGAGAAAGATAAATTTTGCTAGATTATCCTGCATGCTAAATTTTTTAGCATTTCACATTTAATTGTTCACAATCATCGCTTTGCCACATTATAAATTGCTCAGGATAACTTGTTTTTATTTAGTCTAAGGTTAATTCAATATAAAAGCACTGGTCTATAATTAATTTTATCTTATGGTTGTGTCTTATTTTGTTCTATCTATCTCAATTGACGAAGACTTGTTCTAAGTTCATCAAGTTGCTCATCCTTAAAATCTTCTAGAGCCTGTGTTCCACGGGCTATTCTCATTCATTCACCTTAGGGACTACCCCCCTTGACTTGTCTAGGAGAGAGTCTAAACATAGTGAGTAAGGATTATAGTGACAACCCTTACCCTAAGCGTTGTCGCGGTGCCTAGACACTTTGTGCAACAATAGAACCTACTTATTATCCCCTATCATGGCCATGTCACAATCTTTTCCACTCTATCTAGCCATTTCATCCTCTATTGCCATTTACCTTTTTTTTATTTTATTTTATTATGGAGCCCCAATTTCACCAAGCCATCCACTTAGTTGATAATGGGCCCCTGTTTTCACAGATAATCCACCTAGCACACAATCCTAAATTGATGTAATGGGTAGGGGTCCCATCTTTGATGCACATTAGTTGACGCAAATATCTTGACTGTTAATATCTTATCAATGATTGTGGTTTATTATGGGTTAATAAATTGAGCGGGGGTTAATTTTACCCTACAAACCTATAACCATTTACCATGGCTATTTCGTTGTGGAACACACATCAATTTCATGATGATTATGGGAACCTACACATAGTTTCAAAACGACTTACATTTAGTCTCATATACCAATTTGTTGGCATGACTCATATCCCATGCAAACCCCAACACCTACACACTATGGCCCTTGAACCATAACAACATGGAAATTTTCATTCCATGTCACTAGTATAATCCACATCATCATCCATGTCATCAGTATAGTGATTTCCCCAATAATAATTTTTTTTCAAGATACATGTAATTTTCCAAAGATTTCTCAGCCACCATGGATTTTGTAGGCTTACCCTCTATAATTTGACCACTCCACTAAATTAAACTCTATGTCTACCAAATTTTACATCTCCATGCCAATGATGCATTGGATTTCATCCATAAATGAGGTATTTTTCCCAATTTTTCCATTTTCCCTAATTTCAATGTAGGCTAAACTCTATTCTAATGAATCATAAAATGTGTATCTCCATACGCTTATATAGAAAAAAAATTACAAATTTTTAACTCTTAATGTTGCCATTACAAATTCAATTTTTTCCCAAAATATACGCCTTGAGGGAAATCTTGTCAATACTTAATAGTAAAGCTACAATTTTTTTCTCAACAAACATCCAACCCTAGTGTTGTATCCATGGCCATGATACCACTTTGTACCATACAAAACCAACCCTTTGCACTACAGGGATGGTGGGGTACTTAAAATGTCCTTCAGTAAATTTTATAATTAGATTTAATACCATAATTATCCATTTTCATATTGTTAATTAATTAATACATGTATACGCACATACATTATATGTTTATGCATGGCATATAACAACAATTCATAACATAAACATTAGTAAATCCATCACTTACATAGAGAAACCATGAACACATATATTTTGTGAATAATTCACCACCTAGATACAAATGTTGGATGTTCAACCCAATCATAAGCTTTATTGCACCCAATATTTTTACAATAGACCACCCTCAATTTGAGTTCGTGAGTCCACATGGAAGAAAAACTATGGTTCACTCTAATCCTTTCACTTAGACCATTTCATAGAATTTACAGTCATCGTAATATACTAGCTCTCTTTCCAAGACAAACTATATAACCCAAGGAATGAAATACATCCCCTTCCCTTCCATGTGGTCCCTCAAGTTATTCCCCATCCTTACAGGGCTCTAATATAGACTAAACAGGAAATCTCAAGGCTATGGACTTCAAGGATTCTCAATATACTTAGTTTGTCTAAATGGCATATATTTCCCTAGAACATGGCCATAATTTCGTCTGTGGATTAATCAATATGCATAACTTCATTATGGAATATATGTAATCACTAAGCCCACAAAGAGGCTCTCAAACAAATTTACTCCCCCAATGAAGAATGATGTAATCATTCTTGCACAATCAAATTCCATGGATTATATTTGCATGCCAATAACCAACCACATGGCTTTGTAAGAAGCCCATGTATCTCATTTTTACACTAACCTGAAGGTTGATATGTTATAACACAATAAAAGGTCAAATACTTAGGCTAACATATCGTAAATGGCATAGGCTTAGGAATAAAATAATGTTATCCCTCCTAGGCCCCTACACCGCCTTTAATTTCTACTTTAAATAGAAATTGAGAAAAGTGATGGCACTAGAAATTGGTCTCCCTTTATTTGGTTATTTTTCAGCTTTCTTTATAGGTCTTCATTATCTCCAAATTTACCATATAATCTATCTTTTGAGTTAGAAACAGCACCATCCTAAAGGGTATTAACATGTTCTCTGGAGCCACTATGAGTATGGTCATGTTGCAAGAGATGTCAATGAATTGTGCTTCTATATTTGAAAAGATATCTTATAAATATTCTTATGGAGCATTACTATACTCATCGATCATCACTAGTGTTTTGAAACTTTACACCAATTCCTATACGTTGCAACTTCCCACAAAAATCTAATGTCAAATTGATTTGATACTAATATGAATTTTGAATTGTCATGGACAATCCATTGAAACAGTTCATTGTAACAAATATTATAATGTTATACAATAATTTTACCATGCAATATTCTACTAAAGCTTACAAACTTAACATTTATAATTTTAATGTAGAAATTACTTAAATAAGTTGGAAACTGAAATAATATAGTTACTAACTTAATGAGAATTATCACCGAAAAAAACCCATTATTTTGGGTCAAACACCAAATCAACCCCATTTTAAAAAATGGTGCTACTAGTAGCACACCTTTATAGGAAGTGATTAAAATCAGAGCCTGTTCAAAGCCACAACCTTGAAAACCAATAATGTTGTGTCAAATTAACCAAAATTAGCCATTGAAAATAAAAGTGACATTTCTAATAGCACCACTTTTATTTTTACAGTAAAAATTACTAATTAATTGAACTAATGGCCTTGTTGTGAACACCATCACAAAAGATAAAAAAACACTAAAAAAATAAATTAATTAATAATTAAACAAACAAATTAAAATATATATATTTTTAGAAATTTAAAATAAAATAAACCATTTAAAACAATAATTAAATATATTGAAAAATAAACCAAATGTATTTAAAAATATTCATCATCATAAATAATTAACTAAACAAAATGATTATATTAAAAATAATTAAAATTAAAACTAAAAATCGAACATACAATGCATGGGGGATGCCTAGCATCCCTCCCCACAACCTCACCGTCTTAAACCCTCTCCACTTTTTTGAGCACGCTGACTTGCCGCTTAGATGAGTGGTTCATCACTCAAATAAGAAACAAACCAAGGTGTTGGGGACTGAAAAGAGGGGCTAAGGGGGTGCGGAACAAGTATGTTTGCTCCTCTGAGCAACGAGCTAGCGTGCTTGGGAGAGAAGAAAGGAGGTACGGCTGTAGGCTAGTGGGGTAGAGTGGGAGAGATCAAACATTACCTCAAAGCATTATATGATTTGTTTTTTTTTAATAAAATGTTTTTAAAATATTTTTATTTTGTTTTGGTTTTTTAAGTTATTTTTTAATTTATTAATGTTTTTAATTTATTTTTTTCTAAATATGTTTCTAGTTTTTGTTGTTTTTTTTTTTAATTTTGAATTTAGTCTTAAAAAAAGTTTTTACAGTTAAAATTTTGTGTTTTTTGCTTTTTTCTTTTGGTTTGTAAAGGTTTTTGTCTTTTAAAAAAATATTGTTTTTCCTCTTTCTAAAAGAATATTATAATTTTTTTTCTCAATTTAATTATTCTTCGATGTAAATTATTAAGAATAATAATAATCAATTAATTTTAAAAGAAAATAAAAAATCAAGTAATGTCATTTTTTGATCTAGAGTTGATTTTTTTTCTTTGCTTTTTCTTGAGGGTACCAATATTTAATGTTATAATTTCAATTAATTCATAATTTTAACCCTAAAAATAAAAATAATGCTTTTAGTAGCATCACTTTTTGATTTGGATGTCAATAAGTCACAATTTTAACCACCCCACAAAAACAAAGTGCTACTAGTAGCAACACTGTTTGCTTTGGAGACAAAAACAACCACTAAAACAAGTCTCTGAAAAAATGAGAACTCTATTATGTTCTTGTTAAGATAATAAATTTATTAAATTAAATAGATGAGCAATCATACATTATCCACACAATGAACACACGATGTACCCTAGTAAGACTCGACATGAGAAAAAATCAGCGAGAAGGTGATGCCTATGATCTATCCTTTTCTTCTTAATTATGAATTAACAACACAAAGAAAGGGGAACTCAATATGGAGATATCATGGACACTATGATAAATATGGTTTTTATAAGATATCCTTCTTCTTCTAATCTCCCTCAATGTCCCACTCTTAATTTTCCTCTCTCCTATGAAGCAATATTCAATATGATAAGATTGGAACCCCTACCTTTCCTAGTAACCTAAAACTTAACATAGTGTGATAGTTGTCTAGGGTTGGGGCCACCTTTTCTACATGAATCAACCCCAATTATGGTAAGGCTTTTGAGCCATCTATAATAATCTTGAAAATGCAGATGTGAGTGGTAGTTGATGTGGCATCTCCTCGTTACAACAGTGATCAACAAGATAGGTCAACTTTTAGGAAGCATAAATTCTATATATAAACTTCTATTAAGGTGGTGTTTATATCGTTGGAAAGATATCTAAGTGTAAAATTGTAATTACTAGCCCTATATAATTAATTGCTACAAACAAATTCTTACTAAAATAAAAAAAAATATGTAATGGAAAACACACACATCAATAGAGATATTTTTCCATGGAAATCCAAATGCGAAAACAAAAATGGTTTCTCAATATATTCTTCCTTATAGCATTACAATACATTATGCATATCCCATCTCATCCCCAAATTTCCAATCCATTTACCATAGATTAGAATACAACCACACTTCCTTAATTGAAATTACAAAAGCATGCGATAAATGTATGCCCAACACTATGTCCAATCTTGGTATTCCATGGTAGCACATACCTAGTAGTGCCACACAAACACCTAAAAACCCTCTTTATTGTTCTCCAATGCTCGTTCCTTGGTTTTGACATATACCTACTCCAATGCTCCTTCCTTGGAATTTGCAACACTAATATCCTTCATATCAAATTTAGAGGACAATTGAATTTTCATTTCCTAGATGATTTCCTTGTCATTTCCAATCAAGAACAAATCATCCACATACAACAAAAATAAAATAAGATGATCACAAACTAGTATGAAATACACAAGTTGATTCAATTTTCTCCTTCTGAAGCCAAGTCACAATACATAAATATCAAATTCTTTATACCACATCCAAGGAATTTTTGAACCTGTATATCAACTCTTTCTTCTTTTAACATCAAAACATTCTAGCTGCTTCATATAGATTTTTTCTTCCATATCCCCATGTAGGATTGTTGTCATCACATCCATTTATTCTACTTAAAAATCAAAATAAACAACAACAAATAAAATAAATCTAATAGAAGTTAAATTAGCAACAAGAGAAAAAAACCAAAGCCAATTCCCTCTACATGGAAGTAACCTTTTTCTACTAACTAAGCTTTGTATTTCTCCACTTAATCTTTTGCATTCAACTTCTTGTTAAATACCGAGTTGCTTCCAATGGGATTTCTTCCAACTGAAAACTCCACTAAAATCTGAAGCCTTATTTTTTTTCTGAGGATGCCATTTATTCAACCATGGCCTTTTCTAGAGTTTCCATCCCCTGAATCCATTGTCTCCCTAACATTTTTAGGACCATAATTAATAAACAAAGAAAATTTTGAATGGAAATTAGGTGGAGTATATATTTTTATCTACCTTCTTTCCCAAACCAATCTCCTCAATATCAGAGTATGTAGTTCTTCTTATTTTGATTCATTTTCTTTTGCAAAGTTTGAGTCATCATCCTTTAGTTCAAATGATATATTTTCTAGTTCTTTCTCCCTCGATAGGAATTTCTATTTGACAAAACCTTTGACTTCTCTAAATACTACATATAGGCTCTAAACTACCTTCTTAGTTTCTAGGTTTTAAATATTATAACCATTTAAGCCATCTTTATATCCAACAAAGATACACCTTTTAGCTTTCTTCTTTGGAACATGTACATATGCATTACACCCAAATATCTTGAGATATTTAAGAAGATATTTCTTACTAATGCATACCTCATATGGAGTCTTATCATCCAACACTAATAAGGGTGATCTATTTACCAAGTAACACACAATATCCATTGTCTCTAGCTAAGATTCTTGTCCTAACCTTGCACCATTGAGCATGCTCCCTGCTTGATCCATCAACATATTTTTCAACCTCTCTACAACTCCATTATTGTGAGGTGTGTATGAAGCAGTGTTTTTCCTTGCATTATTGCACTTCTTACAAAATTCTCCGAATTCATTCCTCATAATTATCCATCATCATATGTCCTTGATACCTTAATTTTATTCTCTAACTAATTTTCCACAAAAGATTTAAACTCTTTGAATTTGTGAAAGACTTCATATTTCTTCTTGAGGAAATAAATCCATGTATTCCTTGAGAGTTAATCTATAAATGGGATCTAGTACAAATATTTACCCAACAATAAAATTGAAACAAGTCCAAACACATCATTGTACACCAACTGTAACATTCCCTCTCACCACATATCACCAAAAGAGAATATTACATGATTCTTCTTCCCATATAAACAACATTTTTGCTTTTATAGAGGAAGCATCATCAAATCCCTTCATTTTCTCCACAATTATAGATTTTCAGGTTGGTGTTCCCTGCCTCGCTGCTTTTATATCTTATTTCCCAACTAGTCTATCCATAGAGAAAAAAAAAGGCAACATAAGCATAGGCATCATTCTTCAAACCTTCAATCATGGGATGTAAGCCAAAAAAGTAAGGATTATGGTTTCTTTTACAAGTACACAATGGAACTAAATTTGGTGGGTACATTTAATTTTTTGGGCTTACATCAAGAAATAAATATAGTATTTTGGCATGGGTTGATTAGGTGTCGGACTAATGTTATCTGCATAGTATTAGAGTTGTCACGGTGAGATTCCAAATTTATTGTACTTCCGCAATTCATCAACCATGATTCCTATTGGAAGTGTTTAAGATTAATGCATTAAAAAACATTGCCATTTTATACCATTTTGTACTTGGAGATGATAATAACCAACTTGTAAATGGAAAAGATCTTTTATAAAATATTGTTTTGATTTAGACCCTACTTTTGGATACAATTTGATAATGACTATATCCTTTTAGTTTAAGGTTGAAGGGTAACTTCGATAACACACTAGGATACAAGGTTAACGAGTGATTTCGATAACATAATAGGATGTTTATGTACATCAAACATGAAAAAACATTTTCTAACATTTTCTTAATAAGTGCATGTTGGCCAAAAATATTTTTAAAAAAATAAAAATTAAAAAAAACTTCTAAATTTTAGTGTGTGTTATTTTTTTTGTATTAATAAAAAATAGCGTTGTCTTCCTAACCTACCTAAGTTGGTCTTGAATGGTCCATTAATCTTTTCATAAGTTTTTTGGATGCGTTTCACTGCTACCTATCCACAAATTCCTTATTTATCAAAAAATATCGCAAAATATTGATATATTATTATAATGAGCATAATGGTGCAACTCAAAGTTCAAAAAAGAAACACCTTAAAAGTTCATGATATGTAAATTTTGCTATATATTCTAATGGGTAATTCATTAGAACATATCTCTTTAATGTTTTACACTATGTTTACTATTATATAGCATTTCACTATGATTACAATGAGTCTCTATTCCATTATGTAGGGATTTAATAGTCAATATACTATCAAAGTATGAAGCTCATATGCGCATATATGACCATTGTAGTGCCACTTGGCTCTAATGTGTAAACATTAATATTTGCTTCAATATTCAAATAGTGAGGGAAAGTTCGATACATAACTCGGTTTAGCATTGCAGTGATTAATATAGAACATACAACAAACACACTATTCACACATACTTATGTTAAAAAAAATTTGTTAAATTAATTGAAATAGTTAAATATAATATATTAAGCTATAATGATTAAAGAAATGTTTTTTCATATTTCAAGGGAAAGTAAAGGCATTGAAGTATGTAGTTTTGGCGAAAGACTTTTTCACACATTTCAATGGGTGTTTTATTGTAAGGGTGTTTTATTGTAAGGATGCAAATATGAATATGGAATTATTGTAGTCTTTTTGGTTAAAGACATTAAGTGTTTAAATTAAAAGTTTAAAATTCAATTTGATTTCATGAAATTGCGGTTAAAATTTTTCTAAATAATAATAAAAAATAACGTACATAAAATTGATTATAAATTTTATTATATACATTAAAAATAGCATATGTTAATCAACATATGGAAGGAAAAGTATCTATTATTTTTTATGTGCGCATAGAGGCTTCAAGTATGTAGTCTCGTCCAAAGAATTTATGATTTTTAATGAGTGTGTTATTGTAAGGATGTAGGCATGATGATGGAGTCTTGTTTAAATCTTTTTTTAGGGAGGAAGAGAGGCATTATGTTTGGGTGATTCAAAGTTAAGATGAACATGAGAATTCAATGCCATAAAGAAAGGTGGATCTTTTAATTAACCTAGTGGAAGTAAGACAATATATATTTTGTTCTTATTACTAGCTTCAAATCAATGGACAAAATGATTAGAAAAATTAAAGAGAAGAAAGGAAAGTCTACCAATCTATAATTTAGACTCAAAATTATAAGATAAACATAAATATTGTAAAAAAACTAGATTATATGTTGCACCTGTCTAAATTGTGTAGGCAAGCCTCAATTTAAATTCAAACACCTAGTTCTGTAATAATAATAATAATAATAATAATAAACTCGCCCCTAATTCAAAACGATAAGTCATAAGTGAATATGAAAGCAAAAAAGAAAAGCAACTCATCAAATATATTTATTTTATTCTTAAAAAAATGAAAAATATATTTCTTAATAATTTTATTTATCAAAAGAACTATAATTATAAATCATAATTTTTTACACAATGGTACATAGCCAGACCTTAGAATAGTCCATGCATTGTATTATTCACTTATCCTAATAATTATACCATATTCCAAGAACAATACATGTTAAAATGTTCAAAATAATCTACTTATAAATGTGAAAACATTCAAAATAAACACATTAAAGACATTGTCAAGAACTACATATCTCAAAATGTTCAAAATAATCAAACCTATAAATATAAAAATTTCAAAATAAACACATAAAGACATTTTCTTATGGTGAGCATGGATTTAAAAAAGGCCATCATAAAACTAGTATGCATTTGCAAAGAGTTTAGACAAAATATTAGTGTCAATATATAGTAATTACATGTTTCTAAAATGCATATTAAAAAAAATAAAAACTAAAAAATTAATAACTTTTACCACTCTTTTTTTTCACATAGAAAAAAATGGTTTTCTCTTGTTCTTCACATATGAATTAAAGAGGAAAATTACATCATCTTTAGGAAACATGCAATAACCTAACAACTCTACTTTGAAGAGAGAAGACTACTTAATAGTAGAGTTGTAACAAAAGTACCTAGCCTGATAAATGAAAAATAAACTTTTCCAAACCATCATTATATCCCCACACCAAACCAAATCCAGAAAACAACATAATCACTAAGAATTATACTTTACAGTTACATAGTCATGCATATGAAAAAAATTACAACAAAAAACACTAATGAGTTGGAAGTGCCAATGTAGGTTTCTAAACCATAACAAACCAAAAGGAAGAATTAGTAAGCCTTAAGAGTTCCTCTATCCACATCATATTTCTCCTTTAATTCAAGGAAACTAATCCAACCTTTGGGAAGAGTAGGATCCTTCTTAGACAACATGTCCACCAGATAGTTATGGTGACCAAGATATGGCTGAAAGAAATAGCAGGAAAATTCTCCTTAAGTCTTTGGATTTTTCCTTTCTAATGTGAAAGAGAAAGCACCCGTGTTTAGACCAACTAGAAACCCAATCAATGATAACCTTTGAATCAACAAAGATTTATAAAGAAATAAAGCCTTTTCTGGAAGCAAAGAAAAGTAAATACCATTAAGACACCATCTCAACTAGAAACCCAATCAATGATAACCTTTGAATCAACAAATATTTATAAAGAAATAAAGGTTTTTTCTGGAATCAAAGAAAATTAAATACCATTAAGACACCATCTCAGCCCTGGTATTGGTCTCTTTTCTATCTCCCAAAAAAACCAAAATATGTAACTAGGACTAATGATAAAATGAAATTCAACTCCAAATCGATCAAACTGTGAGGCCCCACAAAAAAATCCCAAATGACCATGAGATGAAGAGAAAGCAGGACCATGGGGACTCTCATGTTTGAGGGTAGTGTTGAGCCTCCAACTTGTCATGATTTTGTTGATGAAACCATCCATTTTCGCATCATTCCATTCACCCATTGTCATCATTTTTAACCAAATTTATTCATAAACGCACCAAATTCTTGCATACATGTTTACATGGCTTATTATTATTATTTTCATATTTTTAATGAATTAAGAATAATTTTGCATGGTTTTACTATCGATAATTCAACAAGTTCAAGTTTCTGCAATTTTGTCAAGTTTCGTAGTTATCTCCATGGTTGAGGTAGTAGCACCGCTCTAGAAGGAAATATGACACTTGGAATTGGTTTCTAGAAGCTCCAATATGGATTTGTATTGGTAAAATTCCATCGAGCTCACACGTGTGGACCTCCAACATCAAATCAAGGGAAAAGTGCATTAGTTTTGACCAGTCAACTTCAAAAGCATTTTCTGAGAAATTAAAGCGAATTTCAGAATAAGAAAAAAAAACATGGGTTTTGTTCAGCACATGCCCAATTAGGTTGTCTCAGAGCAGTTTTCTAAAATTCATTACAATTTAAGATATTTTCAAAGTTCTTTGGAGCCTTATTTTGCAGATTACGTGGATATACGGTTTTTAAATTTTTCATTTAATGTAGATCAAGAAAAAGGCCTGAACGAGATGTTCTTTAGAAAATTCGTAGTATAGATATATGTTTGATCAGATCTGGGCTGATCTTTCATCCAAAAATCCATGAAATTTTATTTGATTTGATCTCATGACCAAAACTCAAGAAAGAAAATTTTGAGTGTGTGAATTGTCTCAAAATTCTATATATCACAGTCTCTTTGATGAGAAGGGGGGTGGTTAGGGATGTCAAGCATGATCTTGATTTGTAATTGTTACTACTTATTGAAGGAGAAGAACTCTATTTTTTTCATTGAATGTAATTTTTTTTAATATGGCACAGCTATGAATGAAATTGGTGATTTAAATCTCTTCTCTTGATCTGAGTTTTCAATACCTTGCAGTCCTCAGGAGGCCCCCCTGGATATTTGTGAGAATAGTATAGATGTTTTCCATTTCTTTCATATTCTCATGAATGGTTTGTTTTACATATATTAATTGTTTATGCTTATCATAGATTAAAAGTTCATGCTTTCTATAGATTAAATATTTATGCTTTATTAGATTAAAATGTTCATGATTCCATAGATTAAAGTTTGTAAGTTTTATAACAAAATATCCATGCTTGCATAGGGTAAAATATCATGTTTTCTTATATCAATAATGTTTATGTTTTCTTTTCTAGTTTAACATTAATTTCCTTTCAAAAGACTTAGTACTTTCATAGTTTATATTAAAGAACCTAATTTCCTTTTGAAGTTTCCAATTCATTTCAGTTATGCATAAATATTGAAATTTAATCTCCTATCAAATATGGTGTAGTGTACTTTGCAAGCTCACATACCCGGATTGACATATAAATGCAAGTAATTTAACAGTCAATTAAATTACCCTACAGTTTGGCGTCGTTTCCAGGGAAGTATACATAGGTGTTAGCTTTCAATTGCATCTCATTCTTAGTTGCATCCATTTAGTTGCATAAGACTAATTTCATTTTAGTACATCCTAGAAGTAGATTCATAAAAAAATTAACTGCAATCACCTACCACCCCCACTATATCACATTGTGCATTAAGAGCCACATCATGAATTCTTATTTTTGTAGGTAGAAGAAGAGGTGAAAAAAAAGAGGTTAAAGAAATGGATGGAGATGATGACAATGAAGAATATCCTTTTGGATTTCCCACTCAATAAACTAATGTCAATTTTCATATGAAGAACATCCCTCCATCCGCACTTCCTAACTTCAAAGGTATGATATCAGGAGACCCGAAAACCTTTTTTTTTGAATTTGAAATAATTTGTAGATCTTATGGCTACTCATTACACATTCAAAAACTGAAATTTTTTTTGGAAACATTGAAGGATAGATCTCTTAAATGGTTCATGACTTTAGCAACAAATTCTATAAGGACATGGGATGATATGAAAATAGTATTTTTGGAAAAATATAAATAATATTGCATAGACCATGACCTTAGAAATGAAGTCTTTAAGATGAACCAAAAAGAGGATGAAATCCTAGAATATTTAGTGGAGAGATTTACTTATAATATCAAAAGATATAAATTGCATAATTTAGGATTATACACATTAAAATCTCTCCTAGTAAATGTTATAAAATATGACTGGATTGATCTTCTTAACTTGGTGGGGAAAGTAGATGTCTCTCAATTGTCATTTCAATATATTTTTTAACGTTGCAAGAACATATCAAGAGGAAAAGAAAAGTATGGAAGATCCCCTCAAGATCCATTTATGGCAAGAGTAAGTAAATTGACATCAGGATTGGTAAGTCAAATTGAAGTAAACAATTTGCTAGACATTCTTGGTAATTTAAACGAACAAATTAATATGCTAAGAATGCAAAAAAGAAAAAATTTGAGATTGTTGCTTTATTTATATTTTGCCCTAAATGTAGAAATAAACATTCTTTTCATGAATGTCCACTTGATAACATTAAAAATTGTGAAATTTGTGTAGGATCACATACTACTAAAGATTGTCCATCATTATCAAGGTTAAACACAGTTTACCAAGGAGCAAATAAAACATTAGAACAATCCTATTATGTAGCTCCAAGAAGACCATGGAAGCCTCATCAACCTAGTACGATGTAAGATCTTATTTCACAATTTTAGGGTTATGCACAACAATCTCAAAGTAATTGGAAAACACCCTTGCCTTGTCAACCTTGGACATATCAATCCCAACCTCAAAACCAACCTTGGAAACCTTGGTCATCTCAATCCCAATCTCAAAACCAATCCTGGAAACAGGGTTGTCAAGAGCCTTATAGAGGAAATCCACCATATCTTCAATTTTTCCCTCACTATCCTCAATACCAATATCAATGTTATCCATACCATTCGCCTCCACCAAAACATAAATTTCACCATCAATCAACCTCAATTCAGACTTTCTCATTACTAACCACACAAGCACCAGAAAGATCCATTCGCACTCAACTGCTTGCACAACCATTTCAGATCCCGAATAATAAAATACCTCAATCCACTTAGAGTTTTGAGGTATTGCAAAATGATTCTCTAGCTGCCACTGAAGAACAACAACCAGAAGAAGAAGATTCAGAAAGGTCCAAGAATCATGGATGCATGTCAATAAAGAGTAGTTGTTGGAACCTGAGATTGAAAAGTTCATGCATGCCTATCACCATATTCTATGAATGGAGATCACATCTCTGAAGACCTGCATGGCATGATAGCAGTAATCCAAGGAAGACAAGATTACATTGAATCTTGGTTCAAGACAGTCATTGGATCCCAGTGCTCCATTCTTCAATATCTTCTAAGATGATCTCAATCAAGACAATTTGTCTCTCATATACTGGGACATATCAAAGAGTATATTTCAAACCTGCATATGAGTTTATCCATCATCTTGTTACACACATGGTTCCATTGGAAATATTCATATACTTGAACGAGATTTATTTTTCAAGTAGAGTTGGATATATAAAAAATAAAAATAAAAATAAAAGTAAAGAGAAAAATAAGTCCTATTGTGAAAACCATCTTGTTGGCACAATTGGACATGATGTTTTTTTGAAAACCAGCTATCTGTCGAGCAAAGTTCACAAAAAGTTCTGCAATTTTATGATGGTTTCAATCTTTTATTATGGTTCTTCAAAACATTTTTGGTTCTATGCTCGAGTTGGCTGATGTGGGATTCCTTATGGCCCACCTTCCGACAGATTTTGTCCCATCAACCTGAACACCTTATCTAGGATCAAGATCATAGATTATTTGGAGTGCCTTGGAACTTGCATAAATCAATGACAAGCCTCCTCATTGACAATAATGGGAATTCAACAATGTCTCTTGATTGTCAGATCTTACAGGTGACTCGACTTCAACACATTCATTCGTCCTTGTGAAGATGCACTCAGGTACCTTGACACTCATTTACATTATCGGTGAGTTGTCTCACATTGGTTAATGGCTTTCATCATTGATCTATAATCCAATTATTTCTTTCCATGCTTGACTTCGGCACATTCATTCACATGGTAAGAATTGTACCGTGAATTTTGGTTTTGATGAAGACTAAATGGTTTCATGGAATCAACAACAACTTGCAACAGTATATTTTATTAGTTTCTTGTAGCATCATGTTCATCTTGTTTTCATTCAATAGCAGCATGATGGCACCACTACAAAGCTTTTTCATTCATTTCATTTTCAAGAAAAACAATAAAATTGGGTCTATTTCCATCAATAGGCATTATTTTTCATGGTTTCTACTTCAACATGAAATACACAATCCAAATCAGCAGTTCAAACTTGGAGAAAACAACTTTTTGCAAAAAAATGACATTTTTTGCACCAGCTACGAAAATTTGCAGTTTCTGCATTTGTTGTTGTAACAACCTTTTTTGTTGTTGTAGCATCTTGTTCTAAAGAATATGGTAAATTGAGAAAATTCCAAGCGTATGGGTTTTCTCAGAATATGGTAAATTGAGTAAGATGTGGGCATAATTTTAAAAAAGTGCAATTTTCCAGTACTTTTTAGCAGGTTTTTAAGGCAGATTTCGAATTTTTAACACTGTGCACAAATTAGGACATAAAATGGTATTTTTGCATAGAAACTCTTTTTCATCATCAAAAGTGGATTTTGAAGGCAATTAGTGGTAAAAAAGGTAAAAATACACTTTTCCCTTTTGAATCACTCAATTTGGCCTTAAAACGAGTTCGTGGCATATGTTTTTTTTGCACCGTTGGGCAACATGAAGGGTGAAACAAGGCATAAATTGATTTGACCGTATCTTGCAAACCATGCATCTGTTGGTCCTAAATTTTTTATGGCAAATGAATTTAGGTAGGGTAAAAAAATACAAGAAATTTCAAGAAATTCCAGCGTGTATTTTTCAATAAATTGGCCACTTTCACCTGTAACCATTTCTCAATTTTCAGAACCATAGCCCGCATCGGATACTTGGCATGAAGACACAAGAGGAGGCTTATTCTGGTAAGAGGCCAGATGTTTGTCACTTTATAATTTTCAAGTCATCAGTATATTTCCATGTGACCAAAGATGCATGGAAGAAGCTTGAGCTGACAACAGAGTTGGGGATATTTGTGGGGTACACTGATACACCTCACAACTATCGGGTGTACTTGTCGACCAGCAGGATGATAGTGGTTCGTAGGGATGTCATATTTGATGAGGAGAATGCCATGTGAGTTTCCATTGAGAGGGAGATTAAACTACATCCGGTTGAGGAGATCTTAGCTCCTAATGTTGAAGAGCCTTAGATTGATGTGGAGTAGCCACATGCAGAGGATCCGAGAGTGGAGACATCCACTTAGGTAGAGTCTTCCAGAGATGGGAGAAAGTGCACCAAAGAGGTAGATATATTGTTGTCGGATGCTAGAGAGAATGTGGGAGCACACACATCACAACGCAGACAGAGGAGGTCACCTAACAGGTACACTAGATACATGGCTCTTATGAGCAGATGTGTTGTAACAAAGCCATCTTCCTTTAAGTAAGCACTGCAGCAGCTAATTTGGGTTGATGCCATGGTGGAGGAGTATGAATCAATAGTTCATAACATTGTTTGGGATGTGGTCTTGAGACCAGAGGATAAGTTTGTGGTGAGCTCTGGCTTTAGAAGGTAAAGAAAGTTGCAAATGGTAGTGTGGGGAAGAATAAGGCTAGATTTGTGGCTCGTGGCTTTTCACAAGTAGAGGGGATTGACTATGATGAGACCTTTGCTCCTGTTGCAAGGTACTCATAGATCAGACCTACATTGGCACTATCAGCGCATATGGGTTGGAAGATACATCAAATGGATTTAAAGACAACCTTCCTTAGTGGCACGATTGAGGAAGAGGTGTACATAAAGCAGCTTGAATGTTTTAAAACCTTCGACCGTGAGTCACATGTGAGTTAGCTCAAGAAAGAGTTGTATGCGTTCAAGCAAGTACCTTGTGCTTGGTACACTAGGATAGACAGCTACTTCACCGGGTTGGGCTTCATGAAGAGTGAAGCGGATGTGAACATGTACCACATAGTGGTGGAAGGTAAATTGTTGATCATTGTAGTTTATGTTAATGATCTCATAATGACATGTGATGATCAACTGATCAAATATTGCAAGGATAACCTTGCAAGAGAGTTTTAGATGAAGGACTTGGGGCTCATGCATTACTTTTTGGGAATGGAAGTATGGCAGGGTGATGGGGAGTTGTTTGTGTCCGAAGGCATGTATGCCAATGAGATATTCAGGAGGTTCCACATGGAGAGCTGCAAGCCTATGGAGACTCCTCTAGCTGGTAATTGAAGGAAGGAGGATGCTACTTCGGGAGAGGTAGTGGAAGCTATTGTTTACAAGAAGCTTGTGGGTTCACTCATGTACTTGGTGAACACACAACCAGATTTATGCTATGCAGTTAACCAGTTGAGTCAAGTGATGGTTAGGCCTACCAAGCTGTACTGGAAGGCGACAAAGCATGTATTGAGATACCTCAAGGGCACTACTGTGTATGGATTATGGTAGAGACAGACAGAGGGAGTGAAGCTTCAAGGCTTCATGGATGCAGATTGGTTGGGGAGTTCATCCAAAAAAAAAAGCACATTGAGAGGGATTTTCATTATTGGCTGAGCGACAATTTCTTGGTACAGTAGGAAACAAATATTGATTACACTTAGTTCGGCAAAGGCAGAGTACATTGTTATGAAACTAGCTCACAAAAAGACAGAAAAGATAGATCAACGCCTTAGAATTCAGCCTCTTCGAGGGGGAAACCTCCTTTACAATACACAAATGAATGATTCTTTGATGATACAAATGACAATACCTCCTTTCTATATATAGGAGTCTAAGGAGTCATAATATAATCAGAGTCGACATAACAATAATAATGTAAGGGCACAATAATAACAATAGTGGGCTTCTATGGGGCACAATAGTAACAATATGGGGACTACATGGGTACAACAATATATAAGGGGGTTGTACTAATAACAATAAGGGGTTACACTAGTAGTATAGGGGCCTAACATACCCCTCTCCTTCAAAAATTGTTGTCCTCAACGCTTGAGTAGTTCTTGATGCTTCTGTAGAATATTCTTGTCCTCCCATGTGGAATCTTCAGTGGGTAAGTTCTTCCACTTGATGAGATACTCTGAAATTGATCAATTTCGTAGCTGTCGGGTTCTTGTTTCTATGACTGCTCCAGGTTCCAATATGATTTTTCCTTCCTCTTCAAGTTCTGGAAATATTGTTTGAATTGGGATCTTCTACAACTTTTGAATGAGTGGCCACACTTCTTTGTCCTTCTTCCATTCATCCCTTGCTTCATTTATCCAATCTAGTTGGATAATAGAAATAGCACAAAACAATGCTCTCCATTCCAACGGGAGGTGCTGATGTTGTACTAGGAGTTCAATGGCTGCAATCCTTGGTTACAATAGCTTTTAATTTTCAAGAAATTTTCATGAAATTTTCCGTGGAAGGAAAGGAAGTTGAATTAAGGGGTATTGTAGGGAAACCGAGAAAGATAATTAGTTCTGATTCCAAATTTTATGAAACCAGCTCACAAAAAGATAGAAAAGATAGATCAACGCCTTAGAATTCAGCCTCTTCGAGGGGGCAACCTCCTTTACATTACACAAATGAATGATTCTTTGATGATACAATGAAAAGACCTCATTTCTATACATAGGAGTCTAAGGAGTCATAATATAATCAAAGCTTACATAACAATAATAATGTAAGGGCACAATAATAACAATAGTGGGCTTCTATGGGGCACAATAGTAACAATATGGGGTCTACATGGGTACAACAATATATAATGGGGTTGTACTAATAACAATAAGGGGTTACACTAGTAGTATAGGGGCCTAAGATGCCCCTCTCCTTCAAAAAGTGCTGTCCCCAACGCTTGAGTAGTTCTTGATGCTTCTGTAGAATATTCTTGTCCTCCCATGTGGAATCTTCAAGCAGCATGTGAGGCCATCTAAATGAGGAAGATCCTAGGTTGTCCGTTTGGTCAGCAGATGAATCCAACTGTGATTTCTTGTGATAATCAGAGTTGTATAAAAGTCTCTGAAAATCCAGTTTTTCATGATAGGTCCAAGCACATCGATACTTGATATCATCATCTCAGAGATTGTGTGTTGAGGCGGATCATGTTGTTAGAGTAAATTCCCATAGAGGAGCAAGATGCTGAAATTTTGACAAAGGAATTGTCAATATGTAAATTCGAGTTTCATAGAGATAGGATCGAGGTAGCAGATAATCCCTTTCTTGTTGAGAGGGAGTGTTGAGAAATGGCAATAAGAAATTCTAGTTTAATTTTTCCTAGAATTAAAATGTGAATTAAAATCGACTTCTATTGTCATAGAAACTTGTAAATAGTTAATTAAGTTTAATTACGTTAATTAGCTTAGGAATTTCGAGTTGGAAGTATGTTTGCAGTCATTTATATGTTCTCCCTAAGTTTTAGGGGTCTAGTATGAGTTTAAATTGAGTTGTAATTAGATAACTTAGTTTATTGAGTTATGGTCAATTAAATTAGTTCTAGTTGTTTGTGGAACTAATGGAGGACTAACAGTTAATTGGTGCACTGGTGCATCCAAAAGTGTTACACCAATTAACTAAATATTCCCTCATGAGAAACTCATGCATGTCAGTTTAGAGAAAGACCTGGTTGAGACTAGAGTGTAGGGACAATGTATTATAAGTTGTATGATTTACTGAGTTGTAAATATCATGCATACAATCAGAGAAGGGCCTATGTTTGGATTGTGCAATTTTGGAAGCATGAATTCCCTTTAAATACGAGTTATTCATCCTTGGAATTGTGCAAGGAGGTAGGGGCTTGGAGAGCAGCATAATAGGCTAAGGTTTGGCTTGAGCTATCTTGTGAGCAGAGAGTTGATTATACTTGTGCGGAATTGTTCTAGTGAGAACAAGCTTTGTATCTTTACACGTATTTTTGATTTAATGAAATACAGATAGGCGGGGTTTTGAGAAATGACTTTCCCTAGGAAAACTTGTTGTGTTATGTGCCATTGATTTGTCTTTTTCTTATTCATATTGTTTTCATCGATCTTTTGGCTTCTGCTCGTTGAAAGTAGAAGTAGATTCTTGTCCTCTACTTTAGTACATTTCATGAGCTTGTGAATCTACAGGAAATTCTACATGGTATCAGAGCTAAATACAATATACTAGAGGAGATTTCAAAGTTTTGGGTTTTGGGTTACAGGTGAATTCGAATTTGCAATACATACTTCAGATGGTGTTCTACGGTTTGCGACTCGATTATGCCTTGGAAGGAAGCTCGAATTTTATAGCTTGGAGGGACATAATGGAGGCTGTGCTGGAGGATAATGGCTTGACGGAATTCATTGATCAAGACATTCCTAAGCCAGCAACATCGAATGCACAAAATCTGGCTGAATGGAAGAAGTGTGTGGAAAATGCGAGGTGGATAATCCTTGAGGGAGTTCGAGACCACATTGTCTCGAGTCTCCATGGCAAGGAAACTCTGTATGCTATGTGGAAAGCATTGAGGGACTTGAATAAGAATAGCAGTGACCAGAGGAAATTGGCACTGAAGGACAAACTATGAAAAATCAAAATGGAGAAAGGTGAGACTATTCCAAAATACTTGACCAAGTTCACTCAATGTCGTGATGAACTTGGAAGTGTTGGAAACACAGTTGCCAAGGATGATGTGGTTGGTCTTGCTCTTTTGGGACTCCCAAAGAATTGGCATAGTTATCAGGATTTTGTCAATGGTCGGGAGAAGCTGCCAGATTGGGACTGATGGTGGTTGGATTTGATGCAAGAGGAGATTAGGAGGAACACTAGGGATGGCTCTTCATCAAAGACTGATGATGAATAGAACTATGCCTTAGTGATTAAGGCGAAGAAGGGGAAAGAGAAATATTCCCATTCCAAATCGGATTCTTATTATGGAGGCAAGAAGAAAGACATGATGAAAGTGAAATGCTTTCATTTTCATGAGCTGGGCCATTTTGCTGCAAATTGTCCACTCAAGAAGTCCAAGAAGAAGTCCTCAGGATGAGTGTTGGGTTCGGATTTGGCCTCTCAATTCGAATTGGAATTTTCCCTCATTGCATGCATAATGTTATCAATTATGGGAAGTGTATGGTACTTAGACAATGGAGCTTCATTCCACATCACTGGTGACAAGGAGTTATTCAGTGACCTGGAGGATAAATATCTTTAGATGCGTATCAAATGGGTGACGACAGGAAGTATCATGCTACTGGATTGGGCATGGTTACTTTGCAGAGGGATCATGGGGCTTTGCTCACCTTGAATAATGTTATGTATGTTCCTAGGTTGAAGAAGAACTTGGTATCTATGGCTATGCTTGAGGATAGAGGCTATGATGTGTTCTTCTTGAAAGGAAAGTCGTTCCTTCGACACATAGCCACGGGTCAGGTAAAGAAGATAGGGATTCGGGTGAAGAATCTCTATAAGCTGGAGGTAGATGATTGTGCTGCTTTGAGCATGAAAGAATAGATGGTGCAGATACGAGACATTGGCAAGTTGTGGCACAGGTGATTGGGCTTGCATCATGGGGCTTTCAAGATCATGCAGCAGATCTCCACCGATTTGCGCAAAGGTACACTAGAGAAAGTTTATACATGAAAGGGGTGTACCTTGGGTAAATACACCAAGTCTTCCTTTCAAAATAGAGACAATCAAGTAGAGGCTATTCTAGAGCGAGTCCATTTAGATGTGTGTGGACCATTCTTGACAACATCCATGACCAAACACAGCTATTATGTTATATTTGTTGATGACTTTTCTCGTAAATGCTAGATATTTTTCATGTAGAATAAGGATCAAACTTTCACAACATTTTATGAATTTAAAGAATTGGTTGAGAAAGAGTCGAGAAAGAAGGTTAAAGCTCTACGGAGTGATAAGGGTGGTGAGTATGTCTTAAATGAGTTTAAGAAATTCTGTGTAGTGGAATGGATTAAACAGGGGTTGACCACACCCCATAACCCTCAGCAGAATGAGGTGGCCAAGAGGAAGAACAGAATCAGAGTAGGGGCAGCAATGGTGATGTTGCATGATCAAGGCCTACCACTACACTTGTGGGTTGAGGCATGCAACACAACAGTTTATGTTTAGAACCGTAGCCCACATTAGATACTTGGATGAAGAGACAAGAGGAGGTTTATTTAGGTAAGAGGCCAGATGTTGGTCACTTCAAGATTTTTGGGTCATCGATATATTTCGATGTGACCAAATATGCATGAAAGAAGTTTGAGCCAACAGGAGAGTTGGGTATATTTACGGTGTACATTGATACACCTGACAACTATCGGGTATACTTTCCGACCAACATGATGACACGGGTTCGCAGGGATGTAATATTCAAGGAGGAGAAGAACATGCAAGTTTCCCTTAAGAGGGAGCTTCAACTACATGCGGTTGAGGAGCCTCAGACTGATGTGGAGAAGCCACATGCAAAGGATCTGGGAGAGGAGACATCCACTTAGGTAGAGTCTTCCAGAGATGGGAGAAATCGCACCAGGGAGGCAGATAAACTGCTGTCAGATGTTAGAGAGAATGTTGGAGCACCCACATCACAATGTAGACAGACGAGGTCACCTGACAGGTACAATAGATACATGGCTCTTATGAGTGAATTTGTTGTGCAAAGCCATCTTCCTTTGAGGAAGAAGTGCAATAGCCAATTTGGGTTGATTCCATCGTGGAGGAGTGTGACTCCATAGTTCGTCATAGTGTTTGGGATGTGGTCTTGAGATGAGAGGATAAGTCCGTGGTGAGCTCCCGTTAGATTGACAAGGTAAAGCAAGTTGAAGGTGGTAGTGCGAAGAAGCATAAGGCTAGATTTATGGATCGTGGCTTTTCACAGGTAGAGGGGATTGACTATGATGAGACCTTTGCTCCTGTTGCAAGGTACTCAGTGATCATATCTATATTGGCACTATCAGCTTAGATGGGTTGGAAGATTCTTTAGATGGATGTAAAGACAGCCTTCCTTAATGGCATGATTCAGGAAGAGGTGTACATAGAGCAACCTTAAGGTTTTGAAACCTTCAACCGTCAGGTGCATGTGTGTCAGCTTAAGAGAGCATTATATGGGCTGAAGCAAGCACCTAATTCTTGGTACACTGGGATAGACAACTACTTCACTGGGTTGGGCTTCACGAAGGGTGAAGCGGATGCAAACCTATACCACATAGTGGTGGAAGGTACATTGTTGATCATTTAACTTTATGTTAATGATCTCATACTGACATGTGATGATCAGCTAATCAAATATTTCAAGGAGGACCTTGCAAGAGAGTTTGAGATGAATGACTTGGGGCTCATGCATTACTTTTTGGGCATGTAAGTATGGCAAGGTGACGGGGAGTTGTTTGTGTCTCAAGGAAAGTATGCCAATGAGATACTCAGGAGGTTCCACATGGAGAGCTACAAGCCTATGGAGACTCCTCTAGCTAGTAACTGGAGGAAGGAGGATGCTACTTGAGGAGAGGTAGTGGAAGCTACTGTTTACAGGAAACATGTGTGTTCTCTCATGTACTTGTTGAACACACAGCCATATTTATGCTATGCAGTTAACTAGCTAAGTCATACGATGGTTAGACCTACCAAGTTGTAATGGAAGGCAACAAAGCATGTATTGAGATACCTCAAGGGCACTACTTAGTACGGATTATGGTGCATAAAGATAGAGGGATTGAAGCTTCAAGGCTTCAAAGATGTAGATTATGCATGGATTCCATCCAACCAGAAAAGAACATCAGGAGGGATTTTCAATATTAGGTCAATGATAGATTCTTGGTACAATAGGAAACAGAGATCAGTTGCACTTAGTTCGAAAGAGGTAGAGCACATTGTTGCAAGTCAAGACGCATGTGAGGCCATTTCGATGAGGAATAGCCTAGTAGGTCTGTTTGGTCAGTGAATGAATCCAATTGTGATTTATTGTGATAATCAAAGTTGTATCAAACTCTCTGAAAATCTAGTTTTTCATGATAGGTCCAAGCACATTGATATCCGATATCATCATCTCAAAGACTGTGGATTGAGGTGGATCATGTTGTTATACTACATTCCCATGGAGGATCAAGATGTTGACATTTTTACAAATGCATTGTCAATATGTAAATTCGAGTTTCACTAAGATAGGATCAGGGTAGCAGATAATCCCTTTCTTGTTGAGAGGGAACGTTGAGAAATGGAAACAAGAAATTCCAGTTTAATTAGTCCTTGAATTAAACTGTGAATTAAAATTGAATTCTATTCTCATAGCAACTTGTAAATAGTTAATTAAGTTTAATTAACTTAACTAGCTTAGGAATTTTCAGTTGGAACTCTTTCTTTAGTCATTTATATGTTCTCCCTTAGTTTTAGGGGTCTAGTATGAGTTTAAATTGAGTTGTAATAAGATAACTCAACTTACTAATTTATGGTCAGTTAAATTAGTTCTAATTGTTTGTGTAACTAATAGAGGATTAACATTCAGTTGGTGCACTAGTGCATCCACAAGTGTTACTCCAATTAACTAAAGATTCCCTCATGAGAAACTCATGCATGTCAATTCAAAGAAAGACCCAGTTGAGACTAGAGTGCGGGGACAATTTACTATCAGTTGTATGATTTACTAGGTTTTAAATATCATGCATGCAATCAAAGAAGGACCTATGTTTCGATTCCGCAGTTTTGGAAGCATGAAATCCCTTTAAATACGGGCTATTCATGCTAGGAATTACACAAGGAAGTAGGGGCTTGGAGAGCAACATAATAGGCTAAGGTTTGGCTTGAGATAGCTTGTGAGCAGAGAGTTGATTATACTTGTGCAGAATTGTTCTAGTGAGAATAAGATTTGTATCTTCACTCATATTTTTTATTTAATGTAAAACAGATAGGCGCGGTTTTGAGTAGTGGTTTTCCCCAGGAAAACGTATTGTGTTATGTTCCATTGATTTGTCTTCTTCTTGTCCATATTGTTTTCATCGATCTATTGACTTCTGTTGGTTGAAAGTAGAAGTAGATTCTTGTCCTGTGCATTACATGAGGTTTTGAATCTACAGGAAATTCTACATTAATTTCCTTTTTAAGTTTCCAATTCATTTCAGTTATGCATAAATATTGAAAGCTAATCTCCTAACACATATGGTATAGTTTACTTCACAAGCTCACGTACCTGGATTGACATATAAATGCAAGTAATTTAACAGTCAATTAAATTACCCAATAGGTAGTCTCCACTTGAATTGTTTTGTAAAAAACAATCACTTTAAAGATGATAGTTGTAACTGACTTTCTAGCATCTTCAAAAAGGATATCATTCCTTTGCTTCCAAATAATCCAATAACATAAACTGACAAGATACTAAGGAGTATCATTGAGTTGAACCACTTTTGAAAACATTCTTCAAAGGATGCAGACTCCCAACAATAGGACAATTCTAACATGCCAACAATATCCTTCCAAACAAGTTTGGAAAAAGCATAATGGATAAATAGATGATCAATAGATTCAACATTCATCCTATAAATAATGCAAACATTAATACCACATAATCACCACTTGATGAAGTTGTCCCAAGTCATAATATTATTTTGAAGCACAAGCTAACAAAAACATTTTAGCTTTAAAGGTGCATTCCATTTCAAAAAATAGTGAAACCACCACTTTCCATGGATATGCACCTAAGAGGCCACAATAGATTCATAAGCATCTTTAGCACAAACCTGTCTAGTTGACACATTCCAACTCCAAACTAATTCAGCTTTCATATCAGTAAAAGAAATTCCAATGTGATTTAAACCAAATATAAATCTATTCCATTCCTCCTCAAAGGGGAATGGAAGCCTCAAATACACAAGTTGTAACCAACCACCATTAACTTGATTTGTAAGCTGAATTTTTTAATGAGACAAAAATATGAATCATTTTTTGTTTAAGAGATAGACATGATCATGAGATAACCTAAAGAAGACCTCACCACCAATAAAAGGATCTATTCCTAAGAGAATACTAGAACCATCTCTAGCTTTCCAAATGATCCATAGGCTAAGAGATATAAAGGAATCCACTAATGCTCATGTTGTCTAGGTAAATCCTCTCTGCGGATAGAGACGCTCCCTCTAGCCCAATGAGTGGGACTAGCAACCAATGTGACAATCTACACGACACTTTCCTAAATTGTAATCAAAACAAGAGAAGAGGAAGGAGTCCTACCTCATTCTGATGCTATAATGTGCTCCTTTGTTGAACATCTTGATCGCTTTCTCCTTAGGCTATGCCCTAATTCTCACAGCATTTGAATACCTGCACAAGAGATCAAAGACACAACAAAGAATACAATTGCAACTAGCATAATCAAATGTAATCCACTTAACATATCAAGGAGCATTAAGATAAATGATGCATTAACACAAGCATTTATGGAAAGTGAACCAGTAGTTGTATATATTAATGAATAAAAGAGGAAGCATATAACCTAGGCCTTGATGTTAGTAATCCCTCCTTAAGTGAATGTCCAAGTCCAAGCTCAAGCTCTCCAAGCACTCCTTCTCCAAGCCAAAATGAATAGCATGTAGACATTATCTCAGCATAAGGGTGCAAATAATTAGAGACCAACCATTTGGGAATGGGAAAGGAAGAATATATAGGCAGGGAGAGGGAGTTAGGATCTCTCCAAAGATAGTGGAAGGCCATCATATGAAGGATCAATCTCATAGGGAAAAGATTAAATGGAAATATTGGGAAAATTCGACAACATCCACAATGAACAACCTCCAAATCATCGTTCTGGAAGCCTCTAAATCATGAAGCTTCTTGTCCTCTTTGGGAAAACTTGCCTTTTAGGTATCAGCATGAGTATCCAAGTAAAACCCACACTTCCAGCGCGAGGTTAGTATAGTGCAACCTACCATCAGCACGATTTTTCAGTGTCACAGTTGCGGTGGTCTTGAAATTAGGGTTTTGAGCTTGCCTCTTCAGCGACGACTCAAAGCCTGTTTTCCTTAAGTATTCAAGGAGGATCTAGACTGCATATCAGGATGGGTAGACTGCATAATTGCCAAGTTTTGGAACTTCGGGGTATGAAATAGGGAAGTGTAGGAGGTGTGACAAAATACCGTGTAACAGATGTCCCCTAAAGCATGAAGGAAGAATAGGGAGTGATGGCTAAGATGCTTTACGAGCTTTTTCAAAGACAAGAAAAAAATTATCAAGAGAGCTGCAAATCAAGGACGCATATACATATACATATCTGATATCAAAACATGAATCCACGGTATGGATGTAGCCATCCGGATAGGAAGGACGATGTGAACATATCCACGGTATGGGTGCAACCCTCCGAATGAAAAGGATTGGAAATCTAAAATCCAAGGTATGGACGCAACCACCCAATATAGAAGGATCATCGTCATCATAAATATAAGGTCTCACAGTATGGTCGCAGCCATCCGTATAGAAGAAACATGTGTACAATCATGAGCAATACATAACTCCACGCATGTTGAGTTATAACAGACAAAACTCAAGGTCATGTGCTCCCTCCCAACCCGATCAAAAGTACAAATTCTAACATGCAAATGAATGTGCGGAAGTTGAACATGCTAGAAAACCATCTGATTACTGGCCAATGATGTGGATCATTAATAGAAACGAGAGAAAACACCAGTAATGGCAATGACTATCAAGGTATGAAATTACAATCAGTGAATGTGAAAATGAAGCTAAAGTCGAACACTTGTGGAATCATCCAATCAAGGGTCAGAGATGAAAACCTGTCGTTAGATGCAAAGAAATTTTCATTAAGGCATGCAAGCTCTAAGGTACTAAAAGGGGGTCTCTAAGTCATCTTCCTGGATAATGAGCTAAAGTTGATAAGAAGTGACCTATCGAAGGAGGGCCAAGTGATTCCCTCATCATTGAAATGAAACAAGGAATAAAGTGGAGTAAATGAGTATGATCCATGACTGTGGCAAAAGGTCAGACAATGTATAGGAAATAAACTATAGATAGGACTTCTCTTGAACATATCAGTGACACGACTCTGGAGTGTGGCAGCATTTGACTTAACATAGGACCAAGGGTCATGATGACGAAGTAAAATAGTTAGATGAGAGGCAAAATGGATCACCCAAACCTAGAAGGACAAGTGACTAAGTGAGGATATCCAAAACCCGACATGAGAAACATATGAGTGTCATGTTCAAGAGCAACATGCTTCCTATACAAGAGATGTTTCACTTTCATTTTTCCCCACTATTTCTAGTGAGTAGCCCAATTATTTTTTATCACAAGCTTGAAGGGGGATAGAATATGCTTGTTGTATAAGTTCATTCTTCGAATGAATCCATCCTAGTAAGTTTTACGAGCCCTAGGAAGGAGAAACTCAGTCTCGTCATGGTGACAAGTATTTCGTCGTCTAATTTTTTACGAGTCCAACAAAATAATAACTCGGTGTCTTAGTTAGAGAGTTTGAAAAAGATACAAAAAAGAAAACTCCATCATGTCCCTTTTCATAATTTGTCTCTCGAACCCAAAAAGGTATAAAAAAATATTTGAAAGAACCTCTTGACCATGTCGACCAAGGTGTACCTTTTTCGTAAATAGTCAATCTCAGCCCAAAAAAGGTGTAAACGTATATTGAGACGACGTCAATTCATTTAATATAACGAGTTCGAAAAGACAAGTACTCAAAAATCTTTTCATATTTAGAGAGTCATAAAAGAGCTTAAAGATGACTCCAGGGGGGTTCCTTTTTCATTTATTTTTAACGAGTCCAAAAAAAAGATAAAACAAAAACTCATTGAATTGGTCAAAAATGATCATTGTAATCACCAAAAAGATCCTGTAACTGCACAAATACAACCACACATCACTGGTATCGAGAAAAATAATAAAATATTAGAAAAAATGTGTTTAAAACTTATAAATAGACCAAAAGTAAAAACACTTTTACCATTTCACTTGGAGTAAATTGGAGAGTGCATTTTACCCCAGTTTCCTTGATTCTTGAAGCAAGCAGTGTGGGAGATCCAGGGCACCATTTCACAAACCGTCAATTGTAGGTAAGAGCTCTTCCTTTTCTCTTTCTTTTCATACTCATTTCATGTCATTTCATAGGAATTTTAGTTGATTAAGGGGAGGATTTTTGTTTTTAAAATCGGGGGTGACCAGCGCGAGTCTGCTCAGTGAATCTGCACTGATCACCCTAAGCCCAAAAGGCTCTCGTGCTTTCAGCGTGAAAATAATTCAGACAGTCACACTGGACGCAGAGCGAAAAAATGAAGGAGAAATTCTCTCCCTTGATCGGTTTTTTCAAGATTTTGATCGGTGGAAAGGCATCTAAATGATGTTTATGGGTTGTTTGTAGGAGATTTCGACAAACATTGTCATCGAATGGAAGGAAAGAGGCTATGAGGCAGAATATCACCAAGCTGCCCAAAGTGTTGAATGTGTCAATGCTTTTAGGGACTGCGGGTTACTGAAGTTCTTCTGAACCCCAGGACTCAGAGATCAAAATGAGTTGTTACACTATTTTATCGGACTATGGGAATGATCGACAGATCTTCATCATTGGAGATCAATAGAGCTGGAAGTAGTTGATATCTACTTCATCACTGGCTTGTCCAGAAGAGGGGAGAGGGTCCAATCCTTTGGAGCTCGCAATGGAGGTGAGAGCACCAACACCTTGATCAGAAGGTATTGTCCAGGTGTAGAGACAACTATGAGTAGGAAGGTGAAGATAGAAACCATCAACAATCTTCCCTTGAGGACGATTCTACACACCTTGGCTTGTATAGATGGGGCGCAGGCGTTGCATGAGGCAACGAAATCACAATTCCAATACGCAGTGGATTGTCTTGCTCCGATAGTATTCAATTAGTGTGAAGAACTGTTGATCAACATGAAGAGACAGATGACCAACGGAAAGTTGGGAGACTTGAAGCAGTTCAGCTTTGGATCAATTTTGGTCACTTTATATTTGGAGTGTGTGCCCCTATTTCGATACCAGTGGGTAGAGGTGGACGATACAATGCCACAAGATCTGATGTTTCTCAGATGGAGTGAGATCATGCCTTGAGGAGGGGGAGGTCAACAGATGCATTTCCCTTTGTCGTTATTTGGTTGGCTACGCCAACAACTGATCGTCATGGATGATTATGCCTATACTGGTACAGAGTTCATAGGAAATCCATATCTTTCTCTACCACTAGGTGCATAATGGATCGATGCAGGTAAATCTTGTTTTTTGGAATTTTTCAAGTTTTATGATTTTTTTCTTTGAACTCTATTTGAGAGTTTACTTGTGATAATTCTGTAGATGTAGGACCAGAAAGGCCTCTTGGCATGTCGCCAATAGCATGGCGAGTAGCATGTTAGATAGAGGATGCTCCATATGAGGAAGGAGTAGATCCTATGTTAGAAATGGAACGAAATCTGGACGTGATTACTCGGGGAATTCCAGAATATGTGACTATAGATGACATACCGCTGCAGTACTAGAGGCATATAGTAGGAGTGTCCATATATCATGATGATGTGACCGGTTTTTTTTAAGTGATGCAAATGTCTATCTAAAACATAATATTCTATTGCATCTGTTAATGTATTCAAATTTTGTGGAATGTATTGATATGTGATATAATTAAAGTTTCTTTCCGGTAATCGAACATGTAGATACATGAGCAAATTTGTGGATTTCTTACTGAGTAATGACTATTTAATTATATCACAGCGAGTTGTGAATCTAACTTAACAACCAAATTTCTAATTCTAAGAGAAACTGCGTCTGATGGCAGTTCAATAACTGCATTGTACTCGACAATACTATTAGTTTTTCATCCCAGGAAAATACCTTGTAAATTGATGAACTCGCCATCAGGGGCGAAGGGTGCCCAAGCCACGGAGTATAATTTCCATGTGCTATGACAAACACAATCAGCAAAAACAACATAATGGTTTGATGACATTTGCAAACCTAGTGGAACACAGGGTAAGCAGAGGAAACATGTCTGCAAAGCAAACAATCACACCAAAAAATAAAAAATGTACACCAACGAATTCACACACTAATGTACAAAACTATATTTACACGAATGACCATGAGTAAAAAGTTTATATGGAGCCCATTTTCATATTCGGGTAATCCATCAACAGAGAATGAAACCGAAGTTTCACCATTGGCATGAAGTGTAAGCATCAACTCGGCCAAATAGTGAAATAACATGCATAAATGGCTATGCCCCCCGGGTGAGTGAGGGTTACGAGTCATAGGATGAATAACCTATTGAAATAATGCGTGAACAGTAAAAACTCAGTGAGGCAAGAAAAATATGTCTCTAGTTGAAATATCGAGACAATTTAAGGTATAATCGAAATGTCAATGGGTAAGGTAGCAGTAATATTTCCCATATTATCTTCGGAAAAAACATCATGCACCAAAATAGGTGTTTGAAGTGGATGCGTCGAGTTATGAGAAACAAAATCCTCAAGATACGAAGGAATCTTGCTAAGACTTGGAAGAAACGAGGAATGATGATGGGCATCATTCCAAGGAGTTTTGTCAAGAGACATAACCTCAACAATACTCTCGTCGGTGGGGAATATCTCATTCAAGGGATGTGGAGAATCCCAAGAACCAAGCCAAGGAGATTGTGAATACGTATCCAGGTGCATACTGAGAACAGTATGACTTTCTGAAGCAATCGTTGAAGTAAAGACAACTTTTTGATAGGCTTGCTCTAAAGGACTTAGCGGAATAACATCACCAAAAGAATAAACCTACTCTGGAGTAGGGATGATCCACGGATCATTGGAGATAGAGATCATGTTGACCAAGGCGATATGAGGAGGTGGGAGAGAAAAAGTTCCCATTAAGGAAGAATCTTTGAAAAGACCTTCCCCCATGCTCTCATATGGAATATCGATATTTCCCACATATGGGACGTTTCCATTTGAAGCACTGGAAGAGAAAAAGTACAATTGATTGATGGTGAAAATTTTCCCCTCATGAGGAAAACGGAATACCCAGAACAAAGAGTTAACCACACAAAACATGGCATGGGTCCAATTTTTCCGAAGTAGAAGGTTGTAATTCAGATTTGCATCTACGACTTCTACTTCTAACTTGACATTTTTCCCTTCCAAGGTGATGGGAAAAATTGTGAGAATACCATAAGGACGGCATCCTGTCCCATCAAAGGCTTCTAAGGTGTTTGGGGACTAGTTGAGAGGTGGAGATCCGATGGATTTCCAACATGAAACAGACATGATGCAGGTGGAAGCACCTTCATCAATGATAGTTCGATGAATCGTATTTCCTTTTATAATAACTTGAATAAAAAATTCAATTTGATGAGGAAGACGAGGAACATGGTTTTCTAGATCGAAAGTAATCAAGTTCGAATCAATAGGATCGATGCCTCCTATAGCAAACAATAATGATTTCCGTTGCATTGGGCAAGTTTGGAGAACTTCTAAGGCAAACATCGTTGAGGGCGCTTGAGCTAAATCTTCAACAATATTGTAATGTTGAGTAGCTCTAGCATTTGGATTAAAGGATGACTTCCAAAGCACACATTTTGGAGGAGTACGGATGACAGACTCATTATTAGGTCTTTCGATGTAAGGAGGACCAGAACTGGGTGGAGCGGAAATTGAAGGTGTATTAGTGGCTTCCTTTTCCATCGCCTGCTTCTGAGGAGTTTGATAATCTTTCGACCAGGTGGCAATAGAGATAGGCATTGTGCCACTCATCATGTAAACCTGACAACCTGATGAGGCAGAGGATTGTGGTTGGTCTACCAACTGAGTCTGCTGAGATGGAAATGGCTTTTTCAGTACAGCCGGGGTCCCTTTCAATAAATGACCAACTTCTGCACAACGGGGACAATCCTTGATGTAATGATCTTCCTCACAAATGAGGCAATAATATTTCGGCTTACATTTGGAGGCATCATCAGCAGATGGCTTAGGAGGATCCTATTTTAGGGTATTAGATTTTACTTTACCGTTACCCTTCTTTTTACCTTTCGAGGCTTTGTCTGGCGTGGTAGACTGGACAACATCAACCTCGGAGGTTTTACCAGGATTCAATGGGGTTTTCGAAGGAGGATTAGAACTAGTATTTGAAACAAATTTTTTCTTCGAAGAAGCTTTAGTGGAAGTTTGAGATATTGATCGAATGATACCATCAACAGGTGGTACATCTAGAGACTTCAAAGATGTTGGATCCGAAGATGGCCTTGGAGCATTAGGAAACATTTCATACATCATGCTAGATTAGGAATAAACCAAATCCAAATATTGGGAATGGGAAATTGGTTGATCCTCAGTAACACAACCACCCGTTTCTATATCTACAATGATATTTTTTACGAATAACTTGGTGAACCATTCGGTTAAGAACTCATCAGGGATTTCAAACTTGATGAGGGTACGTCGAAGTCTCCATTCATGGATGTGATCAGAGATATGGGTCACAGTATCATGTTTCAGAGATGTGAGCAAGTGGGCACCAGTTTCATAATGAATCAGTAACTTGAAGTAGGCGAGGAAGGCCATGGCCAAAGAATTGAAGTCTGCATAGGTACCTTGAGGCAACTCGATGTACCACTTGGCGGCAGCACCTGTCAAGGATCACTGAAAGAGGCGGCGACGAAAAAAATCGTCAACATAGGAATTGGAAGAACACCATAAGTGATATGTCATCACATGGGCCTGAGGGTCCTCTTTAGCTTTTCCTTCGAATTTGGGGCAATTGCTTGGAATTTTAGTGGGAACTAGAGGTTAATAAGGCGAATGAAGTATCGAATCACTTGTAAGCCTTGAGACATCGGGCAATTCGAACATCACTAGAAATGGAAATTGTGAGTTAAAAGGCATAGAAGGCCTTTGGTAAGACCCAGTCTACTGGTTCCAACCTTGTTGGTAAGGGTTTTTCCCCCAAAGTGGAGTATTTTGACCATAAAGGGCTTGAATTTTCCCCCACGGAGGGATACCGTGGCCATAAGGTGCATTCTACCTAGGGTAGCGTTGACATTGACCTGCCATTGGCCGTTAATAACCATAAGGTGGATAAAAATTGTGCATGACATATGGATTATAAGGTTGCTACAACTACTAACCCTAGTAATAAAGTTGTTAGCACTGCTGTTATAGGTGTTGTCCTTGTGTTTGCAAGGTTTGAACTTATTGATATAAAAGTTGGGTTTGTTGCTGCAAGGGTTGTCCTTGTTGCTACAATGGTTGATTGGGTTGCTGGACAAACTACGTTTGTTGTTTCAAAGCTTGTTGAAACTACAGCAAATGTTTCCCCTACTGCTGCAAAGGTTCTCCTAGCTTCTACAAAGGTTGCCCCTGCTGCTGCAAAGGTTGCCCTAACTACTACAAAGGTTGCCCTTGCTGTTATAAAGGTTTCCCTTGTTGTGGTAAAGGTTATTGAACAATTCCTTGAGGAATTCCCTGTTGGTACTAATAAGTTCCAATTGGTATTTGACCATATGCATTGGGAATAGAATTTTGACTAGGTTTCACATGAGGAACTACTAGCAGAATATAAGGTGGAATTTGCAATGCTTGTGAACCATATGGAACATAAGACTGTTGAAGGGGTATCTGAGCTGAATAATGTTGTTGATATGGGATATTACCTACCTCAACTGGAATAGATGAATCAACGGGATTAGGAATACCACTAACAGGTTGACATACTCCAACCATGTGAGGTTGTGTACCACTCACATGGGTTCCACCCGAGACAAGAGGTATATTTGGATTCCCCCCCCATGCTGCGAATGAGGTGGTGGCACATTTTGTCTAGTTGAGGGGGGAATCAAGGAACTTACAGACGTATAAACCAAAACTTTTGGTTGCACCAGAATGGAAGGTTGAAATGATGGTAATGGTTGTGTTGGAATAGTTGGTTGAATCAGAACTGAAGTAATGACAATTTGCACAGGGATATGAGAGGTCATGTTAGGAATAAACAGACCAGAACTAGGCATATAATTTGATGACCAAATTGGATTTTGGTATAATGAAGAAGCACTAGGAGTTCCTGAAACTAGCTGAGCCAAGGTCATATAACCATGTGGAAGCATAGGATCACTATTCACAGGAGGTGGTTGAGATGGAACTCTTCCTTCATAAGGAAATCCTTTCGGGGAAAAGTCGTATTTGAAATCATTATCAACACTAGGAGTGCGAGCAACGGAGACTTATGGAGGACCTTGAGGAGAGGTTGGAATCTCACCTTCTAAAGCCATAGGTGGAAACAGTTGGCAACGAGGAATATGATATGGATGAGGAGATAACTCCAAAGGAACACCTGGTCAATCGTATGGACTATGAGGATGTTGAGGAGATATCATAAATGGTTCAAAAGGCAGATTTGAAGGGTATAAAACAAAGATCTGTGGACTCTTAGTGGTTTCTGGATCAGACTCCTGAGATGATGATGAGTCTCGAGGTGGAGGACGAGAAGCAAGGGGTTGGATACTTGGGACAATTCCAAGTTCAAAGCCTTGAGCTTCAAGTGACTGTGAAAGTTCAGGATGAACTCCTTGTGAAGACCCTTCAGTATCAGATGATGAAGGGGAACTGTGAGGTGAACGCAATGGTTTAGCCATGATGACTTTCTCTCAAGAGCAGAAGGAGAAGAGATGATTTCGTTGAGGACTTATTAAAATTAAAATTTACAAGGATTTACTCAATGTGAGGCAAAGAAGCAACTGCATGGGTTTGACATATTATTGTTGGTAGTTAATTTTAGGACACGAAACAACAAATAAATAAAAAAAGGTAATTCTAAGAAAGAGTGTTTACCAAGTATTTGTGAACCATTATATAAACCTTAGTCAAAACCAAAGACTTGATGTACGACGACTGATCTCCCCAAATGTTGTGTTCGGTGTATCACATTTACAAAGTGGTTGACTCAGTTACATGTGGCTAAAGGATAGAAACCTAGTGGGGTCTCCCAATAGATACTCGACGGTACGGGGAGCACAAGTCTGTGTTAGCATTATCTAATGCATAAACATTTAGTGAGAGTGTTCCCATATACTTACCATACTGAAGTGCCTCCTATATACCTAAAATTACTAGATAAACTTTGATATACTTACATACTGGAACGAGATTTCACCCTTGGGATACAATGTAGGAAGTTAACGACAACTGCTATGTTTAAAGATATCGGAACATGTCTCTAGCCTAGACCTCTAGATATTTGCATTAGGTTACAAATTCTCCTTAGGTTAATTGAGGTAAATTTTAAGTTTATCTTGAATTAGGTTTCAATTTTATGGCTCAACAATGTCACCTGAATTCCTATAATACAACTAAATGAGAAAAATGAAATCAATGAAGGCTAAACTAATGAGGGAAGAGAAACAACCAAACAATGCATCAATCAAGCAAAAATGCATCAAAACATATCTCCCTAACTTTTCCAATGCAAGATGTAAAAATGAAAACTACTCTTTCACATTCACTAACAAATGCAATCCTATGAGAAACAAAAATCACTTTTCTTTCACTAAGATGCACTAATCTTTTTTTTCTTTTCCTTTCACTTTGATTCAAAAATGAAAATCAATGCACAAGAAAAGGGAAAAATGCAATCGAAAACAACTAAAATGAAAATTTCAGTCACTTTTGGTTTTGAATACAAATCGTTCAAAAATATTTAAATGAGGGAAATCCTTTCACATTTCTTTTCGAAACAATGGAATCAAAGAAAGAATTCGCTTTCTATTCTACCAAAGCAAACAACTGTAATCTATGTTTGGCAATGGAACAAAAGAAATTTTCAAAGCACCAATATGACTCAATACTAATGAAAATACCTTCACAAACATGAACTGAAAGCAACTTGAAAATGGTGTCCTCACTACAACAAGACTCCTAAATGGAAGCAATCAATCTCACAGAGACAAGCCAAATGATGAGTGAAGGGTGACCTAGACCTAGAAACCCTAGAAGGCAATCAAGCCTCAAACACACATCAACAAAATCCAAGAGACAATTTCAATCACACAAGGATGACAATCAAGACAAACACACTGTAATTGCACTGGAAAATAACTCATAAAGGTTGAAAACCATTGAAAACAAGAAGAAACCCTAATTTTCTTCTATCCTCTTGGATAAACGCGCCTGTTAAAGGTAAAAGGGCGATGAAAGGTAGAGAAACGTGACTGTAAATTGAAAATCAGTGCTGGTTGAACTTCTGTCAGAGCAGAAAACACGTTGGGCAAGGAAAATAAGGAAAAAATAAAAAATCTTCAAAATCAAAGTAGGCTCAACACTCTCAAGCAAAAACCAGTGACTGCATAAATCTACAGTGATGCATACAAGCCAAGAAATCGACGGTTGGTCAAACTCATTAGAGAATCTGATCGAAGGAATGGATGGAAATGTTATAGCTTCCCTAGTGGAGTCGCCATTTTGTTGTCTAGGTAAATCCTCTTTGCGGACAGAGACGATCCCTCTAGCCCAATGAGTGGTACTAGAAACCAACGTGACAATCTACAAGACACTTTCCTAAATTACCATCGAAATGAGAGAAGAGGAATGAGACCTACCTCATTCTGATGCTATAAAGTGCTCCTTTGTTGAAGATATTCATCGCTTGCTCCTCAAGCTCATCCCTACTACTCACAATGTTTAAATACTTGAACAAGAGATCAAAGACACAAAAAAGAATACAAGTGCAACTAGCATAATTGAATGTAATCCACTTAACATATTAAGGAGCATTAAGATAAATGATGCATTAACACAAGCATTTATGGAAAGCGAACCACTAGCTGTATATATTAATGAATAAAAGAGGAAGCATACAACCTAGGCCTTGATATTAGTAAGCCCTCCTTGAGTGAATGCCCAAGTCCAGGCTCAAGCTCTCCAAGCACTCCTTCTCCAAGCCAAAATGAATAGAATGTAGACACTATCTCAGCATAAGGGTGCAAATAATCAGAGACCAACCATTTGGGAATAGGAAAGGAAGAATATATAGGAAGGGAGAGGGAGTTAGGATCTCTCCAAAGATAGGGGAATGCCCTCATCTCAAGGAGGAATCTCATAGGGATAAGATCAATGGGAAATATTGGGAAAATTCGACCACATCCACAATGAACAACCCCCAAATTGTCTTTCTGGAAGCCTATAGATCACGAAGCTTCTTGTCCTCTTTGGGAAAACTTGCCTTTTAGGGATCAACGTGAGTATCCAAGTAAAAACTGCACTGCCAACTCGAAATTAGTATAGTGCAACCTGCCATCAACACAATTTTCCAATGTCATAGTCGTGATGGTCTTGAAATTAGGGTTTTGAGCTTGCTTCTTCAGGGAAGGCTCAAGACATGTTTTCATTAATTCTTCACGGAGGATCTCGACTACATATCAGGATGGGTACACTGCATAATTTCCAAGTTTTGGGCACTCCAGGGTATGACACAAGGAAGTGCAAGAGGTGTGACAAAATAATGTGTAACAGCTCACCAAACAATTAAAACTTTGGAGGTAGATTTGTTAGGTTTTATGATCTAATAGATAGGAAACAATTTTTTATGGTACTTTGAATTCTTAAATTCACTCCAAAGATGGACCGCTATAAATACTCTCCAAAAACATTTCATTCTCAGCTCAAGTCCGAACAAGTGGAGGTTTTCAATACCCCACCCTCCAAACTTTTTTTGGAAAAATAATTTCTCCCAACAAACTAAGTGGGTTCCTTATTTGGAAATGTTTCTTGACCAAATAAATCTGAACATCCTTTGTCTAATTTTATTTAGAATAGACTTGGGGATATTTTTTAAAGCTAGCTATAAAAATATAATGTTCTCCATGAGATATTTGATAAGTGTCACTATTCCTCCAATAAAAAGCCCTATTTAGCTCCAATGATCAATTTGCTTTTCTACTTTTTTTAGAAGCCATAACTAGTCTTTAATAAGGTAATTATTGGGCTTTAGGAAGAAACCCATTTACTGGATACCTGAGTTAATGGATGCAAACTTAAAATGAAATAAATATAAGATATAAGATAAAACTTGCTCACCCACATTATGGAAAAAAAGATTTGCTGTGGTTAACTTCCACACCTAAGGCTTTACAAAAATCTTGAATATTAACACCATAAAAAGTTTCCCATTATGATAAATATCTTATCCCCAAAACAAGTACACCATCCACAAATAGAATATGAGTAGTGTAGCTTCGTTTAGAAATTTTAACTCTAGTGATATTACATGCTCTTCTAACATTATCAATCAGTCGGCTAAATCGTCCATCGTTAATATAAATAGCAAGGGAGACAAACAACATCCATGTCTCAATACCTTATATATTTTAAAGAAACTAGAAGGGGAGCCATTGATTAAAACTACAAAGTTGGTTGAATTAATACATCCCATAATCTAATCAATGGTTTCAAGGTTTAAACTGATTTCAAGGAGAACAAGTCATAAAAATCCTCAATCCACTTTGTCATAAGCTTTAGATATGTCCACATTCATTAATAAGGGTCTCCATTTGCTTGGCTTTGATAGGGTGGAGACTTTCCTCGGTATACCCTAAAATGTCCAAAATTTGGCTTTTAGCCAAAAAACCAAATTGTTCCTTGGACATGCTTATAGCTAACTTAGCTTTGATTATGTTAGCTATCACCTTAGTGATAAGTTTGTAAACTAGATTACAAAAGGTGACATGCCAAAAAACATAAAAAGAAGTGGGAGTAGATATTTTAGGAATAAGATTTATAAAATTTGCATTTAGTTCCCCCAACACTTTCCCATTAGTTCTAGACTCCTCCAACACTTCAATAAGATCAATAGCCATAGACACAAAACACAAAATGAAAAACTCAACAATCCATCCATCCAGGCCCAAACTTTTTGATTTAACTAACTTCTTTAAGATATCCTCAATCTCATCCAAAGTGATCAACCTCCCAACAGTCAAATTTTCTTTCTGTGTAAATAAATGAGGTAATGTTAAATAACATTCATCTCAGACACAAGATTGCAGTTACGTGGGTCCTTAAAATGGGAGGAAAATGGTCCATAGCTACGTTTTCAATATCTTTTTGTGAAGGCATTAAATTGTCAACTCTATCTTTAATTTCCCAAATTGAATTGATGATCCTTCTATTATTTGTGAACTTACGAAAAAAGGATGTGTTACTATCATTTGGGCTATCCAAATTCCTTGACCTTTTAACCTCCATGTATCCTCCTCAAATTATATATATATATATATATATATATATATATATATATATATATATATATATATATATATATATATATATATATATATATCCGTTCCTCTCGAAATTTAAGTTATGATTTGTCTTCTTCGAACATGATACTTATTGATCTTTTCAAGAACTTTTTATCAATAAGGTCCTCAATAGCAAGTAAGTCTTATTTCCAATCCCAGTTTTTGTGCTTCTCCTAGTCTAACACATATGATTTTTAAATTTTTAAATTGTATACCAGCTTATCCATGGCTAAAGGCATCTCGACCTAGCTAATATCATTCCATCTATCATTTATCAGAGTAATGAAATCCTCTTCCTCTAACCAAGAGTTATTAAATTTAAAAGGGGAATTTTGTTTATGGGTATGTTGACGATGTTGGACCTGCCAACATGTCAAGGGGATATCCCTGGTAAGAAGTCCCAATTAGACCTCAGACCGTTTGGTGTAGGAGTCCCAGTAGTGGTTCGTAAGGTAATGCCTTGACAGTGATGTCGCACAGAGGCAAGTAATATAACTCTATTAGTAGCAAGGATGTGACTGATGCAGTGAGTCAAGGAATGAGTATGAGAGGTTCCAACACTTCAAAGGGAGGGGAAGGTGAAGGTGAGTTCCAGGTTGAAAGGGATCAGTCCCAACTCAGCTAGGAACACACAACACAAAGGACATGCACAGCGTTCGGCAGATCAGTCGACACGAATGTGGCAGTCACAACATACAAGGTAAGATAACACGAACAACACTCACGATCAATCCGAGACGAGTGTGACTGTTGATATAACAAGGTTCAAGGAAAGGTCTATATGATGTCCAACAGAGCAGTCGACACGGACGATGACAACATTAACAACATATGCAACACATTAACAGCAAGATTCATATAATTTCATACAAATCAGTTCATATAAAAGTACGTAAGTTAAACAACATATATCATTAAGGCAACCGGAGCAGTCCAACTACAATAGCAACATATGCATGAAAATGTGCTAGCTTTTATTATATAAAGAAGTGTAAGTCACAATGATACAATACACCATGTAAACCTCCTAGCCCCATCAGTGGAACATTACAACCACATCTGCCTGCTCCTCCAAAGAGATGTACTAGCTTCGTGTAGTGGAGAAGCCAAGGCACATTACAATACTGTCCAAGCCTTCTTCAAGATAGTCTTAGTAGAAGCTTAGCTTATCAAAAGCCTATACAATGAGTTATGAGGGACTATTTATAGCAAATGGTGGGGTGACCCTTGACATTCCCCTTTGTGAGAGCTCAACTACCCTCATGACTCTTCACCTACTCTATGACTGTTACATCGAACCATTGACACTTAACTTACACCTGACATGACTCAACATTACAATGCACATGTACTCATGTGAGACAACATGGCTTGAGTGAGCCTTGAAAGATATCACTAACACTTGGTCCATTGTGATGAGACCAACTCTTTGACATGCTTGTGATAGTGATGTTGTTGAGTTGATGCCAAGCTTGGTCATTCGTGATGGTGTACATGCACCTCATGGTGACATCTTAATGAAGCGAACTCTTGCCTCTGTTGCAAACAGTGCATTGGTTCGTCCCCTTTCATCCAACTCGTCTGCTAACATGCACATGGTCTTCTTGGGTACGATTGAACCAGCAAAACGCTGATGCATAGTGTCCATGATGATCTTCAAGTGTGTGCTGGTGGTCATGCGCATCAACTTGCCGAAGTACATGTTCAGCCCCAGTTAGACTTGCTTTTTGTCTTCACCTTGGTGAGTGTGTTGAATGGGTTGGATTGCATGTGTGCACTCAACCAGATGCATGCTGTTGGATCCCTTGCATGCGATCAACAACACTGCTCACCATGTTTTCTCTATGTCAGCTACTTGGATAGATCCTTAACTTGTCTGGGCACAGTTTCATCTATGAGTGCACGTTGCACCCACTGTTGTTCTTGATCCTGCTGCAACTCATTCGTCTGCCTGTGCAACTACATGTTCTTCCTGATTTGTTGCTTCACCACATGCAAGTCCGTCTTTATTACATATTTTGCCTTCGCGCAATCTTCATGCCGCGCCATCACTCCATAGCCAGAGTCTCCAAAGTTGTTTTCATCATCAATGGACCTGCTTGAGCTTACAACCTTGTTTTGTCTCCGTGTTGTCAACAACCCTCCTCTTGCATTCATTGCATTTGGTATGATGTCTTCAGCTGTTGTTCATGATGATGCTCAATGTGATGTTGTTGTTGTCATATCATGATGTCCTTATCTACGAACAACTTGATGTCTTCGTGGGTGGGCAAGTCCATGGACACTTGATCGACTACATCCCCAAGCATGTTCTGAATAGTGTCCTCATATCTGCTCTCCTGGAAACCATTTTACCTGTACTGCTGAGATGCAGATGAACACATGTGATACCCGGAGACATGGAAACACTCATAGCAAGAAATCTATCAGTAGAAAACCAAAATGAACATGAGAACTGACTTGCAACATACCTGGGTCAATGATCATGAAGGTTACGCACCTTCAGCCGAAGAGGTCAGGAGACCGACTGCCAAGACTCCACAAGGCAGAGTCCGAGCCGCTGAGAGATTGATTGACTGTTAGAACTACACAATGCACAGTCCAGTCAGGCAGTTGGTTGCTGGGATTGCGCAATGCGCAATTCCAGCTGGGAAAGACTGTTGGCCCAGGGACAAATTTTCTCATTTTTTTTGGCCAAGCAGCCACTGACCTCCAAAAATGTGCAATTCAGTCTAGGAAGCCAGCGCTGGGCCAGAATGTGAAAATTTGGAGAGGAAGATGAGCCTTCCTTCTCCAAATTCCACAATGCAGCCTTGGTGAAGGCAGAGACCGGGTCGAGGTTGGCCCGACTTGCTGACGGGCAACTAAAAGCAGGTAAGTTGATGAAATGCATGGCGACGCTAAGTGATAGCAGAAGTGGTAAACAGTGCATGAAAAACATGAATGGAAGATTGAACAAACAGATCAACATGCATGTGGGTGAGGTCATTCGCCGCTTTGGCGAACGTCCGTGCAAAAACGTTTCATGCATGCGACAGTAGTGAGATAGAAATGAAAATTGAAACAAAGATAGGACAAGCTAGAATATATGTAAATGACAACAGGTGTTCAAAGAAATCAAGAAAATAGCACTCACACAAGAAAATACACAAAAAGTGACAGAAATGCTGAAAAAGACAAGTTGAGGCCACTTACTCGTGAATAGCTGAGCCGGATGTGTCGAAGAGTCCTGGATGTGTTGTGGGATGTTAGAGCTCCAAGATATATGTGAATGAATGAGCTTTGATGCATTGAATAAATAAGTTTGGTTTGAAGACGTACATGCCACAAATCTAGGAAAAAGCGACACTTGAAGGGAAACTTCTAAAACAACTTTGCATGTAACCCCCGGCTGCTAAAAATAGCTCCCTGAATCATGGGATGTGTTTTACATGTTGTCTCTTGCTATTCCACGAAGATCAAGTCATGCATGCATGCAAGTCAAATTTCCTTGGTCCTGGGTAGAGCAGCTGACTGCTGCCCAAATTTGCGCAAATTCCGAGCTGAACAACTTGTTGATGGGAAACATAGTGCAAATCCTGCTGGGAGGGTTGGCTGGAATAATTTCGCAAATCCTGCTAGGAGGGTTGGCTGGCATAATTGCGCAAATCCTGCTGGGAGGGTTGGCTAGCATAATTGCGCAATCCTGGAGACCAGTAGGCTGTCAGAGAGGATTGTGTAATTCCTTGAGGGAAAGGTTGTTTTCCCTCCAGAAATGCGCAATTTTCAAGGGGAAGCTGCTCAGCGTGCAACTGCAGCAAGTCCAGGTAAGCAGCCTGTGAGGGGAATGGATCGACTATGATCGACACGCTGCCTTTGTGCAAGGAAAACATTTAAGCTTGAGTACTTGACGAAGAAAGACAAAATGTTGTGTAAGGTTGGTAGGGAGGCTCCAAAATAGGCTAAGGAAAAAATTTGGAGGGTGGTTGTAGCCGCTACAACACTTGGCAACACACTAGTAGAACTATAGCTCTCTGCATATACCTTGTTCATGAAAAGCAAGTCTAAAAGCTCCAAAAGTATTGTTCAATCCTTAGCTCATCTTGGTTTCACACTAACTTGATTGTAATATGTAGCATCTGCGAAGCCCTTGGTCGATTAACACACATTCCAAGCCAAGGCAACACAATTGTTTCGATTGGGGTTGAGGGGTATATAGGTGCACAAGCAGTATAGTCGTCAGAGTCTTAGTCTGATCTCTGGTGTTTCTCCACTGCAAGCAGGCCTAGACAGTACCCTGGTGGAGTCACATAGGAACACAATCATGGCTCCACTGCCAGCGAGCCTGGTCAGTACCCCGACGGAGTTTCTTGCATCACCTCCTTGCACAGGAAGCCTTTCTCTTCTTTTGCCTTATTCATTTTTCATTTTGAATTTTTTACTTTTCATTTTTTCATTTTTAATTGTCACTGTGCATAACACTTATTCATTTTAGAGGCAAAAGAGGGATCCCGAATTATTGAGAGCAGAGGAGTTTGTTCCAACAGAGAAGTAGTTTATTATATCTCTAATGTGCTTGTTAAGGTTTTCCCCATCACCTTACTCTACTTGACTGAGTTGACAAGGGTTAACCCAAAAACAATCAAATAGAGAAGGTGACACTAGTTAGCGCGTAAGCGTTGTGTTTACACCAAGGTTCACTTCTGTTAATTTTAGGTATGTTTTATGCTTAGAGCAATTTATTTCAATTTTCACAGTTAGCTCAATTTCTTTTCCAAATTAGAAATCACATCAGCATTAAAGTAATCTGTAGATAGAATATAAACATAAATCGCATAAGACAAGCCAAGACAAGAGGACACGAGATGTGGCGCTAGCCAGGGACAAACCCCAATGTGGGGAAACCCTTGATCAATTATTCTTATATGTTCTTCAATAGTTCAACAGAGAAAAGAGAGATAGTACGTTTACAATAGAAGTCAACATTTTGACTTATATAGTTAAGAGAATATATCATCTCTAAGAAGATGATACATGAGATCAGTTGAAGACATGCTACTTCAACTGATTCTCCAAGGTGACTCCTTCACCTATCATTGTGTTACATCTTGTCGTCATGCTACACCTCACTGCACCATGCTACACCCATCATCACAATGTTGGAACTTATGACCATGTTGTACACATCATACTGTTGCATTGTCGTCCCAGTGTTTAGCATTGTTGTACCTTGTGCCACTGCAGCACCATGCTGTCACCCATGTGCTTGTTGCACGAAGTACCATACTGTTGTCCCAATGTGCTTGCAGCACTATGGTTGTTGCACCTTGTTGTTGTTGCTATCCCATGTACCATACTATTACAACACCATGAACTTGCTGCACTAAATACTAGATGTCCCATGTATCTCTGCTACACAATGTCACAATGTCATTGATCATTGTGTTGACCCAACAAGCTGATGTCCCATTATTATGTTGTCCAATGAGTTTGCGGCACCATGTACCTTTGCTACCATCTCACAATGTCATTGTTGTCCATGCATCTTTGCAGCACTATGTAGCCTTGTTGTCCATGCATCTTTGCAGCTCTAAACTGTACCTAGAAAAGGCGTTTAGGGTTGCCTTTACGACAACATTTAGGGCTACCTTAGAAGAACGTTTCAGGTTGCCTTTAGGACAGCATTTAGGGTTGCCTTAGAACAATGTTTAGGGCTACCTTTAGGACAGCATTTAGGGACGCCTTAGAACAACGTTTAGGGCTACCTTTAGGAAAACATTTAGGGCTTCCTTAGAACAATGTTTAGGGTTACCTTTAGGACAACATTAGGACTGCCTTAGAACAACGTTTAGGGCTTCCTTTAGGACAACATTTAGGGCTGCCTTAGAACAACGTTTAGAGCTACCTTTAGGACAACATTAGGGCTTTTCTTCATGACTGTGTCCTCTAGATTAGGGAAACGTATTTCTTCTTCTTGACTGCGGCTAGGGCATCCTCTTTTCCTCCAACGTTTAGGGCTTCCACTCCTAGATTTCTCTTCCGCTAAAACCCAAGACAAGTGGAGAGAAATCAAGATAGAAGTGTGTGTAGAAATTACTATCAAGTCACCTCTTTTTATACTAAATCATGGAGCACATGAGAGTTTTATTTGGTTGTTGGCCAACCTTGAGAAATTGTCTTATAACACAAATAAATTCATATCTCCATGAATACTTATCGGAATCGGATGATCTTTAGATCAATCCTACTCCTCTCGATGAGAGGGATCCAAGAAAAATATCAGCTGCCATTAATAAGATGACCCACATGGAGTTTGGACCTAGTTTCCAATTTTAACACTCCCTCTCAACTAGGGAGAACTCCATCCACTGATCCATATGTCCGACTGTACTATCTCTGCCATTAGTGCCCTGCACTACTCTGTTGAGCTCTACTCAGTTATGCTCTGCTGAGCTTTGCTCATTTCTACTCTACTAAGCTCTACTCAGTTCTGCTCTGTTGAGCTCTGCTCAGTTCTTCTCTACTGAGCTCTGCCCAGTTCTACTCTACTTTGCTGAACCATGAAGAAGAAGAATTGATCGAGAATGTCTCATACCATTATGTACTGACCCGAAGTCAATTTCATCTAAAGAGGGTGTGTCATATCACTCTTACTGACCCGAAGTAAATTTTATTAATCCTAGATCAATATCACAAGAGAGTGTCTCAAACCACCCATACTGATCCCAGATCAGTTGGAGGTCATCCTAGCATAAGGAGTATGGTAGATACAATGATGCATCCATTTATAGTACTACTATGGTCCCTAACCCCATTTCCCTGCTCATTGATCAGATGAGAGGTACTTCCCTTGAGTCCCAAACTGCATGGGTAGGATGCCTCGATAGGATAACTAATCATCCTATCCCATAGGAGAACTAATCATCATGGCTCACAGGAGAACAAATCATCCTGGCTCACAAGAGAATGAATCATCTTGTCCCAAAGTCGCCATGGGAGAACTAAGCATCCCAGCCCACAGGAGAACTAATCATCCTATTCCACAGTTGCCACAGACACAGGGAAGGCTGAGCCATTCACCCTATACATAGCACACCATTAGGGGAGGGTGAGTCGCCCTATGGTCGCATGTTGCTCCAATAAGTACCCCAAGCCCCCGGGAGCTCCCAGAGTTTAATGCATGCAACATGCAGGACCCTTATAAGAAGGTCTCTCAATGACTCCAAGTCATTCGAGAAAGTCACAGATTGGACCTTTCCCCGGGGCTTTGACAAAAATTTTGCAACCTGTACATCAGTCTCAATGTAATGGAGCCTCCTCGCTCATCGACTTACCATATCCAAGATAAGGTAGTATCAAATGTCTATCTGCTGGAGAAATCATCGTATATCAGATTCCTCAACAATCAGATGAGGGGTACTTCCCTTAAGTCCCAAATTGCATGGCTAGGATGCCTCGATAGGATAACTAATCATCCTGTCCCATAGGAAAACTAGTCATCCTGGCTCACAGGAGAACAAATCATCCTGGCTCACAGGAGAATGAATCATCCTGTCCCAAAGTCGCCACGGGAGAACTAATCATCCCGGCCCACAGGAGAACTAATCATCGTGTTCCACAATTGCCACAGGATATCACAAGGAAGGCTGAGCCATTCACCCTATACATAGTGCACCAATAGAGGAGGGTGAGTCGCCCTATGGTCCCATGTTTCTCCAATAAGTACCCCAAGCCCCCGGGAGCTCCCAAAGTTCAATGCATGCAACATGCAGGACCCTTATAAGAAGGTCTCTCAATGACTCCAAGTCATTCGAGAAAGTCACAGATTTGACCTTTCCCCAGGGCTTTGACAAAAATTTTACGACCTGTACATCAGTCTCAATGCAATGGAGCCTCCTCGCTCATCGACTTACCATATGCCAGATAAGGTAGTATCAAATGTCTATCTGTTGGAGAAATCATCGAATATCGGATTCCTCAACAATCGAATCCCCCCTTGGTTGTTACAGAGGATCACAGTGGTATTCATCATGTGTACAAACAACTCACTAAAGAGCTTCCACAACCAGGAAGCTTCATACGAGATCATACTTATAGCTATGTATTCAGTCTCGGTGGTGCTTATAGCAACCGACTTATGCTTCCTACTCATCCATGATATCGAAGCAGAATCCAAAGAGAACTAGCACTAAGAAGTTCTCTAGTGATCCTCCACACTACCTACCCAGTCAACATTCGAATAATCATGCAGCTTCATATTTTCGGCAGTGTATCTCAATCTATGAGAGATTTTGCCCCGAAGATATCTCAGAAGATTCTTGGCACCAATCCAGTGAGGCTCAATGAAACATGAGCTCACCATGCTAACTACAAAACATATATCCAGACAGAAGTTCACCAAGAACATCAATGCGAATGAGTTTATGAAACTCAGAGGCATTTCCCAAATCTGGTACGGCATCACTACCATATAACTTCTGAAAGCTAAGATCCATGAGGTAGTCACGGGCTTGCAGTTTACTATTCCACATCTAGAATCCAACTCCCTCTTACTTCTGCAAATGAGAGGGTCTGCACCTGTCAGAAATAGGTCATCCTCAGAAGGTGCTGGTATGAGAGGTTTATCATCCACGACCTTCGAGCAAGGGTTTGGATCAGTTTCACTCCTAGTGAATCTCAGCTTCATCAGACAGCTATCAATCCTCTCATACTACACTTGAGGTGTTTTGCTTCAAGCCATAGAGGGCTTTCTTCCACCTATATACATGAGATTCCCGCTCATGAATCTCAAACTCCTTGGGTTGTTCCAAACCTGTGGACCTGCTACATGAGGGGAATGGTCCCCTTGTAATATCTTCCTTTAGTACATCTCGGACATGTACCTTCATGCTCTTCTTGAATTCAGGCATCCCTGTCACCATCTTTTCATCGATGAATTCCACCCTGACACCTTTGACTTCCATTGCCGAAATGGCAACAGGTTCTTCTTGCGATCAGGTACATAAAGAGATTCTCGTAAATGAATCGAGTTACCCTCATTCAATCTAGGGGTAACATTCCCTACACCCTTTCTGGGATAGGTGGCCTCAACTCCAAGTATAATCCCACGATTGTTTCCATCTCTACTAAACTAGAGAGATCACCCTTCTATCTAATGAAGTGCCTTGAAGCACTACAATCAATAAGCTAGATTCCCAAAGAATCTGAAGGAGAGGGCCAATACAAGATAACACTTCTTTATCTTATTAGAAACAACATTTAATTCTTCATACCTAGGGTTCCTTGCTTTCTTGAAGAGTTGCCCATTTCCTTGATGACCTGTATTACTTGTCATTCCTCTGATCATTGAAGATGTCCCTGGAATGATTGTTATCTTCATCAAGTGATGTGTCCCTACCATTCGGGCACTCCTTCACATAATGGTTGGACTTATTACTACCAAGGCATTTGCCTTTCCTTCCACCCGTAGATCCAGACTTCCCATTGAAGTAATCTTTAGGTGGGCCATCAAAAGCTTCCGCTGCACCATTCTGATAATATTCTTAGCTTCGACTTCACCCTTGGCGAATTTGAAGAGGGATGAGGAATCCATTGATCCTTTTGTCCTTTCCCAACTGTCTTCGGTGATTGCTCATTCACTCTTGCTTGGGATTTGTCTTCTATGCTTAGAGCAATTTATTTCAATTTTCACAGTTAGCTCAATATATTTTCCCGATTAGCAATCACATTAGCATTAAAGTAAACTGTAGATAGAACATAAACATAAATCGCATAAGACAAGCCAAGACAAGAGCACATGAGATGTGGCGCTAGCTAGGGACAAACACCAATGTGGGGAAACCCTTGATCAATTCTTCTTATATGTTCTTCAATAGTTCAGCAGAGAGAGAGAGAGAGAGAGAGATAGTACATTTACAACAGAAGTCAACACTTTGACTTATCTAGATAAGAGAATAGATCATCTCTAAGAAGATGATACATGAGATCAGTTGAAGACATGTTGCTTCAACTGATTCTCCAAGGTGACTCCTTCACCTATCATTGTGTTGCATCTCGTCGTCACGCTGCACCTCACTGCACCATGCTGCACCCATCATCACAATGCTGGACCTTATGACCATGTTGTACACATCATACTGTTGCACCTTATGTTGCATTGTTGTCCCAATGTTTAGCACTGTTGTACCTTGTGCCACTGCAGCACCATGTTGTCACCCATGTGCTTGTTGCACCAAGTACCATACTATTGTCCCAATGTGCTTATAGAACTATGCTTGCTGCACCTCATGTACCATACTATTGCAGCACCATGAACTTGCTGCACTAAATACTAGATGTCCCATGTATCTCTGTTGCACAATGTCATTGATCATTGTGTTTTCCCAACAAGCTGTTGTCCCATCATTATGTTGTCCAATGAGTTTGCAGCACCATGTACCTTTGCTTCCATGTCACAATGTCAGTGTTGTCGATGCATCTTTGCAGCACTATGTAGCCTTGTTGTCCATACATCTTTGCAGCTCTAAACCGTACCTAGAAACAACGTTTAGGGTTGCCTTTAGGACAACATTTAGGGCTGCCTTTAGGACAGCATTTAGGGCTGCCTTAGAACAACTTTTAGGGCTGCCTTTAGGACAGCATTTAGGGCTGCCTTAGAACAACATTTAGGGCTGCCTTTAGGACAACATTTAGGGCTGCCTTAGAACAATCTTTAGGGTTTCCTTTAGGACAACATTAGGGCTGCCTTAGAACAACGTTTAGGGATGCCTTTAGGACAACATTTAGGGCTTCCTTAGAACAACATTTAGGGCTACCTTTAGGAAAAAATTAGGGCTTTTCTTCATGACTGCATCCTCTAGATTAGGGCAGTGTATTTCTTCTTCTTGACTGTGGCTAGGGCAGGCTCTTTTCCTCCAACGTCTAGGGCTTCCACTCCTAGATTGCTCTTCACTAAAACCCAAGACAAGTGGAGAGAAATCAAGATAGAAGTGTGTGTAGAAATGACTATTAAGTCACCTCTTTGTATACTAAATCGTGGAGCACATGAGGGGTTTATTTGGTTGTTGGCCGACCTTGACAAATTGTCTTCTAACACAAATATATTCATATCTCCATGAATACTTATCGGAATCGGATGATCTTTAGATCAATCTTACACCTCTCGATGAGAGGGGTCCAAGAAAAATATCGGTTTCCATTAATAAGATGACCCACATGGAGTTTGTCCCTAGTTGCCAATTTTAACAACTTCGAAGAGTACGTATTTTCCTTCGACGTATCATGGACTAAGAGTAACAAGTTCATCATACATAGGCAAGATGACAGATAACCAAGTAGCGATAGTTGTACAAACCCTCTTGTACTTTACCCATCTCATTTCATAAGTCGCACATGGTTTCATACAAACTAACCTACGAACGAAACAAGCGAACGAACTAACAACAAAGCCAAACAAAAGAAGAAGAAAAAATGAGAGCAAAGCAAGCAAACAAACAAGCAAACAAGCAAACAAAGCATGAAAGTAAACAGGCATGCAAGCAAACAACTAAAAGCAAACACTACTCCTACTCCTACATTAATGGTGCATGATCCTGATCACGTGAAGTGATACTTCCAATGCAGCCACTGGCACATTGGTAGACCCATGTGGGTGAAGGCTTGGTCCGCGAGTAACCCAGTCGTGCAGACCAACATACAAGAAAGATACAACAATGAAGACAACCACACTTCGTGTTTCAAAGTGCCCACAGGACATAAGTGAGTGCATGTGCATGACGGACAGTCCATGGACTTATCATGGTGCTATGTGACACTACGTGCAACTTTGAAGCATAAGCACATTCTTGACTGTGATATGCAAGCAAACGAAAGAAACAAACAAAACCTGCATCGCGAACGAGTGCTTGTAATGTAAGACTCGTCTAAAGCATGAGCAATGGGATCGTGCAGTTCAAGTGGAGGAAGTGTGATCTGTGTGTGATATGGATCTTCAATGCATACAGACGAGTGATGAGGAGCCTTGGGTGAATGAACAATTTCATGATCAAAAGTGAGACTAACCCCAAGAGAGCGAGGGCCTGACATAACCACCAACTCAGGCTAAAGTGCCTTGATCGGGATTTAAACAAGAACGCAACAAATTACAGAGATAGCCATAAACACAGAGATGCAACGGAAATAATACTTCGTTTCATTAATGTAAAATACTGAAATATTCTTACAAACAGAAATGGAAATACACCAGCTCGGGCGATGGTAGCTTATCTTTGAGATGAGATGTGGCGGCTACATGCCTTTGAACTGAACTACAATGCTCAAGGTCCTTTTTATTATTGAACAATAAGAAAAAACCCTAAAAAACCAAAACCCTAACCTGAGGAGATGTAACATCAAGAGTTTGTGGGCCCCATTGGGGTGAGTTGGACAGCCAACTTCACAGGGTCATGACTTTGTCATATTGTCTCTGCTTGACGTGCATGATAGTCCGTTGGAAAGATATATCCGAGGACTACGATGGAAAATACAATTTTAAACAAAAAATCTTTGGCAGTAGATTTCCAAAAAAATGTCGTTTAAGGCCTCAAAACAGCTCCAGAAGTTTAGGACCTGAAAAACTATTAAAAATAGTAAACCATGCTACAATTAAGGAAACTGAAAAACTGAAAGAAGCAATGGTGGGGGTCCAAGTGGAATTTTCAGGTGGCCACCAATATCCAACTGGGTCATTCCTCCCCCCTTAGGAAGAAATGGTCCCCATTGTGTTGAGTTCCTCTATGGGATGAGGAAACTTTTGCTGAACTTGATCCCTAGTGAGCCATTTACCCTGGTGAAGGAGTTGACCTGCTTTGACAACTTGATACAGTTGGATATTCTGCTGGCGAGTGTGCTTGATCTGTGTGTCCATGATTCGACCAATTGCAGCTTGTTCCATGCAATCTGGATTTAACTCTGTGGGTGTGAGCTATTCTGCAATGTCGGATGTGTCTAGTAATGGTGGAAAGTATGGTCGAAGGCGGTCCACATTGAACACTGGGTGCAGGCCAAGGAATGGGGGAATGCTGAGCTCAAATGCATTGTCTCCCATAGCCTTGGTAATGGTGTAAGGACCATATCAGAGTGGTCTGAGTTTCTGATAGGCTCCGGTAAGGCATTCCTTTTGCAAATGCAACCAGACTTTGTCGCCTACCTGAAACTTGTGTGGCACCCGATGTTGATCATGTTGCCACTTATACTTGGCATTTGATTTCTCCAGAATGTCATGGACCTGCTAGCAAATATGTTGGATGTGCTCAATGAATTTGTTTACCTTATCTGTTTCAGACTGGACATGAGCCGAATCTGCATGAGTAGCTGCAAATGGCATGGCCACATCAATGGGACATAGTGGCTGGAATCCCAAGCCCACCTGAAAAGGGCTGTGGCCAGTCGAGCTATGGAGAGCCTGATTATAACTGTGCTGAACATAGGGGAGGCTCTCGTCCCATGTGCATGGATGCTTTGACTTGTACATGTGCATAATGTGTACAATCATCCTGTTGACAACCTCTATCTGGCCATCAGTTTGAGGATGGAAGGTTGTGGACTTAGTGAGTTTGTTGTCCAGCATTGACCAAAGATTGGACCAAAATGTATTGAGGAACATGCTATCCCAATCTGAAATGATAGACTATGAGATCCCAAAGTGTACCCACACTCGTTCAAAGAATATTTTAGCAGTGGCTTCGGCTGTGATATTCTTCTTGCAGGCCACCATAATGGCCATCTTCGAGAACCTGTCGACGACCACAAAAACACAGTCGTTTCCATGCTTAGTGGAAGGAAGGCCTGACATGTAATCCATGGAGATGGATTCCCAAGGTCGACTAGGGGTAGGCAACCGGGTATAGAGGCCTTGCTTCTTGATGGTCAGTTTGGCAATGGCACAGGCAGTGCATGATCTGATGTACTTCCCAGCAGCCTGTCAAAGATTCAGCCAATAGAAATACTTCTACAGTACTGCCACCATTTTCTCGACCCCAAAATGCCCAGCAACCTGACTATGGTGTGCTTCCCAAATCATCTTGGCACGCTCGCTTGAAGGAACACAGAGGTGACCCAAGTGGCATAACAGGGAATCCTAGAGGTGAAAATCTGGAACATGCTGACCCTCCAAGAGTGTTTGGTATGTGTGGCCGAATTTTGGGACGCTTTTGTAGAGAATTGACCAATCAGAAATCTCGTGCCCACAAGAGTTGAGCATGGTGGTTAACTCCATGTTCAGTGGTCGACTGAGGCAATCTGCAACATTATTGGTGCTGCCCTTCTTATACTTGATATTCAAATGGAGTTGTTGCAGGTATGTGGACCACTTCTGATGGTGATCATTCTGCAATTTCCCTTGGGTCTGTATGAACTGCAGGGGTCGGTGGTCTATGTGGATGATCGTTTCCTTCCCAAAAATGTAATGCTTCCATTGTCGACAGGCCTGCACAATGGAATACATCTCTTTGTCATAAGTGGGATACTTCCGAACTATGTCTGAAAGTGTCTCACTATGATATGCCACTAGATGCCCATGTTGAGTAAGGACTGCCCCAATAGCATAGTCAGAGGCATTTGTCTCGACCTCAAATGGTTGTTGCAAATATGGTAATGCAAGCACTGGTGTCAAGCAGAGGCAATATTTCAACTCTGTGAATGCCTTCTGTTGAGATTCAGACCAAAAGAATTTTTCTTTCGCTCCTCCCTTGGTGACTTGACTCAAGGGCCAAGTGATATGAGAAAATCCCAACACGAACCTGCGGTAGAATTTAGCAAGACCTGGAAAGTTGCGGAGCTCTATTAGAGTGGTTGGAGATGGCCAATCCAGAATGACATGGATCTTGGTGGGATCCACATGCACCCCCTGTTCATCAATAATGTATCCCAGATACTAAACCTGGGTCATGCCAAAAGTGCATTTCTCAAAATTGGCACATAACTTGTGTTGTCGCAGTGTTTGGAGAACTTGTAGAATGTGGTGGAGGTGCTCTTCCCAACTCTGGCTGAAGATCAAGATTTCATCCAAGTATACCACTAAAAATGAGTTGGTGAATGGCCACAAGATGTCATCCATTAGCCTCATGAAGTTTGCAGGAGCATTCGTCAATCCGAAAGGCATAACCAACCATTCGAAAAGGCCCTACTTGGCTTTGAAGGCAGTCTTCCACACATCGGAGGGTTTGATTGGTACCTAGTGATATCCTGACTTCAAATCGATCTTGATGAAATATTTCCCCCCCTTCAGTTGGTCTAGGAGGTCATCAATCTATGGGATCGGGTATCTATTATGGATAGTGATCTTGTTCAGCGCCTGATAGTCAATACAGAGTCTCCAAGTCCCATCCTTCTTCTGTACCAACATGATCGGGCTCCCATAGGGTGATGAACTCAGATGGATGTGACCTTTCTGTAGCACCTCCTGAATTTGCCTCTTGATTTCATCGTTCTCCAGAATGGGGCGCCGATAGATTGGTCCATTGGGCAGCGGTGCACCTGGGGCTAGATTGATGGAGTGGTTGACCTGACAGTGCAGAGGAACCCCTGCGGGGAAGGTGAAGATGTCCTCATACTCCTCCACGACTTTGTCCATATGTAGTTTTCTTGCGAAGGGGCCCGGTCTAGAGGTCGTGGCCACCATCTTCTTCTTTCCTTGAGGGTGTATCATCAGGAAAAAAATTTCCCTATTTTGGAAATAAGCTTACTACATTGTTTTGCAGTAACCAAAGAGATGGAGGTAGGTGGTGCTACCTCCGGTATCATGTACAACTTATTTCCCAAAGTAACAATAACAGCACGGGGCCTTGTTCATACACAACATGTCACTTCCACAAGTATGGTTGTCCTAATAATACATCACAAACTTCAAGGGGAGCAATGTCACACAATACCTCATCCGTGAAGGGCTTGATGTCGTATGGAAGGCAACACTGTTGGCTCACGTGAAGATCCCATCCTTGGTGAAGCCACCCGATGGTGTACGGTTGTGGATGTGTTGTGGTCGGTATGCCTAGCCGATTCACGACCTTTGCCGAAATGAGGTCCTTTTGGCTCCCACTGTTGACAATGAACTGTAGCGGGGAGCCCTTTACCCACATCTCGGAGTGGAAGAGACGCTCCTCCTCCTCTGGATATTCGAGTTCCTCCCCTTGGATCTTCGTGGTGGCAACGATGGCATTGGGCTCCGCATCAATAATCTACTTCTCTTTGTCATTCCGCTTGTCGAGTTCTGACTCAGAGTCAGAACATGTATTTGAATTTGAAATCTTTAGCTCAGCCACTAGTGGCTGCTTGGCCAGACACTCACTTGTGTTGTGAGTGGAGCTCTTATGGAACTCAGACCACTTTCCCGTGTCCTTTTTCGGCTTTGCGACATTGTTATTTGCTTGCAGCTTTGGTGGGTTGTCTTGGGCCGCCCCACCTTGGCTTTGTCCTTTGTTCTGCGGTTTGGGCAGATCCAAAGTCTCGCTTCTTATGTTTAAACTTTTTCTCGACCTTGACGGCATATCTGTATGCCATGCTGAGCGAGGAGATGTTTAGGAATTCTATTTCTTCCTGGATGTTCTTATGTAGCAGCTGCAGTATTTGAGTACCAAATGCTGCTCTGAATCCTTGATACCCAACTTTGTGCAAAGGGTGTGGAAAATATTTGTAAATTCTGGCACATCTTGGTCCCTTCCCTGCCGCAAAATGGTCCGCTTTATGTATTGATCCTCATAGCTTCCGACGGGGTAGTACTACTCCTTAATGGCATCCCGGAATGAATTCCAAGTGGGTGCAGCTAAAAATAGTGAGCCTGTACTTTCATCCTTCTACTCACAGTAGCTTTCCCACCAGTCCTCGACGTAGGGGGCTACTTTGAGAAGAGCGAAAATAATCTTTTCCTAATTGGAAAAATCATGAACAGAAAAATAACCCTCTAGCAGATTTAACCATTTATCGACGACATCTACGTCTATCTAACCCTCAAATATGGGGATTTCAAAATTAAGTTGTACCTTAAATGGTGTGGCGTTTCCAGAGTAGCTATTGGAAGCCGATGTGTCGCCCCTGGGTAGCCGCTGAAGGATCTAGGAAAAGTTGTCCATCATCGCGTTCCTTTGTCGCTCGAGGGCTTCTTCAAGCAAGATTTTGATAGGATCTCCTACCCCCTCGTCTTTCTTTTCATCTGCCATGGGAGGCCGTCAGCATTTGCGAGGCTAGTATTGCAAAGGTTTGACCAGTTCAAGCCCTAACTCCTTATATCCCGACCTCGTTGGGGACATGCAAAAAAAAACAGAGAAAAAAGCAGACCACTCTAATACCACTAATCCGGATTTAAACAGGAATGCAACAAATTAAATAGATAACCATAAACACAAATATGCAATGGAAATAATACTTCGTTTCATTAATGTAAAATACTGAAATTTTCTTACAAACAAAAATGGAAATACACCAGCTAGGGCGATGGTAACTTATCTTTGAGAAGAGATGTGGTGGCTACATGCCTCTGAACTGAACTAAAATGAGGCTCAAGGTACTTTTTATTATTGAACAATAAGAGCAAACCCTAAACAACCAAAACCCTAACCCGAGGAGATGTAACACCAAGATTTTATGGGCCCCGTTGGGGTGAGTTGTGTTAATGTCAGTGTCTTCACGCTGCCATCAGTGATCAAAATTTACTCTTTTTCATTTCATACTAGGAGTCCCATTCTGATGAGTTGCATTCCATTAGGTCATGGATCTACTGATGGTAGGGTTCATTTCAGTTTTTTCCCTCATGACATATATCTGCTGACCTCCTTTCATACTTTTCAGTCAATGATTCATGCTTATTTTCAGTTCATTTCATCGATTAGGTCTTAGGTCTTAGGGTTTCAGTCTCATTAAGTATTAGGGTTTTACCATGGTCAAATTTCAATGAATATTGATTAATAATGGTCAGTAGACACATGAGGATGATAATAATGATCAGAAAAGTACTAATTTCTTAATTTGTAAGCCTAATAAAGTTCTCACCTCAAAACTAGTTTTGAGGTGAAAACAGAGCATTTGTATTTTATTGTTAAATTTCATGTAATTTTATTGATTTCATATGTAATAAATGGTTCCATGCTGCTCTTGGTCACCTGGTGATATCGCCAAGTACTTGCCACTGCAAAAAGTCAAAGAAATTGAGCATGAGTTCACCTATCCAAGCAAAACATCAAGCATCCAAAAACAGAGTATTTGAAAAAGCGCATAGACATTACAAAAGTGGGTTTTCACCATCAAAAATTAAAAAGTGAAAGTCATATAAAGCCATATCTCTTTGGATCATTTCATTATGCTAATGTTGAGATTCAAATGCTAAAGGAGAGCCAAAAACGTGATTTCTAAGTGTCATTGAGAAAAGGTGTGCAATCGCTGCATTTTTAGAGAAAATCAAACTGGCTTTGCACACCAGAGGCCGGCGCTATGCACTTGGGAGGCGTTGTGCACCTGGCAGCCATTCCTAGTGTAAATTTACACGGGCGCTATGCACCTGGGTGAGGCGCTGCGCACCTAGAAGCCAAGCCTCAAATCGCTCCAAATTGCTAAATTCATCCAAGTTTACCTCTTTGCAAGTAAGTACCTCACTGTTTCTTGTTGAAAAAGGGTTTTTATAGCAAGTGTTAGTGATTCTCTCACTCATAAAGTCAAACCCTAGTTTTTTCACCAAACTGTCTCATAAAATTTAAAATCTCACTCATTTATTGCTTTCCTATCTCATCCATTTGCTACTGTTCCCTAAACCCCATTCCCTCATATAAATTTCCTAAACACCATTCCCTCATATATTTTCCCCAAATCCCATTCCCACATACAAATTTCCCAAATCCTATACATTCTACCCAAAACCCTACATACTTAAATCCTACATACATCCCTAAACCCTACACTATCCCCAAACCCTACTCACTCCCTAAATCCCATTCACTCTCACCTACTCATTCATAAAATCTCTTCATACTCATCTTTCATTCATCCACTCTATCTCTTCATTCACCACAAGTGATCACAGCAATAAAAACAATGGAAAGAGATAGTGAATATGAGCTTGAAGAAGATACCCTTAGTGACAATTCCAAGGAGAGAAACATACAACACAGGAAGCCTCATAAAGGAGGAAGGGTTATCAGAGAGGAGCCCACTAGTTTGAGGGAGTTGCAAGCCTGCCCACTTGCCATTTCTTGCTTTAAACACCAGTCATGTTTTGGTTTTTGTGAAATGGTAGAAAGGGTTAAATTTCATCATGAGTTAGCAAGGTTGTTTGTGACACATTTGGAAAACAATGAAGTATCCCTTGCTGGAATTACATTCACCTTATCACTAGCTATCATTTCAGAGGCTATAGGTATTCCAGATGTGGGTGAAAAATGGAACAAAGGTCAGGATATTGACAGGGAGTACTATGAGCCTTACATCAAGGCTAGATACAAAGACAAACTCAAGAGAGTATTCCCCTTCAAGTTTTTGGAAGATAGGTTTGCTCCATTGATGAAGATCATTATCAAGTACTTTACTTGTGAAGGTAGGTTCTCCCGATTGTATGCCTACCACATTAGACTGCTGATGCATTTCACTAGAGTAAGAATGATGAATATTCCTTACTTCATGTTCAGAAACATTAAGAAGATGGCACTTATTGTAAAGAAGAAACCATATCCCCAGCAGTTAAATAGCATTTTCCACTACTCTTTGATTAAAATCATTCTCCTACATTAGTTGAACCTTCTTAACATGCCATGGGAGACTTTCATTTCTCATGAGATGTTCAAAGGCCCACAAATATTTTCATCAGTGCATCATGAAGAAGGTGTACCTTCAAGACATGAAAAGGTCAAAGAGACTTAAACTATTGGAGTGCCAGTGTTTGTGACATATGAGAGGGGCACTAGGAAACTTTTTGCAGCTGCTAGGAGAGTATTATCTCCCCAGGGTGTGGAAGGGGTCTCACCTTCATCATCAGGCTACAGTGAAATGCTATCTCCACAAGGAGTGGAAGGGGCTTTGCCTTCTTCTTCAGCTAAACAGGTACATGTTGAGCATCAAAGCAAGGGCAAAGGTAAAGGCAAGAAAAAGATGCATAAGGAAGACCTTTCCAATGAGAAAGAAAGAGATTTTGACCTTGTTGATCATGAGGAGACATAAGGAGTTGATGTCATTGACTTGGAAACTCAAGATCCAAAGACTGCCAAAGACATGATCATAAAAGAACAAGAGGCTGAGATACAAGCCTTGTCAGACAACTTAGAGAGGGCTAAGTGGGTCATCAAATATCTAGAGCAAGAAAACAAGCAATTGAGCGACAAGCAAGTCCTCATGGAGTTGCAAATGATCAAGGAAAACAGGCAAAAGGCTAAGAAGGCCAAGGTCAAGTTGACTTCAATTGAACAAGAGATCGAGAATGACCGGGAAACTTGGCTTGAGAGGGTTAATATACACCTTGAGGGGCTGATTGAGAAGGCCAACAGAGACAAGAAGATGCTTCGCCACATGGCCTACCACTACATGACTCGCAACAAGATCTGCAATATAAGAATGAGGAAGCTTAAGGCTAGGTTGAGGAAGGTCTTAAGGAGCAAAAAGGAGCAAGAAAAGTGGAAAATCTTGGCTGAAGCCTTACTAGCCCACCAAAGCAACTAGTGGTGGTTCCTTGTGCCAAATATGGGCAAGTTTTGATAAATTTTTGTCATTTTCAAATTTTGAAATTTTTAACATAGAAAATTGCCCTAGGTGTGGCGCTGCGCTTTTCATTGGAGGACTTTTTGAAGAAATGGATTGTATATCTGGATTCAACATGATGAGAGCATCAAACCCAAAAAATCTCAGAAATTTTGGAGCAAAACTAGGTCACCAAAAGGTCAAAAAACTATCAAAAAATGACCTCTCTGCCTCTTTTTGGACACACAGAAGTAGCCTTGGGCGATTTCACTTTTGAGGGGGGAAATAACCTCCAAATGAACAAATTCAAGATGTTATGGAAACTAGACAGGAAGACCTTTCCAATGAGCTATCTTGGGCTCAATTTGGCCAAGGGAAAGGCCTCCAAAACCGGGTCTGAAGCGACGTTACGCCCCTGGCCAGTGGCACTGCGCATAGAGCTAGTTTGCCCAAAAAATCCAGTTTTCTCCTAGTTTCTCTGCAAGTTGACTTTTTCTCTCTTCATGGATGAATTTATGTTTGTAATTAATTTCATGACATGTAAATTTAATTTTTAAATGATCTTAGAGGGTATATTCATCAGTTTGAGTTGGTTTGGGGTTCAATGAATCAGTTTCCATGGTTTTAGAGGCAAGCTGTTCCACTGCCTATATTCTTGTTCCTTGTTTGGAAATGGTTGTAACAGTTCCTTATCTCTTGGATTCGACCCCTGATGGCTAGCATATGTGGTTTGATGTCTATATTATGTAGTTTTTCAATCATTAACAAAGGTTGGACTCTCTTGGATGCTCTGAGCTATATTGTACACCTTTATCAACAGTTTGGCAAGGAAATAAACCAGGATTTGCAGTTATTTTTATGGGATACTTGTGGTAAAGTGTTTTTTCATAGTTTCTTCTTCTATTATTAGTTTTTCTCATGTGCTATGTGTGCCACAATCTGATTCATTCTTCTAGCTAAATGATATCAAGATAGATAGGTAGAATACATTGGTTACAGTGCTCTGCCTTGGGAAATCATTTAGTTTTTTATGTTTTCTACTATTTGAGAAGGACACATTATCTTTGCATGCCCTCCTCGGCTCCTCACCAGTCTTAGACCTACCATATCACTTAATTTCAAGTGCCAAAGCACCTACCTACCTCGCCCCATAGAACACTCTGCATTCCTGACTTGATTTCCCAGACCCAAAGCTGCCTGCTCCATTTGATCCAGCAAAACCAACAAAATCAATCAAAAACCCTAGAGTTATTATACCTAGCCTAAAATCCATATTTGATCCAGTCATCTTGACTGAGATTGATAAGGAGAGAGCCCTCTCCCGACCTGGTAGGGCTAGCTACTAGGTTAAGCTTAGTTTGTGGTTATCCTAGGATTGCCTCCCTTCAGCCTGAGGTCAATCTAGGCTCTAACAAGTTGGACAACCAACTTCTTGGGGTCGTGAGCTGGTCATATTATCTCTGTTTGACACGCATGATAGCCCGTTGGAAAGATCTCTCCTAGGACTACGACAAAAAAGACGATTTTAGACAGAAAATTGCTGGTAGTAGATTTCCAAAAAAACGTCGTTTAGGGCCTCAAAACGGCTCTGGAAGTTTAGGACCCAAAAAACTACTAAAAATAGTAAACTGTGCTACAATTAAGGAAACTGAAAAACTGAAAGAAGCAATGGTGGGGGTCCAAGTGGGATTGGCGGGTGGCCACCAATATCCACCTGGATCATGCCTCCATAGTCTTGGGTGTCTCAACTTCATCATCAGGTGGATCATCATAAACCGGTGGCTTCAAAAGATCAACTGCGATAGATTCATGACCGTGATCCAAAATGGAAGAAAATGGATCACAACTGCCACGATCAGAAAAATCAATGAATTCTTCGGCATCCCCATGATTAGATAAATCAACTAGAGGGGTATATGAAAAGCGAAAAAACTCATCCTCTATGTTTCCGAAAAAGACAAATGAAGGATCAAGTGGATCTTCAATGAATAACTTATCCTCTCCATTGTCGAATGATGGACTAACATCCGGTGAGTCCTGCGAGTGATCAACAATGGGTGCATCTGTGGATGAAGACACACATGCAAAATCATGGATGGCAGGTTCACCAAAGAGGCTAGGAAAGAATGGAGGGGGCTCGGACGGAAGGGAGTCATCCTTCGTCGAGTGTTGATGTTCAAGCTCCCACTCATACTCTTCATGAATGACAGTGCATGTTGGTTGTGCAACACCAACTCCGTCAGTGGGTTGTTCCTCGTTCACAACAAGTGAAGAGTCTGGAATGGACAAACACAAGACAACATCATCCGGAGGAACACTTGAGTGCAAAGATAGAGGTCGAAGAAAAGAATGCACATGGGAACTCGAAGGACTCACAACCAGATCTACGCGAAAATTGGGTGGAGTGATGTTGGGAGGGTGTGAAGGATGAATAGATGTGCGAACATGATCCTCAGCATCACTGGGCGATGGTGGAACTGTTGAATGAGAGGGACGCAGATAGTCCGTTGAGATAGTGCCTTCTCCCACATGGGATTGCACAGTTCCATCAGCAAAGAAGGTTGAGCAAGGCTTGACATCAAGCTTTCTCTTGGGACAAGCAGATTTCTTAAGACAGTACTCAAACCGGTCCCAGAGATAAGTGAACTTCATCTAGCTCATCAGAGCTTGAAACTGCAATTCACGGAAGTGCTGCCAAAAATCAATAATAGATTCATGCAGAGCCTTCCGTTGTTGTAACAGTTTCCGGTCAAGATGGTCTGGATCAAAATGATAGAACATGTCTTCAATAAGATCACATAAGTTCTCAAATGACTGCATGGTGTCAGCCGATAAGCTGAGCACCCAACGAACTGGAGATTCATGAAGTGTGAATGCAAGCAGTAGATCATACTATTCGTCAGTAAACTCATCTTACTCATAAATCATGGAAAGAAAGTTATGTAAGTGCTTAGGCCAGGCCACTTCGCCTTCACCATCATACATGTGAGTGGAAAAGAGATCAAAAAGCTTCCCTGAGATGGAGACATCTTCACGATTCAAAAAACACCTCGGGGGAAGAAGAATGCAAGACTCCATGAAAGATATGCAAAGGTTCAAAACTGGATGAGAGGACAATGCTTGTCATCAGACCCTCCTTCTAGCACCAGAAATGTTGACGGTGCTGGACCTGCCAACATGTCAAGGGGATCTCCCCAGTAAGAAGTCCCAATTAGACCTCAAACCATTTGTTGTAGGAGTCCCAGTAGTGGGTCGTAAGGTAATAACTTGATCGTGATGTCACATAGAGGAAAGTAAGATAACTCTGTTAGTAGCAAGGATGTGACTGATGCAGTGAGTCAAGGAATGAGTATGAGAGGTTCCAATACTTCAAAGGGAGAGGAAGGTGAAAGTGAGTTCTAGGTTGAAAGGGATCAGTCCCAAATCAGCTAGGAACACACAACACAAAGGACAAGCACAACTTTCGGTAGAGCAGTCAACACAGATGCAGCAGTCACAAAATACAAGGTAAGATAACAAGAACAACACTCATGGATCAGTCCGAGACGAGTGTGACGGTTTATATAACAAGGTTCGGAGAAAGGTATGTCTGATGTACAACGGAGTAGTTGAAACAGACGGTGCTAGCATTAACAACATATGCAACACATTAACAACAAGATTCATATAATTGCATACAAATCAGTTCATATACAAGTACGTAAGTTAAACAACATATATCATTAAGGCAACTAGAGCAATCCAACTATAATAACAACATATGCATGAAAATGTTTTGGCTTTTATTATATAAATAAGTATAAGTCACAATCATACAATACACCACGTAAACCTGCTAGCCTCATCAGTTGAACGTTACAACCACATCCGCCTTCTCCTCCAAAAAGATGTACTAGCTCCATGCGGTGTAGAAGCCAAGGCGTGTTACAATATTGTCCAAGCCTTCTTCAAGATAGTCTTAGTAGAAGCTTGGCTGAACAAAATCCTATACAATGAATTATGAGGGACTATTTATAGCAAAGGGTGGGGTGACCCTTGACATTCCCCTTTGTGACAGTTCAACTACCCTCATGACTCTTCACCTACTCTATGACTGTTACATCCAACCATTGACACTTGACTTACACTTGACATGACTCAGAGAGGATTGTGCAATTCCTGGAGGGAAAGGCTAGTTTCCCTCCAGAAATGTGCAATTTTCAAAGGGACGTTGCTCAGCCTGCAGCTGGACCAAGTCCAGGTAAGAAGCCTGTTAGGGGAATGGATCGACTTTGATCGATAGGTTGCCTTTGTGCAAGGAAAACACTAGAGCTTGAGTGCTTGACGAAGCAAGAAAAAGTGTTGTGTAAGGTTGGTAGGGAGGCTCCAAAATAGGCTAAGACAAAATTTTGTAGGGTGGTTGCAGCCGCTACAACAGGGTATTCAAGTGCGGTTATAGATTTATAGGCATATGATAGGAAATTGCAACATTTTCCACCTAATATTTGAACTGTAACACTGAATCCACAAGATATTCAAACATAAGAAACATGCCTAACCTTTTAGCCACTCTCGCCTCACCATTATTTGAGCTGGGAATTAATTGGGAGGGAACAACACCAATCAAACCCATCTTCCAAATTTTTTTAAGAAACAAAACTCTAACAGATCAGATCTAGGTCTTGACCCCCAAATATCTTGGTCAGACATAGAGAGATTTAAGTTACAACCCCCCCCCCCCCCCCCCCCCCCCACCACTCCCCCCAAAAAAAAAAATCAAATTATTATACTTAAGAAACCTTGAAGCAAAAATACCATCCCAAAATTATTGGAAAATGAAATAGGGCCCATAGCATTTTATCACCTTAACCATCTTACCAAATCCCCTGAAACGTACCTCCATTAGGATTGCAACACAATTAAAGAAACGGGATGAAGGAAGCTACTTTGGGATTCCAGGCTAACAATAGACCCTGAGAGTGACCACTCACATCCACTAAACTACACTCCCACCGAGGAAGAAGCCTTAAGAAAACATTCTTGGCCTTCTTACTGCCCACCATAGTTTCCTGTATAAGTATAATATCATGGGAAACAACTTAAAAAAGTTTCCTAAGAACCCTAAATTTTGTGGTGGCCTCCTCCTATAATATTGAAAGAAAGAATGATCATTTGTGTAGGGAACGAGAGAGTCACGATGCTCTAAGGGCCCTATCCATCTCATGGGTAAAAGTAAGAATAGAACAAAGTTCCCCAAACATTGGAAAAGCATCCAAGGGAGCCAAACCTCCAAAAACCTTACCCTATTTATGGGCTCTCCCTTTACTTGTTTTTCGTTTTCGAATGGTGGCATTCTGATGGGAAACTTCTAGATGGTTTCTCTGAGTGTCAAGGGGAGTAGAAACATCCAAGGTCCCTAGAATAGATTTCGAAACCACATTCATAGGGACCTTCTTGAGGGCCTCTTTAAAGGATGGGAGAAAAGTATCAGCCATTGAAAAAAAACATGTCATGTTTTTGTTCCTTTCATCCTCTAAGAGAAAGGGGAGCCCTTTCCAAGTCTGATCCCAGCTCTAAGAGGGAAAAAGTCTCACAAAAAAGGTGTAACTTTGACTCGCCTAGATTAATGGCCTCACTCTTAACACTAAGAATGTTGACCTCATGAGAACCAACACATGAAGGCTTCTCTAGACTGGCCACCCTAAGAACCTCACCTTTTGACCCATTCTTAGCTTCAACATCTGAGATATTTGAACCTCTTCATGTGAAAGAGTGTTGAAAAATTCAGGAAAAATAAATTTCAACTTACCAATAAAGGAGTTCGGTTGTGACTATTCTAAATACACATATTTCCCAAAGTCATTCTTATGTGCTCCATCCAACACTTCCATTGTGACATCATCAAATCCCAACTTTGGGGCATCATATGAGAGCTTTCCAAAAGCTTTCTCAAGAGAGGAAACCCCCTGCCTCCTCGAAATTTCTGGACAATCAACTTTCAAGCACCCTGTCTAATAACAAATGAGACAATGGAACGAGATCTTACAGTAGTCTAGCCATTGGACAAAATGTCTATGCCCCTAGAAGATTTCCAATTCTCCAAGAAGAACCTAAGACATGTCAAATTCTACCAACACCCACACTATTCTTTTATCATCTCCAAGAAGACTTCTCTCATTAAAATGAGTGATTTTGTCAAATCTTGTTTGCAATATCTACAAACACCTTTTGTGACCAAAACCCTAGAGGAAACCCCGAGAGCAACATCAACAAGTGCCAAAATGACCCAAGACTTAGAGGTGATCTTTCCTAGTTCAATAACCCAAGACTTAGAGGTGATCTTTCCTAGTTCTACCTCATCAAGGAAATGGAAGCATACCCAATTATTCATGAGTAAGTTGACTTTTGAACAGTAACTGAAAATGGGTTTCCGTTGGTTTCTAACCCAATCCCCCCACTCCACCCAATTCATCTTGTTATTGTGCCGAGAGGCTCATTCTATAGCCCAGTTTGATGTGTAATGATGTGTGTCTATCATTTAAATAATGTGCTCATAAAAAAATTTGCACCCGAAGAAGTTAGATCCCTCTAAGCTCATATTAAATCTCTATTTAAAATAGATCTATGCTAACATTCTAACCTACCACTAAGGGCTCTGGAAAATTGACTCTCCAGGTTAACATTTTTTTCGAGAGTGAGCGTTGTCTTGCATGTCCAAGCTGAAAATGCCTTCCTAGATCTCTTATCCTTCACTTTACTACCTCTCACTTTCGACTCATGAGCAACTTGAATCTCCTTCATCTTGCAAAGCCTCCACTTCAGAGAATAACTGAAAAGACTAAAAAGTATTATGTCCTAAGGAAATAGGCTCCGCCCCTTTCTACTCCAAAACCCTACATACTGAGCTCATGACCATCGATCGATGTATGAGAAAGGACCCCTTCTTGAGCTCATGACCATCGATCGATGTATGAGGAAGGACCCCTTCTTGTCACATAGGGATCACCAAGTAACATATGACAAGAGTTGTTTTTGAGCAATTCCTCCGACACACATCAAATGTCACATTAGTAATGTCCACGTTTGCCCATAAATCCTCAAATCCTCCTCTTCCTCCCATTCTAGATTTTTTCAGCCCGCCATCCCATAAGTCACTAAAAGCCTTCCCAAAACAACCATCTAGAAACCCATGACTATTCCAACGCCATCTCCTCTCTACTCAGCGATAATACCTTTGAATACTCTTAATAAGCAAGCATAAAGAGCTTTATTGCTATTTCACTTATTTTATTTTATACTTGACTCAAAAGTTTAATGCACACGCAAAGGTTTCAAGTTTCTCTCTTCCTACATCACAATGGTTACAATGACGTAACCAGATGTATCTTAATTGCAAAGTGAATATGTTCGCCACAGCGAATATCTTCGTGATCCAGATAACTTTTTTTCAGAGATTTAAAGTGATCGGGCATTAGTTGACTGGACCCCTCAAACTAGTAGAGCGTTTACGGACATGGAATTTGGGATGGCTGGTCGCATGTTCGAAACCAATGGGCTGTAATTTCACTATTCGTCATTGGCGCTATTCCATTATATTCTGATATTCAAAGGTTACCTGTCATGTCCTCTGAATATATTGCAGGCCAATCGCTTCGTTTGGAATCTGTCCTGCTAATCTACAGGCTCGAATCTCAAACGCACTCCAGATATTAACGTTTAACTGAGCTACGTCGGCAAGAAAATATTTACGCCGAATAAGGTTGCGTGATGTGATGTGCTAAGGAGTGAGGCAAGTGGGACAATGCCAGAGTTTGGTCACTTGAGGGAAAATTATTGAAGATACACGTAAATTTTTATCATGACTGCCAGACAAACGTTGGTGATGAATAGACAGTTAATAAAAAGGCAAGCATTAAATATTTTTTAGGAAATTGTGAGGTATTGGATGCGCCAACTCAACCTCATTCGACTTTGGAACCTTGAGGACTTAGTGAATGTAAAATAATGATGGTGTGGAGCACGAAGAATGATAGGTATCTTCGTCCTCAGTTGTGGAGATAATCGAATGCAGCTGGAAAGAAACTCTCGTTTCTCTGGGTTTCCAAATGTTAAAAAAAAAACTTTATTTCAGAAATGGAGACGTGACATGAGAAGGAATGAGTGGTGCGAAATAATGATCCTTTCTGTCTCTTATTCTTACGCAACGTACGTTCTACTCATTCAACGTCTAGAAATCTTACAAATAATATATGTGCTTTTAAATATGAGAATGAATAATCACGTGACATTCCTTATCTTTCATGATTCACATACGGATCCAATTAATGGGTTGTGGACCGCAACTCGGCCCAATGTTTTCGTTTTCCATCGACCTCAATTTCAAGCGACAAATTTTGACACGACATGCTTCACAGATTTTAGTAGATAAGGAACTAAATATGTGTAATTTTTTATTTATTTTTTTATCTTTTGCACTTTTTCTTTCTCTCCAAGTTTTCTAACGGTGTTTTAGTTTTCCAAGGGTGTTTTGGCTTTGACTCTCTTAATTAGCTTTCTTTTTCGAGGTATTGTGCCTATACAAAAGTCTCATCCATTTTTGGGTTTGAAAAATATTACTTGCTTCCATAAATGGCTATGTAGATCTCTTAAATACTTGAGGAATTTTATGGAGAGATATTCAACATTATGATAGTCTTTCTACATTTAGTGGTGTACACTTGTACACTCTGCTCATCTCTCTGAAGTACTCTCATTGGATCCATTAGTTTTCTACATACTCGATAAGGTAGAACTAAGACTTTATGATAGTTTTGGAATCCTCCTACTTAATCATTAGAGGATCTCCCAACAACCTCAAGGTTTTAGTATAAGCTTTCCCACTAGATCAACGCATGACCCTCTAATTTGAAATGAACAAAGAGAATTTTATATTCTTCCTCTGTATGATGTACACTAAAATAAACGTGATTGCTGCAACCACTAATTTAACTTCAAAACATAAATGTTACCTTGATATGGCTTGATGTCAACCTTCACTTCCGTTTTGAACAAGGACTATGAATGGATCACGTCACTCAAACTAGATTGTTCCTTTTCAGGTTCTTTCTTAAACTGCCTCTTTGGTTCTTGATCCCTTAATTTCCCCTAAGATTTGACCTTCATGTTAGAACCTTCATCTTCTCCTAATAAACTGAGCTTATTGGTCAATACTAACATGAGGGGGCTGACATTACCATTTATATCTACGACTTGTGCTTCTAGCCTTGCAGACCTCTCCTTTATGAGACCTTGAGGGTTATTAACAGATTTGTTGCTAATGGCTAGGGTTTTATGACTTTTATCGTAATCGATATGGATCCCTATAATTCCCCACATTATACCCAAAGAAATCTCTGCTAATACCAATATGATTTGTAAAGTGTCATGGATATTCCACTAGAATGTCTCTCACAACACATTTACTAAAGATATAATGAAAAATATATATATATATACTATGAGGGTTAATTCTATATTTCTAGATTCATTAATCACAATGTTATGGTCATGCACGCAATATATGATATATAGAAAATAAAGAATAGACACAAATAAAATCATTCACAATCAACCCCAAGGGATAGCTCAATTGGTCAAGTTCCCATTGCTAAGTACCTTGCAAATTGGGAGGTCACGAGGTCAAATCTCCTCAACGCCCTTGGGGTTAGGCCTAACCAGATAAGCCAATAGGTAGATCCCTTTGGGTGGATCTGCCTAGATTATTACCCGTGGATGTAGCAGTCACTCAGTGACTTTGAACCACAATTGAAAAAAATCACTCACAACCATAATAACACAAGATGTGACCAAAAAAACCCTTACGAGAGAAAACCTAGCTTGAAACAGGGAAAAATTTAGGGGTTAATCTTCGAAGGTGGGCTAATTTTCTAAGTTTTTTCCAAAAAAAAAAGATTCACCAATTTCCATTTTTTCTAAAAATGATTCGCCCACATTTTATAGTATAAAAATATTTTACCTTAAAAATCACCAAAATTTTATATAGACTAACATAAAATCATTAGAAATATATATATATATATATATATATATATATACAAAAATATTTCCAAACATTTTACAAATTGCATATTAGGGACTAGTAATATTTGCCAAGGTTTCTAAACTTTTAGATAAACTTCCATCCTTAAATTATTCCTTGGCTAGAAAGTGAGCCTACTTTACTCTCTCTTTCTTTGAAATAGAAATGGATGCATGTACAAAGAAGATAAACATGTGGTCTATGGAATGCTATAGTGTACAAACCCTCTCCATTTTATATCTCTCTATCGACTCATAGCTTCTATGTTCATCTATGGAATAAAATGCATTCGAATAGAATGGAACCCTTTTTCATCCTAGTATCTTGGTTTTAACACAACTCGATATACAACTAGTGCTTAAGTTTGACACCCTCAACTCTTAACTAGAGTTACAATATGGACTCTTTTAGAGTATTCTACATTATGATATGGCTAGCCCCTTTTCCATGAATAAGGGGAGTTCACATGGCATACTCTCGAATCATGGTGGTCAAAACAGGAAGGTCAACTTCTGAGTGGCATAACATTCACATACAAACTTCAATTGAGGTGATTCTTATGCCATTGTAAAGATATCTATGTGTAGAATAGCACTAAGAGGTGCATGAATTTAAAGGAAAATATATGTCCCCCAAAAAATATCATTTAATGCCTCAAATTGCTTCCGAAAGGTTTGAGAGCATAATTCACTAAACTAGGTCTGATCAATTAAAATGGCCCTGTTAGATGGTTTCCACTTTTTCAACTCTAAAATTATTGATATGGATGAAAAACAATATAATTATCCAATCCAAATTAAAGAATGTATTTTTACTAATCATCAAAATTTTGAATCCTTTAATAAATTCAGATAATAGTATAGAAAATTCAATATTAGATTCTTTAGCTAAAAAAATACTAGAAGTTAAATTAAACAAGATAATAATATAAAATCCTAACTCCATATGTCTGCCCCTCCTTCTGAGTTATTTAATTCTTCAATAACTAGGTTTACATTAGTGCACAAGTCCTCCTTTTCCAGATGATCCAACACATCTCTATTCATTAAAAGTCATATTTATACAATAAATTCAAAATAATAGAAATAGAGGATTACACCATCTTTTTCTTAACTAAGTCTACAAATACATGATTTGTTGATCCGAATGTTTGTTTTGTAGAATTTAAAAGGTTTATTTGTTATGCCTTTTAATCCTCTCGTTTCCCCTTGATTTGATGCTCTCTTTGTGCATTGGATTTGGATAAAAATCAAAATTGGAGGATTAGATTCATCCATGCGACCTCAATTATAGAATGTTTTGTTGGAGGGATTATCAAAATATTGATGAAAATCACAAAATATATGTCTTAAGGGAAAATTGGAAATTTTATTCAAAATTTGAAATAATTGAAAATTAGATAAGACTAACTAAACATTATAAAGAGATAAAAAAACAACATTAAAAAAAAAAACCTACAAAACATAGTTTTTTTTTTCAATTAAAAAAATAAAATAAAATCAAATTTAACATTTAAAAAAAAATACTTTTTCAAAAAGAAGAGAATATAATTTTTTTTTTTGAGAAAATAATAAAATGGTATAAAAAGTAAAAGGTTAAAATAATAATTAAGAAATTATATATTAAATAAAACAAATAAAAAAAATTATATATAGAGAGAGAGAGATTTAAAAATAATAATAATAATAAATAAAATGATTATATTAAACCTCAGATCTGAGTTCCCACTCAATTAATTAGAGAAATGATGATATTAATGTCTTCCAACCTCAACACATTTATGGCCAAGCATTGGTGACATACCACTCTAGATATTTTCCTTGATCCCATTCATTCCATGGGCATCGTTGGTGGATTGACAAGAATTCAACATTCAATGTTGCTCTCGATTTTAATACCCTATCTCATCTTGTAAGGAAATTTTTATAACACTATGTGTAACTTGGAGGAGGGCTCTCAGACATAAAACAATAGTGATAGGGGACAAAGATAGACTGTAACTCTCACTCCTCATATATGATCAGGGAGTGAGGACGTTCAAGGCGGGGTGGAAGAGGAAAAGGATGCCCACCTTTTCCTCCTTGGCATAACTCTAGCCCAGAAAACTTTCACGTTGACCTCCCTCAACACATTAGGTGTTTGGTTGCCACAGTAAAGCCTAGGAAATGTGCAACACTGGTGATGGAAAATAGGCCTTACATAACCTTCTTGGTAGGGACTTAAGATATCAGGAGACCACTCTGCATTTGGAAAAGGAGCACATTTCTGACATGGAATTTGACCTGACTCATGCTCAATTGAATTTATGGATCATGGCGGGTGTGATGGGCATCCACCTCCCTCTACCACCACTGCCTGTAGCCACTACCACTACCACTATCAGTTATGATCTTGTTCCTCAATTCAGCTTGCCTCCATATCTTGAACCATTAAGCCTCCTAGCTCAACTGCTCTAGGGCCCTCGTATCAACAACTAAAGAATGATGGCTTGCTTGAGGCTCAAAGCAAGGAACTGAGCAAGAGTGACATAGCCAAACAAACAACAATGGATGTTAACCCTACTGAGGAGAAATATTCCCTAGAAGTTGATTCTTATGGAGCAATTGTAGAATGGGAATCAGAAGGTGACAATGACCCATTCAGGTAACTCATGGCTTAGAGCATCACAAAAGAATCCCTATGTTTTTGCTACTTCCTTGTTATATTAGTATGCACAATTGTTATTTTGATGTTGAAAATTGGTTCAATGACTTTCGCGGATACCATCTATCTTCCCATCTATGGGAAGATGGCCTCCCCCCAACTTGCTCTAAGCTAGATAGTTTTTCCTTGCACCCTGAATTTGCTCATCTCTAACACAGTCCACAGTGTTTTGGCATGTTTGTATTATATGTAAATCACTAGCAATATAATGAAGTAATTGTTGGATGTAGCCCAACTTGGCCTAGATTTTGGCAAAGACTCCGCATTTTGTGGGGCGGAGCACACAGTGGAGCGTGCAGTGGAGTGCACAATGGAGCGTGTAGTGAAGTGCGCAATGGAGCATGCAATAGAGGGCATTTTGAGGAATTAAATATACCACGCGGTGTCATAAGGTATTTTGGGTGGGTTGAAGCCTCCTTTTTGTAAAAGTGTGTGATTTTGTAAGAGATCAATGGCTTTGGGGCCATAGTTGCTTGTTTTAGGGAGTCCATGGTATTTGGACCATGGTATTTTGATGATGTAACCTTACAATGTAATAATATATATACGATAAAATAATGATCAGTTTTGATCCATATCAATGTTATGGGTGAATTATTATCATGATCTATAATTTGGTAGCAAAGGAGAGGCTCTACAGCTGATTGCGTAGAGACCTATGGAGAGGCTCTACAGTTGAGTGCGTAGGCCAAGAACTGGTTGTTGTTCAAAGATTCTTTATATTAAGCAACCGCTCATGTGGACGTAGCCCTACACTGGAGTGAACCACGTTAATTTGGTGTTTTGATGTGTATATTTTCTTATTATTTGTTGTATAGTAGCAGTCATTACAACTGCATTTTACTTCAGCACAATGATGGTTTATGGTTTTATATGGCATGTTTAAGTGATGAATCTAATGCGGCGAAGTGATTTATAAATTCTAAGAATAAGATAACATAATAATACCACATCTCCTAGTCCTTCAAGGCTGCAAAAACCTAGTTTTGAATCCTCTCATAGTCACTTTGAGTGACATTGTGATCTACTTGCAGGTCATTGATGAAAGGGCCAGTGATCAAGGGTTATGTTGGTGCATAGTATAGATTGAACCTGGGTTAGCCCAAATCAAGCCAAAAAATGGGATATGTGGATGTGGTACCCGTTGAAGAAGGAGATTCAAGACTGGATAGACCTGAAAGAGCGAGAATTATCGGATCAAGAGAACAAAAACCTTCATCTAACATCTGAATCTTGGTTACAGAAGTATATTTTTACGAATCAATACGAGATTTTCTTCGATTCTTTTCCTATTGAGTTGTACGAGTGGATATTGAGGTTGATTGAAAGGAATAATTATTTTAAGGGTGAAGAACCTACAGTGTGGACTCCTAAATTTATACAACAACTCAAGAGCACTGAAAATAGGATTTCAAGGGCTATCAATTTCTGGATCGATAACATCTTGGGAGGATTCACTATTGAGTTTGATGTAGACTCGACCGTTTCCTACAGTGAAGTGAAACGACAATTCTTCAAAGGACAGTGAGGTAACTATTTAAAATATTTAAAACTTTGGATTAAGATGCTTTTGTGTGAAAAAGGAGTTTTACATATGCAATCAGATTTCTAGTTTACTTATGTTTGAAAGAAGAGAGAATAAATCTAAGCAAGAGATCGGAGTAACACAAAGTAGAAAGAGACATAGGGGAGATACCAGAAAGAGTTCTCATGGACAAGACTCGAAGACCTTTGTAGAGACTGATTATAGTCCTCTTTTGAGAGGATCTGAAAATGAAAGAGAAAAAATCCACCCTAATAACCCCTAGGTAACTTCGCAGTATTCACCCTCCCAACCTAAGAGTTCACAGAAGCTAGAATCCGGTGATAGCCAAGGTGTTTTTGGCTTTCCCCATCCCCTTACCTGTCCTACCCCCCATCACCCTCCCCTTACTCACCCCTCTCCCCCTCCAAGAAGAAGTATGGCTGACAATATTAAGCTACCTATCTTCAAAGGAATTGGTTTAGAGTATCTGTAATAGTTTTTGTTTTTATGTGAAGCTGTATGGACAACAAAGCAGGTCAACAATGAAAATATAAAGAAAACACAACTTGTTATGACTCTCCGAGATACAATATTGAAATCGTATATGAATTATACAAATAATCAGAACAAAACATTTGCAGATATTAAAATATCATTGATAAGAGAGTTTAAGAAATCGAAGTCTGAGTCGCAGTGCATCACCGAGTTGAAAGAGATCAAACAGAAACCTACTAAGTCTTTTTGGGAGTTTGACCAGAGATTTAAGGTGTTATTGGATCAAGTAAGCTTCTACATAGATCCACAGCAACATCCAAAATGGTTTATAGCTGCGCTACTACTGCATATCATATTGCCATTGATGCAACAAAAGATATAAAGTCAAGCCGAAGCTCTACAAATTGTGATGAAATTGGAATCTTCGCCTATAGGAGATACTAATGCAAGCATGCAAAAAATTCAAAATCAGCTGGAAAACTTAACCCTACAGATACAAGACATCAAGAAAAGCAAAGAAGTTAGATAAGAAGTATGGTGTATGAAGTACAGATCAGAGGGTCATTCTAAAGAACAATTCCCTATCTTCAGGGATTACATGGATGGTGGGGCAATGAATCCCTTGACTGCAGGATCCAACCGTTGGTGCGAAATATGTAAGACTAGAGGCCAACATTTTTCAAAATATTGTTACCCGTTACACAAATATGTATAGACTCCAAGGAATCTATATTTCAAATTTTTTAAATTAGTAGGACACGATGAGAATAATTGCCGGGCTTACGAACTAATGATGGAGCACAGTGTTGAAACTTATAGAATGCAAGAAGAAGAGCATGGACATGAAGACAATGGACAACGTGGTGGTCGAGGAGGTTACCAAGGAAGAGATCAAGGTGGTGGAGCTGGTTGAGGACGTGGACAGATCATTTTCTATAACTGCGGCAAACTAGATCATTTTGCGAGAGACTGCCAAAACCCCACAACGACATGTAAGAACTATAAATCCTTTGACCATGTAATTAAATAATTTCCTTTACTTATGGTGAAGTTGTAAGAAAAAAGGAATCAACAACCAAAATAGAATATTCAAATAATGACTGTTGAAAGGAGGATCGACGAACCTCGAATTATATTGTCACTTGAAGTGGAGTTGTGACTAGTAGTGATAAAGCGAATGAAAAGAAAGAATCTGAAAGTGTATGGGTCAAAAAAACTACTAAGAAAGTTCTTTTTTATATATTTAAAAAGAAAAATAATTGTTTATGGAAGAAAAGTGAAGTTTTATGGATACTGGAGCTTTGACCTATAGTGCACAGCTAAATCCCGATCAGAAAAGTAACTGCAACATGTCATCAACTTCAATACAGAACCAAGCTCTAACAAAAGATTGAGCTCCGACACAAGATCAAGCTCTGACACAAGACTAGGATTCAACAAATCAAGTAGGTATTTTAAATTATTTTCTGCAGACTTGTATGAAATTTTTAAGAGATAAAAAGGTTGTAGAAGGGCTTCAGAAGTTGATAGATTCTTGTGCATCCAAAGAAACACTATGAATTGATATGCACACAATAAATAATTTTCATTAACATAAGAGAACCGGAAGAGAGATGAGGCTTGGTGCACAAATAGGAGAGTATGAGATGGATGAAATTATTCTGGATCTGGGATCTGATGCTAATGTCTTAATGAAGCATACATGGGAATTAATGGGTAATCCAAAGCTATAGTGGTCACCTATTTAATTAAGGATGGCAAATCAACAAAAGATCTTCCCTCTGGAAGACTACAAGGTGTCATGGTGGATATTAAAGGAGTACACACTATTGCTGATTTTGAAGTAATAAAGATCGTCGATGAAAATAACCCTTATCTTTCTTTTCTTTGAATTGAATGGGAATTTGACAAAATGGCCATAATTAATCTTAAGAAGAGACAAATGATATTTCAAGGAAACAATATGAGAGTAATTGTTCCCTTATATCCATCAAAAGGAGTAAGATATACAGAACCAGTCAAAGTAGAATATAGTGCAACTGACATAGATAATATTTATCAAATGACAACGAAAGAACAAGATTGTGTTAACCCTACTACAGAGGGAAAGTTGAGTTGGGACTGTGATAGTTCTTATACCTCAAACTTAGAAGAAGAGTTGGAGAAATGGTAGAATAGGTTGCATGAAGTATCCACAAGGCGTTGTGCAAGAATTACCAAATCAGTTCGCTGTATGATATCTGAGGTATGTAACCTTCCTTCTTATGATGGCTTAGGTGATGTAAATATTTTTCTTAATGATTATGAAGAACAAGTTCCATAAAATCAAAGGTTGTCAGCCTTGGATATAGCCCTAAAAGCTACCCCTTCTAGATGGTGGAATGCACACAAGAAGAATATAGGAGGTTGGAAGGAATGTCAAAGACTGATAGGGATAAGGTTTGGACAGATAGATACAGAGATGGAGATAAAATATGATGGTGAAACTAATCTTAGGAAACAAATCCAGCTATGCACTACAACATGAAAGGAGATTCTGCAACAAGAATGGGTACACGAACTCATTCGTACATTAGAGACAATTCTTAAGAACTCGTACCTAGAAATGGAGCTTCGACATGGTACCATGAACTAGGCAGACATGGTTGATGGCTTCATATTAACATTCAGCTTTGAGGATGATTGCCCATACATATATTTGGCCCTTCAAACAGTCAAGAAGAGGATATTTGAGAATGTAACCCCACTGACATGGGAACAACCTGATTTGGTTGTGCAGATAGAAAATGAACTGGAATGTTGTAACCTTACTGCAGATGAAGAAGAATATCCTCACAACATCGACATAGCAGAGTCAAAAGGATACCGCAAAGTAATTGAACCTAAGCTAGAGATACCAGACATAACGAAGTCTTTGAAGACCAAGAAGGTGAAAATAGGATCAGAGAAGGAACCCAAGTTTGCAACAATAGGAGACTACTAGGATGAGGAGACAGTCAGTAAAGTTACATAGTTACTTCATGAATATCAAGAACTGTTTCCCACAAAGTTTTCAGAGATGAAGGGTATAATAGGAGATCTAGGATTCATGAAGATTCCCCTTAATCCTGATGCAAAATTGGTCAAACAAAGACCTTACAGGCTGAACCTGAAGTATAAGGAGAAAGTGAAAGTAGAGTTTGATAAGATGATAGCAGTGGGAATTATTGAACCTATAGAAGAATAAAAATGGGTGAGTCCTACGGTGGTGTAAGAGAAGAAGATTCAAGGATAAATTAGGATCTGTGTTGATATGAGAAACTTAAATGATGCAAGTTTACATGATCCCTTCCCTACCCCTTTCACAGATGATGTGCTAGACAATGTAGGAGTTCAGGAAGCTTACTCATTTATATATGGATTCTTAGGTTATCATCAGATTAGGATTGCACCTGAAGATCGGCATAAGACCACATTTGATGCAGAACGAGGCTCATATCAATACACAGTAATGCCTTTTGGATTAAAAATTCCCCTGCTATATTTTCTAGGGTGGTGGTCGCAACTTTTAAGGAATACATTGACAAGTTTTTAGAGGTATATTTTGATGATTGGACAGTATTTGGATGGTTGAGAAAAATATGTTGGAAGTTTAAGACTTATGCTCGACACATGTAGACAATACCATATCTCTTTGAACCTAAATAAGCGCATCGTTTTGTACATTTTGGCATATTGTTGGGACATATTGTCTGTTAGCAAGGACTAATGGTAGACCCTGCTAAGATTTCTATTATTGTGAACTTCCCTCCACCTAAGACAGTAAAACAATTTCATACTACATTGGGACATGTTGGGTATTACGGGAATTTCATTAAGGGGTATGCTCAGATCACTGCGCCTATGGAGAAATTGTTGAATAAGGATGTAACTTTTCAGTGGAATGAAGAATGTCAGAAGAGCCTCAACAAATTGAAAGAAAAAATGGTAGTTGAGCCTATACTAGTTTTCCTTAATTGGAATAAGGAATTCCATGTCCATGTGGATGCCTCTTGTATAGCTTTGGGAGTGGTACTGGCACAACCAGGTGCAATAGAGATTGATCATCCTATAGATTTTGCAAGTAGAAAGTTATCTAAAGAAGAAAATAATTACACCACTATAGAAAGGGAAGGATTGGCCATGGTATATGCTTTGCAGAAGTTTAGACACTATTTGTTGGGGTCACACATTAAAATGTTTACAGATCATTCTAAACTGAATTATTTGGTTAATAAGCCTATCTTAGGGGGAAATATTTGTAGATGGTTGCTATTATTTCAAGAATATGACTTTGAGATCATTGTTAAACTAGGGAGACTGAAGGCAGGACCTGACCATCTATCAAGACTGGAAACAGGGGAAGAACCAACCAGCATAGAGGATAATCTCCCTAATGCAAAGTTCTTTGTAGTCAGAGTGGAAGATGACCAATTCACAAATATCATTTAGTTTTTGTTCATAGGAATGGTTCCTTCAGAGTATACTATGAAGCAAAAGAAATAATTAGTGTTTAAGGCAGCTAACGTTTCATTAATAGTAGGGCAGTTATATAAGATGGGACCAGATGAGATACTACACAAATATGTTTCTGAACATGAAAGATAGATAGTTCTAGCAGAGGCTCATGGGGGTGCAACTTGTGGACACTGTGCAGGAAAATATACTGTGCAAAAGATTTTGAGACCAAGATTGTGGTGGCCTACACTACATAAAGATGCGAAGGAGTACGTCCGAGCATGTGATGTGTTTCAAAGAATAGGGAAGCCTTCCAAAAGAGATGAGGTGCCTTTAGTACCACAAGTTACGTTACAGGCCTTTGATTAGTGGGCCATTGATTTTGTTGGACCCATCAACCCACCTAGAAAGAGGACTAGTGCAAGGTACATAATTATAGTGATTGATTACTTGACAAGATGGGCTAAAGCACAACCAGTAATGGACTACAATGCAGAGACTACTGCGAAGTTTATTTTTTAGTACATATTGTCTATATTTGGATGTCCGAAGATTTTGATGAGTGACCAAGGTTCACAATTCCTAAATAAGACTATTGAAGCATTGATTAAGGAGTTCCAAGGTTATCATTAGAAGAGCACCCCTTATCACCCTCATGCCAATGGAACAATAAAAGCATTTAATAAGATTTTGGAGAATTCACTTACTAAGGTATGCAATGTGAATAGAGATGCCTCGGACCTTAGAATTCCAGCAATGTTATGGGCTTATAGGACCACATGTAAAAATTTGACAGGTTAAACACCCTTAATGTTAGTTTATGGGCAAGAAGTTGTGATTCCCATGGAGTACATCGTGCATAGCTTAAGGATTGTAGCTTTTACAGATATGGCAGACCCTGATATAATGGAGGAAAGAATGTCATAGTCGTGTGCTTTGGAGGAAGATGGATTTATAGAAGGATTCCATCAGCGGGTACAGAAAGCAAGAGAAAAGGTCTGGAATGACAGACATATTAAGAAGAAGAAGTTCTAAGTAGGAGACCTTGTTCTCCTTTATGACAGTAAGTTTGTAAAATTTCCAGGAAAACTTGAGATGCATTGGTTGGGCCCATACATTATCAAGCATATTACTAATGAAGGTGTAGTTCAATTATCAAAGTTAAATGGAGAATTGGTTGAAGGAACAATAAATGGTAGTAGGTTTAAGTCGTATAAGGACAAAACTTCCCATACAACCTCAATCTAAGGAAAGGAGAAAAGTCTTAGTGCCACCTGCAGTTGAAAGTGGGCACTGGACTATAAACTACGTTGCAGAGAGAGCTTCAACATAGGAATTTACTTTGACACTACACTCTGGATCATGTCAAAGTTCGTAGGAGCCTCAACATAAGAGGGGTTGCTTCGCTACAATATGGGATGCGTTGAAGTTTGCCAGGAAAATATGACTGTTCAAAAGGAAAGTTGTCATTGAAACACGCGGAAAGATGGATTTTTTAGGACATATTGAGTGAATCTAGCGATAGAGACCTTCACAAAAGAAAATGACCAGAAAGGAGAGAACGAATAAGAAATAAGAAAAGATACTTGTTCAGTCTCAAAAATAGCATGAACATGTGAGAGATAGTGAGGAAGAAGCAGAGCAAGTGTGAATGGAAACGGATGGCGCAACATTTCTATCACCTCTCCCACCATATATTCCACCAAGAAAACCAAATGAAAAACCAGTGACAAAGTCGAAGGACGCAAAGTATGGCACCTTCATACCTTTATTGTTGGAGTCAGTGCAATTTATTGGAGAAAACCTTGGAAATGTTCTGCAGTTGAAGTTCGCGGAAAATGACTTCAATGATAGAAAGAAATATCCATAGTTCATACCATATAAATACTTAAAACAAGTGAACCACCCTAAGAGTGGTGTGACAAGGTTAGAACCGCAACAGTGGGCAACTGGATTAGCATAGGCGGGTTGGTTGTATATGGTGAATGTGTCGTCCTTCGATAGAAGTCGAGGAAGCACAACTTGTGTGAGACAACTGCTCGTGCTAGTGCACGATGGATGCTTGTGGACGAGGAAGATGATCCCTTTCGACCTAATGCTAATATGGAGAATCACAAGACGGCCTTATCGGGGGCTGAGCCCTGTAGAGGAGTTTGTTGGGAAAGATAAGGACAAATCCATAATAGACAACATGAAGAAGAGGTTTGGACTGATGAAAGGGAAGCAAGGTTATGATATCAACTCGATAAGTGACCAGGGAGTTCACTTCGCACCACATATATTGGCTGGAAAAATCATGAGGAAGTTTCAGGCTAATGAAGTCCATGCACCAGTGGTTTCATTAGCTGCGTAGTGCGTTAATGGGGTTCAGTACAACTGGGCCACATATCTATGCCAAGATTTTTTGGACAACTTCTACGAGGCTCAGGAGAAAGGTACTACGTTTCACTACGCATGGTTAATTCTGATAATTGTGATGCTTTCATGGAGAGAGCCGGAAGATTCGCAGTTCCCTCCGCTAGCCTCAAATATTTGTGAAGTTGTGTGATATGCCTCGCTGTGGTATACCATTGATCCGATGTGAGCACAAGATAACATACTATTTTTCATTTTATACCATATGGACTTGCACATGTTGGTGAACCAACACTCTCACCTTTCACTGAGCCTATACGAGTAGTATAGCTTTGTCGCGAAGTTTAAGGCTGACTTCCTCATAATTTACATACAAGCTCACTAGTACATAAGGAATACATGGCATCCCCTACCATATTTAGTGATAGAAGATGATCTCCTAGCATAGATACAACAGTGGCCCGCAGAGTGGATCACTGTGTAGGAGACACAAACGAAGGATACTTCGACAGAGGAGGACACGACGCAACTCGGGGAAGTGAGTGGGAAGGATAAGGATGAGCAAGAGTCATAACAATAGGAGAAATATGATGAGGGTCTCTAGGATCCTCCTAGAGGTAATGAGTGGAAAAGAGAGTCTAAAAAGATAGAGACAAACCCAACTATCACAAAGAAGAGGAAGGTATGCATAGAAGCTGCTACAAGAAGAAAAAAGAAGCAGAAGGCAGACAAGACAAAGGACATAATGCCATTGGTCCTCATTAATGGGGACTTGGACCAGATTGGGGACAAAATTCAGGAAGCAACAACATAATCATGGAACAAGCTATAGGATCGCACTTCTAACAAGCGTCACAGAGCACACTGAAAAACTAAAGACATTAGCACAAACAATGAGATAACCAATGCAGGCAGAGGAGAAGATTGGAGAGGAAAGACCAGTAGAGCCTACACTTGGGGTGTGGATAGTGTTGATACCTGCCAGAGCCCTACAGTTGGACTCCACCGAGGTACAACAACAGGCCAAAGAGTGGAAGTATGTGAAGATGAACATCGCAGCAGTGCCACTTCATAGATTACACAAGTTGCATTTAGAGATCATATATTAGTTGAAGCAACGCGAACAACTAACTTCGTAGTTAAACATTCAGGCAGAGAGAGAGAGAGTGATATTCACTGAAGCAGAAGCTCGACCAGGCGATCCAAGAGAGGGATTGGCAAGTATAACAGCGACAGGCTGTGAGGTTCCGAGCATTTATGTCTGAGAAGAGGAACTAGTGGAGGAAAAGGTTGTGAAGTGATCTGATTTGAAGCATATTAGTAATGCTATGCTAATTCCCCTTTCAGAAATAGTCCCAATATGCTTATCATTTGATTTTTCAAGTGCTTAAGGATTCAAAACTTTTGCATAATTAATAGATTCTCATGAGAGTTTCTTATGTAAATGTTATGAACAATTTAACATAAAAACATATGCTGAACAACAGTAATATAATAGCAATGAACATTAATATACAACACACAACAAGCACATGATAAAGGAGTTCACCCCTCTTGGGCTACATCTCCTTAGTCCAGCTTCCAATGGCTTGGGCCTCTCTATTATGCTCAAATTACATCAAAAGTGTGTTTAAAATGCTCAGATGCCTCTGAAACTTGTCTCAATGAGTTCAAAATAGCCAAAACTGCTAGAATTTACTCTTTTTGCAACTAATTTGGATAAGAAAACTACAAATTAGCCCCAAAATCCATTAACCAAGAAATAATTTCTCCACACTACAGACCATATTCTGTCAGCTGTATTGCAATCGACGAGTTCAACGAATGAAATGTCTGGTTACCCGGCAGAATGTTGTGATTAAGATATTGCAGACCCGCCAGAGTATTAAATTATGGCTTATAACATTATCTCGTCTAGGGTATATCGTTTATGGGACTTAATTGCACTGGTTTGAATTACCTGTTTGTCGCGATTATGATATGCGATCACATCGCATCGCAAACCTTTCCAATACCTGTTACGTTCTCCTATTCACCATCTATGATATGCGATTGTGATTAGATCACATCGCAACATGATCCTGCCGAGGGCCGATTTGAAACAACTTTTCCACCTACCACTACGATATGCGATTTGCGAGGGCCAATGGAGGGCTGCCACTTGGCGCCTCCTTATTCGCTGAAGACTTTCCGCATCATCCTAATCCTGTCATGTAGGCAAGTCAAACTTGAACTTTGAATTGCTCTAACTTATGCATATGAACTCAAATTCGAGTGTCATTCACACCATTGGATTCAGAATGACGATCTCTTCAATCTAAAGCTGAGTTTGGGAAGATTCTGACACTTTGATTTTTGAGCACTTGATCACTCCTCCCCACTGGAAGCCTTTTGGACCCCAAAAGGATCACTTTCAGTTATTGAACAGATGAGGGTGTTGTTCAATCACCTTCCCCACTTCAATCCATTTGGCCTTTAATGGATGTGTATCTTTGAGATCAACCCGAAGATAATCAACATTTCCTCTTGTTGTTGTCCTCGTCCTTCTATCAAGTATAGTGTCTTCTTGTAGCACATCAAGGTATTCTGGAGAAAAGTCTACAATAGATGGAATTTGAACATTCTCTCCTTGATCTTCAATCAAAGGAGGTTCATATAATCTCAAAATTTCAACATTAACAATGGAATAGATTTGCATATATGAAGGCAAATCAAGCTTGAAAGCATTATTACCAATATTTTCCTGAATTTTAAATGGACCATAACGAATTGGTTTCAGCTTTTTACCTTCACCTTGAAGCCTTTCCTTGCTAATGTATAGCCAAACTTTATCACCTACTTTAAATTCATGATCCACACGATGCCTATCATGCCTTTCTTTATACTCGCCTTGACTCTTTTCTCGTTGTTCTTGAACTGTTTGGCGAATCAACTGAATTTTCTCAATGAATTTCTTTGCTCTATCTATGTCACTATGTCCATCTATAGCTACATCTTTCTCAAAGATCAAATCCAAAGGCGATTTAGGCAAATACCCAAGACATGCCTCAAAAGGTGAAGTTAGAGTAGAAGAGTGTTTTGCTCAGTTATAAGCATGTTGAACATAATGCAATTGTTCATCCCACAACTTAGGATGTTTGTTGCAATATCCTCTTAACAAATGAATGAATTTCCTGTTAACCACTTCAATTTGACCACTTGTTTGTGGATGAAAGGATGTACTTTTCTTCAATTTGGTGTCCATCAAGTTCCATAAACTTGACCAAAAATTCCCAACAAATTGAGAATCACGATCACTTACAATAGAAGTAGGCAATCCAAAATGAACCCATACATTTTGAAAGAAAAGTTGAGCTATTTGTTCAGCTATAATTTTCTTTTTACAAGGCATTAACATGCACATCTTTTTGAACCTATCCAAAACTACATACAAATAGTCATGACCTTTCCTTGACAAAGGAAGACTTCCTACAAAATCCATAGAAACACATTCCCATGGTCTTGAAGGCACTGGAAGTGGTGTGTACAATCCTAGTTTCCTATTATTAGGCTCACTGACTGCACACAATGAACAACCTCTTATAAAACGTGACACACTTTCAAGCATACGAGGCCAATAAAAATACCTCGGAAGATTTGCCACTGTTTTACTTACACCGAAATGTCCAGCAATAAGAGAAGTGTGCGCTTCCCTTCTGACATTTACTTTCTCTCCTTGTGGAACACAAAGTTTTACCAAATGATACAATAGATTATCATGTACATGGTAGTCCAATTCCTCAACTTGGTGGCCTTGACTGAGGTTTAAATACACCTCTTGAAAGTCAACGTCCAGTGCGTATTGTTCAACATAATGTTTAGGCAAAACATAATTATTCTTGAGTAAAATGGCTACATTTACAGCCAGTCTAGAAAGCATATCAACAACTCTATTATAAATTCCTTTCTTGTACTTTATTACCAAGTGGAATTTTTGTAAAAATCCCATCCAACGAAAGTTCCTTGACTACTGCAATTTGGTTTGAGATTGCAGATATTGCAGGGGCTGATGTTGGTGTGAATAATGGTTTCTTTTCCCATCAAATAATGCTTCCATTTCTTGACACTATGTACCAATGTGTAAAGCTCTTTATCATAAATAGGATAATTAATATCAACACCATTAAAAATTTCAGAATGAACTGAAATGGGCTTACCATGCTGTAAAAGAACTACACCCATGGCATAGTCACTTGCATCTGTTTGTATTTGAAATGGTTGCTTCAAATCCAGCAATGCCAAGACTGGGGGTGAACTGATCTTTTGTTTCAAAGCATCAAATGCTTTTTTATGTTTGCTTCCCCACTGGAAGACAACCTTCAGACTGGTCAATGTATGTAGTGGAGTTGCTATGGAGGAGAAATTGGCAATGAACTTCCTCCAATACTACATTGCTCCTAAAAAACTACTTACTTCTACAACTGATTTGGGTATTGGCCAATTCACAATGACCGAAACTTTAGAGGTATCAATCTTTAGCTCACCTCCTCCAACTCTGTGGCCCAAATACGCTAAGGAAGTTTTCCCGAATTTGCATTTAAACATCTTTAGAAATCACTGTTCTTTTCTCATGATATCCAAAACTTTCCTAACATACTTAACATGCTCTTCTCGTGATTTGCTGAATATCAAAATATCATCTAAATAGACAATTACAAGCTCATCAAGAAATGCTCTTAAAACATCATTCATAACTCTCCTGAATGTAGTTGGAGCATTGCAAAGACCAAAAGGCATAACCAGCCACTCAAACAATCCCTGTTTGGTTTTAAAAGCAGTCTTCCATATGTCCTCCTCAGCTATTCTAACTTGATGATATCCACTTCTCAAGTCTAATTTAGTGAAATACTTTTCATTTTTCAATTGATCTAGCAAATCATCTATTATGGGCAGTGGGTATCAATTCTTTATTGTAATCTTATTCAAAGCTCGATAATCTACACACATGTGCTAGGTTCCATCTTTCTTGGGTACCAATACAATTGGTGAACCACATGGCGAAGCAGAAGGACGAATTACTCCTTTATCTAACAATTCCTAGACTTATTTTTTTATTTCTAAAGTTTCCAAAATTGACATTTGATACATACCAATGTTTGGGAGTGGAAAGTCTTGTTATAGCTGAATTTCATGTTGAATTCCTCTTTTTGGTGGCAGTCCCTTTGGTTCTTGAAACATGTCCCCATATTGATTGACCACATAAATCAATTAAGCTTTCAACTTTACATCACAACCTGCAAAGGATTCCTACTCTGTATCATTTTTATGCTTGATCATGAGGAGAACGAGACTCTTGCTAGAATTAACCAGTCGTTTCATTTAACTTGCGCTTGCCAAAGACAAATTAAGTTTCCTACAATGGGCTCTCACAATGTACTCCACTTCATTTTTGAACAAATTGTATTTGTTCTCAAATATGTGGAAAACAACCTTCATGTCATACAAATACGGACTTCCCAACATAATTCAGATATCTAATGGCACAACATCTAATTCAACTTCATCAATTAAATTAGCGGTGATTGCAAACCTAAAAATACATTTCCGTGTGACTTGCAAAATTAGCATCCTTGGTTATCTATCCCAACGAATATGGTTTATGATGAGGCACGATTTCCAGAATCATTTTCTTAACCAAATCCACGGAAATCAAGTTGGCCTGAAATCCACTATCAAATAACGTATCGATTTTCATATGTTTGGAAATAACTCGGATGTGGAACAACTCGATTCGGTTTTCCTCATTTGAAATGTTGTGAGAGTTATTTGTTGCATTGGTACTTCTTATGGCTGCCTCTTTGCTGACCTCTTTGCTTGCTTTTACCACAACTTTTCCTTTGGTGGCTATGGCTACGATTTTTGTTTCATCCCCTGAATCTAAACCTAAGTCTTGTTGTGCAACAGCATTGGTCTTCTGTTTCCCTTTATTGTTGAATTTCTTCGGTCGTAACTCTGGATGAAGCTTCCAACAATGCGCTTCATCATGTCCTTCCTTGGAACAATTCTTGCACACGGGTCTCTCCCCTTCTTTCTTAACAAAAGCATTTTTCTTTTGATTTCCTTTAAACTTCTTCCCTTTTTCAACACTCTAAAATGGATTCTTCTTGCCTTCTTCCTGTATATTTTTCCCTCCTTCTTCAAGGTGTGTAGCTTGAACACAAACCTCATCAAGATTCATGGGACTGAACATACGAATAGTTTGTCGAAGATATCTATGCAACCATCCTATGTATTTCAGCAAGATATCTTGTGACTGTAAGTCTACTCCTAGCATAAGAGCTCTTTTCCTAAACTCTTCACATTTTGACCTTTTAACTGTCTAAAATTTTTCCAATCCTCAACTGCCTCTATTTCCGCAAGTCTGAAAAGATCTGAAGAATCACTGCATTGAATTATGCCTACCTTTCTTGAGCCCTTGCAAATGTTTCCCGGGCCTTAACCAACCTGTCATTGTTTGCTTTGCAACTTCTGATCTCCGCCCTCAAACTCCTCAATGTATCTGTTATACAAGGAGAATACTCAACTCATTACTACCCAACTGATCTGTAGGGAGAGTAACGAAAATGGTAGTCTACCATTTTTCTCATCATCTCTGATTATCTTCTTCTTGGAAGTGTACCATGTTAGATAAACCAAATAGATACCCAAATAAAATCCATACCTCAATGATGTTCAGTGGAGGTTGATCTCATATGCAAAATCAGTCCACATTAGCATGATACATATATAATCATAATCATATCCATATAACAACATCATACATGACCAGACCAATTGTACACCATGACCCCATGCATGACAACCATAACCTTGACAACATCATTTTTTACCCAAAGAGAGCACAACCCGCTCTAATACCACCCTGTAACCGCCTCCTCCCAAATTTACCCACTTTCACCAATTTTCCCAAGGTAAACATGAGGTGAGGGTCCCTATGATAAGACCTAACCTCCTATATGAACTTAAGAAAATGGAGTCGACAACTTATGACCCTAATAACTTCCCTCCGGTGTTATAGGACATCGAGGAGCTACCCAAACCCTCCAGGTGTCCAAGCCCTTATCTAACTCTCTTTTTCACTAACCTAGAGCCTCAGTCACTCCCTTGACAAGGCCTCTAAGTGCATGTAATCCTTCAGTCACTCCCACAAGTCTAATTCCCAGCGACTGTGGAATTTTCTAGTCAACTCTGTGCTAACGACCCCGAATTATGAGCCACTTTTTCAAGGCTAGGAGTCAGGCCTTTGCCCATAACCCATTGAAACTTCCAGAAATGATAAATAACATAGAAACAAAGCCTCTAAACCAAAAAAATGAAAAATGACTTGACTTGACCCCTCCCAACTAGCACAGGCATTCCGTCAAACACATGGTAAACATGCAATCTAGAGTTCATGAATCCATATCTGAACATATGGATCTGAAACTTATATGAGGTTTAACAAGAAGGACCAATGGCTTCTCACAATAGTTTCCATAACACCAATTAGGTCATCATTCATTAACCATACATTCATTAATTAAAATGTGATAATAGCAATACTTAGATCTTTCATATAACCATGGTTATAACCAGCATATAACCAAGTAGATAACAATGATAGAACAAACATTAAAGATATATAATAACAAGTACAATTACTCATCAAAAACAAGAGAAAATTATCTCTTGTTAACCATATGAAAAATCCAACCAAGTTAGGGACTTCCACATACCACCCACACATATATTGGTTGAACCAAATATTTCTTTCAGCCAACCACCCTGTGCCATATTCCAAGCATGAATGTGGGATCTCATGGGATAAAACAACCCACAAACAACCAAGGGAATCCATAGGTTAAACCACCTCCACCCTCACCATATTCTGATCTCACCTAGACTAGCCCTGAGATCAAAAAACCAAATCGAGCTTGGATGTCTCAGAATTCCTTCACCATCCCTTGAGGAATTGTCTTGTCTCCACCCGCTTATTGAGGGATTCCCAGATAAAACCATCTCCACCCCTAACATTTGGGATTTTCCTAAGACCACCTCACCCAGATCCAAAACATTTTAGCAATCCAAATCCCAACCAATAAATAATCCCATCACGCCATGGCTATCTGGAAATGGCAAGCAAAGGCTAAAACCACTGTCGAAACCTAGTAAAACCTATGCCAATGACAACAAAGAAACCAAATACACACATACATATACCATGCATGCCAAAACCAAATAGGAAATCATGCATTCAACCTGTTACCTTCAAGTATTCCCGCTGAAGCTACTTGATCCAACCTTTCCTTGCTTAATCCTTTCTTTCCTCTACTTTCCTTTTCCTTCCTTTTCTTAATCCTTGATTTCCCTCTCCTATTAGTTCTCTTCTCCTCTCTCAAACTAATTTTGAAACTTAATTGACAAAAGGCCCCGAATTGATGCTCTGATGTCTTTTTATTATTTATGCCTCTAATTTCTTCATTTTCCTTAATATTCCTTTAATTTCCTCCTCACATGCAACCTGTGACATTTCACCTTCCTTTTCTCCTATTTTCCTTTATTTTCATAAATGCCTTTTTTCCTTTTCAAATCCTTTGTCAACGCCTTTTCCAATCTCCCCTTAGCCATAATACACAACAAGCGCTGCCCACTAGGATACTTCACCCAACATTCAACTTGGAATAAGTGTCCCATGATGTTTGATATTATTTTTCCTTTATTAACTTTATTACATGAACTTTTAACCTGGGACAATTACATTGAAGACTATGTTTTGAAGTAAACAGGGAACATTTTCTTTCAAAAGAATTTCATTTGGACTAATCAATGTTGGTGAAACTTCTCAAAGAGTGATAGAAATCGCCTTTCGTGTACATATAGGTTAGAGAGTTGATGTCTACTTAGATGATGTCATTGTATTTTCTAAGAAAATCTTCGATCATGTATGTCATCTAAAGAAGATATTCAAGCGGTGTCGAAAGTATGGGATCTCTCTGAATCCCAAGAAGAGCATCAATGGTGTGCTTAAAGGGATCCTGCTAGGGCACATCATAGCAAAGAGAGGTATCAAGATTGACCCCGAAAGGGTCAAGGCTATTACACAGATCCTGTTTCTGGTGAACAAGAAAGCCATGCAGTCTTTCTCGGGAAAAATAAATTTCCTCAAAAAAATCATCTATGATTATGCTCAAATAGTCAAAGCCTATATAAGAGATGATCAAGAAAGATGCAGTACACAAATAGGACAAATGGGAGAAAGACGTTTTTTCTTTGATAAAACAGGCTATCACCAATGCACCTGCACTATTCAGTCCATACTATGGTAAGGATTTCCTGCTCTATACATTTGCTTCATATTTATCGATTTTCATTGTACTAACTCAGAAGGACAATGAAGGAAATGAGTGGTTTGTCTCTTTTATGAGCACTAGTCTACATGGACTAGAATTAAATTTCCCTACCTTTGATAATAGAGCGTATGCAGTATACCAGGCAGTGAATTATTTCAAGCCCTACTTATTGAAAGATGACACCATTGTATTTGTACCTCACCCAACAGTAAGAATTTTTCTTATGCACCAATAACTAGGTGAGAAAAGGGCTAATTGGATGACTATCTTCAAGAATATGATCTAGAATTCAAACCAGGTCATACTATAAAGGGTCACGGCCTATTTAGCCTAGCATCCAAAGAAAAGGATGCTCTTGAACAAGATCTATCAGGATGGGAGCAGGAAATAGAGATGTACAATGTCGATCACATTCCTCAGTCCACATCCACAGTGCCTTGGTATGCAAATTTATGACAATTTTTTGAACATGGTACCTTGTCATCGCACCTATCAAGTAAACAAAAAAGAACGATCCTCTTAAATGCTCTATCATATCAATTGGTCCATGGAGTGCTTTTCTGGAAGCACCATAATGGAGTTATGCTAAGGTGCCTAAAACCATAAGTTACATAGAAGGTTCTTAAGGATCTACATGATGGAGCAGCAGGTGGCCACTATGCAGGTGACACCACAATGCACAAAGTTAAGAGGGTTGGTTATTATTGACCCACTCTTTTTAAGGATTCTCACGCCTATTTCCGCAAGTGTCGAGCTTGTAAAAAATGTATCAATCATGATTAAAAGTCAATTGCCCCACTACTCCCCGTAGCATTCGAGGAACCATTCCAATAGTGGGGCTTTGATGTTATAGAGAGATTTTTCCACACTCATCAAAGTAACACTGGTATATCCTCACAACTACATATTACTTCACCAAGTGGTGAGAAGAAGTTCCACTGAGACAATTAAATAACCAAGAAGTCATTCACTTTATAGAACAAAACATCATCACTAGGTTTTGCGTTCTTACATCGCTTGACTTTTATAATGCAACTTACTTTTCATCATTAAAACTTTATGAGTTTGCATTAGAAAACGAGATTGTTCTCAAGCATGCATCTAATTATTATTCCCATGGACATGGTCTATATGGATCCACAAATAAAAATCTTATTCGCTTTATTAAGAAGACTATTTTCTCTAAAAATAAGAGCTGGAATACTACTTTGACTAATGCACTTTGGGCTGACCTTGTAACCCCCAAGCCTTCCTTGAAGACGTCACCATACTTTATGGTGTATGGCAAAGAAGCTATCTTACCTCTGAATCTGTACCTCCCAGCCTTGAAACTCTCTCAAGAGTCACAAGTTAAACCTTACTTTAGTTCAGAGAAGGATAGACACTTTACTAAAATTCAAGGAAGAGTAGCTCAAAGCCAAGGATCGATTTTCCATGCATCAGAACCATATAAAGCACTGGTTTGATAGAAAATCCTCAAGGGAAATATATTTGATGTGGGCGACCTAGTTCTAAGATGCGATAAACCCCACGAAAAAAAAGGTAAACATATAAAGTTTTAGACATTGTGGATTGGACCATTCATAGTTGAGGAGAAACTCAGCCATAACGCTTTAAATCTCAAATCTTTTGACAGGAGGATTGACCCCCTACCCATAAATGGTTGAGATCTAAAGCATTATTTCCAACAACAACTACAAGTTGTACTTCCTGTACATATTGTTTTTGTGCTTTCTTTTGTCATGTTTAAGTTGGTTGTGTGTCACATTTTTATTATGTTCTATCATCTCATGTTTAATTATTGGTTATTGTACATAAATAAGACATGTGTGTGAAAGTGCATGGCCCAAGAACTTTGTAGTGTAATCAAAGAGAAGTGTGACAATTGCAATTCTTAGTTTCCCAATTATTCTCCTTCTTTGTTTAGGAAAGTTCCATAAGCTGAGGTAAGTCCAAATGGAAAATACGATTCGTCCGATAGGAGAACCTTGAGGGAACCTATTAGATCCGTAGTTATGCTAGCACCTTAACTACAAAAACTTGGCCTATGTCTACTTGTGTGTTAACACTCGTCCAATCTAGTAGAGAAGGAATAAGGGTAAAATATAAAGCGAGAAAACCTAAATCAAAGGTATTAAAATACTTCTTTAAAGGGGAAACCTCATATTCTCTCAATAAGTCGGGATCCCTCTTCTGCCCATTGAAAATAATAAGTTCCAATGCACATTTCTATTAAATAAATAAATAAAGGGTGAAATAAGATAAAGGCTTCCTGCGCAGGGAGGTGAAGCAAGCGACTTCATCAGGGTATTATCCAGGCTTGCTGGTAGTGAAGCAACGTTTGTGCTCCTGAAGTGACTCTGCCAGGGTATTGTGTAGGTATGCTGGCGACGGAGCAACACTAGCGATGACTCTATACTATGAATATTATAAACTCACCACACATATTAACATTTCCTAGATTGAACTGAATACAATACATTGCATCTTTGAGTGATTTCAACAAAGAAGAGAAAAGAGAGGCTGCTATGTATGAAACTAGGTCGAAAGGGGGAACTTGGGGAAATCAATACTTCTTGAAATCTTGACCCATAACAGAAAGCTAATCCCTGAATAGAGAAGCTGAAGTTCGTTCAATGTGTCGCCAAGTGTTGTCGTTACTGCAACACCCTCCAAAATTTCACTACATTATAATTTTAGAGCCTATCTCATTGTTGTGTCAAGTGTCAGCTTGGTCGTCAAGTGTCATTTTGTGTTGTTTCATATGTTTTGAGTGTTCTTGAGTATTATTATGTGTCGTCACGTTGATTTGAATATCATTATATGCATTTCATGGTTACAACACATTTCTTGTTGTAAAATGACACTTTTGGGTCGCAGTCGTACACTTCACCATTTGTCCTTGGGGAATGTCCATAAAGTGGCATTTTGATGTATATTCATTTTTGATCAAGCTTGTCTAATTTTTCTTGATGATTTAATATGTGCCACACATGGTTTTATGTCTAGAACTCATCTTTCTCACCCCTTGACCAATCATCCAAACTTAGACAAATTTCAGTTGAAAAACAACCTCGTTAAGGTCAAGAGCACATGAGCGCACTCTAAAGCCTTGATGGGTGACCCTTTGCTATTCAGAAGTGTGGCCTGCGCCCTCCCACGGAGTTGGGCACACTCCAAAATCATGAATCCCCTTCCCTGTTACGAATTGTACCCTCAAAAAGTGACTAAATCTTCCTTGAGCACACTCCTTCAACTTAAAGATGTGCGCCCTCCTTGAGGATATTGGCGCATCTTGAAGACCCAAATCTCATCCCTTCATCCTTCCCGATTGCGCCATGCTCCCTCTTGAACTAACTTGAGTGCATTATCGCACCCTGAAGGCACAAAGCCTCAACCTTCAGCCTTCAAGAGTGCACCATGCACCCTTCCTAAGGCCTCTTAAGCACATGAGTGCATCCTAAAGGCATGAAGCCTCAACCTTCAGCCTTCAAGAGTGTGCCCTACGTTGTCCCTCTTTCCCTTAGATGCATAGTGCACTTGGGAAGCCCAAATATTTCCCCTCGTCCTTTGGACTTGCGACATGTGCCCTACCTTGATTGATTTTTTCCTCAAGTTGAATGAGAAAATGTCGAAGCCTCAACTATCATTCTCCTCCATCCTTCAGCCTTTTAGAGTGCGCCCTTATGCCCTAAAGCTCCATTCACCATTTTAAGCACACCAAAAGGGCACGAACAAGAATATATGCATAAAACATGGTAGAGTGGGAGATTTTGAAACTAATAGCTACTCGTCATGAGTAATTGCAGAAATAGGTATTACTGGGACCTCATGGAAAGTGCATGCAAGGAAGATCAGAAAAAGAGGATGAACAACGGAAGCACAAGAAGAACTAAGAACACGCCCAAAACTTGATGATCAAAGCACCATGAAGACTCCAAGATTGAAGACCCTTCGGAGGGTGGAAGCACAAGGAGCAGATGATGACAAAGAAAAAACACAAGGAGTAGATGAGTAGATGATGACAAAGAAAAAACACAATGGAAACCATGTCACTACAAAATCAAGTCCATGTTATTTGTCACTGTCAGTCTCAGTGATCTAAGATAGTGATGTGTCAAGTTCATCATATGATGATGTGAAAGACAAAAAATTATCATTGTAATAATTGTATAATAAAAATGAGTAAAATTACATGAGTCATAAGTGAACTCAAGATTCATGGAAATCCAAAAGACATGTAATACCAAAAGTCACATTGAATTCCAAAAGTCATTTAGAACTTCAAAGGTTGCAAAATTCCAAAGGTCACTAGAATTTAGAAAGTCAAGAGTCATGAGGATATGAAAGGTCACTCCTCAAGTTATAAATAGGTCCTCATTTCTCATGTAAAGTACTTTCAGCCTTGGCTTCTCCCATAAGGCATAAGAGAGATAAGTTAGTACTTTTGGGGAGCAAGTAGTGGCTCCAACACTCCACTATTGGAACAAGTGATGTTCTTTGTATTCATGCATATTGGGATTTTTTATTTGAAGCCTGATGACCAACACGTTTTCATACATGGATTATGAATGTTTGTAAGACTATTCTGTGAATGTTTATGGTTCATGTTTGCTTTCACCAGTACCAAGGTAGTCGAACTATTTTGGTTATTTTAGTGTTTGTCTTTTTCAAAATGTGTTGTAATGCTTATAATGATTGTCATTTCTCTGTGCACTACTCTGCTGGATGTTAGACGAAAAACTCTTTTTTATGTGTGTCTTTAATAGGCTGCTACTATTACCTCTCTCTTAGAGGCTCACCCTCTTTCCCCTCTATAGTAGAAGAACCTTGATGCACCTACAACTGAACATTCACCAGGCACACTAGCTTTCTTTTCAAATGCACATATGTTATTCTCTCTCTTGCTGATAGTTAAAGCCAAGGAAAATCTTTAAGTAGATCGCAGAGGGGTTATATTCTGGATGGGGCTCCTATCCCAAACGTGAGAGGTCTAATTGGAACCACATATCGTGGAGACCCTTTTGAATGTTGGCATGTCCAACACTGTCAACAGGTGGGTAAAGACATACTCCCAATAGAAATAGGGTAGGTTATACATCAATTTTCTTATTTGACTCATAAAATACTTCTCATCCACTTCAGAGAATTGGCTCATACATTCCAAGATGAAAATTCAAGTAGTGAGTAGCATAAGAATCCTATATGACATAAGATCTAACCCATACAATCATGTTGCTATGAAATGATCCTCCAAGATCTATTCTCCCTTGATTATTTTAGTACCTACTTATAGATAATATTTTAGTTCAATAAGCATCATGGAGGCACCTTATCATTTATAACAATAATGAAACATACATATATTTATTAACATAATCCATGAACCCTACCATATCTGAGTACACCTTGACAAAAGGTAACTAGTTGAGGAATATTGGCTCCCCCAATTTCACCTACTCTCTTCAATCCTAAACCTTCCAAGAAAGTATTTTAATAAAATATTTATAGGTAGAACATGTACATACTAAAACTAAATAAATTTTTATTCCCTTATTGACCTAGAAAATAATTTGGCATATTTAATGGTTGGCATCCTATTTGGTGGCCCGTGGAAAGGTTCTATGATTCTTATGTGGGATATTTATGGCTCGGTCATATTCATGTCCTAGGATGAGGGAAATATTTGCAATAGTTTCTGAAAGCTACTTGGGAAATTTGTTGGCCTTGTAATGATGGGTTTACTTGGTACGGGGAGGTTTTTATGAAAATGGAACCCTTTATACCAAGCACATTTGAAGCTAAAACTCATAATGCATACTCTTTCAATTAAACCTTGTCTAGTAATTGTGTACCTCCAAACTTGTGCTTGCTAGTCTAGTTGATTTTATTGTCAATCAATAATCTAATTCAAGTTAATAAAACTTACCTCTTTCTTGATTAGCTAAACTAATTAAATTAGACTAAGAAATGTCACTTTTTACTACTTCTCATCTGATGCTAATATTAAACTAGTGGTTCCTACCAAGCTATAATATGGTTAAAATTTTTACCAATCAAGATATGATCAAGATGAAGCTTACCAACACTTAGTAAGGAGAAAGTAAAGCAACGATAAGTTGAAGCTAAAATGAGTGATCAACGTTATGGAAAGATGAACATAGTATAACAATATATGTTATCAATGTAATACAACAAGACCAATATAAGTGTTTTTAATGTTGTTCTTTTTTTATGTGTTCTGGAAGAAGGGAGGGTGGAGAAAGGAGACATTTTAAAGAGGATGATGAAGAGAAGTTTGATTCCACTAGATATTGCTTATAGTTGATTATTTATGAGCATTCTAAAATAGGTGACCTCTACAACAAGGGAATTATTGAGAAAACAAGAGACTTGATTACATAAATGATACAAGGCCATAACTTTGTTATAGAAAGGTGGTCCTCTAGTCTCTAATAAAGGAAATATACATTTTCCTTTGAATTTCCAAACGCCCTATATGGGAACCCAAACCAATCATTAGAAAAATGGTTATAGCGCCAATAATATGGAGAATATGATCTTCAATTTGTTTGTAGACATGACATAAGTAATGGTAGAATTGTAAATTTTAGCTTAAAGAAGCCATAAATTTAGAGAAATAGAAAACAATGAAGATAATGTTCTATGTTAAAGCTAAGTACTAATGTGGAAACTCCTCTATCTTTTTCATAAAGTGATCATTGGTACACTCTATATGTCTTTTCAGCAAAGTTACATTTTAATATAAGGCTAGCTATTTAAGAAAAAGTAGATAGGAAAGAAATAACTTCAATGAGAATGCACATCAAGTTTTAATTCAAAAAATAGAAAACTAAGTAGATTAAGTTTTAAACTCATAAGTTGTACTTTATATTTAAGCATGATGATGGTTTTTCTTAGAATTTTGAAATTCGAATAAAATAATTATGATATGACTTAAAAGTGAAATCTAATTAGTAATTCAAAAACAAATTTCAATCATATGAAAAAGGAAAAAATAATAATTTTAATAATCAAATTATGACAAAAACAAATTTCAATCATATGAAAAAGGAAAAAATAATAATTTTAATAATCAAATTATGACAAAGAACACTTCCTCTATACTCCATGGTAAAAATGTCCTTTTTTATGGTGTATTCGTGCCAAATCCCATTAATATATAACCTCAAAAGCCAATATATTCCCATTTAATGATTAATACAATCATTGAAAGGACATTTCACATGGCATTTGTTAATTGGCGAGGGATGTGCTATCTTGACTTGCAAGAGAATCCCGTGAGATAGCACGGCCAGTGGGCCACCACTGGAATTTGGATTATGCATGTTTATCATGTCGGGCTGAGGGATGGCTAGCCCATGCTTAAATACAAACTCTTAGGAGTTTGTTCGGTGCGGTTTCACTCCCGTATGGTGAGCATTTTAGGTTAAGATAAGATGTTCTTGAGTAAATATATCTTTAGGAGTATTCTTAAATAATGCCACCCAGTGTTATTTCAACGCGATTAATTAATTAATTAATTAATTAATATATATATATATTTATTTATTATTTATTAATTAGTATTCTTAAATAATACCACTCAGTGTTATTTCAACGCGATTAATTAATTAATTAATATATATATACTCAACCGAAGAAAACATTAGTTGGAAATTGAGGAATTAGGTCAATAAAGAGAAGAGACTTGTCAATACAATCATCATGTCCGTCCCAACTGGCCTTTCCTTTCATAAAAAGAGGTTAAATTTTGTTTTTTCAAAATGCAGAATACTTTTTCATTACTGTTGTCACTTGAATCTTCACCATCGAAACAAAAGTCTCTATTTGGTTTTCTAATCGATGTTGCTTACACCTAATATCTTTGAATAGTAAATTTGTGTGCATTTTGAAAAAATCAACTTCACTGGTGAATGATAGGCGTTTGTAAAAAAATCCGTCACTTCAATATTTGGGGAATAAATCTAACCTTTGTAAAATTCTTTCCGGAGGTTTCATAAAAGTGATATCATGATAATTTTACTTATTAATTCCTACTACGTACATAAAATTGTATGTACGAAAGCAATGTTTTATTTTTTATGCTCCAACGTAATTTTCTCTCTCTCAAGTGTTAGATGCCACGATTCACTCTCATTCCACTGTGCAACCTTAAGGACTTCGTAAATGTCAAATGATATCTCTGAAAATCTTTGAAATATATATATATATATGAGAGAAAGAATGCATAATCATGTGAGATTCCTAACCAATTAATGGTTTGCGATTCCTTGTCATTAATGATTCATATACGGAACCAATTACAATGTGAGGACCGCTATTGGGCCCACTTTGCCTTTCCACCAACTTCAAGCGACCACAACCACGACAATTCAAAGATGATGATAATGGATCCCTAGGTAATAAACTTTGACGCGAGATGTGTCACTGATTTTGACAGATAAGGAACTAAATTGAATTACTGAGGCTTATTTTTCACTTTAAAGAAGGCTAAAAATACCAAGAATGAGTTTCGTTGGACATAGACAAGGAACTGCATTTAGTTGTTATGGGTTATATTTCATTTTTTTTTGGATTAATTTATAAAATAAAACAATTAATTCAAAATTGATATTTCATTGATTTCTAAAATTTTATGGAGTATGATTATACTTTATATATATAATTTTTTTGGATAACATTAATTAATGTGAGAAATTACACTATTTAATTTTTATAAGGGGTGTAAAATTTAGAAGAAGTCTGCTTCTGGCTTAATTCACAGAGCGGTACATACATTAGACATATATGATATAGTCACATCATGAGACTGGACCCTAGGTGGGGAGGTTATCATTAAGCCCTCCCAACTACCCAGGATATCTTCCTTGACTATACTATTTAACCTTATAAAGAAAGAAAAATTGATATTCTAACTATATGATTAGAAATTAACATAAACCATTGTGTGAGAGGTTTTAATCTTATTAGATCTCAAATTCAATTTGAGGGGAAAGGTTGAGAGTGGGAGTTAATTGTGGAATCACATTATTCTAAGAGGTGTTCACATTTTTCTTTCATCCAATATTACATTATAACAAACAAATACACATTTTTATCCTATCCAATATTACATTATAACAAACAAATAAACAAAATAGAATATGTACATGCATATGAAAATATCTAAATAATTAAATAAACCAAACTAAATTGATCTTAAATCCAAATTTATTAACTACTCACATAGATCTAATTTATAGCACAACGCCTAAGGAATGCCTAGTATTTCTTCCTTGGCTATGGTTTATGTTTGAATTAGTCATTTCTCTCGTGCTCTTCTGGGTCAATAGACTTTAGAGAACATGGACGGTGTGATGCAAAATATGGTTGTTAAGGAGAATGCATATATTGCAATGCAGGTAGACTACATAACAATAACCATGCAACATATTTAAAAAAAATGGTCTTCTTCAAATCAAATTAGATAGGCTGCAAGTAAAGGCAAACATGTTGGACCTTAGTTTTCAACAATTGGAAGCTACACCTAAAACAAAATCTAAGGAGTTTAAAGCGGAATTGGAACATCAAGTAGAAATGAGATCTCATCAGCTCATTGTTCCTGTTCAACAAGAGTGTGAGGAAGTGACATGGGATCTCATCAGCTCATTGTTCATGTTCAACAAGAGTGTGAGGAAGCAACAGTTGTTGGAGAGGATGTTGAAGAGAGATCTACCTTTATAGGCTAGTTAATTACTATCTTTTCCTTTAATATGTTTTGCAAGTATGTATTGATTTTAGGAATCTTTTGGAAAATTTACAAGTGTAGTCAGTTTAGAAATAGAGTAGGCAAAAGGTATGACAAAAGTACTAGTGTTTTTTAGATTAGACAAATGCTAAAATCTAAAGAATTAGTTGAATATGCAAAAAATTCTAGCATTCAAATAAGCTTTCTATAAATAAAAATCATAACATATAGATCTATTTTTTAAATTAATTAAAAAATTGTATTTCAAAAAGTGTTATCTCTTTCATATTTGATAAATTTGAGTTTAAAATGTATTACAATGATTATTATTAAATAATTTAAGATATATAATAATTTCCAAAAGAAATAATTAAATAATAATTTGTTTTTATATTAAAATCATAATATATGAAAATTTAACCAATATTTTAAGAAGATATATAAATGATGAATTTGGTTGAGAGAAAAAAAGTAATATATGAATGTGAAATTAATTACTTAAATTTATGAGAAATATGTTATGAATAATGAAACTAATGAAATATAGGTATATATAAGTTATCATTACTAATGCGACCATATTTTTTATACAAGTGATCATTATATAAGTGATGAGTATGCAAATAACTTTTTCCCTAGGGTCTTTTGTATTGGCATGAAGACTTGGTAATTTTTCTTAGGAAGAGAGAATGAGAGCTAAGGGTAGGACCTTGGCCTCATGGAGCCTCTTATCTGAGAAGATACGATAGCAACTCTAGTATGGAATTTTTCAGTGTTTCAGTCAAGTTGGAAAGGAAATCTAGGTTTCTTTTCCCTTTGGTATGTCGATGTAGTGGTAGCTCTTGCATTTGGGTATCGTTGGGTGACACAGTTGGAACCATCTCAATTTGGGTTTGGAGTGCTTGGCTTGTAAGTCTATTCAATCTATTCTAGTATTTTGTCTAGTTTAGATAGATGTCCCATTGTGTCTATGTGGTAATTTCGGTCCAAAAGGGTGTATCTCTTAGTCGCAGCTCATCAATTGCATCCTAAAGTCGTGTATTTCTCTTGATTTGCCTATGGTTATTAGGTGTCTAGGTCTATGTCAGCTTGGTAGCTTTATGGGTGGCCTCAATTAACTTTTGTTGCAGGATTTGGCTTGGGCAGTTTTATTTTCTTATCGAGTCAGGCTTTGTGAGAGGGATTTGAAGTTAGGTCTTTGATTGTTGGGTCGCGGTAGGTTTGCAGTCTTGGGGTGGTGCTTTCTTTGTCCAATGGTGGAGGGAACTAAGTCAGTTGTTGAATTTTTGTTCCCTTCTACCCACTCAGGTGGATTATCATCAAAATTTAGTCCCTTTATCTAATGTTATTTTGATGAGCTTGTGTGTTGGTGTCCATAATTAGTTGAGAGGGATTTGGATTTATTTGTGTGTCCTTTTACAAGTAGGGGAAATCCCTATAAGGAACCAGAAATGTCTCTTCGAAACTCAGAGATGTTGTTGAGACAAAATAAAAGAAGCAGAAGTGGTGGTGGTAGTAGATCTCAACTGGGACAAAGGGTAGGGAGGATCTTTTCTCATGACTTAATGGCGACATATTTCAATGTGATTCTGCCGGAAACACACCAAGAAATAAGGGATTTAGAAATAAAATTCGGCGGGAGAGGCAGCCTATGTCTGACTCAGAACTGTTAGAGGACCTTGCAGGGTGGGTGCCAAACCCTGGCCACACCAAGGGTAGAAAGAAATAATACTTGAACTCAATTGCACTTCATTGGTAAATCAAGCTTTTGTTGTGTTCAGTACTAAGAGATAAACAGGTCAATAAATATAACATCTTCAACTACCTAGAGGATATCAAAAGGATGTTGAGGAACATGTGGCTCTGTGTGGATAGAATTGATTCTCACCTCATGCATGTGGAGAGCCATGCTCCTTGTGATTCAAATGGAGGAGATACCAGAGACCCTCCTCACTCAAGTGATTGTGTTCCGGAAAATGTGTTCTATTAAGATAATGAGCAGTGATATAGGGTTGTGAGTGATGGGCTTTGGCTCCCTCCTCAAGCACTTGTTTTTTTGTTTCTGGTTGGCCCTATGATGGCCTTTCTTTCCTAGTATTGTGACGACATATCAGAGTCGTGGCCATGCATTTTATGTTTGGATATGGTATTTTGCCCAGACTCAAGTGCATCTTGTCTGGTGCGGGGTTTATATTACATGGGTCCTCTTAGCAAAGGGGTCTAAGTTTGCTAGTTGTTGTTTCATGGGTTGACGATGGTGTTCTAGTTTCAGTGGTGTGATGGCGACTGACGCCCTGAGAGACTTTACTTTGTGGCATTTGGTTGGGTGTTTGTGGATGATCAAGAAGAAGCTAAGGTGGTATCTACCCTGGTGTTTTAGGTGTGGCCTCAATCTGAGTTGTAATGCTTCCTTGTTTGGAAGGTTTCCAGGACCAAAGAGGTCAAGAGATAAGAATTTTTGTATGCATGTAATCAATATCAGTTGGTATAAGCAACAAAGGTTGAGATCTAGTTTCTAGAACTCCCTTTGTGTGCACAAGACTATTTATGTATCTCAGTTTTCTTAATTGATACAAAGTTATATATATATATATATATATATATATATATATATATATATATATATATATATATATATATAACACCTACAGACATAAGGGGTGTGTGTAATTATAATTTCATACATCTAATTACACAAGTGTTATTGGATATTTATCTTACCCATTATCAATATAAATTACAATATATTTTCTAATAAAAAATAATATCGTGAATAGATAATTTATATCAATAAAAAATATTAATCCAATCTAAAATCAATTTGAATTTGGAATGACACAATAAATGCATGTATACAAAAAAAAATATAACTCATACCTAAGGTTTCAAATCATATGAAAATGATTATCTATTAGCTACTTTGTGTTGCAAAATTTTAATTTCACAAAATTATTTTAGTATATATATTTACATATATATTGGATTCAATTGAAGAATAAATAAGATTTTTGATGCAAGTTATTGTAGAAATACAAAGACTACTAAATGAATTAGCTCATCTCCTATCATACTTGTTTTAATTTGGATAAAAACAATATCCCAACTACATATAAAATCCATAAATGATAATAAATTTGTCAACACAATATTGAATAATCTCATTAATTTTTATTGTTCCTTTATGCATAGTAATTTCATTATTTTTAATAATAATTTTTAATTTTACCATTTATTATTAATTTGTATAAATATACCAATTTTAAACATGCATAAAAATAACTACTAACACAAGAAAAGATGATCATATCAACATAACAACCATTTATAATTTGCATGCATATTAAACAAATTAGAATTTTATAAAAGTAATTATAAAAAAACTTCTTGATTTGTAAATTATTAAATTATTTTACTTGTAAATCTAATTTCTATTTTTTATTATCTTCTTAACCCCATATTAATCAACTATTTTACCACCCATCCACTGTCACATGTACTCTCCTTCCCGAAGACCCCACGCCATAATGGGCCATAGTACCAATCTAGCAATAAAAAAGAGTGAAGCTTTGGAAGAAAATCCAATGCAATTGTTTGAATGACGCGGAAATGACCTTCCTATGGTGTATTCATGCCATAAATCCCATTAATACGTAACCTCAAAAGCCAAGATACGGAAAATATATCTGTAAGAGTATTCTCAAAACCTCTTCAAAATAATAATGTCAACACAATTTTATATATATGTGAATGATTATATATAATCACGGTTATAAAATTATATCATATAAATGAAAGGTGATTTCAACGGATGAAAACAACAACTCTTGAAAATTGAGGAATTAGGTGAAATAAAGTGGAGAGGCTTGTCAATAAAATCATATCCGACTGTTTAACAAAATCACGAGGAGGACCCACATGTCCTTTCCTTCCCCAAAAATAGAGATTAAGTTTTGTTGTTTTCAAAAAGCATAATACTTATCATGAAGGTCGACACTTCGCCTCAAGTCTACATCTACCAAACAAATGTCTCCATTTGGTCTTCCAATTGATGCTTCTTAGTTCTACTACTAGTACCTTTGTGTAATTGATTTCTGCGCATTATGGAAAGTTTGTCCTTTCACTGCAGAATGACCAATGTTAGTGAGAAAATTTGTCACTTCGTTTTTTTGGGGCCTTGTGGGCGCCGCCCAAACTTGTATAGTGTAACTTTGGGTTATACACATGGAATTTGAATTTGACAGTGTTGGTTACATGTTCAGAATAAATGATTTGAAATTTATTCTATTACACTAAAACAGTTTTTAGAGGTGAGAAAATTGTTTTAATTGTTTTTATACTTTTTCGAAGTTTTGGAATTGTATGGGAATCTTATCTTATCAGTGGGAGCTGTAATGAGAATTGGAGAAAGTTCTTGGAGTTTTGAAGATTATTTTTTTGGAGTTCCGGCATTCCCCGGGGTTAGGGAATACAAAACCTGTAAAGAAATATGATGAACTGCTCACAAAACATGAGCCTATGTTGAAACCTTCGCAGGAAGAAAGGCCAAAGACGTCCTTAACACCGATATCCTTAGTTGAGAAATTAGAGCAATCTCTTGATGAGTAAGGAACCCGTGACACCTAGACTTAAGGGCAATATCTAGAACCCCGTGACACCTCGACTTAAGGGCAATATCTAGGACTTCATGTATAAATATTGCAGAAGATTTTGTGTGCATATTGTATAGGGCAGTGAATGTTTAAACATTAGAGTTGCTTTGCTTTTTTCTCTTAAGAATAACTAGTGAAACATATATAAAACTGTTCCTTTGTATTTTAAGCGAGATTGTTTCAATATATTTATATATAAAAGAGTTTATATATTTAAATTGCTCTTAATATTTGAATATTTTGATTCAATATTAATTTTAATTATTATTTAAATTATATAATTAAATTTATTTTTTTTTATTTTTTTTATTATATAATATTACCACTTCTATTAGCAGCTTCTCGTAAATTTTGAAGAATTCCAAACACCCCTACCCAACTTCCCAATATTCCCACGTTCCAAACACTCATACAGCATACAAAAAAATTCACTATTCGTCATTGGCATGATTCCTTTAAACCGTGCTATTTAAAATCTACCTCTGATTTCGACTGAATGCATAAAGATATTGCAGGCTAGTAACCCGGTTGGTAATCTATGCTGCTAATCCACAGGCTGGAAGCTCAAGTGAACTCTATTAGGGTTGGTCACCAATGGTTATTTTGGCGTTGGGTTAACATTTGAACTCAGTTACGTCGGCACGAAAATATTTAATCTGAATAAGGTTGCCTGATGTGATGTGCGAGAGAGAGGGGAGTAAGTAGGGCAGTGAAGGAGTTTAGTCACTTTCGAAATTATTTAAGTTACGCGTAAATAATAATTATCATGACCTGGCAAACCTTGATGATGAATAGACAGTTCATGATTTGTTTAACACTGCTGAAAAAGCAAGGGATTAAATATTTCTTTTTGGAATTTGTGAGGTGAGGTGTTGAATGCCACAGTTCAACCTAATCCAGCTATACAACCTAAAAGACTTCGACATAGGGAATGATGATGGTGTGGAATCTGTGGATCGCTAAGAATGATATGTATCTTCGTGCTCAGCGGTGGAGATGATCAAATGCAGTTGGAAAAAAAAATCGAGTCTAATTTGGTTTTTAAAATTTTTTGAAGCTTAATTAGCTGTACATGGCATTTATAAAAAAATTACGTAATTTTACCCCAAAAAAAACCATTGTATTCTAAAACCAATTTACTCCAAAACTAAGCAGGCAAAAAAATATTGTTTTCACTCTTAGAAGGGTTTGAAAATGTTAAGCAAACTTAATTTCACTTAGTGGAGAAACGAGCCTCACGTGACATGAGAGGGTATGACGGCACGCTGTCGTGGGAGTCTTGTCTGTCCTCACGCAACGTACTACCTCCTAATTCAACCACAGAAAATCTTTCATATATATATACATATATATTAGAATGAATAATCATGTTAGATTCCTTGTCATTGATGATTCATATGCAGAACCAATGATAGTCTGAGGACTGCCATTCAGCCCACTGTTTCCGTTTTCCATCACCTCTCAATTTCAAGCCACTATGGCCCCGAGAGTTCATAGATGATGATAAGGGATCCAAATAGACGATACATTTTGACACGACATGTTTCACCGATTTTCGTAGGTAAGGAGCTAGGTTATGTTACTCTTGGCTTTAAAGAAGGGCAAAATTATCAATTGAGTATAGTTGATATGAAATTTTATAAATTTTGTCGTTAAGCAAAAAACTAAATTGCTTTATTCATAACTTGATTTTAACATTGGGAGCTACCCAGCCTAAACCTCAAGGTGAGAAAATAAATTTAAAATTAACATTGCATTTTACTCTTTTTTTTATATATATTTTCAAATTTATATTTTTTTAAATTTTTTTTTATTAATATTTTTATAATAAAATAATTTTTCATATTAATATTTTTATAACAAAATAAATGATTGTGAGGTGTAAATTAGTTGATTTGAATGGTTTTTAGTGTGTATAAAATTTTAAGTTCAAATTTTATAATGAGGGGTTGAAGATGGAAACTATTTTTAGGGGAATTAAATTATTTCAAAAGAAGTTCAAGCTCCATTAAACTTGACACAATCATAACTATAGCATTCTACTAGTGGGTAGATCGTCTTCCAACCAATAAAAAAGCTTACTCAAGCTTAAGATATATATATATACACACACACAAAATTTATTTTATAGAAAAAAATAAAGTTTTAAGATTATGTACATATCAATATCTTTATTAAATAACATATTATATATATAAAATAAACAGATAATTTGTTCTTACACTAAAAATCTCTATATTTAAAATGTAATCACATATTTAATAGAAATTTAATATTTTAATAAAAATATACTTAATTAATATTTATAAATGATATATTTTTATAATGGTTTGAGGTGTCTCAATTCCACCATAAAGGGATGAGGTGGCCCATGATGGGTCTAGGCTATGCATCATGGGCACCATCAATATAATTTAATTATTTTTTATACAATTTATTTTATAGAAAAAAATAATGTTTTAAGATGATGTTGATATCAATATATTTATCAAATAACATTTTTTATATATAATAAACAGATAATTTGTTCTTACACTAACTTTTTCTATATTTAAAATGTAATCACATATTTAATATAAATTTAATATTTTAATAAAAATATACTTAATTAATAATTAATAATTATATATTTTTATAACGGTTTGAGGTGTCTCAATGCCGCATAAAGAGATGAGGTGGCCCCTAGATGATGGGTCTAGGCTATGCATCATAGGCACCATCAATGTGCCCCTCATGTCATTCTTTAAAATCTTGTCTCGAACTACTCACTCACCACCATGTATGGCATTTCAAATTAATTACAAGTGTGTGATGGAGATCTCCAAAATTGATGTAAGTGCATCCATAACAAGGGTCCAAACCAACTTATCCCAACAAGCTCACCATATTTGTTTTGGAAAGTGCTCCTTGGTTATTTATGTGGAATACCATGATTCTCGCCTACAATTTCTCCATATTTAATATAGTAGTTGGGAGTCTCCTTTGGATCTTGCTCTCACCCTCACCTGCATTGGAACTGGGAGAGGAATGTTCTATCATATCCTCTAGTTTTGTTGACACATCACTATTTGGTATGAACAACCTCACTAGTTGGTATGAATTGGTTCCTCGATCTTCAGTTCCTCCCAGCATAAGTCTTATCTTGTATTTGCCTTAGGCGTGTTTTTCTTCCTGAATAGCTTCAATGACCCACTAGAAAACCTGCTATATACAAGGCACAAGAGTTTGTTGGCATGTTGGTGAGGCCAAAGCACATTATAGGGCTGAGGCTTCAACCTGTAGTTATTAATCTCACATGCCACTAGACATTTAAGTTGAGATTTGCAAGGCTAAGGAAGAATTTCCGTAGGAATGACATAACATTCTGGACTAGGATGCAACAAACAACTTGGTTACTTGGATCTTGGACATGAGCACCACAAGAGACTGCCAAAATTCATTACTTAAACGGAACTGATTTATACTAACATACCAAGCTCTTGGTGGGCAAGGTCTTGGTTGATAGGCAAGAGTCTATGGACAACATTCTACAAAAAATGATGCACTAAAGGAACCTTTTCTTGTTTTCAAAGGAAGGTTGTAGTTCCTCGAACTAGGCCCACCCCAAGGTCCATCAGTGCTACCCTCCAACAAACATACCAACCATCTTATTGACTTGGACACTACTTTATCTACTTGATTATCAGGTTTTTATTTTATAATTTTTTATAATGCTTGGGATTTTAGTTTTCATAGTCTACATTGTCACTATAATTATGGTTTTCTATACTCCATTATGGGACAATTATGCTAATTTTGATACATAACTATCAAACTACTAAAGAACATTAAAGGACCTTAAACTCTATATTCTCACTTGTGAGACAACTTTTATTTGTCTTTCACTTTGGTTATTTTGGACTTTGGACGTAGAAATTCAATTATTTTTTCCATATCCTAACTAGAAGGCCAAAGATGAATAATATCTTAGATATTCTATACTCTATCTTACTGAGAAATCAAATTTTAAATAACTAATGATTGAGGGTAAAAGAACCTGTGTTATATCAATATTAAATGAATACTTTAAATTTTTAAAAAACTATTATTAATACTAAAATTCATAGAACTATGGACATGGTAAAGTGGTTACTAGAATTTTTCTACTCTTTTAATGGTTATTTTTTTTTAAACAATTATTTATCCACTTTTAATATCTATATATATATATATGTGGAAATATAATTTATTGAATATGGATTTAGATAAAGTGATTATTATTTATAATATTTTTTTAATGTTTAAATTTTTAAAGATTGTTTTCCCTATTTTAAATTAATATTTTTTGGAATTTTATTTTTTCAAAGTGATCATTATTAATGAGAATTTCCTTTTTAATGCTTAAATATTCATTAATTTTTATTTTTTATTTATTTTTATTCTTTTAAATTCCAATTTTTTTTCTTTAAAAATTATTTTTTATTTTTAAATAAAAAATATAAATATTTAAGAATAGTTTTTGTTTTTGTTTTTTGTTTTTTTTTAAGCTATTTATAGGGAAGTTTATCAAAGTTTTAAAAATTAAATTAAAAAGGAAAAAATAAATTACTAATCTCAAAATGTAATATTAATAATTTCTCTACTCTCTTTAGTAATCAATAACTATTCACCTAAGTATTATTAAAACACAACTTATAATGCTTTTAACAACAATCTCAGGTCTTCAAAATTTAAGTATATTAAGAACTAAGTTCTTCAAAATTTAAGTATATTAAGGGATAGTCTTAGTGGTTGGGCTAATAGTATTGGCTAAGGATATTAATGTCACCTGCTTCGATCAATTTTGATTCAAATTTCTTATTTAACCCTATATATGCTTAATTATAGTGATATCCCAAAAATTTCAACCTAATGTGAAATAGTTGAGTTAGAAAAAAAGATCACCTAAACACTAACCTAACCTAGACTATAGCCTATATCCTCACCACATAACTCAAGCATGATCTCTTCTTAAACAATTTAAAAATTCATTTACACCTCTTATCTTTATAAAGATAACATCAAAAACCTCTATCATAATTTTACTACAACCTTTTCTACTTCTAGTAATAAGTTCTCTATTAAGTTATCTTGTAAAAAAATTATGTGAATTACTAACCTTTGGGATCATAATGAATTTAAAAGTGCTAGAAAAATAATTGGAATTAGAATGCTCCTAACGAATCTTTAAAGCTTAATAAGTTAAATACATACAAAAGTCTTATTAAAAGGAAGAAAGAAGAAAGATAAAGTGTTGCATCTATCTAATATCAAATCATAAGAAGTTATGCAAGGAAATTCTAATTGGTGAAAGTAAAGAAAATAATATATTTCCCTTAAAGAAATGGAATTCATACCTTATAAATCTTTATGAATCCCCTAAAGTAGTGGACACCCTTTTGAATGCCCCCATAGAGGTTGAAACAATTTCTTTGAAAACATTGAGTTAGGAGTTAAATTGCTAGAAAATGGGAAAGATAAGAACATTGAAGGCTACAAAGCCAAAAATTTAAAAAAAGAGGACCTATCCTTATCACTCACATACAGAAGCTCTTCCATTCACGAATGAAATAAGGTAGGTGATGTAGGAGTATCCTCCTAAAAATTTGTATTTAATTTTGTAAATATAAGAAGTATTTAAAAATTTCTAGATTTTCTAGATTTTTAGAAAATCTTGGATTTATGGAAAAGACAAAAAATTATCTCTCTAGAAAATTCTCAAAAATATCTTTAGTCAAAAAAATTTTACAATGGAAAAACTTCCTCTCAACTTCATCATGAATTCACTCTTGAATTCTAGAGTCTTCTTTATCCAATTATAAAAGGGAATGTAAGTCAACCATTGAGGCAAGCAGCAAGGTTTCAAATTATTGTTCATGAATGAAGTTTATGTTGTGAGAATTTGAGATTTTGTTGTCTTCTGCAACTGTGGTTTGAGTTTGTGTCATATGTTATCATTTTGGTATCAGAGCGAGGTTGATTGCTACCTTATTTGTGTAGAAATATGTAGCGTTGTTTGATTGTGAATTGGATGCTTCAAATATTATCGATTAATTGTCGAACATAGAGCGCAAAGACTGATTGTTTGTGTGAAGACTTCTAGAGACTTGCAACTATGTGCATTAAACAATGAGTTGCAAAGCTATTCGATTTTGTGAAGTCTGTCAAACACAAAATTGTGTATATTGTGGCATGAGACCTGTGGTAGATGCTGCGGATTGGTACATAAAATCTAAGAAATGGGTGAGATCATTATTGTTTGTTGAAATACGTGTGGAAGCTTTTGTGAATCAACATCCTCTTACTGCAAACAATTTAAATAATGTCCTACTGTTCAACAAAATCACGAGGAGGACCCACATGGCCTTTCCTTCCCAAAAAAAGAGGTTAAGTTTTGTTTCTTTCAAAATGCATAATACTTATTCATGAAGGTCGACACTTTGCTCTCGAGTCTCCATTTACTAAACAAAATTCTCCATTTGGTCTTCAAATTTATGCTACTACTAATATCTTTGTATAATTGATTTTCCGCATTCTCGAAAATCTGTCCATCACTGCCAAATGACAAAAGTTAGTGAGAAAATATGTCACTTCGATTTTTTGGGCCATTGGTCGAGTGGGCACCGTCCAAATTAGTATAGTGTAACCTTGGTTATACACATGGAATTTAATAGCGTTGGTCCGCATGTTCAAAACAAATGGTCTAAAATTTCACTATTCATGATTGGCTTGATTCCTTTAAACCGTGCTATTTAAAGTCTACCTCTAATTTGGACTAAATGCATAAAGATATTGCATGCCAGTAGCCCCGTTAGTAATATATCCTACTAATCCACAGGCTGGAAGCTCAAGTGCAATGTAATGGTTATTTTAGCGTTGAGTTACCATTTGAACTTAGCCTAGTCGACACGAAAATATATAATCTGAATAAGGTTGCGTCATGTGATGTGCCAGAGAGAGAAGTAGAGAGGGAGAAGTCAATAGGACAATGAAGTAGTTTAGTCACTTCCTAAAATTATTGAAGTTACAATTAAATAGTAATTATCATGACCAGTCAAACCTTGGTGATGAAGAGACCATTAATAATTTGTTTAACGCAAGGCTAAAAAAACCCAATGATTAAAAAAAAAGGGCAAGGGATTAAATATTTTTTTGGAATTTGTGAGTGAGGTGTTGAATGCGACGACTGAACCTAAACCAACTATACAACGTAACAAACTTCGACATAGGGAATGTAAATGGAGGATGGTGTGCAATCTGTGGATCACGAAGAATGATTTGTATCTTCGTGCTCAGCAGTGGAGTTAGTTCGTGTTTTTTTTTCTTAAAAAAATTATTGTTAGGAGTGTTTGAATCTTGTTTTTATGGTGGAAATAGATTCAACAATATCAAAAACCCCAAAGACACCTAAAATCTTAAATCTTGATAACTATACTTGGGATTTACAAAACATTCTCTAGATTTTATCAGAATCTCGCTGAAAAATCTATTATTTTCTAGATCAATTTACTCCATTTTTAAACTAAGCAAAGAAAAAATATTGTTTTCACACTTTGTAGCGTTTGAAAAGGTTAAACAAACCTGATTTCACTTAGTGGAGAAATGAACTAGACGTGACATGAGAAGGAATGATTGGTGAGCAACAAAGATGCTCGTTATCGTGGGAGTCTTGTCTCTCCTTAGGCAACGTATTACCTCCTCATTCAACCACTGAATATACGTATTACCTCCTCATTCAACCACTGAATATATATATATATATATATATATATATATATATATATATATATATAATGTGATATCACGTTAGATTCATTGTCATTGATGATTCATATGAAGAACCAATTATAGTTAGAGGACCGCCATTCAACCCATTGTTTCCGTTTTCCATCACCTCTCAATTTCAAGCCACCATGGCTACGAGAGTTCATAGATGATGACAAGGGATCCATAGGCGATACATTTTGACACGACATGTTTCACTAATTTTTGTAGATAAGGAGCTAGGTTATGTTACTCTGGCTTTAAAAAGGGAAAAATGATCAATTAAGTATAGTTGATATGAAATTTTTATAAATTTTGTAATTAAGCAATTTTTTTTAAGATTTGGACTAAGTTGTTTTAATCATAACTTTAACATTGGGTGCTAAACCTAATGGCGAGAAAAAAATTAAAATTAATATTGTATTTTATTTTTTCATATTTTCAAATTTATCATGTGACTTGTAAATTTTTATAATAAATAAATTAGTGGGAGGTGTAAATTAGTTTGTTTAAACGTTTTTTATTTTTACTAGATTTTAAGTTTAAATATCATGAGGATAGAACCCAATTTTAGGGGAATAAAATTATCCCAAGAGGAGTCCAAGTTTCATTGAAGTTGGCACAATCATAATCATAACATTCCACTAGTGAGTAGATGATCCAGGTGGCTCAAGACATGCTAGGATTCAGTAGTGGCCTCAGAATAGCTCAAAAATAAAAGTTTTCGTATTTCACCCAAACAAAGACAAGATCATAGTGCTCATCATTCTGATTCCAATGGCGTGAACGACACTAAAATCCGAGTTTGTATGCTCAAGATATCCGTGGTCAAACTAGGTCAAGTGATATTCACTAACGAGGCAACAATTCGGCATTTACTGGCGCATGGATTTCGGCAGACGGAACAAAAAAAATTGTCGCCTACTTAATTTTTCTAATGACCTTAAAAATCTGCTCATGGTTTTTTGAATAATTATTTTTAATTAATTCTTTTAAATATAAAAAAATAGTGGGGTGGCAGACCACCACTCCTGCAGCCCCTCCCATTATATATATATATATATATGGGTTGTTTGTATCAGCATTCAATTAAAATGAGGTCGGCGGGGATTGAACCGAATGGCCCAATGGGATGGCCCCGCCATTGGGTAGCCCCTTCAGTTATGTAACGACCAAACCATTTTTAAATAACAACCAACAAACTTCCAGAACAAAAAGCGTTGAATGTTTTGCCAACCAAAATGTGCCTAAGACAGGTTTGAAACTTAGCCTTAGATGCCCCACTTGGGCACACCACCAACGACCGAAGTGGCCTTTCGTTTGTAAATTTTTCCTTTCTCAAATTTAAACGCTACTCATTTCTCATTCGAGGAACGAATTGGAGGACCAAGAATGAGCGAAGGCAGAACTAGCCTGGGAACCTAGAGTCGAAACCCTACAGGCACGTTTTTTCAAGGGAGAATATTTTAGGGAATAGAATATTCCACAGAATATTCCCATGTAGAATCTTAGAGGAATCTGAAAGATTCCGTGGAGGGTGATTTTTCACCTTGATGGAAACATGTCAAATTTATACTCAAAAGAACTAGAATTTCATAGGGAACGTGATGGTGTGGTCCGTTTCCCCATCTGAACAACAAAAATTTTGGCGGGAAACAACAAGGAATCTTTATAGAATCTTGTGGAATTTAAAAGAGTCCTTTGGAGGTTGATTTTTGACAGAGGCGGCATGATGCCAACTTTATAGCCATTTTTCACAGAATTTTATAGGGAGTGTAGTGGTGTGCTCAAAATCTTCATCCGAGCAGCGGATTTTTTGGTCATCTTCAGGAAAGAATCTTTGGGGGAATCTTCAAGATTCCCGAGGGTCAAGAATTTGATGGTGTCAGAAAGAGGAAAAGTTTATAATCGTTTGACATGATTTCATGCCACATATTTAACAGTTCAGTCCATTTCATCAGTCAGGCTTTGAATTTTCCAGCCATTCCCGAATTGGAGGTAAATGATGAAGTGATGCCATGTCTTTCTTCTGATTTATTGAGATGATGTTTTTGTTGTTGAGATCCATGTTATCATTATGTTGAGTAATACTTGTATGCCACATCATGTGAGAATTTATTAGCTTGTCATGCCGAAGGAGGGCCCATTTGAGTGAGTTCCTATAGAAAGAACGTCTTGTGGGTAGACACACCACTCTAGTTGAGGGAATTTATCCTTGTAATGACAAAGAATGTATTATGTACTCATCATCATCTTGCAACATTTAATGAAGCAGCCTCCCCACTCTTGACACTAGGGCCAGAGATGTAACCCACATTGGGAGAACTCTGTTATCAATGTGTTTGTGTCCTGCTATTTGCTGACTGTTGTTATGTTTCATCTTCTTTAAAGCTTGCACATGTGGATTTTCATACTCTTTCATATGCAATTTTGCTAACATCACAAAAGTAAAAGGTCTTGGTTAATTATGGTAGCTGACGAAATCCAGATCAAGTTTGGTATCAGAGCGGACTTTTGATGTTGTGAATTTCGAGTGTTAATGAGTGAACATGCAACAAGAAGGAAAATGAAGAACACCAAAGATCTCTATGATGACTTCCTGAGGATGACACACATGGTGGACATAATGTATGCAGATTATGAGGAGAAGATGGTAGATGGGAGAAAGAAAGAGCAATGGATGATGCTCCATCTACCCCCTCAAGTGAAAATTCATTTCCTTCATCGTCTTCACATCATTCAAATGGGGAAATCAATAAGAGCATTCAAGAAAAGAATTTTTAATTGAGGAGACCTCTACGAGAAGAAGAAAAGACTGCATCTTCAGTTACAAGCCACAGAGGAGGCCTTGGAAGAATTGAAGCGCAAAAAAGGCTTAGTGAAGTTATCATCACCTGTTTTAGAATCGACAGTTGAGGTAAACAATGTTGACTATTCTTTAATTTCATTTCACATGACACTATTTTTGTCTGAAACATGGAGGTACCCATTTTAGGAAGTGGCATGAGACTCCTTACCAAGATGGGGTATAAAGGAGGAGGATTTGGTGTTAATGTCTAATGGATGACTCAACCATTGGACATTGTAAAAGGACTTTAATTTGTAGGTTTGGGATACACTGGAGGAGAGTGATCAAAGGTATCAGAAGCTTCCAAGGCTATAACAACCCTGGTGAAAATTTCATGTAATAAAAGTAAATAAAGGCAAAAATAAGATCACGAGTAAGGGAAACATATTACAAGTTGAATGTTGGGCAAGACATCCTAGTGTGGATGTTCATTTGGTTATTATGGCTAAGGAAATTGGCAATGGCAAATGCATTAAAAGGGAAAAAGGTGTTTTTGGCACATTTATTTATGAAAATAAAGGAAAATAGGAGAAAATGAAGGTGAAAGGTCACAGGTTGCATGTGAGGAGGAAAATGAAGGAAAATAATGGAAGTTGAAGAAAATGGATGCCTAATTGATAAAAAGGCCTATGAGGATCAGTTGGCAGGTTTCGTCACTGTAACCTTATGGTCAATTCAGTTTTGGATCTCTCTCTCTCTCACTCTTGGACACTTTGAGTTATCTTAGAGCACTCTAGCTTTGGAGCAAGGAAGGAAAAGAAAGCAAAGGGGAATGAAGAAAAGCAAGGATCAAGGAAGGAAGTGCAGGATCAAGTAGCTTCAGAATGAATACTTGCAAGTAACATACTATGTGTGTGATTTCCTAGCTGGTTTTGACATGCATGAATTTTCATGTTGGTGTATGGTTCTCTTTCTGTTGGTGGCATGGTTTTGTTAGGTTATGACAATGGTTTTCAGCCTAGCCTTGCCTTTTCTGGATGCCATGGTGTGTTGGGATGTTTATCTCGGTTTTGAGCTTTGGAATTGTTGGATGGAATTCAGAATTCAGGGCAAAGGTGGTTTCAAGGTTCATTCCCAAAGGCCTAGGAATCCCTTGACCGGTTTTGGTGGGATACATGATAAAGCTTAAGGGAGCAGTCTCAATTTACGGCCTAGTGATCCCGAATTGGATTGCGGTAAAGCCTGAGAGACAAGGAGACAAAAAATTCCTCAAGGATAATGATGGATTCTGGTTGGCATTCCAAGTTCGGTTTGGTTTTGTGATCAAAACACCAATTTTGTTGTGATCACTGTTTGGTGAGGGTGGAGGTGGTTTAACCTCTAGATTCCCTTGGTTGTTTTTGGATGGGTTTATCCATGAGATCCCACATTCATGCTTGGAATATGGCATAGGGGTGATTGGATGAAAGAAATATTTGGTTCAACCATGTCTACGGTCAGGTGGTACGTGGAAGTCTCGAACCTGGTCGAATTCACCTATGTTTAACAAAAGCTAAGTTCTCTTACTTTTGTACTTGTTTATATGTGGATTTAATGGTTATTATCTCGTTGTTATTTCCATGGTTTTACGATCATGGTTATAAGTATGGTTAATTGACTAGTTCATGTCATGGTTATTTCATGTATTTACTTGTAATTGTTAAAATGATGGATGCAAGACCTAATTTATGTCATAATATTTCATGGGAGAATGTGGTCATCCTTCTTTTCATGTTTCATAAGAGTTTTTAGCCATTCATGTTTTGTCTTGTATACTAGACCTGTAGATTGCATTGATGCCAAGTGTTGCACAGAATGTCAGTCCCGGTTGGGGATAGTCAGGCCTAGTCCCAAAGTTGATTTTTGTTTTATTAGTCTTGCCATCATGTGTTTAATGGGTTTTGGAAGTTACAACAAGTTATGGGCAGTGGCTAGAATTCTAGGTTAGAAAAGTTCCTTAAATTCTGTGGACGCTGGGATAGATATGATGGGAAAAGTCCATGGAGCATCCAGAGGTCCATGGTTGTTGGCATGCCCATATCATGAGAGCGTCTAGAGGTTAATAGGTCGAAAAAATCAGTGGGACCCGAGGTCAGGATGCCTAAGTGGTTGGGTTGCCTCCTAGGAGTGTTGTTGTTGATGTGGAAGGGATGGTTGATGTGTTTTCGTCGATTCCATTTCCTTAAGGTCACCAAGGAGGTCGAATCCTATCAAAGTAGCCTCTCGTCACACGTTTACCTCGGTTGATCAGTTACTTGGGTAGATGTGGGAGGAGGGTGGTCACAGATTAGTATCAAAATAGGTTGCAGTCTCTTTGGTTCATAGCTGATACCACAGAGTGGTATCATAGCATTGTTCACCCCTTGAACTGGATGGATTGTGTGTTGGTCATACATTGATGTCGGTTGCATATGTGTTGCTTATGCTTGTAGTCCATATGTGTGTTGCATTTGCCATTAGAAGAAATTTCAGCCTAAAAGTGCCCATGAAATTTTCACGTAATTTCCATGTCATAATATGTAAACCAATCAAAATCCTTTAAATTTAAAAAGAGGTACATGTAAATATTTTGGAGGGAAAAGAAAAGAAAAATATTTTTTTACTTCTATTTTTAGTTTATCTCCTTATAGGTTTACCCAAATTTCAAGTGTAGACACTCATTGGATGTGGAATGTGAAATTAAATTCCACATCCAACGAGTACCCATTATGCATACTTTTTAGAAGACAAACATTGACAAAAATTGATGATACGTTAAAAAAGTGTGTTCAACAACATTTTTTAATGTATCTTCAATTTTTATCAATAAGGGTCTTCTCAAAAGTATGCATAATGGGTACTCGTTGGATGTGGAATTTAATTCTGCATTCAACAAGTGTCTACACTTGAAATTTGGATAAATCGATAAGGAGATAAGCCAAAAATACAAGTAAAAAAGGTAGTTTTGTTCTTTTCCCTCCAAAATTCATAACTTTTATTTTATTATTTTAACTAATATTTTATTATTTTTCCTTAGGAGGCCACTTTTAGGCTGAAATTTCCTCTAATGATGGTGTTGATCATGGTTGTAGTGATGTCGCCATGTGAAGGTTGAGGGCGTTGTTGTGGGATGTGTCATCATGAGTGTATGGTTGTATATGCTTTTTTTATGCATGTATGGTAGGTCGAACATGCATTGTGAGGTTATTGTATGCAATTAGGTCACCATGATTTTGTTGGTTGTTATGATGTTGATGTGCTGGCTAAGATAGAGAAAGAGATGTAGATCATTAAAGTGAATTTGCAACATTAGACCTCGAGGCAAGAGCATGTCATCATACAGGTTTGGATGTTGGGCATGTAGGTATGTTAGTTAATGGATTGTTATATGCATTAGGGTTATATACATTAGGTTTATGTACATGTCTATTGATGTTATGGTTACATACATGATAGATGCTAGTTGATTAGTGTAGTCATATGCACATGTTTCAAATAGTCATGAGTGGTAGTAACCTATGGTTGTATGCATTTCTCTTGTTGTTTTATGTTAGATAACTTGATGATTATGTTATATGTTGTTTATGAGTATGTTATAGGTCAATTTGTTGTTTCTATATGATAGTTAGCTTGATGATTATGTTATATGTTGTTGATGAGCATCATATATAAATTATTGTTGTTATATTTTATTAACTTGATGATTAGGGTTATTACATTAAGATATTGATCTTATATGTATCATGCTAAATTGGATTTGCCTATGTAGATAGTTAGGGTTATGACATTCAGGTGTAAGTCGACTTATTTGTGACATTGTGTTGTACTAATCTAGACTGATCGTACATATGTGATTGCTATGCATAAATGACAAATGTTTATGAGTTTATGATGTGAACATGTTAGCTAGTGACTATTATGGATATCATGACCTTATTTATTTTTGAGTTGATATGTCGTGAAGTTATATCATGCTAATCTGGGTTGATTGTGTAGACAAGATAACCTCCCCTGAGATACATTAGGGTATGAGATTGCTTATGTCATCTACTTTGTGCTTGAATGCTTGATTATTTCATTTAATTGGTGTTTGAGTATTGGTATCTATTATGCTAGCTATATGTTGTCTAAATGTTTGATTACTTGCATGATATGAGTATGTGTCTGTAAGATTTCCTGAATGAACGATCTTGTTTTAAGATGATTGTACTAACACATATGTGTTGAGATAGCTGACATGTACTTGAGTGTAATAGGTGACAGTTGTAGTATTATGTCTAATGACTATGAGTTGACTATGAATTATGACATGATTGCTAGTCTTGGTAAAGGTTGATTTCAAATTGATAGATATGATTGTCTTGATATTTGGAACATGTGTTTGACATGTGTAAACAGTGTAGGAAACATGCTTGGTATTATCATGACAAGGTAACAATTGATGTGTTTATATAACTAACAGTTGGGTGATGTAACAATACATAGTAAGCCTTGATTGCAACGAGGTAAAAAGGGTAAAAGAAAGGAATTGGGCAAGAATTCCTTTAGCTATGTTTAGAAACCCTAATTCCAAACGAATGAGTGCTTTGCATACTGAAATTATTCTTAACCTTGATTTCGTCTAACATTATGTGGGTATGTGCTATATTCATGGAAATGTAGTTGAAAGATATAACAGTTGGTGTCTAGTTATAACTATATCTGTCAAAGGGATTGGAGTCCCTTGAGAGATGGCGTGGATGTGTTCAGTTGCAAGACAACATGCTTGGCACAACAAGGTATGGTAACCAGTGTATTATTATGTTTACTTATGCACTGATAATTATTTGTTAATGGAAGTATGATGCAAGGGATTGCATAGAAAAGAGGCTTCCATGAAATCTCGAAGAAGGCTCAGGTTGAGATTTCCCTCGAAAGCATTGGGAACCATGGGGATTGAGTCATGACGTCTTTGTCAGTGTTTTTATTTTGGAATTTTGGTGATTTGTTGTGCTCGGTTGCGATTTTTTTTGTGTCTTTTTCATGTCCATGCCACTTTGTTTATGGTGTCGTATTGTTGTTGGTTTGCCATGGTTTTCTTCCTGTTTGCTTCTTGGCCTTTCCTTTTATGTCTTGAGGTTCTTAGGAATCAGTTGGGAAATGTGGAAGGAAATGTAACTAGGTGCGGTCTTCATAAATGTACTTTTGATATTTGTATTTGTTCAAGAAAATAAATATTATTTTTATAATATGTGTCAATGAGTTTCTTGCTCATTGAAATAGGCCTAGCACATGTTAAAGTGATATAGGTGAGTCACATGGTCAAAAGAAAATGTTGAAGACCTTAAGGGCATGTTACACCATGTATATGTATGTATAAGAGTAAAAGAATATCCCTCCAAGCAAATTCAAGTCTCCTCCAAAACAAAGACACCACCAAAGAAGCCATTTGAAGCAAAGATAGCAAGTCGGCCTATAAAAATTCTTCAAGTCAGCCTTCTAGTGGCCTAAAAGGAGGGAAAATCCTCTATATATAGAGGTTGTCCACTCCACTATAACATGAAGCAATCACCTCTAAAAGCAGTTAAGGTAGGAAGCCGAGAAAAGGATAAATAAGGACAAAGAAAAGGTATTCAAGTGCAAAGAAGAAGAAGGGTACACAACCGAAATCAATAGGAATATTTCTAGGGAAAGCTGTAGTCACATGTGTGAAGGAAAGGGCCTCTTCTTGAGTTCATTACAACACTACCATCATAGTCACATAACTTCGTTGGTTGGGCAATGTAAGTAGGCCTATAAGTCCTCTCACTCAAGCGAAGAAGGAAGAGGTCAATATCACAAGGCCGAAAATAGCCACATGTGCGAAGATAAGGAGGTTATCTCTACTGTCATAAAAATCCCATTACAGTCATACAAGTTTGTTGATTGGTGAAGAAAAGAAAGGGATCATTATAAGGAAAGGGTCTCATCAAAGGTATTTCTTCTAGAGAAAGTGCAACAAGATCTAACAACAGTTGGAAGGAGGACGAAGTGCCGGGAAACGAAGTGATGAAAGAAGGAAGTGTCGGGGAACAAAATTCAAAAAGGAGGAAGGACTTGACTTGTGCCTGGAGGATATTCTTGTCAAGAGTCTAGGGCTTGGAATTGATCAATAAGAAGCCTCAATAAGAGAAAATTGCTAAAGGGTTTTCCTCTCAAGAGAAGAGAGGTTTTGGCCCTAATAGAGAGGGAACATCTTGTGTTCTTGTTCTTATGATTTTGGTAGCAGTTTGCTGAAGTACACACACATTCATTAATAATAATAAGAAGAAGAATAAGCTAACAAGAAAAAGTAAAAAAAACTCCACAAATTGTTATCAAGTCAAGAAGAATCACACTACACCTAATTTCCCTTGATTCTTCAACATGGTATCAGAGCTAAGGTGACACATCAAGGAAAGGGAATCTCAAGAACACTCATCAAGGAAGGACATCTACAAAAGTTAAAGCATATAGCCAAGAAGTCTCAATCACTTCAAGGACAAGAAGATATACAATCTATCTTTCATAAAGGAATACTACAAAGCAATAATAATATACTTACATAAAGGCACCTACAAGAAGAGAAAATCAAAGAAGGACCTACATCAAGCTACAAGTCATCAAGAAAATCTCATCATCAAGCAAGTCCACTTGGAGAAAGCAACTTGAAGAACATAAAGATCTAAGGAAGGAAAGCCATCAAGTCTTCAAGGAGAAAGAAAGTCCACTACATCTAAAAATATATCAAGTAAGTATATGTCCTCTTCTGAATATACATCAATGTAATTTTGCAAGGAAAGCAAAAAATTGGTAGGTACCAATAACTTTCTTGCATGGAAGAAGAGGACTGATTTACTTCTCAAGGAGAATAAACTCCTAGAACACATCAAAGGGAATGTCACTATTCTTGCTAAGGAACAAACTCAAGCCTTAGCCAAGTATAATAAGGATGAGAATAGAGCTCAAAGGACTCTAATAGAATCCATCAAATACTCTCTCTTTCCTTATGTCTCCAAACTTGAAACATGAAAAGAAATCTATGAAAAACTAGTAGAGCTATTCTGGGTAAGAACAATTGGAGAAGTGATATCTCTATCAAATGAATTGTAAAAGATGAAGATATCAAAGAAAGGAATAGCTCCCTACTTCATGAATATCTCTGAGATGAGGGATCAACTTCAAGAGCTAGGGGAAGTCATCTCTGACAGAGAAATGACAACTGTAGTACTCAATGCTCTACCTAAGGATTGGGGCAACTTCACATCAAGAATATATGCAATGAAGGAAGTCACCCAACTAAGTTAAATGTGGTCTCTATGGAAGATACAAGAAACAAGACTCAAAGAAAAGTAAGATGTGGGATCAAAATAGCAAGCTTTTGCTACCATGGCCAAGAGAAAGGGAAAATTTAGCAAATTTGGTCAATGAAGAACAAACAACAAATATATGTCCAAAATCCAATGCTATGGATGCCAAGAATATGGACACTACAAAAGGAATTGTACTAAACTGAAGAAGGACAACAACAATAAAATAAAAATGGAAGAAGCTCACGTGACTCAAGAAATGAAAGAAGAAGACAAGAAGCAAAAGAAGGAAGATCCTCCAGATCCCTACTATGACTAAGTCTACTTCTTCACTTAAAATATTCTTTCAAAGATTTGAGTAGTATAGGAGCATGTAGGAATAGAATAAAATTGCATGGCTAGAAACATCTTTTAGAATATAGAAGCATGATATACATAGAGTTCAAAATACTCATGTAGAAGGAGCACTTATAATAGAACAAAATTCATGGTTAGAAATATCTTCTAGAATATAGCAACATGGTAGATATAGCTCAATATATTCATGTAGAAGGAGCATACCTATTATAGGACCTCATCCACAATGAAATAAAATCGGTCATCATTAAGAATCTTAGAGGACCTCCATCATCAAAAGGAAAGAAACTTTTGCAGGGTAAGGGTCTTCAAGATCCTATGATGGAATCTTCAAAAAGAAGATTCATAAACAAAAGCAGATGTCTCATTGGAATCCCATTCATGGGATTCAAGAAAAGGATGATATGCAGGCAAGCTAAGATGAAGCAAGAAGGGCCACACCAAGGTCAACCAAATGAAGCTAAGATGATCAAAGGAGAATCAAGATGAGGTATGCACGCACCAAAGTTTAGTCATGTTATCATATGTATATTATTGAGTCATGGGAATGGTTCTATGATATAATCAAATAGGAAAGAATCTCTTTCACCAATGATATGCTCGAAGGCATGTACTACAATTCAATTAAGGTTAAAAAAAAAGGAATACTCACATAAGGAGTATAAGATTGTTGACTAAGAAGCAAGTGAAGAACAAACATTGACTAGTCCTAGAAGCAAGCAATGAAGAAGTGCTCCCACAAGGAGCATAAGGTGGTTGACCAACCTATCCATGAAGAAGCAAATGAAGAAAGAGATCAAGCATGTGAAGAACACCATGATTACAAAGAATCTCTCTATTTGACAAACATACTTTGAAGACATCTATCGAAAGAAGGCATGACAACTCTGACAAAGGAAGAAAAAGATCAAAGGACCCTCGACACCTATGAAGGCCCTGGAGATATGAAAGGTGCAGATAATTGATTCTACTCTATGAAGATGTCATGATGAAGAAACCATCCAACAAAAGAACCATTTAACGTTGAAGCAATATTAGGATGAAGTCATGAAGGGATACTAGATCAAATCCTGAGAAAAAGAAAGTACAAAGAAGTATCCATGTGAAGAGTAGTCTGAAGCATAGACAAGATGAAAAGAGAACCTGATATATGAAGGGAACTTTCCACGAAGGAAGCAATGACATGAAAAACTAGGAAAGAAAGTGATTGATAGATGGAGCCCTACCAGGAAGAAGTTCAAAAAAAGACTTCATGACATCAAAGGAAGGAAGGAGATCAAGTAGTCGGAGGACCCACGAGGAAGAAGTTGCTGATGAATGGAAAAGTCCCTAGATAAGTGGTATTTATAACAAGTTCCCAATTACAAATGAACTTGGACAAGTACCTTGTCAGAGGACACTTGGGCATGTCTTCCTCAATTGAGAGGAAGTGATAGACACAACATTCTTGTCTTCACTTGGGAAGAAAGAATGGGAGGATTAGGTAATAATATGGCATCCGATACTCTTTGAGGATGTGTAGGGAATACAAGACAAGAGTAGGTAAGAGGACTGATATTCTTTGAGGGTTGGGAACCTAAGATAAGAATAGTCCTAGAAGGTCATACTCAGTGAACACCCATGTGGGTATGTACCTTGAGAGACAATGACTAAGGTGTCTATAAGTCATTGGTCTCGCCAGCATTGTGCTCTGATCTATTGAGAGATAGATCTTTTAGTTAAGGCCTTGTTGTGTAAACAATGTTGGTTATTATGATGCTATAACAAATGCATTTCCAATCTAGTTTCTCTTATGTGAATTCTTCAAGATTGAAACATAGCCAAACACCTTGTAATGTTGTATGAATACCTCCCTAGTTAAGAGGGAGTGTTGAAGGAAATGTAAGTAGGTTTGATCTTTATAAATGTACTTTTGATATTTGTATTTATTCAAGAAAAGAAATATTATTTTTATAATATATGTCAACAAGTTTCTTTCTCATTGAAATAGGTCTATCACATGTTAAAGTGATATAGGCGATTCAAATGGTCAAAAGAAAATGTTGAAGACCTTAAGGGCATGTTACACCATGTATATGTATGTATACGAGTCAAAGAATATCCCTCCAAGAAAAGTCAAGTCTCCTCCAAAGCAAAGACACCACCAACGAAGCCATCTGAAGCAAAGATAGCAAGTTAGCCTACAAACAGTCTTCAAGTCAGCCTAAAAGGAGGGACAATCCTCTATAGAGGTTTTCCACTCCACTATAACTTGAAGAAATCACCTTTGAAATCAGGGAAGGTAGGAAGCCGAGAAAAGGGTAAAGAAGGGCGAAGAAAGTGTCTCCAAGTGCAGAGAAGAAGAAGGGTACACAACCGAGCTCAATAGGACTATTTCTAGGGAAATTTGTAGTCAAACGTGCAAAGGAAAGAACCTATTCTTGAGGTTATCACAACACTACCATCACGGTCACATAAATTTGTTGGTTGGCCAATATAAGTAGGCCTATAAGGCTTTTCACTCAATCGAAGAAGGAAGAGGTCAATATCACAAGGAAAACAGTCACACGTATGAAGATAAGGATGTTGTCTTTGCTGTCATAAAAACCCTCCCATTACAGTCATACAAATTCGTTGATTGGTCAAGATAAGAAAGGGATCATCATAAGGAAAGGGTCTCATCAAAGGTATTTCTTCTAGAGAAAGTGCAACAAGATCTAACAACAGTTGGAAGGAGGACGAAGTGCCGAAAGAAGGAAGTGTCGGGGAACAAAGTGCAAAAAGGAGGAAGGACTTGACTTGTGCTTGGAGGATATTCTTGTCAAGGGTCTAGGGTTTGGAATTGATCAATAAGAAGATTCAATAAGAGAAATTTACTAAAGGGTTTTCCTCTCAAGAGAAGAGAGGTTTTGGCCCTGGCAGAGAGCCAACATCTTATGTTCTTGTTCTTATGTTTTTGGTAGTAGTTTGATGAAGTACACACACATGCATTAATAATAAGAAGAAGAAGATTAAGCTAACAAGAAAAAGTAAAAAGACTCCACAAATTGTTATCAAGTCAAGAAGAATCACACTACACCTAATTTACCTTGATTCTTCAACAAGAAATAGGAAAGTTAGTGGAGCTCGAGGAGAGATGAATGAAATCCAACAGGTAGTGTAAGGCTTGGATGAAGTTGGTGAATGTGTAATGGAAACTAAATGTAAGAGTATGACAGTCGGTTAAGTTGGTTGGATCCATTGGTGTAAATGGATGGAAACATGACAATCATGATAAAGGTAATAAGAAAGGTAAAGTAAAGGGGCTTAAGGTAACTGATGTCTTGGCTATGTTGTGAACGGTTGTTGTCAATATTGTGCATGTGTGCATAGATAAAGTTAGTTATCTTAACCTTGACCTTATGCTATCTGTTAATTATGTTATGATCATGATTATGTTGATGTTTATATACGTATATATGTGTGTATTGATGTTGTTGTCTGACAATATAATGATTGTTTTATGCTAATGTTTATGTATATGTATCTATGTATATATGTCACGGTCAGACAGGGTTGTCAGTGATCATTCTCGTGTAGGAATGATTGCTTGTGCAGGTGAATGACATGAAGAGTTTCTTGGTTCATGAGGAATAAAGTGGGAAGAGTAGTCATGAAAAATATATGAGGTCAGTATCATGTGGATATGAATTGATATTGTATGATTGTATTATGTTTATGTTATGAGCATGCTAATGCTGAGAGATACATTAGCGAAATGAGAACAACGTGATTCGCGACATGCTAGGATAAGCACGCATGGCAGAGAGACACTGGAAGAAAGATTGCTTGGTAGATATAGTGTGGTTTTGGATGTGTTGTACTACTATTGTGCATATGTTATATATGTTGTATATGTTGTACATGTTGCATGTGTGATGTTGTGCACATGTGGTGTTGTTTATATATATAGTGTGTGTACATGTTGTTTATGCAATGCCATGTACATGGTGGTACAGATAGTGTTGTGTGAATATTGCATATGCAGTGTTGGGAATAGATGGTGTTATGTACATGTTGGATATGCGGCGTTGTGTGCATGTAGGATATACAATGTTGTGTAAAGTGATGCTATGTACATGTTGGATATGCAGTGCTATGTGCATGTGGTGTTGCGTGCATGTTATACATGTGGTGGTATGTACATATGGTGTTGTGTGCATGATTGTACAAGTCATGCTGTGAGAATGTGGTGTTGTGTACATGTTGTACATATGGTGTTGTGTGCATGTGGTGTTGTATACATGACATGCATATGGTGCTATGTACATGTGGTGTCATGTACATGTCATGCATGTGGTGTTGTGTACATTTAGCATTGTGTACACATTGTACAAGCGGTACAATGTACATGTCACATTGTGTACACGTTGTACAGGTGGTTCCATGTACATGTGATGTTGTGTACACGTTATGCAGGTGGTGTTGTGTATAGGTGGTACTATGTGCATCTTTTACATGCAGTATTATGTGCATGTCGTACATGTTGTGTTGTGTACATGCGATATTATGTATGTGCGTGTAGTCATGGTATCATGACATGTGTATTCATTGTGTTTTATTTTGTGTATGTTTATGTATTTTGTTATACACAAGATGTAGGTGTATGTATTGTGTTGTGTCGTATACTGGGTGTAGGTGTATGCATTGTATGTTAGGTATAAGTGCATGTATCACATGTTGTTGTATGTCGTGTGTGGTTGTATGTGTGTGATTCACACTATGTGTATGTGAACATGGTTGAGGAGAAGGCAGTGGGTGTTTTCCAGGTGTGGAAACTGATCCAGAGTGCATACAAAATAAGGACAAATATAGAAGATAAGAATTGATTAAAGGACAAGTATCAGTATTTTATTTCAGTTTTATTATGCATGTGATTTATGATTATGGTCTATGATGATTACATGTGATCTATGATTCCGGGTTATGATGATTACATGTGATTTATGATTTTGATCTATGATGGTTGTGTTCTGAGCTAACTTGATGTGAAATATTTATAGATGATGATTTGGTCAAAGATGCTAGTTTGACTTGTTGTGATAGGAAGGAAACAAGATTGCAAGTGTACCTTATTGATGAGCTACCAATAAGGTATGATTTGAAGTTATTTCAATTTATTTTAATCTAATGGAAGGTTATGTGGTTGAAATCGTCTACAAACATTAGCAGCAACGAAAAAAGGAATTGGAACATGCAAAAATATGTTGGTAAAGCACTTCAAGAGCAGGGCCATTGTGGGACACTAGTACCCAATAATGTCCATTGATTTCCATGAGCATGTTATGACTGGTATGATGGTTTGAGGCAAGTATATGCCTTGGTTGTTTGGCTTTTCGATGCAAGGAAGCCTTGCCAAGGGATGGATCACCTGGGATAGGGGATGTCAGGGAACTTGGAAGGTGAGTGACTACACGGAAGAGGTGTCTGGATTGTCTGAGGGTCTGTGTGGCAGAGAAGGGAAGGGCGATGATATATTTATTTTGGTCATTAGCATTGCGAGATGGAATCATATGCACATTGGGAGTGTGCCCTGGAATAATGAGCTGATAATTGTTCCTTGAGAGGAAAGTGGCACAAGATTATAGCATTGGACATTAGATGCAGTTTGACTGCGGCAGTGGATTTTGGACTTCCTGGGAAGTAGGTGAATCCTGGTATTAATTTGAGGGTGGAGGTGCGAGCCTTTGGATTCCCTTGTTGATTGATTCATGCATCATATCCTTTTATTTTCTAGTTTAGCAAATGTGTATATGTGTATATGTGATTATTGTAAATACTATAATGAGTTGTGTTATAAAGCTCCAGTATGTGGTGTGTTGTCATGTTGTCATGATGCTTTTCTTTTAAGCAGGTCATTCATTGTAAATACTAAAATGAGCTAAGTTATAAAGCTCCATGGACAATATTTTTGTTTTTCAGTAGTTTTGAATGTTGGCATGTCCAACACTGTCAATAGGGGGGTAAAGGCATACTCCCAATAGAAATAGGGTAGGTTATAAGTCATTTTTTCTTATTTGACTCCTAAAATACTTCTCATCCACTTTAGAGATTTGACTCATACATTCCAAGATGAAAATGCAAGTAGTTAGTAGCATAAGAATCTTATATGACATAAGATGTAACCCATTCAATCATGTTACTATGAAATGATCCTCCAAGGTCTATTCTCCCTTGATTATTTTAATACCTACTTATTGATAATATTTTAGTTTAATAAGCATCATGGAGGCACCTTATCATTTATAACAATAATGAAACATACATATATTTATTAACATGGTCCATGAACCCTACCATATCTGAGTACACCTTGACAAAAGGTAACTAGTTGAGGAATATTGGCTCCCCCAATTTCACCTACTCTCTTTAATCGTAAACCTTCCAAGGAAATATTTTAATAAAAGATACTATAGGTAGACCATGTACATACTAAAACTAAATAACTTGATATTCCCTTATTGACCTAGAAAATAATTTGGCATATTCAAAGGTTGGCATCCTATTTGGTGGCCCATGGAAAGGCTCTATGATTCTTATGTGGGATGTTTATGGCTCGGTCATCTTCATGTCCTAGGATGAGGGAAATATTTGCAATAGTTTCTGAAAGCTACTTGGGAAATTTGTTGGCCTCGTAATGGTGGGTTTACTTAGTAAGGGGAGGTTTTTATGAAAATGGAACCCTGTATACCAAGCACATTTGAAGCTAAAACTCATTAAGCATACTCTTTCAATTAAACCTTATCTAGTAATTGTGTACCTCCAAACTTGTGCTTGCTAGTCTAGTTGAATTTGTGGTCAATCAATAATCTAATTCATGTTACTAAAACCTACCTCTTTCTTTATTATCTAAACTAATTAAGTTAGACCAAGAAATGTCACTTTTTACTACTTCTCATCTCATGCTAATATTAAACTAGTGGTTCCTACCAAGCTATAGTATGGTTAAAATTTTTACCCATCAAGATATGATCAAGATGAAGCTTACCAACCCTTAGTAAGGAAAAAGTAAAGCTAACGATAAGTTGAAGCTAGAGTGAGTGATCAATATTATGGAAAGTTGAACATAGTATAACAATATATGTTATCAATGTAATACAATAATTATCGTATGACTCAAAAGTGAAATCTAATTAGTAATTCAAACAACAAATTTCAACCCCATGAAAAACGAAAAAATAATAATTTTAATAGTCAAATTATGACCTACAACACTTCCTCTATACTCCAATTCTCGAAGGATGGGAAAAAGGTCCTTTTAATATATAACCTCAAAAGCCAATATATTCCCATTTAATGAAAAATTAATACAATCATTGAAAGGACCTTTCACATGGCATTTGTTAATTGGCGAGGGATGTGCTCTCTGACTTGCAAGAGAATCCCGTGAGATAGCACGGCCAGTGGGCCACCACTGGAATTTGGATTATCCATGTTTATCATGTCAGGGTGAGAGATGGCTAACCCATGCTTAAATACAAACTCTTAGGAGTTTGTTCGGTGCGGTTTCACTCCCGTAGAGTGAGCACTTTAGTTTAAGATAAGATGTTCTTGAGTAAATATATCTTCAGGAGTATTCTTTAAACCTCTTCAAAATAATAATGCCACCCTGTGTTATTTCAACACAATATATATATGATTTCAAGTGAAGAAAACATTAGTTGAAAATTGAGGAATTAGGTCAATAAAGAGACGTCCCCTCACCAAAATCTCGTGGACGGCCCACCTGGCCTTTCCTTTCATAAAAAGAGGTTAAATTTTGTGTTTTGAAGTACATTTTGTGTTTTGAAGATGCATAATACTTTTTCATTATTGTTGTCACTTGACTCTTCACCATCCAAACAAAAGTCTCCAATTGGTTTTCTAATCGATGTTGATTATAGTATCTTTGAATAGTAAATTTGTGTGCATTTTGAAAAAATCAACTTCACTGGTGAATGATAGGTGTTTGTAAAAAAATCCGTCACTTCAATATTTGGAGAATAAATCTAACCTTTGTAAAATTCTTTCCGAAGGTTTCATAAAAGTGATATCATGGTAATTTTACTTATTAATTCCTAGTACGTACATAAAATTGTATGTACGAAAGTAATTTTTTATTTTTTATGCTCCAACGTAATTTTATCTCTCTCAAGTGTTGGATGCCACGATTCACTATCATTCCACTATGCAACATTAAGGACTTCGTAAATGTCAAATGATATCTCTGAAAATCTTTGAAATATATATATATATATATATATATATATATTAGAGAAAGAATGCATAATGATGTGAGATTCCTAACTAGAGAAAGAATGCATAATCATGTGAGATTCCTAACCAATTAATGGTTTGCGATTCCTTGTCGTTAATGATTCATATACGGAACCAATTACAATCTGAGGACCGCTGTTGGGCCCACTTTGCCTTTCCACCAACTTCAAGCGACCACAACCACGACAATTCAAAGATGATGATAATGGATCCGTAGATAAGGAACTAAATTGAATTACCGTGGTTTATATTTCACTTTAAAGAAGGCTAAAAATACCGAGAATGAGTTTCGTTGGACATAGACAAGGAACTGCATTTAGTTGGTGTGGGTTATATTTCGTTTTTTTTAAATATACCGAATGAGTTTGACACACAGGGCATTTATGGATTAATTTATAAAATAAAACAATTAATTCAAAATTGATATTTCATTGATTTCTAAAATATTATGAAATGATTATACTTTATTGATTCTTAAGACACATTTATTTATATATTAAATTAAAAATATATTTTGAATTTTTTTTGGATAACATTACATTAGTTAAAGAAATTACTCTTTTTAACATTATAGAGAAAGAAAAGTTGATATTTTAATTATATATGATTAGAAATTAACATAAACTGGTGTGTTTTTTTTTAATTTTATTATATCTCAAATTCAATTTCAAGAGAAACGTTGAGGGTGAGAGTTAATAATGGAATCACATTATTCTAAAAGATGTACACATTTTTCTTTCATCCAATATTGCATTATAACAAACAAACAAACATTTTTCTCCTATCCAATTTTACATTATAACAAACAAATAAACAAAATAAAATATGTACATGCATATGAAATATCTAAATAATTAAATAAACCAAACTAAATTGATCTTAAATCCAAATTTATTAACTACTCACATAGATCTAATTTATATAGCACAACTCCTAAGGAATGCCTAGTATTTCTTCCTTGGCTATGGTTTATGTTTGACTGTTTGAATTAGTCATTTCTCTGGTGCTCTTCTGGGTCAATAGACTTTAGAGAACGTGGATGGTGTGATGCAAAATATGGTTGTTAAGGAGAATGCATATATTGCAATGCAGGTAGACTACATAATAACAATTATGCAACATATTTTAAAAAAATGGTTTTCTTCATATCAAATTAGATAGGTCGCTGGAGAGGATGTTAAAGAGAGATCTACGTTTATAGGTTAGTTAATTACTATCTTATTTTTTAATATGTTTTGCAAGTATGTATTGGTTTTAGGAGTTTTTTTGGAAGATTTACAAGTGTAATCAGTTTAGAAATAGAATAGGTAAAAGGTGTAGCAAAAGTACTAATGTTTTTTAAATTAGACAAATGTTAAGATCTGAAAAATTAATTGAATATGTAAAAAATTCTAGCATTCAAACAAGCTTTCTATAAATACAAATAATAATATAGAGATTTTTTTTAATTAATTAAAAAATTGTATCTCAAAAAGTGTTATCTCTTTCATATTTGATAAATTTGAGTTTAAAATGTATTACAATGATTATTATTAAATAATTTAAAATATATAATAATTTCCAAAAACAATAATTAAATAATAATTTGTTTTTACATTAAAATCATAACATATGAAAATTTAACCAATATTTTTAAAAGATATATAAATGATGAATTTAGGTTGAGAGGAAAAAAGTAATATATGGATGTGAAATTAATTATTTAAATTTATGAGAAATATGTTTTCAATAATGAAATTAATGAAATATAGGTATATATAAGTGATCATTACTAATGAGACAATAATTTTTTATATAAGTGATCATTATATAAGTGATGAGTATGCAAATATTTTTTTTGCTAGGGTCTTTTGTATTGGCATGAAGGCTTGGTAGTTTTTCTTGGGAAGAGAGAATGAGAGCCAAGGGTAAGACCTTGGCCTCATGGAGCCTCTTATTTGAGAAGATGCAATAGAAATCTTAGTGTGGAATTTTTTGATGTTTCACTCAAGTTGGAAAGGAAATCTAGGGTTCTTTTCCCTTTGGTATGTAGATGTATGGGTGGCTCTTGCATTTGGGTATCATTGGGCGACGCAGTTGGAACTATCTCAATTTGGTTTGGAGTGCTCAACTTGTAAGTCTATTTCATCTATTCTAATATTTTTTCTAGGTAAGATAGATGCCCCATTGTGTCTATGTGGTAATTTGGGTCCAAAAGGGTGTATCTCTTAGTCGCGGCTCATCAATTGCATCCTAAATTCGTGTATTTTTCTTGATTTGTCTAGGGTTATTGGGTGTCTAGGTCTATGTCAACTGGGTAGCTTTGTGGGTGGCCTCAATTGAATTTTGTGGCAGGGTTTGGCTTGGGCAGTTTTATTTTCTTATCAAGTCAGGTTTTGTGAGAGGGATTTTAAGTAGGGTCTTTGATTGTTGGGCCATGGAAGGTTTGCAGTCTTGGGGTGGTGCTTATGTTGTCCAATGTTGGAGGGAACTAATTCAGTTGTTGAATTTAAGTTCCCTACTACCCGCTTAGGTGGATTATCATCAAAATTTAGTCCCTTTGTCTAGTGTTATTTTGATGAGCTTGTGTGTCGGTGTCCATAATTAGTTGAGAGGGATTTGGGTTTCTTTGTGTGTCCTTTTACAAGCAGGGGAAATCCCCTCAAGGAACCAGAAATGTCTCTTCGCAACATAGAGATGTTGTTGAGACAAAATAAAAGAAGCAGAAGGGGTGGCAATAGTAGATATCAACTGGGACAGATGGGAGCGAGGATCTTTTCTCATGACTCAGTGGTGACATATTTCAACATGATTCTCCTGGAAGCACACCAAGAAATAAGGGATTTAGAAATAAAATTTGGTGGGAGAGGCAGTCTATGTCTCACTCAAAATTGTTAGAGGACCTTGCAGGGTGGGTACCAAACCCTGGCCACACCATGGGTAGAAAGAAACAATACTTGAACTCAGTTGCACTTCATTGGTAAATGAAGACTTTGTTGTGTTCGGTACTAAGAGATAAATAGGTCGATAAATACAACATCTTCAGCTCCCTAGAGGATGTCAAAAGGATGTTGAGGAACATGTGGTTCTATGTGGATATAATTGATTCTCACCTCATGCATGTGGAGAGCCATGCTCTTGTGATTCAAATGGAGGAGATACCAAAGACCCTCCTCACTCAAGTGCTCGTGTTCCAGAAAATGCGTTCTATTCAGATAATGAGCAGTGATATAGGGTGGTGGGTGATGGGTTTTGGCTCCCTCCTCAAGCACTTGTTTTTTGTTTCTGGTTGGCCCTATGATGGCCTTTCTTTCCTAGGATTGTGACGACATATCAGAGTCGTGGGCATGCATTTTTGGTTTGGATATGGTGTTTTTCCTGGACTCAAGTGTATCTTGTCTGGTGTGGGGTTTATATTGCATGGGTCATCTTAGCAGAGGGGTCTAGTTTTGCTAGTTGTTGTTTCGTGGGTTGACAATGGTGTTCTCGTTTCAGTGGTGCGATGGCGGCTGACGCCCTGTGAGACTTTACTTTGCAACATTCGGGTGGGTGTTTGTGGATGATTAAGAAGTAGCTAAGGTGGTATCTACCTCCGTGTTTTAGTTGTGGCCTCAATTTGAGTTGTAATGCTTCCTTGCTTGGAGGGTTTCGAGGACCAAAGAGGTCAAGAGATAAGAATTTTTGTATTCATGTAATCAGTATGAGTTGGTATAAGCAACAAAGGTTGAGATCTAGTTTCTAGAACTCCCTTTGTGTGCACAAGACTATTTATGTGTCTTAGTTTTCTTATTTGATACAAAGTTATATATATATATATATATATATATATATATATTAATTAAATGTTTATATATTTAAAAAAAAAATTAACATATGCGAATAGCTTTTCTAAATATTTTTTGAAAACTTATAAAATGTTTTAAAATTAAAAATAAAAAATATATTTTTATACTTTAAAATTCAAAATATAAAATGCTAAGCCCACGGGACATAGAATAGATGGTGATGGGTGTACTCTTAAGTCACTTCGTGATGTGAAGGCCATCACTTTGAAATTCTGAGGACAAAAATCACATAATGTTAAGGGCTAGTGTGGCTAAAGCCGTGTGCGATCCTTGAGTGATTTTGACAACTTAGATGCCCCTCGGTTATGGTTTCCCAAGCCAAAAGTTAAGCCTACACTCATCTCAAAACTCAGACAACTTGAATATATATATATATATATATATATATATATATAATCTATTTTTTATTTATTTATTAATAATATTCATCTAAATACTTTAGGACATATAATTTATGATATTAATAATATCAACTCATTATTAATTTACTTTAAATTTAAATTTATCAAACCATAACCTACCACGTAATCATATATATATATATATATATATATAGAGAGAGAGAGAGAGAGAGAGAGAGAGAGAGAGAGAGAGACCATCCACACACACATACACACACACACACACACACATATATAACCATCCATCCACACATATATATAAATAAATTAGTCAAAAACAATTTATAATCTCATTTTAAATGCAACCATACTTTATGTTAAGAATGAAAATTCTTATTACAAATGTAGTTTAAGTGACTTATTTTGTAATTAACATATAATTAACTTATAATGATATTCATATTGAAATAGAAGATAAATACAAATATACTTTCACAAATATATATAGTAATGATAAAATATACTTTAAAATTATAGTTAAGACATATTATATGTATATACTTATAATATAATAATATATAATATTTTGATTTATTATTAAATATAAATTCATAGAAATTATGAGTAAATTAATTTGAATTATAAAAAAATATGTATAAGTGAATATATATCAAGTTAAGAATGTCATATCTATGAGGTGTAGGTCAATTGGCTTCAGTTTGATTTACTTTTCACATTAGAATGTCATAAGAGTGGTTGAGGATGGAGTCTCATAAATATTTTAATCTCATTTGCCAAAAAGTTAATTTACAATGAAATTGTAATTTGAAAAGTATTATTTTTATAATATAAACTATAAACATCTAATTCTGCATCCAATATCCCTAATCTCAACTTTTGCTCCATTAATGACTCAATTTTCCTTTTCTAACATAAATATACAATTCATAAAATGAAAGTCATAATTTCAAAACTATAAAATGTTAATAGTTAGGTAAGTTATTAATCCTTGACTACTCAAACTCCAGTTCTTGTGGCCTCTTAAACCAATATACACATTTACAAGTCTACAAAAGGAAATATTCTTGCAATTGTTAGTGTATGGAATTATATAATTAACAATAACACCTACAAACATAAGGGGTGTGTAATTGTAATTTCATACATCTAATTACACAAGTGTTATTGGATATTTATCTTACCATTATCAATAAAAATTACAATATATTTTCTAATAAAAATTAATATTATGAATAGATAATTTATATCAATAATAAAATATTAATCCAATATAAAACCAATTTGATTATGGAAATGACACAATAATTGCATGTATACAAAAAAATATAACTCATTCCTCTGGTTTGAAATCTCTATATGAACTTGTTCAACTTACTCTAATTTATATGAAAATGATTATCTATCAGCAACTTTGTATTGCAAAATTTTAATTTCACAAAATATTTTAGTATATACATTTAAATATATATTGGATTCAATTGAAGCATAAATAAGATTTTTGATGCAAGTTATTGTAGAGATACAAAGACTACTAAATGAATTAGCTCGTTTCGTATCATACTTGTTTTTATTTTGATAAAAACAACATCCCAAGTACATATAAAATCCATAAATGATAATAAATTTGTCAACACAATATTGAATAATCTTATTAGTTTTCATTGTTCCTTTATGCATAGTAGTTTCATTATTTTTAACAATAATTTTTAATTTTAAAATTTATTATTAATTTATATACATATACCAACTTTAAATTGCATGAAAATAATTACTAACACAAAAAAAAGATGATCATATCAACATAACAACAATTTATAATTTCATGCATATTAAACAAATATTTAGCAAATTAATTTTATAAAAATTGTTATAAAAAACTTTAATAAATTATTTTACTTGTAAATCTAACTTCTCTTTTTTATTATCTTCTTGACCCATGTTAATCAACTATTTTACCGCCACATCCACTGTTACATGTACTCTCCTTCCCAAAAACCCCGGCCATAGTGGGGCCATAGTACCAATCTAGCAATTAGTGGGGCCATAGTACCAATCTAGCAATAAAAAAGAGCGAAGTCTAAAGATTTGGAAGAAAATCCAATGTAATTGCTTGAATGACGAGGAAATGGCCTCCCTATAGTCTATTCATGCCATAAATCTCATTAATATGTAACCTCAAAAGCAAACATATTCCCATTTAATGAAAAATACTTATAATGGTTAACAATCACTAATACCTTTGGCATGCCATTTTTTTGGCTGAAAATAAACAACATATTATAGCGGTAAAATCAAACGATAAACATATACAACCGTAGCCTAATTAATACCCTATAACATACTAAATATTTGTTGCTTGACGAGAGGATGTGCTATCTCTACTTGCAAGAGAATATAGTGAGATAGCACGGACCACCAATGCAATTTGTGTTATCCATGTTCATACTGTGGGGGTGATGATCGTGAGAGATGGCTAAACCATACTTAAATATGAACTCTTAGGAGTCTGTTCGGTGCGTTTTTACTCCCGTGCTTTTAGGTTAAGATAAGATGTTCTTGAGTAAAATATATCTTTAAATCTTTAATAGTATTCTCAAAACCTCTTCAAAATGATAATGTCAACACAATTATTTATTTATATATATTAATTATTGTATATAATCAAAGTTATAAAATTATATTATATAAATTAAAGGTGACTTCAACCGACGAAAGCAACCGCTTTTGAAAATTGAGGAATTAGGTCAAGTAAAGTGGAAAGGCTTGTCAATAAAATCATGTCGACTGTTCTACAAAATCACGAGGAGGGCCCACATGGCCTTTCCTTGCCAAAAAGAGGTGAAGTTTGTGTTTTTCAAAATGCATAATACTTATTCATGAACGTCGACACTTCGCTCTCAAGTCCCCAGCGACCAAACAAAAGTCTCCATTTGGTCCTCCAGTTGATTCTACTACTTCTAATATCTTTGTATCAATGATTTTTGCGCATTTTGGAAAAATTGTGCTTCACTGCTGAATCTGAATGACAGATGTTAGTGAGAAAATATGTCACTTCGTTTTTTGGGTCAATAGTCGAGTGGGCGCCGCCCGAACCAGTAGATCGCAACCTTGGGTTATACACATGGAATTTGACAGCGCTGGTCACATGTTCAGAACAAATGATGTAAAATTTCACTATTCGTCATTGGCATGATTCCTTTAAACCGTGCTATTTAAAGTCTACCTCTGATTTCGACTGAATGCATAAAGATATTGCAGGCCAGTAGCCCCGTTGATAATCTATCCTGCTAATCCACAGGTTGGAAGCTCAAGTGAACTCTATTAGGGTGGGTCACCAATGGTTATTTTGGCGTTGGGTTAACATTTGAACTCAGTTACGTCGGCACGAAAATATTTACTCTGAATAAGGTTGCCTGATGTGATGTGCGAGAGAGAGAGGAATACGTAGGACAGTGAAGGAGTTTAGTCACTTCCTAAAATTATTCACGTTAAACGTAAATAATAAATATCATGACCTGGCAAACGTTGGTGATGAATAGACAGTTAATAATTTGTTTAATGCAATGCTGAAAAAGCAAGGGATTAAATATTTTTTTTAGAATTTGTGAGGTGAGGAGTTGAAGTATACAACCTAAAGGACTTCGACATGGGGAACATAGTGAATGTAAAAGGATGATGGTGTGGAATTGATAGGTACCTTTTTGCTCGGCAGGACTTCGATACAGGGAATGTAAAAAGATGATGGTGTGGAATTAATATGTATTTTTTTTTTTTTTGTGTCAGTTGTCTATATTATCAGTTGGAAAAAAAGTTTAATTTAGTTTTTTTTTTTAAATTTAATAATGAGAGTGTTTAAATTTTATGGTGGAAATAAATTTAACAGTATAAAAATTCTAAAAACACAGAAAATCTTAAAATTTAAGAACAATATCTTAAAAAACCATTATTTCCTAAGCTCCATTTTTAAATTAAGAAGCGAAAAATATTGTTTTCACTCGCTGAAGTGTTCGAAAATGTTAAACAAAATTAATTTCACCGAGTGGAGAAACGAACCTCATGTGACATGAGAGGGAATGATGGGTGAGCAACAAAGATGCCCGCTGTCGTGGGAGCCTTGTCTGTCCTCAGGCAACGTACTACCTCCTAATTCAGCGACCGAAAATCTTTGGTATATATATATGTTAAATGTGAGAATGAATAATCATCCTTGTCATTGATGATTCATATGCCGAACCATTGATAGTCTGAGGACTGCCATTCAGCCCACTGTTTCCATTTTCCATCACCTCTCAATTTCAAGCCACTATGGCCACGAGAGTTCATAGATGATGATAAGGGATCCACATAGACGATACATTTTGACACGACATGTTTCACTGATTTTCGTAGGTAAGGAGCTAGGTTATGTTACTCTGGCTTGAAAGAAGGGCAAAATTATCAATTAGCTATAGTCATATGCATAAATTTTGTCTTAAGCAAAATACTGGCTTAATCCCTTGATTTTAATCCTAATTGATTTTAACATGGCGAGCAACCCAGCCTAAACCTAATGGTGAGAAAATAAATTTAAATTTAATATTGCATTTTATTTTTTTTTCATTTTTTTTTAATATTTTCATGATGTATTAAATTTTTCAATTAGGTGTGTTGATATGAAATTTTGTCGTTAATCAAAATACTAAGTTGTTTTAATCATAACTTGATTTTAACATTGGGAGCAACCCAGCCTAAACCTAGTGAGAAAATAAATTTAAAATTAATATTGCATTTTAATTTTTTTTTTCAAATTTAAAATTTTTTATATTAATATTTTTATAATAAAATAAAATTTCCGTTAATATTTTTATAATAAAATAAATGATTGTGACGCGTAAATTAGTTGGTTTGAAAGGTTTTTAGTTTTCACAAGATTTTAAGTTCAAATTTTATAATGAGGAGTTGAAGATGAAAATTATTTTTGGGGGAATTAAATTATCCCAAAGGGAGTCCAAGCTCCATTAAACTTGACACAATCATAACTATAGCATTCCACTAATGGGTAGATCGTCTTCCAACAAATAAAGAAGCTTACTCAAGGTTTATATATATATATATATATATACAATCTATTTTCTAGAAAAAAATAATGTTTTAAAATGATGTAGATATCAATATCTTTATCAAATTATATATATATATATATATATATATATATATATATATATATATATATATATAAAATAAACAGGTAATTTGTTTTTACACTAAAAATTTCTATATTTAAAATCTAATCACACATTTAATATAAACTTAATATTTTAATAAAAATATACTTAATTAATATTTATAAATGATATATAATGGTTTGAGGTGTCTCAATGCTACCATAAAGGGATGAGGTGGCCCCATGATGGGTCTAGGCTATGCATCATGGGCACCATCAATATAATTTAATTATTTTTTATTTTATATAAAAAACATAATGTTTTAAGATGATTTAGATATCAATATCTTTATCAAATAACATTTTATATATATAATAAACAGATAATTTGTTTTTACACTAACATTTTCTATATTTAAAATGTAATCACATATTTAATATAAATTTAATATATCAATAAAAATATAATTAATTAATAATTATAAATGATGTATTTTTATAATGGTTTGGGGTGTCTCAATGCCGCATAAAGAGATGAGCTAGCCCCATGGATGATGGGTCTATGCTATGCATCATGGGCACCATCAATGTGCTCCTCATGTCATTCATTAAAATCTTGTCTCGAACTACTCACTCACCTCCCTGCATGGCATTTCAAATTGATTACGAGTGTGTGATGGAGATCTCCAAAAATGATGTAAGTGCATCCATAACAAGGGTCCCAACCAACTTATCCCCAACAAGCTCACCATATTTGTTTTGGAAACTGCTCCTTGATTATTTATGTGGATTACCATGATTCTCGCCTACAATTTTCTCCATATTTAATATTGTAGTCGGGAGTCCCCCTTGGACCTTGCTCTCACCCTCATTTGCATTGGAACTGGTTGAGGAATGCTCTATCATATCCTCTAGTTCGATTGACACATCACTAGTTGGTATGAATTGGTTCCTCGATTTTTCAGTTCCTCCAAGCACGAGCCTTAACTTGTATTTTCCCTAGGTGTGTTTTTCTTCCTGACTAGCTGCAATGACCCACTAGAAAGCCCGCTATATACAATGCACAAGAGTTTGTTGGCATGTTGGTGAGGCAAAAGCACATTATAGGGCTGAGGCTTCAACCTGCAGTTACTAATCTCACATGCCACTAGACATTTGCTGAGATTTGCGAGGCCAAGGAAGAATTTCCACAAGAATGACATAACATTCTAGACTATGATGCAACAAACAACTTGGCTACTTGGATCTTGGACACGAGCACCACAAGAGACTACCAAAATTCATTACTTAAACTGAATTGATTTATACTAACATATCAAGCTCTTTGTGGGCAAGGTCTTGATTGATAGGTAAGAGTCTATGGACAACATTCTACAAAAATTGGATGCACTAAAGGAGTTCTTTCTTGTTTTCAAAGGAAGGTTGTAGTTCCTCGAACTAGGCCCATGCCAAGATCCATCAGTGCTACCCTCCAAAAAACATACCAACCATTTTATTGACTTGGACACTTCTTTATCTACTTGATTATCAGGTTTTTATTTGATAATTTTTTATAATGCTTGGGATTTTAGTTTTCATAGTCTACATTATCACTATAATTATGGTTTGCTATACTCCATTATGGGATACTTATGCTATTTTGATACATAACTATCAAACTACTAAAAAACATTAAAGGACCTTAAACTCTATATTCCCACTTGAAGGACAACTTTTATTTGTCTTTCACTTTGGTTATTTTGGACTTTGAACATAGAAGTCCAATTATTTTTTCCCATATTCTAACTAAAAGGCCAAATATGAATAATATCTTAGATATTTTATACTCTATCTTATTGAGCAACGGAATTTTAACTTAAATAAATAATGATGGAGGGTAAAAGACCTGGTGTTATATCACTATTAAATGAATATTTTAAATTTATAAAAAACTATTCATTAATACTAAAATTCATAGAACTATGGACATGGTAAAGTGGTCATTAGAATTTTTCTAATCTTTTAATGGTTAATTTTTATGTTTTGTTTGTTTGTTTTTTTTCTTTAAACAATTATTTATTCACTTTTAATATATATATTTGGAAATATAATTTATTGAATATGGATTTATAAAAGTGATTATTATTTATAAGATGTTTTTAATGTCTAAATTTTTAAAAATTGTTTTCCCTATTTTAAATTAATATTTTTTGGAATTTTATTTTTTGAAAGCGATCATTATTAATGGAAATTTCCTTTTTAATGCCTACATATTCATTAATTTAAAATTCCAATTTTTTTCTTTAAAAATTATTTATTTATTTTTAAAGAAAAAATATAAATATGTAAGAAGAGTTTTTTTTTTTTTTTAACTAGTTATGGAGAAGTTATCAATTTTTTAAAAATTAAATTAAAAAGGAAAAAATTAATTACTAACCTCAAAATGTGATATTAATAATCTCTCTACTATCTTTAGTAATCAATAACTATTCACCTAAGTATTATTAAAACACAACTTATAATGCTTTTAACAAAAATCTCAGGTCTTCAAAATTTAAGTATATTAAGAACTAAGTTCTTCAAAATTTAAGTATATTAAGGGATAGTCTTAGTGTTTGGGGCTAATAGTATTGGCTAAGGATATTAAAATCACCTGCTTTTATCAATTTTGATTCAAATCTCTTATTTAACCCTATATATGCTTAATTGTAGTGATATCCCAAAAATCTCAACCTAATGTGAAATAGTTGAGTTAGAAAAAAAGATCACCTAAACACTAACCTAACCTAGACTACAACCTGTATCCTCACCACATAACTCAAGCATGATCTCTTATTAAACAATTTAAAAATGCAATTACACCTCTTATCTTTATAAGAATAACATCAAAAACCTCTATCATAATTTTACTACAACCTTCTCTACTTCTAGTAACATGTTCTCTATTAAGGTATCTTGTAAAAATATTATGTGAATTACTAACCTTTGGCATCATAATGAATTTAAAAGTGCTAGAAACATAATTGGAATTAGAATGCTCCTAACGAATCTTTAAAGCTTGATAAGTTAAATACATACAAACAATGGCTAAAGAGTCCTCAGACACACAATTTTATTAATCAGAAAAGAAATTACATATTAATTTTGCAAGAGTTTACACACACACTCCAACACTCTTGCAATCAGGAGAATGAACTATATATAAACTTAATTTCCTAACCTATTCTAGTTATGAACTACTTATTAAATTAACAAGTGTCAATTTACAATAAATGCCATTCTAACCAATCTACTAATTCTACTCCTAAATTGGAGCCTAAGATACGACATTATTCTAGATGTCATATCTTTTACAACAATATTCTATTTCTAAGTGTCCCAATATTTAATTAAATATTTTAAATAAATAAATATTCTATCCTAACTTTGTGAACTGTGAATTTTGTATTTTGGATCATTTAACATTCCCCACTATGATCTAAAGATACATTAAAACAGATACCAAGTTCATCTCTGAACTTAGTGAATTTGATCTTGCCAAGTGGTTTTGTGAAAATATCGGAGACCTGATCTTCTGAAGGACAATAAACTGGCTTGATGACATCCTTGGCAATGAGCGATCTAATGTGATGATACTTGGTGTCCGCATGTGTTGTTTTGGAAAGAAAAACTGGATTCTTGGCAAGCTTTATGGCTGACTGGCTTTCGATGAATAATGATGTAGCTTCTACTTGAGGAATGCCCAAATCCTACAAAACTCTGTGCAACCAAACACTTTCACATGCTGCTTCCCATGATGATATGTATTTTGCTTCAGCTGAAGAAGTGGCCATTGTAGCTTGTTTATTGCAACTCCAAGATACTGCAGCTGACCCATGTTCATTAAATAACCAGAGGTTGATGCTCGATCGTTAATACTGCCAGCAAAGTCGGCATTTGAAAATCTGCCAAGTACAAAGTTTTTTGTCTTTTTATAAAGAAGACCAAAATCTTGTGTTCCTTGGATATATCGTAGAACCCTTTTGGCTGCATTCCAGTGGTTGTCTCGTGGTTCCTGCATAAAACATGAAATAATACTAACTGCATAAGATAGATATGGTCGAGTCATTGTTAGATAAATCAGGCCGCCAATCAATTGTCTATAAGTAGTGCTGTCCACCTTTCCCCCCCTTCAAATTTTGAAATTTTCGAGTTTTGTTCCATGGGGGTAAGAACGGGCTTGCAATCCTACATTCCAAATCACTGAAGAACTTTTGTTGCATACTTACTCTGAGAAATGAAAATATGAAGTGGACGTTGGAATACTTCAACTCCAAGACAGTAGTGAAGTAGTCCCAAATCTGTCATCTTAAATCCTACATGTAACTCCCTTTGCACCTATACAATATGATCATCATTGTTTCCAATAATGATCAAATCATCTACATACATAACAAGAATCACCAGATGTTCACCCTGTTGAGGTACATACAAAGTATTATTAGATTCACTTCGTTGAAATCCAACTTTCTGAAGGTATTCATCCATTTTGGCATACCAAGCTCGGGGAGCTTGTTTTAACCCATATAAAGCCTTAGTTAGTTTACAGACTTTATTTTCATGCCCTTCAATTTCAAAACCTAGCGATTGTGTCATATATACATCTTCCTGTAAATCTTCATTGACGAAAGCACTCTTTACATCCATCTGATGAACTTTCCATCCTTTTTGTGCTACTAATGTGAGTGTTAAGCGGATGGTGTTCCATTTGGTCGTAGGAGCAAAGGTGTTCCATTTGGTTGTAGGAGAAAAAGTCTCCTCATAATCAATGTCTTCCTGCTACGTAAAACCCTTAGCCACAAGTCTAGCTTTGTACTTATCGATTTCTCCATTTTGGTTGCACTTAATTCTGTAAACCCATTTGCATGTGATGGGTTTAACACTTTGAGGACAATCAACAAGTTTCCAAGTGTTGTTGTCTTGAACTGCCTTATATTCTTCAACCATAGCTTGTTGCCATTCTTTTTATTTTACTGCCTCTTTGTACGTGGAGGGTTTAGTAAAAGCATTCGTGATTAAGGAAAAATTTCCTTCATTCCTGGTGGACCCCCTTGTTCTTGTTTTATTTTTCTCATCGGGCCTTACATCTTTCAAAAGTTGAACAACCCATTTTGGAAATTGATGTTCACTTGTTTGAGATTCTGAAAAGTCACCATCATTATAAAGAGGATTAATGTAAACAGAGGTACATTGATCAACTACAGATTCTGGGGGCGGAGAATCATTGTCAGAAGAACTATGGCTACCAGGAGAGTCTGATGAACTGGCATAAAACCCATACTATGTTGGTGAAGTAGATGGACTGGATGAATCATCTTCAGAGGAAGGAAAATCAAGTTCATACCAATTTTGTGAATTTGGTTGACTTTGAATGTTTCCTTTTCTTTTATCTCCTTTTGTTTCCAATTTTTGAAGAAGATGTTCTATTTCTTCAGCACTCTTACTCTCAGTTTCATAAAAAATTACATATCTGCTGACAATAAATTTCCCATTTGACAAAAGCTTGTACCCTTTCTTCTCATCTGAATATCCAATCATTGTGCATTTCAAACTTCGTGAGTCAAGCTTAGTTCGTTTTTATTTTGGAACTAAGGCATAACACATGGAACCAAAAACTCTAAGGTGTTTAACTTTAGGTGTGAAACCAAACCACGCTTCATAAGGTGTGATTCCATCCAAATAAGCAGTTGGAGACCCGTTCCTTAAATAAATAGCTATATGGATTGCTTTTTCCCAATAAAAAGGACTTAACTTTTTAAAAGTTAACATAGATCTCGCCATTCCTAACAAAGTGTGGTTCATTCTTTCTACTACTCCAATTTGTTGTGGAGTGTAGACATTTGTAAGATGTTGTTTGATCCCATTGTCTCTGCAATAACTTTGAAATTCATTTGAAGTGAATTCTCCTCCATTGTCAGTTCTAAGAGTGCCAATCTTTTCTTTGACTTCATTTTCAACAAGTTGACGAAAAGTTTTAAACTTTTCAAATGCCTCTGACTTATGCTTCAAGAAGTGAACCCATGTCATTCTGCTGAAATCATCAATAAAGAGTAAGAAATATTTGCAACCTCCTAGAGAGGCTTGCAAGGGTCCACAAATGTCACTGTGTACTAATTGCAAATGCATGTTTTCTCACCATGAGCTTGTCGGGAAAGGTTCTCGACTTTGTTTTCCATAAATGCAAGCTTCACATCTTGCATTTTCTTTCTTGAAGGTAGGAAGTCCCTTAACCATTCCTTGTTTTTGCAGTTGAGAGAGACTATCAAAGTTTAGATGTCCATATCTTACATGCCATAATCTGATAGGTGAAATGTTTGTGCTGGCTGCCCCTGCAAAGTCAGAATTCCTTGGAATAACTGTTCCTTTCATTCGTAACAGTTTTCCATCTTCATACCCTGTCATCATTGTTTTCATGTTATGTGTGATTAAATTAATTTTACATAGGTCGTCCTCCAAAACCACCTGATGTCCAGCTTGTCAAATCGAGACTAAAGACAACAAATTCCTTTTAAAGATGGGTACATACCATACATTTGAAATCAATCTTTCTCCAATGCCAGGAAGATAAACTTTAATGACACGTTTTCCATAAGGAGTATGTTTTGTATCATCAGCAAAAAAGATTGAACTAAGGTGGCATGGTTGGTAGTTCCAAAATAAGTCTTGTCGAAAAGTCATATGTTGAGTTGCTCCTATATCTAAAATCCATGCATATTCATAATCACTTTGAAAAAAGGTAGAAACTAATGTTTCTGATTCTGATCTTTGACTGGATGTGAAGACATATTTGGAACCATCTTTATCTTGATTAGTGGCAAATTGAGTTGTGCTTTGATGGAACTTTGGAATTTTATTAATGGAAGTTCTACAATCTTCTGCAAAATGGTCCACTTTGTTACATCTTCTGCAGACAATTTGATTCAAGTCTCAACCTCTTCCTTGATATTGTCCTCTGCCTCTGCTTTGACCTCTGCTTTGAGTTGGCCCTCTGCCTTGACTTTGACCTCTTCCTTGATTGTTTCCTCTGCCTTGAAAGTTGCCTCTGTTTTGAAAGTTTCCTCTACCTTGACTGTTTCCTCTTCCTTGAAAGTCTCCTCTATTTTGGATTCTTCCACGACCTTGTCCACTATGTGCTATTGGATGTGGATTGAAATGTCCTCTTCCTCTATAATTTTCAGTTGATGATTTACTTGTGCTAGCTTCTGTGAAGAAGACATCTTCCCCTTGTTTCTTCTTCCCAAAAGTTTTGTCATGTTGAGCTAACATCTCACTTAGCTCATCGAACTTTAATTTATCTAACTTTCCAGTCACTTGTAGAGTTTCCAAAAAATTCATGTAAGAAGAAGGCAATCTAGCAATTAGAATTGTGGTCATGAAACTGTCATCTACTGGTGGAAATCCAACTTTTACTATTTCTTGCTTAATATTTTTAAGCCTAGAGATATACTCAAGGACATCTCCTCCTTCAATTAGTTTTTTTTGAAGAAACTTAAGTTGTAGATCAACCTTTTTTTATTCAGGCTGTGTATCAAATAGATCTTTGAAAGTATGCAAAGCAGACCATCCATCTGAGGTCTTTTCAATATGATATACATCTCATCATTAACTGAAGACTTTATAAGAGCTAGTGTCTTAACATTTTTAACTTCCCATTTTGTAAGTGAAGCTACATTTGAGGGTTTATTTGGCTTAATGTCTCCGTCACATATGTCTTTCCACAATTCATTAATATTAGAGTGCTTTCAATGAGACGTTTCCATGTCTTGTATGATTTTACCCCTTCAAGCTTATCAAAACAGAGAACAGATTAATTAACTTCGACATTGTAGTTTTGAAGCTTTGCACCAAAAAGAATCAAGCACAAGAAAAATATGAGCAACACGTCACGCGAAACACACCACACAAAAACGATTTATCAGGGCTTAGCCTTGACCCTTGTATATTCGTTGAAGGAGAAAAATGACTGAGCTTTGCACTTGGCTCTAATCAATTTCGCTTAATAATTTACAATGAAAACTTTCAAAAATTTGAGTGATTTACAATCCCCTTGCAAAATTTTGTGCAAGAAATATTTTAACCCCCCATCAAAGTAAAAAATTACTTTGAGTTACAATGTCACTCTTATCTCTCCAAAATAAAAAATTAAAAATTACCAAAGATAGAATCTCCTTATTACTCCAAGAATTACAAAATTTTACCACTTCACAGAACTTACAAATGATCCTTTCACACCTTATTACTCCTAAAAAAATATTACAAATAACAATACGTTCCTCCGTGGCAACCATTGTTCTGAGGTTTGTCACAATCGATAAGCTCTTGCACGCTAAGGAAAACAAGATTGCCAGTCGCGATTTGGTTGGCGCTTTCTACTACTCCAACTATGGATCTCACGAGTATTGGCAGAAATTTCCTATTATTTTCAAGCAGAAACGTATAATCTGTTTAGACTTCGCTTGAGTTAAATCCCATACAATATTCCGTTGTAAATGGGAATCGAACCTGCGCTGCTAACTTTTGAGAAACAGGGAATCTAAGAACTAAACTCCCACCAGTTTTATCTGGGCTGAGCTAGTTGTCAGAAATTCCAATTTCGCCCCTACAGATCCACTGTTATAAATAAATCCCAATCGGGGATTTCCTACTGCCTCGATTTGAGCTATTTTGAAATGGAATTTTCTTGTGGGTTCCTCTGAAATTGATTCATCGCCTTTGGCCCCTGTCTACGAATTTTGGACTTTCTCGATCGAAATTTCAGTCCTGTCAGAGGGAGGGATGGTAGTTTTATAGATGCAACAACATTACATTAATATCAATAATTCGCTTTTCCAGGAGGGATTCGTAGATGAAAAATTCACATAACTTCAGCAGCTGCAAGATGAGAGTAATACTGATTTTGTTGCGGAGGTTGTTTTTTGTTCTTTGAGGTTTCTGATAAACTATTGGTTGACTTGTCCAAGACTCTCAATCAAGAACCAGTTGATTTCAAGAGAGTTTATGGTTGTGTGCACCAATTCAAGGGTAGCAGCTCAAGTATAGGAGCACAGCGAGTAATGAATACATGTCTAACATTTCGTGCATTTTGTCAAGATAAAAATAGAGAAGGATGCTTATATTGCTTTCAACAAATGAAGCAGGAGAAAATAACAGAAATTCAAGACACACAACAATTTTTTTATAATAATACAAAAATTGATTTTTAGATTTAAAAATCTAAAATCAATAAAATAATAAAATTTCTTTTCTTTTGAACAAAAACTGGACAATTTTCATACCAATCATTTGTTGATCAATTCAATGGAGGTTTCCAAGAACTTGTAGAGCTGGAATCTCCTCCTCACATCAGCTACATTACTGGAGCTCTGATACCACAATAATGGCAAAAGTGTCCTCAGACACACAATTTTATTAATCAGAAAAAAAATTACATATTAATTTTGCAAGAGTTTACGCACACACTCCAACACTCTTGCAGTCAAGAGAATGAACTATATATAAGCTTAATTTCCTAACCTATTCTAGTTATGGACTACTTATTAAATTAACAAGTGTCCGTTTACAATAAATTCCATTCTGACCAATCTACTAACTCTACTCCTAAATTGGAGCCTAAGATACGACATTATTCTAGATGTAATTTCTTTTACAACAATATTCTATTTCTAAGTGTCTCCAATATTTAATTAAATATTCTAAATAAATAAATTTTTTATCCTAACTTTGTGAACTATGAATTTTGTATTTTGTATCATTTAACAACAAAAATCTTATTAAAAGGAAGAAACAAGAAAGATAAAGTGTTGCATCTATCTAAAATCAAATCGTAAGAAGTTAGGCAAGGAAATTCTAATTGGTGAAAGTAAAGAAAATAATCTATTTCCCTTAAAGAAATGGAATTCATACCTTATAAATATTTATGAATCCCCTAAAGTAGTGGACACCCTTTTGAATGCCCCTATAGAGGATGAAATAATTTCTTTGGAAGACGTTGATTTAGGGGTTAAGTTGCTGGAAAATGGGAAAGATAAGAACATTGAAGGCTACATAGCCAAAAATTTAAAAAAGAAAGAAAAAGGACATATCCTTATCACTCACATACAAAAGCTCTTCAATTCACGAATGAAATAAGGTAGGTGATGTAGGAGTATCCTCCTAAAAAATTGTATTTAATTTTCTAAAAATAAGAAGTATTTAAAAAAAATCTAGATTTTCTAGATTTTTAGAAAGTCTTGGATTTATGGAAAAGACAAAAAATCATCTTTGTAGAAAAATCTCCAAAATATCTTTAGTCAAATTTTTTTTACAATGGAGAAACTTCCTCTCAACTTCATCATGAATTCACTCTTGAATTCTAGAGTCTTATTTATCCAATTATCAAAGGGAATGTTACTCAAGCATTGAGGCAAGCAACAAGGTTTCAAATTATTGTTCACGAATGAAGTTTATGTTGTGAGAAGTTGAGTTTTTGCTGTCTTTCGCAACTGTGGTTTGAGTTTGTGTCATATGTTATCATTTTGGTATCAGAGCGAGGTTGATCGCTACCTTATTTGTGTAGAAGTATGTAGCGTTGTTTGATTGTGAATTGGATGCTTCAAATGTTATCGATTAACTGTCGAATGTAGAGCGCAAAGATTGATTGTTTGTGTGAAGACTTGTGGATACTTACAACTATGTGCTTTAAACAACGATTTGCAAAGCTAGTCGATTTTGTGAAGTCTGTCAAACGCAAAATTGTGTCTATTGTGGCATGAGACCTGTGGTAGATGTTGCGGATTGGTACATACGATCTAAGAAATGGGCGAGATCATTATTGTTTGTTTAAATACGTGTGGAAGCTTTTGTGAATCAGTATCCTCTTACTGCAAACAATTTAAATAATGTCCTACTATTCAACAAAATCATGAGGAGGGCCCACATGGCCTTTCCTTCCCAGAAAAAGAGGTTAAGTTTTGTTTCTTTCAAAATGCATAATACTTATTCATGAAGGTCAACACTTCACTCTCAAGTCTCCATTTACCAAACAAAATTCTCCATTTAGTCTTCCAATTGATGGTACTACTAATATCGTTGTATAATTGATTTTTGTGCATTCTGGAAAATCTGTCCATCACTATTGAATGACAAAAGTTAGTGAGAAAATATGTCACTTCGATTTTTTGGGGCCATTAGTCGAGTGGGCATCGCCCAAATTAGTATAGCGTAACCTTGGTTATACACATGGAATTTAACAACACTAGTCTGCATGTTCAAAATAAATGGTCTAAAATTTCACTATTCGTCATTGGCTTGATTCCTTTAAACTGTGCTATTTAAAGTCTACCTCTGATTTGGACTGAATGCATAAAGATATTGCATGCCAGTAGCCACGATCGTAATATATCCTGCTAATCCACAAGCTGGAAGCTCAAATGCAATCTAATGGTTATTTTTTCGTTGGGGTACCATTTGAACTCAACCTAGTCGGCACAAAAAATATATAATCTGAATAAGGTTGCATGACATGATGTGCCAGAGAGAGGAGTAAGTAGAAAGAGAGGAGTCAATAGGAAAATGAAGTTGTTTAGTTACTTCCTAAAATTATTGAAGTTACAATTAAATAATAATTATCATGACCAAACAAACCTTGGTGATGAAGAGACAGTTAATAATTTGTTTAACACAATGCTAAAAAAGAAGAAGCAAGGGATGATTAAATATTTTTTTGGAATTTTTGAGTGAGGTGTTGAATGCGACAACTGAACCTAAACCTACTATACAACGTAACAGACTTCAACATAGCGAATGTAAATGGAGGATGGTGTGGAATTTGTGGATCACGAAGAATGATCTGTATCTTTGTGTTCAGTAGTGGAGTTGGTTCGTTTTTTTTTCTTAAACAAAATATTGGTAAGAGTGTTTGAATCTTGTTTTTATGGTGGAAATAGATTCAACAATATCAAAAATCCCAAAGACACCCAAAATCTTAAATCTTGATAGCTATACTTGGGATTTACAAAACATCCTCTAGATTTTATCAGAATCTTGCTGAAAAATCTATTATTTTCTAGATCAATTTACTCAATTTTTAAACTAAGCCAAGAAAAAATATTGTTTTCACACTTTGCAGTGTTTGAAAAATGTTAAACAAACATAATTTCACTTAGTGTAGAAATGAACTAGACGCGACATGACAGGGAATGATTGGTGAGCAACAAAGATGCCCACTATCATGGGAGTCTTGTATGTCCTTAGGCAATGTATTACCTCCTCATTCAACCACTATATATATATATATATATATATATATATATATATATATATATATATATATATATATATATATCACATTAGATTCCTCGTCATTGATGATTCATATGGAGAACCAATTATAGTTAGAGGACCACCATTCAACCCACTGTTTCTATTTTCCATCACCTCTCAATTTCAAGCCACCATGACTACAAGAGTTCATAGATGATGACAAGGGATCCATAGATGATACATTTTGACACGACATGTTTCATTGATTTTTGTAGATCAGGAACTAGGTTATGTTACTCTGGCTTTAAAAAGGGAAAAATTATCAATTAAGTATAGTTGATATGAAACTTTTATCAATTTTGTCGTTAAGCAATTTTTTTAAGATTTGGACTAAGTTGTTTTAATCACTTTAACATTGGGTGCTAAACCTAATGGCCAGCAAAATAAATAAATAAATAAAATTAAAAATTAAAATTAAAATAAAATAATATTATATTTTATTTTTTCATATTTTCAAATTTATCATGTGACTTGTAAATCTTTATAATAAATAAATTAGTGGGAGATGTAAATTAGTTTGTTTAAACGTTTTTTTTTTGTTTTTACTAGATTTTAAGTTTAAATATCATGAGGATGGAACCCATTTTTAGGGGAATAAAATTATCCTAAGAGGAGTCCAAGTTCCACTGAAGTTGGCATAATCATAATCATAACATTCCACTAGTGAGTAGATGATCCAGGTCGCTCAAGACATGCTTAGGATTCGGCAGTGGCCTCACAATAACACAAAAATAAAAGTTTTTGGATTTAACCCAAACCAAGACAAGATGATAGTGCTCATCGTTCTTATTCCAATGGCGTGAACAACACTAAAATATGAGTTGGTATACTCAAGATATTCGTAGTCAAACTTCGGTTCAAACTAGGTCAAGTGAGAGTCACTAACAAGGAAACAATTCGGAATTTACCGACACATGGATTTCGACGAACGGAACAAAAAATTTATTGCCTACTGAATTTTTCTAATGACCCTAAAAATCTGTTGATGGTTTTTTCAATTTATATATATTTGTAAATATAAAAAATAGTGGGGTGGCAGACCACCACTCCCACACACCCCCCCGCATTATATATAGATATATAGATATATATATATATATACACACACACACACACACACACACATATATATATCTATATGGGTTGTTTGTATCGCCATTCAATTAAAATGAGGACGACGGGGATTGTTGGCCCAATGGGATGGCCCCACCATTGGACAGCCCCGTCAGTTATGTAACGACCAAACTATTTTTAAATAACAACCAACAAAACTCCAAAACAAAAAGCGTTGAACGTTTTTCCAACCAAAATGTGCCCAAGACAGGTTTGAAACAGAGCCTCAGATGCCCCACTTGCACACACCACCAACGGCTTAAGTGGCCTTTCGTTTGTAAATTTTTCCTTCCTCAGATATTTAAACACTACCCATTTCTCATTCGAGGAACGAATTGGAGGATCAGGAACGAGCAGAGGCGGAACTATCGTGAGAACCTAGAGGCGGAACCCTATAGGCACATTTTTTCGAGGGAGAATATTTTAAGGAATATTATCTATAATATTCCATAGAATACCCCTTGGAATATTCCACAGAATATTCCCATGTAGAATCTTAGAGGAATCTGAAAGATTCCATGGAGGGTGATTTTTCACCCTGATGTAAGCATGTCAAATTTATACTCAAAAGAACCAAAATTTTGCAGGGAACACGATGGTGTGGTCTGTTCCACATATGAACAACAAAAATCTAGGCAGGAAACAACAAGGAATTTTTATAGAATCTTGTGGAATTTAAAAGAGTCCTTTAGAGGTTTATTTTTTACAGAGGCGGCATGATGCCAACGTTATAGTCATTTTTTCACATAATTTTGCAGGGAGCGTAGTGGTGTACTCAGAATCTTCATCTGAGCAGCAGATTGTTTGGTCATCTTTAGGAAAGAATCTTTGGGGGAATCTTCAATATTCCTAAGGGTTAAGAATTTGACGGTGTCCAAAAGAGGAAAAGTTTACAAACGTTTGACACAATTTCACGCCACAGATTTAATGGTGTAGTCCATTTCATCAGCCGAGCTTTGAATTTTCCGGCCATTCCTGAAAGTGGAGGTAAATGATGCAGTGATGCCATGTCTTTCTTTTGATTTAATGAGATGATGTTTTTGTTGTTGAGATCCTTGTTATCATTATGTTGAGGAATACTTGTATGCCATGTAATGTGAGAATTTATTAGCTTGTCATGGCGAAGGAGGGCCCATTTGAGTGAGAGTTCCTATAGGGAGAACGTCTTGTGGATAGACACGCCACTCTAGTTGAGGGAATTTATCCTTGTAATGACAAGAAATGTACTATGTACTCATCATCATCTTGCAACATTTAATGAAGCAACCTCCCCACTCTTGACACCAAGCCCGGAGATGTAACCCACACTGGGAGAACTCTGTTTGTGTCCTGCTATTTGCTGATTGTTGTTATGTTTCATCTTCTTTAAAGCTTGCACATGTGGCTTTTCATACTCTTTCATATGCAATTCTGCTAACATCACAAAAGTAAAAGATCTTGGTTAATTTTGGTAGCTGAGGAGATCCAGATCAAGTTTGGTATCAAAGCGGTCTTTTGACGATGTGAATTGCGAGTGTGAATGAGTGAACATGCAACAAGAAGGAAAATGGAGAACAACAAATATCTCTACGATGACGTCTTGAGGATGGCACACATTGTGGACATAATGTACACATATTATGAGGAGAAGATAGCAGGAGAGCCCCTCAAGTGAACATTCATTTCCTTTATCGTCTTGTCATCATTCAAATGGGCAAATCAATAAGAGAATTCAAGCAAATAATTTTGGATTAAGGAGACTTCTACGAGAAGAAGCAAAGGATGCATCTTCAGTTACAAGCCACGGAGGAGGCCTTGGAAGAATTTATGCGCAAAAAATGTTTAGTGAAGCTATCATCACCTGTTTCGGAATCGACAATCGAGGTAAACAATGTTGACCATTCTTTAATTTCATTTTCACATGACACTATTTTTGTTCAAAACATGGAGGTACCCATTTTAGGAACTGGCATGAGACTTCTTACCAAGATGGGGTATAAAGGAGGAGGATTTGGTTTTAATGTCCAATGGATGACTCAACCATTGGAAGTTGTAAAAGGACTTCAATTTGTAGCTTTGGGATACACAGAAGGAGAGTGCTCAAAGGTATCATAAGCTTCCAAGACTATAACAGCCCTGGTGAAAATTTCATGTAATAAAAGTAAATAAATGCAAAAATAAGACCACGAGTAACGGACATGTATTCCAAGCTGAGTGTTGGGCAAGACATCCTAGTGTGGATGTTCATTTGGTTATTATGGCTAAGGAAATTGGAAAAGGCAAAGGCATTAAAAGGGAAAAAGGCATTTCTGGCACATTTATTTATGAAAATAAAGGAAAATAGGAGAAAATCAAAGTGAAAGGTCACAGGTTGCATGTGAGGAGGAAAATGAAGGAAAATAAAGGGAATTGAAGAAAATGGATGTCTAATTTATAAAAAGGCTTATGAGGATCAGTTGGCAGGCTTGGTCACTGTAACCTTGTGGTTAGTTCAGTTTTGGAGCTCTCTCATTATTTTCTCTCTCTCTCTCTCACTCACTCTTAGACACTTCAAGTTTTCTTAGAGCACTCTAGCTTTGGAGAAAGGAAGGAAAATAAAGAAAAGGGGAAAGAAGGAATGCAAGGATCAAGGAAGGAAGTGTAGGATCTAGCAGCTTCAACATGAATACTTGTAGGTAACATATTATATGTGTGATCTCCTAGCTAGTTTTGACATGCATGGATTTGCATGTTGGTGTATGGTTCTCTTTTTGTTGGTGGCATGATTTTGCTGGGTTATGACAATGGTTTTTAGCCTAGCCTTTCCTTTTCTGGATGCCATGGTGTGTTGGGATGTTTATCTTGGTTTTTAGCTTTGGAATTATCGGATGGATTTCGGAATCCGGGGCAGAGGTGCTTTCAAGGTTCATTCCCAAAGGCCTAGGAATCTTTTGACCGGTTTTGGCGGGATACATGATAAAGCCTGAGGGAGGAGTCTCGATTTAGGGCATAGTGATATGAAATTGGATTGCAGTAAAGCCTGAGAGATAAGGAGATAGAAAATCCCTCAAGGATAGCGATGGATCCCGGTTGGAATTCCAAGTTTGGTTTGGTTTTGTGATCAAAAAACCAATTTTGGTGTGATCATGGTTTGGTGAGGGTGGAGGTGGTTTAAACTCTAGATTCCCTTGTTTGTTTTTGGATGGGTTTATCCATGAGAAACCAAATTCATGCTTGGAATATGGCATAGGGGTGACTAGGTGAAATAAAGATTTGGTTCAACCATGTCTACGATCGGGTGGTACATGGAAGTCCCTAACCTGGTCGAATTCACCTATGTTTAACAAAAGATAAGTTCTCTTGATTTTGAACTTGTTTATATGTGGATTTAATGGCTATTATCTCATTGTTATTTCCATGGTTTTATGATGGTTATAAGTGTGGTTAATTGACTAGTTCATGTTATGGTTATTTCATGTATTTACTTGTAATTGTTAAAATGATGGATGCAAGACCTAATTGATGTCATAATAGTTCATGGGAGAATGTGGCCATCCTTATTGTCATGTCTCATAAGAGTTTTTATCCATTCATGTTCTGTATTGTATACTAAACCTGTAGACTGCATTGATGCCAAGTGTTGGACAAAATTTCAGTCCCGGTTGGGGATGGTCAGGCCTAGTCTCGAAGTTGACTTTTGTTTTACTAGTCTTTTCATCACGTGTTTAATGGATTCTGGAAGTTACAACAAGTTATGGGCAGTGGCCGAAATTCTAGGATAGAAAAGTGCCTTAAATTCCGCGGACGCTGGCACAGGTATGATGGGAAAAGTCGCTAGAGCGTCCATAGGTCCATGGTCATTGGCATGCCCATATCATGAGAGCGTCCAGAGGTCAAGGGGTCAAAAAACTCAGTGGGACCCAGGGACAAGATGCCTAAGTGGTTGGGTTGCCTCCTAGGAGTGTTGTTGCTGATGTGGAAGTGATGGTTGATGTGTTTCCGTTGAGTCCATTTCCTTAAGGTCACCAAGGAGGTTTAATCCTATCACAGTAGCCTCTCGTCAAATGTTTACCCCGGTTGGTTAGTTACTTGGGTAGATGTGGGAGGAGGGTGATTACAGATTAGTATCAGAGCAGGTTGCAGTCTCTTTGGTTCATAGCTGATACCACAGAGTGTTATCATAGCATGGTTCACCCCTTGAACTAGATGGGTTTTGTGTTGGTCATGCATTGATGTTGGTTGCATATGTGTTGCTTATGCTTGTAGTCCATATGTGTGTTGCATTTACCATTAGAATAACTTTCAGCCTAAAAGTACCCATGAAATTTTCATGTAATTTCCATGTCGTAATATGTAAACCAATCAAAATCCTTTAAATTTAAAAATAGGTACACGTAAATATTTTGGAGGGAAAATAAAAGAAAAATATCTTTTTACTTGTATTTTTAGTTTATCTCCTTATAGGTTTACCCAAATTTCAAGTGTAGATACTCATTGGATGTGGAATGTGAAATTAAATTCCACATCCAACGAGTACCCATTATGCATGCTTTTGAGAAGACAAACATTGACAAAAATTGATGATACATTAAAAAAGCGTGTTCAACAAATTTTTTTAATGTATCTTCAATTTTTATCAATGTGGGTCTTCTCAAAAGTATGCATAATGGGTACTTGTTGGATTTGGAATTTAATTCCAAATCCAACAAGTGTCTACACTTGAAATTGGGATAAATCGATAAGGAGATAAGCCAAAAATACAAGTAAGAAAGGTAGTTTTGTTCTTTTCCCTCCAAAATTAATAACTCTTATTTTATTATTTTAACTATTATTTTATTATTTTTACTTAGGAGGCTACTTTTAGGATGAAATTTCCTCTAATGATGGTGTTGATCATGGTTTTAGTGATGTCGCCATGTGAAGGTTGAGGGCATTGTTGTGGGATGTGTCATCATGAATGTATGGTTGTATAGGCATATTTTATGCATGTATGGTAGGCCGAACATGCATTGTGAGGTCATTGTATGCAATTAGGTCATCATGATTTTGTTGGTTGCTATGATGTTGATGTGTTGGTTGAGATAGAGAAAGAGATGTAGATCATTAAACTGAAGTTGCAACATTAGACCTTGAGGCAAGAGCGTGTCATCATACAGGTTTGGATGTTGGGCATGCAAGTATGTTAGTTAATGGATAGTTATATGCATTACGGTTATGTACATTAGGTTTATGTACATGTCTATTGAAGTTATGGTTACATGCATGATAGATGCTAGTTGATTAGTGTGGTCATATGCACATGTGTCAAATAGTCATGAGAGGTAGTAACCTATGGTTGTATGCATTTCTCTTGTTGTTTTATGTTAGATAACTTGATGATTATGTTATATGTTGTTTATGAGTATGTTATAGGTCAACTTGTTGTTGCTATATGATAGTTAGCTTGAGGATTATGTTATATGTTGTTGATGAGCATGATATATAAATTATTGCTATTATATGCTATTAACTTGATGATTAGGGTTATTACATTAAGATCTTGATCTTATATGTATCATGCTAAATTGGATTGGCCTATGTAGATGGTTAGGGTTATGACAATCAAGTATGAGTCGACTTATTTGTGACATTGTGTTGTACTAATCTAGACTGATCGTACATATGTGATTGCTATGCATAAATGACAAATGTTTATGAGTTTAAGATGTGAACATGTTAGCTAGTGACTATTATCGATATCATGACCTTATTTATTTTTGAGTTGATATGTCATGAAGTTATATCATGCTAATATAGGTTGATTGTGCAGATGAGATAGCCTCCTTTGAAATACATTAAGGTATGAACTTGCTTATTTCATCTACTTTGTACTTGAATGTTTGATTATTTCATTTAATTGGTGTTTGAGTGTTGGTATCTATTATGCTACCTATATGTTGTCTAAATGTTTGATTACTTGCATGATATGAGTATGTGTCTATAAGATTGCATGAATGTACGTTTTTGTTTTAAGATGATTGTACTAACACATATGTGTTGTGATGGATAACATATACTTGAGTGTAATAGGTGACAATTGTAGTATTATGTCTAATGACTATGAGTTTACTATGAATTATGTCATGATTGCTAGTCTTGGTAATGGTTGAGTTCAAATTGATAGATATGATTGTCTTGATATTTGGAACATGTGTAAATAGTGAAGGAAACATGCTTGGTATTATCATGACAAGGTAACAATTGATGTGTTTATATAACTAATAGTTGGGAGATGTAACTGTACATAGTAAGCCTTGATTGCAATAAGGTAAAAAGGTAAAAGAAAGGAATTGGGCAAGAATTCCTTTAGATATGTTTGGAAAGCCTAATTCCAAATGAATGAGTGCTTTGCATACCGAAAATATTCTTAACCTTGATTTCGTCTGACATTATGTAGGTATGTGCTATATTCATGGACATGCATTTGACAGGTATAACAGTTGGTGTCTAGTTATAGCTAGATCTGCCAAAGGAATTGGAGTCCCTTGAGAGATAGCGTGGATGTGTTCAGTTGCAAGACAACGTGCTTGGCACAACAAGGTATGGTAACTAGTGTATTGTTATGTTTATTTATGCATAGATAATTATGTGTTAATGGAAGTATGATGCAAGGGATTGCATATAAAAGAGGCTTCCATGAAATCTCAAAGAAGGCTCAGGTTGAGATTTCCCTTGGAAGCACTGGGAACCATGGGATTGAGTCATGGCATCTGTGTCAGTGTTTTTTTTTAGTATTTTGGTGATTTTTTGTGCTTGATTGCGGTTTTTTTTGTGTTTTGTTCATTTCCATGCCACTTTGTTTGTGGTTTTGTGTTTTTGTTGGTTTGCCATGGTTTTCTTCTTGTTTTCTTCTCGGTCTTGCCCTTTATGTCTTGAGGTTCTTAGGAATTGGTTGGGAAATGTGGAAGGAAATGTAACTAGGTTCGATCTTCATAAATGTACTTTTGATATTTGTATTTTTTCAAGAAAATAAATATTATTTTTATAATATATGTCAATGATTTTCTTGCTCATTGAAATAGTTCTAGCACATGTTAAAGTGATATAGGTGAGTCAAATGGTCAAAAGAAAATGTTGAATACCTTAACGGCATGTTACACCATGTATATGTATGTATAAGAGTCAAAGAATATCCCTCCAAGCAAATTCAAGTCTCCTCCAAAGCTAAGACACCACCAAAGAAGCCATCTAAACCAAAGATAGCAAGTCAACCTATAAACAGTCTTCAAGATAGCCTTCTAGTCAGCCTAAAAGGAGAGAAAATCCTCTATATATAGAGGTTGTCCACTCCACTATAATGTGAAGCAATCACCTCTAAAATCAATGAAGGTAGGAAGCCAAGTAAAGGGTAAATAAGGATGAAGAAAGGGTATTCAAGTGCAGAGAAGAAGAAGGGTACACAATCGAGCTCAATAGGAATGTTTCTAGGGAAAGTTGTAGTCACACGTGCGAAGGAAAGAACCTCTTCCTAAGGTCATTACAACACTACCATCACAATCACATAGCTTTGTTGGTTGGGCAATCTAAATAGGCCTATAAGGCCTCTCACTCAAGCGAAGAAGGAAGAGTTCAATATCACAAGGAAAACAGTCACACATGCGAAGATAAGGAGGCTATCTCTACTGTCATAACAACCCTCCCATTATAGTCATACATGTTTGTTGATTGGTGAAGAGAAGAAAGGGGTAATTATAAGGAAAGGGTCTCATCAAAGGTATTTCTTCTAGAGCAAGTGCAACAAGATATAATAACAGTTGGAAGGAGGATGAAGTGCCGGGAAATGAAGTGCTAAAAGAAGGAAGTGTCGAGGAACAAAGTGCAAAAGGGAGGAAGGAATTGACTTGTGTTTGGAGGATATTCTTGTCAAAGGTCTAGGGCTTGGCATTGATAAATAGCCATCTTCAATAAGAGAAACTTGCTAAACGGTTTTCCTCTCAAGAGAAGAGAGGTTTTGGCCCTGACATAGGAGCAACATCTTGTGTTCTTGTTCTTATGCTTTTGGTAGTAGTTTGATGAAGTACACACACATGAATTAATAATAATAAGAAGAATATTAAGCTAACAAGAAAAAGTGAAAAGACTCCACAAATTGTTATCAAGTCAAGAAGAATCACACTACACCTAATTTACCTTGATTCTTCAACAAGAAATAGGAAATTTAGTGGAGCTCGAGGAGAGATGAATGAAATCCAAGAGGTAGTGTAAGGCTTGGATCAAGTTGGTGCATGTGTAAGGGAAACTAAAGGTAAGAGTATGAGAGTCAGTTAAGTTGGTTGGGTCCACTGGTGAAAATGGATGGCGACGGGACAATCATGATAAAGGTAATAAGAAAGGTAAAGTAAAGGGGCTTAAGGTAACAGATGCCTTGGCTATGTTGGGAATGGTTGTTCTCAATATTGTGCATGTGTGCACAGATAAAGTGAGTTATCTTAACCTTGACCTTATGCTATCTGTTAATTATGCTATGATGATGATTATGTTGATGTTTATATAAGTATGTATGTGTGTATTGATGTCATTGTTTGACAATATAATGACTGTTTTATGCTAATGCTTATGTATATGTATTTATGTATATATGTCATGGTTCGACAGGGTTGTCAGGGATCATTCTCATGTAGGAATGATTTCTTATGCAGGTGAATGACATGAAGGGGTTCTTGGTACATGAGGAATAAAGTGGGAAGAGTAGTCATGAAAAAATTGGGAAAATTTTAAATATGGAAATTTATCTTAAAGTTTAGAAACCTTGGTGAATCCCAATAGTCCATAATATGAAATTTATAAAATGTTTGGAGATATTTTTGTAAAAATATTCAAATTTATAATATTTTTATATAGTCTATATATAATTTTTGGCGATTTTTAGCGTAAAATGATTTCATTCTATAAAATTTGGGCGAATCATTTTTACAAAAAAATGGAAATTAGCGAATCTTTTTTTTGGAAAAAGTATAGAAAATTAGCCCATGGGTGAATATTAGCCCCTAAAATTTTCCCTGTGAAAAATATATGAGGTGAGTATCATGTGGACATGAATTGATATTGTATGCTTGTATTATGCCTATTTTTATGTTATGAACATGCTAATGCTGAGAGATACATCAGCGGAATGAAAACAACGTGATTCACGACATGCTAGGATAAGCATGAATGGAAAAGAGAGACCGAAAGAAAGCTTGCTTGGTAGATACAGTGTGGTTTTGGATGTGTTGTACTATTGTTGTGTATATGTTGTACATGTTGCATCTGTGATGTTGTGCGCATGTGGTGTTGTTTATACATAGCGTGTGTACATGTTGTTTATGCAATATTATGTACATGGTGGTACAAATAGTGTTGTGTGAATATTGCATATGCAGTGTTGGGAATAGATGTTGCTATGTACATGTTGGTGCATGTAGAATATGTAATGTTGTGTACGGATGATGTTATGTACATGTTGGATGTGCAGTGCTATGTACATGTGGTGTTGCGTGCATGTTATACATGTGGTGCTATGTACATATGGTGTTGTGTGCATGATTATACAAGTTTTATTGTGAGCATGTGGTGTTGTGTAAATGTTGTACATATGGTGTTGTGTGCAGGTGTTGTTGTGTACATGTCATGCATATGGTACTATGTACATGTGGTGTCATGTACATGTCGTGCATGTGGTGTTGTGTATGTCTAGCATTGTGTACACATTGTACAAGCGGTACAGTGTATATGTCACATTGTGTACACATTGCACAGGTGGTTCCATGTACATGTGATGTTGTGTACACGTTATGTAGGTGGTGTTGTGTATAGGTGGTACTATGTACATGTTGTACATGCAGTATTATGTGCATGTCGTACATGTTGTGTTGTGTACATGCGATATTATGTATGTGTGTGTAGTCGTGATATCATGACATGTGTATTCATTGTGTTGTACTCTGTGTACGTATATGTATTGTATTATACATTGGATTTATGTGTATGTATTTTGTTGTGTTGTACACTGGGTGTAGGTATATGCATTGTATGTTAGGTATGGGTGCATGTATTGCATGGCGTTGTATGTTGTGTGTGGTTGTATGTGTGTGATGCACACTATGTGTATGTGCACATGGTTGAGGAGAAGGCAGTGGGTGTTTTCCGGGTGTGGAAACCGATCCGGTGTGCGTACGAAATAAGGACAAAGATAAAAGATAAGGATTGATTAAAGGATAAGTATCAGTGTTTTATTTCAGTTTTATTATGCATGTGATTTATGATTATGGTCTATGATGATTACATGTGATCTATGATTCCGGGTTATGATGATTACATGTGATTTACGATTTTGATCTATGATGGTTGTGTTTTGAGCTAACCTGATGTGAAATATTTATAGATGATGATTTGGTCAAAGATGCTAGTTTGACTTGTTGTGATAGGAAGGAAACAAGATTGCAAGTGTACCTTATTGATGAGTTACCAATGAGGTATGATTTGAAGTTATTTCAATTTATTTTAATCTAATAGAAGTTATGTGCTTGGTACAAGAAGCATGGAAATGCCCGGTTGGGTGGTTGAGATCGTCTACAAACATTAGCAGCAACTACAAAAGGAATTGGAACATGCAACAATATGCTGGTAAAGCAATTTAGGAGTAGGGCCATTGTGGGACACTAGTACCCAATAATGTCCATTGATTGCCATGAGCATGTTATGATCGGTATGATGGTCTAAGGTAGGTACATGCCTTAGTTGTTTGACTTTTCGATGTGAGGAAGCCTTGCCAATGGATGGATCACTTGGGATAAGGGATGTAAGGGAACTTGGAAGGTGAGCGACTACACGGAAGAGGTGTCTTGATTGTCCAAGGGTCTATGTAGTAGAGAAGGGAAGGGCGATGATATATATTTTTTGGTCATTAGCATTACGAGATGGAATCAGATGCACATTGGGAGTGCGCCCTGGAACAATGAGCTGGTAATTGTTCGCTGAGAGTACAAGTGGCACAAGATTATAGCATTGGACATTGGATGCAGTTTGACTGTGGTAGTGGATTCTGGACTTCCTGGGAAGCAGGTGAATCTTGGTATTACTTTGAGGGTGGAGGTGCGAGCCTGTGGATTCCCTTGTTGATTGATGCATGCGTCATATCCTTTTATTTTTTGGTTTAGAAAATGTGTATATGTGTATATGTGATTATTGTAAATATCGTAATGAGCTGTGTTATAAAGCTCTAGTATGTGGTACGTTGTCATGTTTTCATTATGTTTTTCTTTTAAGTAGGTCATTCATTGTAAATACTAAAATGAGCTAAGTTATAAAGCTCCATGGGCGGTATGTTTGCTTTTCAGCAGTTTTGAATGTCGGTGTTATATACTTAGGGGGAATAACATGGGGTACAAAGGGAGGTACCCAAGGGAATAGTGTAAATTGGGATGGGCCATAGTAATAAATAAGGTGGTTAACCCGTATCATGTAAGGGACCACAAGTAGTTATTAATAATGTAATGGGCCCATGGTATTAGTTCAATGGTATGAGGGAACCATGGTAATGACCCATGGTATTGTATGTATGAGGCCTATATAGAGGCTAGAGACTCCACATGGAGAGATGTCAAGGAATATTGCATGAACATGCATATGGCTTGTGGAGTGTTCTCCTTCCTTAAGGAGTGAATGTATGGTGTTGCCCTACCTTAAGGGTTTGATATCAATAAAGTGAATCATTTTCTATATTCAGATCTTGTAATTCTTGGGTTTATTTCTATTATTTTATATATATTTTTGGGTTGGATCTGTAACAGTCGGCATGTCCAACACTGTCAATAGGTGGGTAAAGACATACTCCCAATAGAAATAGGGTAGGTTATAAGTCATTTTTTCTTATTTGACTCCTAAAATACTTCCCATCCACTTCAGAGATTTGGCTCATACTATTATATACCTAGGGGGGATAATATGGGGTACAAAGGGAGGTACCCAAGGTAATAATGTAATAATGGGATGGGCCATAGTAATAAATAAGGTGGTTAACCCATATCATGTAAGGGACCACAAGTAGTTAGTAATAATGTAATGGGCCCATGGTATTAGTTCGATGGCATGAGGGAACCATGGTAATGACCCACGGTATTGTATGTATGAGGCCTATATAGAGGCTAGAGACTCCACATGGAGAGGTCAAGGAATATTGTATGAACAGGCATATGGCTTGTGGAGTGTTCTCCTTCCTTAAGGAGTGAATGTATGGTGTTGCCCTACCTTAAGGGTTTGATTAATAAAGAATCATTTCTATATTCAAATATTGTTATTCTTGGGTTTATTTATATTATCATATATTTCTAGGTTAGATCTATAACACATACATTCCAAGATGCAAATGCAAGTAGTTAGTAGCATAAGAACTTATATGACATAAGATCTAACCCATTCAATCATGTTACGATGAAATCATCCTCCAAGATCTATTCTCCCTTGATTATTTTAATACATACTTATAGATAATATTTTAGTTTAATAAGCATCATGGGGGCACCTTATCATTTATAACAATAATGAAACATACATATATTTATTAACATAGTCCATGAACCCTACCATATCTGAGTACACCTTGACAAAATGTAACTAGTTGAGGAATATTGGCTCCCCCAATTTCACCTACTCTCTTCAATCCTAAACCATCCAAGGAAATATTTTAATAAAAGATACTATAGGTAGACCATGTACATACTAAAACTAAATAACTTGGTATTCCCTTATTGACCTAGAAAATAATTTGGCATATTCAAAGGTTGGTATCCTATTTGGTGGCCCATGGAAAGGTTCTATGATTCTTATGTGGGATGTTTATGGCTCGGCCATCTTCATGTCCTAGGATGAGGGAAATATTTGCAATAATTTTTGAAAGCTACTTGGGAAATTTGTTGGCCTTGTAACGTTGGGTTTACTTGGTAAGGGGAAGTTTTTATGAAAATGGAACCCTATATACCAGGCATGTTTGAAGCTAAAACTCATAAAGCATACTCTTTCAATTAAACCTTGTCTAGTAATTGTGTACCTCCAAACTTGTGCTTGCTAGTCTAGTTGAATTTGTGGTCAATCAATAATCTAATTCATGTTACTAAAACCTACCTCTTTCTTGATTAGCTAAACTAATTAAGTTAGACCAAGAAATGTCACTGTTTACTACTTCTCATTTGATGCTAATATTAAACTAGTGGTTCCTACCAAGCTATAGTATGGTTAAAAATTTTACCAATCAAGATATTATAAAGATGAAGCTTACCAACCCTTAGTAAGGAAAATGTAAAGCAATGATAAGTTGAAGCTAGAGTGAGTGATCAATATTATGGAAAGTTGAACATAATATAACAATATATGTTATCAATGTAATACAACAACACCAATATAAGTGTTTTTAATGTTGTTGTTTTTTTTTTATGTGTTGTGGAAGAAGGGAGGGTGGAGAAATGATACATTTTAAAGAGGATGATGAAGAGAAGTTTGATTCCACTAGCTATTTCTTATAGTTGAATCTTTATGGGCATTCTAAAATAGGTGGCTACTACAACAAGGGAATTATTGAGAAACCAAGAGACTTGATTACAAAAATGATACAAGGTCATACCTTTGTTATATAAAGGTGGTCCTCTAGTCTCGAGTAAAGGAAATATATATGTTCTTTTGAATTTCCAAACATCCTGTATGGGAACCCAAACCAATCATTAGAAAATTGGCTATAGCACCAATAATATGGGGAATATGATCTTCAATTTGTTTGTAGACATGACATAGGTAATGGTAGAATTGTAAATTTTAGCTTAAAAGGGCCATGAATTTGGAGAACTAGAAAATGGCGAGGAGGATGTTCTATATTAGAGCTAAGTACTAATGTGGAAACTTCTCTATCGTTTTCATAAAGTGATCATTGATAAACTCTATATATCTTTTTAGCAAAAGTAGATTATAATATAGAGATAGCTATTTAAGCAAAAGTACATAGGAAAGAAGTGAAAATGCGAGTCAAGTTTGAATGCAAAAAAACTAAGTAGATTAAGTTTTAAACTCATAAATTGTATTTTTATCTTTAAGTGTGATAATTGTTTTTCTTAAAATTTTGAAATTCGAATAAAATAATTATGGTATGACTTAAAAGTGAAATCTAATCAGTAATTTCAAACAACAAATTTCAACCATATGAAAAACGAAAAAATAATAAGTTTAATAGTCAAATTATGACATACAACACTTCCTCTAGTCCAATTCTCGAAGGATGGGAAAAAGGTCCTTTTATGGTGTATTCATGCCATAAATCCCATTAATATATAACCTCAAAAGCCAATATATTCCCATTTAATGAAAAATTAATACAATCATTGAAAGGACCTTTCACATGGCATTTGTTAATTGGTGAGGGATGTGCTATCTTGACTTGCAAGAGAATCCCGTGAGATAGCACGGCCAGTGGGCCACCCCTGGAATTTGGATTGTCCATGTTAAACATGTCGGGGTGAGAGATGGCTAGGCCATGCTTAAATACAAGCTCTTAGGAGTTTGTTCGGTGCGGTTTCACTCCCGTATGGTGAGCATTTTAGGTTAAGATAAGATGTTCTTGAGTAAATATATCTTTAGAAGTATTCTTAAAACCTCTTCAAAATAATAATGTCACCCATTGTTTGTTTTATATATATATGTGGGGTAACCGCTTCCAAGAAGTGGGAAATATGTTCCCATGGTAAAGCATTTTTGAGAGTTTTTGGAATTGTATGAGAACATTCCTTTTTAGAGGAGCTTCAAAGTTTCAGGAATTTTAAAGATTGGATTTTTGGAGTTCCGACATTTTTTTGGGTCGGGGAATGCAAAGTCTGTAGAGAAATATGTTGAACTGCCCACAAAACATGAGTTTATGTTGAAACCTCCGCAAGAAGAAAGGCCAAAGACATACAACGATATCCTTCATTGGGAAATTGGAGCAATCTCTTGATGAGTTAAGGTAGCGTGTGATACCTCGATGTAAGGGCGATGATGTCATGGTGATTAGTATTTCTTTTGTTGTTTATGTATATATATCCCAGAAGATTGTGTGTGCATATTGTATGTGGCAGTCAATGCTTAAACTTTAGAGTTACTTCATTTTTTCTCTTAAGAATAATTAAATAAATATATGTAAAATTGTTCCTTTGTATTTTTAAGCTAGATTGTTTCAAACACTAGTCATGTATGAGAGAAGATAATGAACTTGACATTTTAATATTTTATATATATATAAGAGAGAGACTCAAAAAGAGAAACACCCAAAAAATATATTTATATATAAGAAATTATATATTATATATTTATATATTTAAATTGATTTTAATATTTGAATATTTTGATTTAACATTAATATTAATTATTATATAAATTATATATTATATATTTTTTATTATATAATATTACTATTCTCAATTAACCATACATTTTGAAAAAATCTCTAATCCTTCTTCAAAATTCTCACATTCCAAAAACTCATATATATTCAACCAAAAAACATCAATTGAAAACCGAAAAAAACATTAATTGAAAATTCAGAAATTAGATCCATAAAGAAAAAAGACTTGTCAAATGATATCTCTGAAAATCTTTGAAATATTAATATATATATATATATATAAAAGAGGATGCATAATCATGTGAGATTCCTAACCAATTAATTGTTTGCGATTCCTTGTCATTCATGATTCATAGAGGGAACTAATTACACTCAGAGGATCTATTGGGCCCACTTTGCATTTCCACCAACTTCAAGCGACGACAACCACGACAATTCAAAGATGATGATAATGGATCCCTAGTGTCACTGATTTTGACCGAAAAGGAACTAAATTGAATTACTGTGGCTTATATCAAGAACGAGGCTAAAAATATCAAGAATGAGTTTCGTTGGACAAGGAACTGGATTTAGTTGTTGTGCGTTATATTTCATCTTTTTTTAATATCCAGAATGAGTTTGACACAAGGCATTTATGGATTAATTTATAAAATAAAACAATTAATTCAAAATTGTTATTTCATTGATTTCTAAAATATCATGAAATGATTATACTTTATTGATTCTTAAGACTTACATATATATATTTAGATTTAGATTTTTTTTGATAACATTAAGTAGTGAGAGAAATTACACTCTTTAACATTATAAGGAAAAAAAATTAATATTATAACCATATATGGTTAGAAATTAATATAAATTGTTGTATGTGAGGTTTTAATCTTATTAGATCTCAAATTCAATTTGAGGGGAAAGGTTGAGGATGTGAGTTAATTGTGAAATCACATTATTTTAAGAGGTGTTCACATTTTTATTTCATCCAATATTACATTATAACAAACATATAAACAAAATAAAATATGTATATGCATATAAAAATATCTAAATAATTAAATAAACCAAACTAAATTGATCTTAAATCCAAATTTATTAACTACTCACATAGATCTAATTTATATAGCACAACTCCTAAGGAAAGCCTAGTATTTTTTCGCAGGCTATGGTTTGTGTTTGAATTAGTCATTTCTTTCGTGCTCTTCTTGGTTAATAGACTTTAGAGAACATGGATGGGGCGATGCAAAATATGGTTGTTAAGGAGAATGCATATATTGCAATGCATGTAGATTACATAACAACAACCATGCAACATCTTTTAAAAAAATGGTATTCTTCAAATCACACTAGATAGGTTGCGAGTAAAGGCAGACATGTTGGACCTTAGTTTGGAAGAGCTGGAGGCTACACCTAAAACGAAATCTAAGGAGGTGAAGGCGGAATTGGAACATCAAGTACAAATGGGATCTCATCAGCTCATTGTTCCTGTTCATCAAGAGTGTGAGGAAGCGACAGTTGCTAGAGAGGATATTGAAAAGAGATCTATGTTTATAGGTAGTTAATTACTATCTTTTTTTAATATGTTTTGCAAGTATGTATTGGTTTTAGGAATCTTTTGGAAGATTTACAAGTGTAGTCAGTTTAGAAATAGAGTAGGCAAAAGGTATAGAAAAAGTACTAGTGTTTTATAGATTAGACAAATGAAAATCTGAAGAATTAGTTGAATATGTAAAAAATTCTAATATTCAAACAAACTTTCTATAAATACGAATCATAATATCTATTTTTTTAATTAATTAAAAAATTGTATCTCAAAAAGTGTTATCTCTTTAGTATTTGATAAATTTGAGTTTAAAATGTATTACAATGATTATTATTAAATAATTTAAAATATATAATAATTTCAAAAAAAATAATTAAATAATAATTTGTTTTTACATTAAAATCATAACATATGAAAATTTAACCAATATTTTAAGAAGATATATAAATGATTAATTTAGGTTGAGAGAAAAAAAGTAATATATGAATGTAAAATTAAATTATTTAAATTTATGAGAAATGTGTTATCAGTAATGAAATTAATGAAATATAGTTATATATAAGTGATCATTATTATTACTAATGAGACCATATTAATCATTATATAACTGATGAATATGCAAACAATTTTTTGTTTAGCACCTTTTGTATTGGCATGGAGACTTGGTAGTTTTTCTTGGGAAGAGAGAATGAGAGCCAAGGGTAAGACCTTGGCCTCATGGAGATTTTTATTTGAGAAGATATGATAGTAACCTTAGTGTGTAATTTTTCGATGTTTCACTCAAGTTGGGAAAGAAATCTAGGGTTATTTTCCCTTTGGTATGTAGATGTAGTGGTGGCTCTTGCATTTGGGTATCGTTGGGTGACGCAGTTCGAACCATCTCAATTTGGGTTGGACTACTCGGCTTGTAAGTCTATTTCATTTATTCTAGTATTTTGTCTAGTTTAGATAGATGCCCCATTGTGTCTATGTGGTAATTTGGGTCCAAAAGGGTGTATCTCTTAGTTGTGGCTCGTCAATTGCATCCTAAAGTCATGTATTTTTCTTGATTTGTCTAGGGTTATTGGGTGTCTAGGTCTATATCAGCTTGGTAGCTTTGTGGGTGGCCTCAATTGACTTTTGTGGCAGGGTTTTGCATGGGCAGTTTTATTTTCTTATCGAGTCAGGTTTTGTGAGAGGGATTTGAAGTCAGGTCTTTGATTGTTGGGCTGTGGTAGGTTTGCAGTCTTGGGGTGGTGATTTTTTTGTCCAATGGTAGAGGGAACTTAGTCAGTTGTTGAATTTGTGTTCCATTCTACCCGCTCAGGTGGATTATCATCAAAATTTAGTCCCTTTATCTAGTGTTATTTTGATGAGCTTGTGTGTTTGTGTCCATAATTAGTTGAGATGGATTTGGGTTTCTTTGTGTGTCCTTTTATAAGTAGAGGAAATACCCACAAGGAGCCATAAATGTCTCTTCGCAACTCAGAGATGTTGTCAAGACAAAATAAAAGAAGCAGAAGGGGTGGCGGTAATAGATCTCAACTGGGATAGAGGGGAGCGAGGATCTTTTCTCATGACTCAATGGTGACATATTTCAATGTGATTATACCAGAAACACACTAATAAATAAGGGATTTACAAATAAAATTCGACGAGAGAGGTAGTCTATGTCTGACTCAGAATTGTTAGAGGACCTTGCAGAGTGGGTGCCAAACCCTGGCCACACCGGGGGTGGAAAGAAACAATACTTGAACTCAGTTGCACTTCATTGGTAAATGAAGACATTGTTGTGTTTGGTACTAAGAGATAAACATGTCGATAAATACAACATCTTCAACTCCCTAGAGGATGTCAAAATGATGTTAAGGAACATGTGGTTATTTGTGGATAGAATTGATTCTCACCTCATGCATGTGGAGAGCCATGCTCCTTGTGATTCAAATGGAGGAGATACCAGAGACCCTCCTCGCTCAAGTGGTCATGTTCCAGAAAGTGTATTCTATTCAGATAATGAGTGGTGATATAGGGTGGTGGGTGATGGGTTTTGGCTCCCTGCTCAAGCACTTGTTTTTTGTTTATGGTTGGCCTTATAATGGCCTTTCTTTCCTAGGATTGTGACGACGTATCAGAGTCGTGTCCATGCATTTTTGGTTTGGATATGGTCTTTTTCCCAGACTCAAGTGCATCTTGTCTAGTGTGGGGTTTATATTACATGGATCCTCTTAGTAGAGGGGTCTAGTTTTCCTGGTTGTTGTTTTGTGGGTTGATGATGATGTTCTCGTTTCAGTGGTGTGATGGCGGCTGACGCCCTAGGAGACTTTACTTTGTGGCATTTGGGTGGGTGTTTGTGGATGATCAAGAAGTAGCTAATGTGGTATCTACCTCGGTGTTTTAGGTGTGGCCTCAATCTGAGTTGTAATGCTTGCTTGTTTGGAGGGTTTCCAGGACCAATGAGGTCAAGAGATAAGAATTTTTGTATGCATGTAATCAATATCAGTTGGTATAAGCAACAAAGGTTGAGATCTAGTTTCTAGAACTCCCTTTGTGTGCACAAGACTATTTATGTATCTCAATTTTCTTAATTGATACAAAGTTTATAAAATGTTTTAAATTTTAGAATATATATATATATATATATATATATATATATATATATATATATATATATATATATATCTTATACTTTAAAATTCAAAATATAAAATGCTAAGCCCACAGGATATAGAATGGATGGTAATGGGTGTACTCTTAAGTCACTTTGTGATGTGAAGGTCGTCAGTTTGAAATTCTGTGGGCAAAAATCGCTTCATGTGAAGGGCTAGTGTGGCTAAGGCTATGTGTGATCCCCGAGTGCTTTTGACAGCTTAAATACCCCTGAATTGTGATCTCCCAAATCAAAAGTTAAGTCTACACTCAGCTCAAAGCTCAAACAACTTTTATACATACATACATACATACATATATATAAATAATAATCTATTTTTATTTATTTATTAATAATATTCATCTAAATAATTGAGAACATATAATTATGATATTAATAATATCAACTTACTATTAATTTAATTTAAATTTAAATTTGTCATACTATAACCTCCTAGTGCATATATATATATATATATATATATAAATTAATTTATCAAAAAAAAATTATACTCTTATTTTAAATGCAATCATACTTTATGTTAAGAATGAAAATTCTTATTACAAATGTAGTTTAAGTGACTTATTTTGTAATTAACATATAACTTTTTTTTGCTAAAGCAAGAGTGTTTTTCAATTCTCATTCAAAGGTTAAAAAATACAGGACTATGTTACAAGTCTCGGACAAAGTCAACGGGCATCACCGGGGTCCACCGACCCTAAACAATGAGCTGCAAACTTTTACAACAAATGACCCACTAACAAACAAACTTCTGAACACATAAGGAGAAAAGACTCCAAACAAAGAATCAAACGGTTCCACCCGGGGGCTAAGACTCATGCGACTAAGAGTACCACCCTCCAGGAGTCCACACGTAAACCTCGAAAAGCACGAAGGAAAACTCCCCGAACTAGCTTGACGTACTAGAGCCATTGATCTTCCCTTCCCAAATCCAACGGCCGAGGAGAATATCGCACAGAGAAGAAGCACGAGGATAACCCGCGCGATATGGGCGGTATTCTTTCTCCGCCCACTGCCATGTGTTGATTGATGAATGGCATCGGAGGTAAACCTTGAAAAACCACTTTAGGTCTCAAATGTGCGTGATAAACCACAAAACCGCTTTACCTTTGCATCCTCTGTGAACGAAACTACTTGTTCTTCTCCTCCTGCCATCCAAAAGAGAGCCTTCAACCAACGCGATCGGGAGTAGAGGCTAGATGAACCCTGGTCCACCATTCTCTTCCCTACCCAACTTGAGAAAAAGTCATTGTTCACGCGAGCCAGACTGTAGCATTCTTCTCCCAAATTCCCCGCATGCATCGTTTCCCAATTATAAAAACTGTAATCATTCTTACATAGCACCCCTTCATTTGCCAGCCAGTCTGCCACTCTTTTGGCATTTCTGTGCACATGAGAAAAGCTAAGGGTTCTCAGGATTCTCAGATGTGATCGAATTTGCCGATAAACCTGCAACGGTCTCTAATGGTGCGAGACTTTCTCAGGGTCCAAGCCATTAGCAATTCTTTTTATAGAATTGATTGTTAATTCAGAATCAGCTTCTATTATGGAGTTCTTCATGTTGAGATTTCTCAGAATCTATAATCCCTATTCTATGGCCATCAGTTCTGCCATGTTGTTGGTAGCATTCCTTAAGCTGTGAAAGATCATTATTAAATTCCCCTTATCATCTCTCATGTCACCTCCATACCCTGCTTCCCTTGGGTTACCTTTCGAGGCTCCATCTGTATTTAGTTTTAAGGGGGGGGGGGGGAAGCCAGAAGTCCTACCTCATGGTAGCACGAGATGGAATATGGATTGAGCTCTGAGGGACCATCTTCTGTAGGCCCAAAAGATGCATAATTCGGGCATCCTGATGAGAAGGCGGATTCTCAGTAGGGTGCTTTTGAAACATATTAATAGTCTCTTTGAGCTGCCTGAGGAGTTGATTTATAATGATTTGGGGTGGGCTAGATTTGTCCTTGAAGATTATGTTATTACGTTCTTTCTAGACATTCCATATTAGGAAGCCTAGGATCAGGGTCTAGGCTGAGTTGACAGTCTCATTCTCTGAGAGCTTATTCCTCCAATCCCTTAAAGTTTTGGAGATGTTGTTTTCATCTCTGTCAGTTTGTCTAAAGATACAGGCTGCCCAATTCCATACGGTAGAGGTGAAGGTGCAAAGGCTGAGAAGGTGACCCCTTGTCTCTTCGTGGATACCACATAACTGGCATCTGGAAGGTCTTGCACAACCTTTCTTTCTAAGATTGTCCCAAGTCAAAATCTTTTTGTGATGCACCATCCACATAAACAACTTGATTTTCATCCATTGAGGTTGCTTCCATAGTCTTTGCAAGTGTTATCTGGGTTGGAAAAATTGTATCCAGTGACCACATCTTTGGCTTCTTTGAGGTTGAAATTACCCTCACTGCTTCTTCCCCATCTAAGTTGATCTGGGGACGACGAAATCAAAATTTTCCTCTTTTCCAGGATTTTGGCAAGAGTTTATGTTTGGGTCTTCAGAGGAGATTCTTCACTATTAATTGGTATTTTCCAAGTTCTCCACTTGCCACTATTTTTGGTTTTATCCCAAAAGTCACTGACCTTTTTAATTCCTTTTTTAACAGTTTCCTCTCTGAGAATGTCTAGTCCTTCTCTTCTTAAGTTGGATTCCTGCTGCCAGTTATCCTCCCAAAACCAGGCAAGGTTTCCATTCCTAATCTCCCAGATGCTGTGATTCTAAACTAAAGCTTTGTTCTCCCACGCATTATTCCAGATATGAGAACCCCTTATTTTCCCTGTCATTCTGATCAAGTCCCTCCCTCTCCAGTTTTTTGCATATTTCTCCTTCCAGAGCTTGGCCCAAGGGTTGCTGGATTCCTTCAACCATCTCCACCAAAGTTTGACCCCCAATTTTTTTTAAGACTTTTCGGGTCATGGAGACCTAGACCCCCATGAGGTTTGGGCATGCAAAGTTTGTCCTAAGCTACTAGTGCCCATTTCTTATTTTCCTCACCTTTTCCCCACAGAAAGTCTCTTTGCATGTTCCTGATTTGCTGGGCAACTCCACTAAGGATAGGAAGAGCCGACAACATATAAACTGGAAGAGACTGTAGGACCACCATTGTGAGAACAAGCCTGCCAATTAGGTTTAAAGATCTACTTGTCCACTTGCAGATTTTGTCCTTTAGTTTGTTGATCAAAGCTTCCCAAACCTCCTTGTTCTGAGGTTTGTCAGTGAGAGGTATTCCCAGATATTTGGAGGGGAGTTGGTCTCTCTGCAATCCAAGAATTTTGGAGAGGTTTCTCTGAATTGAAATATTTGTATTGAAAAAACACTTTAGATTTTGAGAGACTTACCTCTGTACCGACTGCTAAGGCGAAATCCTGTAGGATTTGCTTGTAGGCTTTGGCTTCTTTAACAGTTGGTATGCCCTATAACATAGTGTCATCTACAAATTGCTGATTAGTTAACGTGTTCCCTTCCTTTGTAAGCTTGAGAGCCTGGATAGTGCCCTCCCTTTTGGCAGAAGTGACCGCTTTTCCTAATCCTTCCGTCATTAGAATAAAAAGAAATGGTGAAGGCGGATCTCCCTGCCTAAGGCCTCTCGAGGGCCGAAAGGATTTGGAGGGAGATCCGTTGAGGAGGATGGAAAAGCTAGCTAAAGTTACCAAAGCCATAACCCATATTATCCAATTCTGGTCAAATCCATAAGCAATTAGAACTTCTTTGATATACAACCAGCATAGTTTGTCATACGCCTTCGCAAGGTCCAGTTGAATGATCATCCCTGCTTGCTTATTATTCTTGAGAGAGTGGGCAATTTCATGTGCCTGAATAATGTTGTTAAGAATTTGCCTTCCTTCCAGATACCTAGTTTGTTCCTTCGACATGAGTGTTAGTAAGAGGGGCTGTAGTCTGTTTGCAATAACTTTGGAGATGATTTTGTATATCACATTACACAGGGCTATGGGCCTAAACCAATCCGGAGTCATTGCCTTATCCTGTTTAGGAATGAGGGCAATGAAAGAGGTTTTTAGCACTCTAAGGATTGTTTTTGAAATCCTTGAGTCCTCCACCACATCCAGAATATCCTTTTTGACTATATCCCAACTTGCTTTGAAGAAGTCTACGTTAAACCATCTGGTACTGGTCTGTTGAGATTGTAGTTGTCTTCCCTGGACACCACGTTTGGAGTATGCTTCGTAAATTTCCTTATAGCTAGTGATCTATTTGAGATAGGCTCCTCTGCTATTTTTTGAAAATGTTGTACCAGTACGTCCTCCATATCTTTATGTGTATTGAGCTCTCTTCCTAGCGGATCTAGGAGCTTTTGATCCGATTATGGGCCTGATGTTCCATGGTAGATTTGTGAAAAAACCTTGTGTTTCTTTCCCCTTCTTTGAGCCATTGGACTCGTGATTTCTACTTCCAGAAGATTTCCTCCTGCTGACATCTGGTGTCCCATTCCTGTTGTAGTGAGTCTGCTTGCAGTTTCCTATCCTCATTGAAGTCCTCCTTGATGAGAGTTCGGTTGATATTCTAAAGCTTTTGTTCCACTTCTCTTTTGGCTTTAAGAATATTTCCAAACTCACTTATGTTCCAATATTTGAGTTTAGTCTTGATGTACTTGAGTCTCTATTGCAGCATGAACATTTTTGTGTCTTGAACCAGTAAATCCTCCTTCCACCACTTGTCAATGTTGGCTATGAAATTAGGGTGAGTAAGCCAAACATTTTCAAACCTGAACGGTCTATTCCTTGGAGTGCCAATAAAAGAAGCTTCTAGCTGAACTAGCCAGTGGTCCGACCCTCCAAAAGGTAAGATAAAGGCATTCAAGTTAGGCCCCGAGAGGAGGAGGTTCTCCGAGATTAGGAACCTGTCTAGTTTTGAGGCAACCTGTGATGCACCTCCCCTCTTATTGTTCCAAGTGAAGATTCCATTTGTTGTTTCTAAGTCCACTAGCTTTAGATTGATGAGGAAGTTCTGAAAGGCAATAGAATCCTTGCCCATAAGTTTAGTGCCTCCTTCTTCTTCTTCTTCTTCTTTTTTTTTGTAGGAGATTTGATCATGTTGAAATCTCCACCTAGAATCGAGGGCATTGCTAGGTGTCTCTGTCTAAGCTCCTCCAGTGAGGTGAGAAGCTTGAGCTTATCGTCAGGATTTTGAGGACCATAGACATTAGTGACCAAATAAATATCCTTGTCACCTAAAGGTTGGATAACCATTGAAAGATAGTTCCTAGATGCCTCCGCATCCAAAATGTCAAATTTCTGGGGATTCCAGAGAGTGAGAATCCCTCCCGCTGTATTATTGGCTTTTACTTCTAGGTAATCATACTTACTGAGCCATTTACTATGTATCTTCCGGACTTTATCTATTGAACATTTTGTTTCCTGTATGAACACCATATCTGGGTTTTCTTCTTTTATTCTACTGCTGAGATTCCTCTGTTTTCTTTTACTTCCTAGACCCCTGATATTCCAAGTTGTGAGCTTCATGATGATGGGTTTTTGAAAGAGTAACTGGTAAGATCTTTCATCTTACCTGAGTTGATCAAGAGCTTTCCACACTCTATTAGCAGTTCATTTTGACTCTTTCTGCCTCTTTTCCTGCCTGGGTTCCTGGCCCATTTTGCAAATAGGGCATATCTTGTCTGGAGAGTGCCCTGATATTTCCTCCATTGATTTGACCCCTCCATGGTCCTGTCTTTCATGGATTCTTTTGTTTCCTGAGGTATTTATCTGAGATTGCCAGAGGAAAAGCTGTTGTACTCTGTCAAACTCCTCTTGTGGTAGGGAGTCGATTCCTTTGTTGGTTCCCTGGTTTAAGAATTTCTCTAGATCAAGATTCTCCCTCTCAAGTATTTCATATAGTTCTTGGTCCTCAGTCCCAACTTCACTAGGGGTCATCTCTTGATCCCTGCTTTGTTCCATGTTGTTTGGTATACCTTCCTGTAGTTTGTTGTTATCCTGTATTATTTCCATGCTGTCTTCCTTTTCTGTCTCTTTAGGATGATTGTCTGGAATTACATCTTTCTCACTTTTCCCCCCTTCTTCTTCTAAAATCTCAAAACTGTTGCAATTTGCTACTTTGTTATCACTCTGTTTTTTCTGATACCTTCTTCCTCTGCCTTTCCCTCTACCTCCTGTCTTGGTGAATCCTTCAGAATCTTTGTGTATGTTGGCCCTCAAATTCTCCTCCCGCTTGTTTTGTGGGCAATCTCTGAAAAGGTGTTCGTGTTCATGACATTTCCTACATCTAAAAGGAACATGTTCATAGTCCACTGCCTGTACCCATTCCTCATCATAAACTTCTAAGACCACTTCATCCGGGAGTGCTCCCGATAAATCCATCTCCACACATATACGTGCGAAGGAAGTATATTTCCCTCTCAGAGTTGCCTCTAAAATTTTTAGAAAATGACCTAATTTATTTCCTATAGCTTTCAAGGATTCAGGCAGCCAATAATCTAGAGGTAAGGAGTAAAGTCTTATCCATACTGGGACCGAAGTGAATGTCTCCCGCTCCGGGACAAAGTTCATTACCCATGGTCGCATATAGAGTCTTGCTGTAGCATAGAAATAAGGTCCTCCTTCAAAAACTCTGTCTTTATCCTCTAGGTTGTTGAAAACCACTGTGAAAAAGCCCTTGGACCCCAGATGAAGAGTTATATCCCCCTTTGGTTTCCAGTTGTTTCTGATCCAAGTATACAGATTCTTCTCTGTGGGCCATAAGCCTATAAACTTACAGATAATAGCATAAGTTGTCATGTGATCTCTGTGCTCCTAGAGTGTAGGATCATTCAGAACCACCCTAGGTTTGGTGGCAGTCTTGGGCTTACAGGATCCCTCTGCCGAGTTGTACCCTTTTCTTCCCTAACTACTGTCATCTGGCATCTTCTTCCTTCTGGCCGTACTGTGAGTTTCTTCTTGAACATCATCTTTGCTGCTTTCCAGTACTGTTGAGTCTATATTTTTTTTCCCTTTCTCCCAAGTTCTCCTGAATCCATTTGAACTCGTTTCTCTACTTTTTTTTGAAACAACGTTGCTGTAGGAGGGAGTGGGGTTCCCTCCTCCTAGCTCCTCCATGGTTCTTCGCTCGCTACTCCTGTTACTTCCTGCTTCGAACCCTAGCTCCCCGTGCCCTCTAGATGCATTTCTATAATTAACTTATAATGATATTCGTATTGAAATAGAAGATAAATACAAATATATAGTAATGATAAAATATACTTTAAAATTATAGTTAAGACATATTATATGTATATATTTATAATATAATAATATATAATATTTTGATTTAGTATAAATGTAAATTCATAAAAAATTATGAGCAAATTTATTTGAATTATAAATTAAATATGTATAAGTGAATATATATCAAGTTAAGAATGTCATATCCATGAAGTGTAGGTCAATTGGCTTTGGTGTGATTTACTTTTCATATTAGAATTTCATAAGAGTGGTTGAGGATGAAGTTTCATAAATCTTTTAATCTCATTTGCCAAAAAGTTAATTTACAATGAAATTGTAATTTGAAAAATATCATTTATACAATATAAACTATAACCATCTAATTCTTGGGTCCAATATCCCCAATCTCAACTTGTGCTCTATTAATGGCTCAATTTTCTTTTGCTAACATAAATATACAATTCATGAAATGAAAGTCATAATTTCAAAACTATAGAATGTTAATAGTCATGTAAGTTATTAATCCTTGATTCCTCAAACTCCAGTTCTTCTAGTGGCCTCTTAAACCAATATACACTTTGAGAAATCTACAAAAGGAAATATTCATTGCAATTGTTAGTGTATGGAATTATATAACTAACCATAACACCTACAAACATAAGGGGTATGTGTAATTATAATTTCATACATCTAATTACGCAAGTGTTATTGGATATTTATCTTACTGATTATCAATATAAATTACAATATATTTTTTAATAAAAAATTTGATTAAGGAATTTAGACTTCTGTGATCCATAACAAGGTTTAGTAATCTTCGTCAAAATCACATGATCAATCTTATGTCGACGCGTTTCGAACCAACCAGTGTGGTTCATCGTCAGGACAAGTTGAAGAACTGATCTGGCTTAGCTTTATTAAATAGAGTGTGTAGAGACTCCAACGGCTAATTTTGACCTGATGATCAAAGTCAAACTAATAATTTTATTATTAATAGAGACATATTATTAGTTAATTGAATAATACAATAAATTTATTGTTTTATTACAGATAAATAGTATTAAATTACTATCTGGTATTTATTTAATAATAATTGTTTATATCTAGGGATCCAATGGTAAACTAGGTATAATGGTCATTAATAAATTATAGTAAATTAATAATGGTAAACTAAATATAATGGTCATTAACCAATTATATCTTCATAAAACCTATATTTATTATTATTCCCAAATTATTAAATACAATTAAATATTATTAAATTACTATTGTTCCTAAAATTTAGTTACCATAGGTAAAAGTTTAAATCTCATTAGTTTTTATTATTCTTGTGCATAGTAATTTCATTATTTTTAAGAATAATTTTTAATTTTACAATTTATTATTAATATGTATACATATACCAATTTTAAAATGTATGAAAATAATTACTAGCACAGGGAAAGATGATCATATCAACATAACAACAATTTATAATTTGCATGCTTATTAAATAAATATTTAACAAATTAAAATTTTACCAGGATTGTTATAAAAAAAACTTCTTAATCGTTAAATTATTTTAATTGTAACTCTAACTTCCCCTTTTTCTTTATTATTTTCTTGACCCCATGTTAATCAACTATTTTGCGACCCCATCCAGTGTGACATGTACTCTCCTTCCCAAAAACCCCCGGCCATAATGGGGCCTTACTACCAATCTAGCCATAAACAAGAGCGAAGCCACAAGATCCGGAAGAAAATCCAATGAAATTGTTTGAATGGCGAGGAAATGGCCTCCCTATAGTGTATTCATGCCATAAATGCCATCAAGATGTAACGTCAAAAGGCAAGATATTCCCATTTAATGAAAAATCGGTACAATAGTTAACAATCACCAAAAGGGACCTTCCGCATGGCACTTGTTACTCTATGAGAGGATATGCTATCTCTACTTGCAAGAGAACATAGTGAGATAGCACGGAGCACCAATGCAGTTTGGATAATCCATGTTTATACTGTGAGGGTGATCGTGAAAGAGGGCTAAACCATAATTAAATATGAACTTTTAGGTTAAGATAAGATGTTCTTGAGTAAAATATATCATTAAGAGTATGGTCAAAACCTCTTCAAAATAATAATGTCAACACAATTATTTATATATATCAATGATTACATATAATCAAAGTTATAAAATTATATTATATAAATTAAAGGTGATTTCAACCGATGAAAACAACCGCTCTTGAAAGTTGAGGAATTAGGTCAAATAAAGTGGAGAGGCTGGTCCATAAAATCATGTCCGACTGTTCTCCAAAATCACAAGGATGGCCCACATGGCCTTTCCTTTCTCCAAAAAGAGGTTAAGTTTGTTTTTTTCAAAATGCATAATACTTATTCATGAACGTCAACACTTCGCTCTCAAGTCCCCATCGACCAAACAAAAGTCTCCATTTGGTCTTCCAATTGATGGTACTACTAATATCTTTGTATCAATGATTTTTGCGCATTTTGGAAAAATTGTGCTTCACTGCTGAATGACAGATGTTAGTGAGAAAATATGTCACTTCGTTTTTTGGGCCAATAGTCGAGTGGGCGCCGCCCGAACCAGTAGAGCGTAACCTTGGGTTATACACATGGAATTTGACAGCGCTGGTCACATGTTCAGAACAAATGATCTAAAATTTCACTATTCGTCGTTGGCATGATTCCTTTAAACCGTGCTATTTAAAGTCTACCTCTGATTTCGACTGAATACATAAAGATATTGCAGGCCAGTAGCCCCGTTGGTAATCTATCCTGCTGATCCACAGGTTGGAAGCTCAAGTGCACTCTATTAGGATTGGTCACCAATGGTTATTTTGGCGTTGGGTTAACATTTGAACTCAGTTACGTCGGCACGAAAATATTTAATCTGAATAAGGTTGCCTGATGTGATGTGCGAGAGAGAGGAGTAAGTAGGACAGTGAAGGAGTTTAGTCACTTCCTAAAATTATTCAAGTTACACGTAAATAATAATTATCATGACCAGTCAAACCTTGGTGATGAATAGAGAGTTAATACTTTGTTAAACGCAATGTTGAAAAAGCAAGGGATTAAACATTTCTTTTTGAAATTTGTGAGGTGAGGTGTTGAATGCGACTGCTCAACCTAATCCAACTATACAAACCTAAAGGACTCCGACATACGGAATGTAAAAGGATGATGGTGTGGAATCTGTGGATCACGAGGAATGATATGTATGTTCGTGCTCAGCAGTGGAGATATCAAATACAGCTGGAGAAAAGGAATGTAGTGGGCATGATGGGTGAGCAACAAAGATGCCCGCTGTCGTGGGAGTCTTGTCTGTCCTCACGCAACGTACTACCTCCTAATTCAACCACAGAAAATCTTATATATATATATATATATAAATGAATAATCATCCTTGTACTTGATGATTCATATGCAGAACCAATGATAGTCTGAGGACTGCCATTCAGCCCACTGTTTCCGTTTTCGATCACCTCTCAATTTGAAGCCACTATGGCCACGAGAGTTCATAGATGATGATAAGGGATCCAAATAGACGATACATTTTGACACGACATGTTTCACCGATTTTGGTAGGTAAGGAGCTAGGTTATGTTACTCTTGGCTTTAAAGAAGGGCAAAATTATCAATTGAGTATAGTTGATATGAAATTTTATAAATTTTGTGGTTAAGCAAATTACTAAGTTGTTTTAATCCTAACTTGATTTTAACATTGGGAGCAACCCAGCCTAAACCTAATGGTGAGAAAATAAATTTAAATTTAATATTGCATTATTATTATTATTATTATTTTTCATTTTCATCTTTATATTCATCACGTATTAATTTTTTTATTTTTTTTATATTAATATTTTTATAATAAAATAAATGATTGTGATATGTAAATTAATTGGTTTGAATGGTTTTTAGTTTCTATAGGATTTTAAGTTCATCTTCATCACGTATTAATTTTTTTTTTTTTTATATTAATATTTTTATAATAAAATAAATGATTGTGAGGTGTAAATTAATTGGTTTGAATGGTTTTTAGTTTCTATAGGATTTTAAGTTCAAATTTTATGATGACAGATTGAAGATGAAAACTATTTTTAAGGGAATTAAATTATCCCAAAAGGAATCCAAGCTCCATTAAACTTGACACAATCATAACTATAGCATTCTACTAGTGGGTAGATCCTCTTTCACCCAATAAAAAGGCTCTCTCTCTCTCTCTCTCTATATATATATATATATATATAATAAACAGATAATTTGTTCTCACACTAAAAATTTCTATATTTAAAATGTAATCACATATTTAATATACATTTAATATTTTAATAAAAATATACTTAATTAATAATTATAAATGATATATTTTTATAATATTTTGAGGTGCCTCAATGCCAACATAAAGGGATGAGATGGCCCCTCTATGACAAGTCTAGGCTATGCATCATGGATACCATCAATATAATTTAATTATTTTTTATTCAATTTATTTTATATAAAAAATAATGTTTTAAGATGATGTAGATATTAATATCTCTATCAAATAACATTATATATATATATATATATATATATATATATATATATATAATAAATAGACAATTGTTCTTACACTAACATTTTCCATATTTAAAATGTAATCACATATTTAATATAAATTTAATATTTTAATAAAAATATACTTAATTAATAATTATAAATGATATATTTTTATAATGGTTTGGGGTGTCTACATAAAGGGATGAGGTGGCCCCTCAATGATGGGTCTAGGCTATGTATCATGGGCACCATCAATGTGCCCCTCATGTCATTTATTAAAATCTTGTCTCAAACTACTCATTCACCACCCTGCATATCATTTCAAACTGATTACAAGTGTGTGATGGAGATCTCCAAAATGATGTAAGTGCATCCATATCAAGGGTCCCAACCAACTTATCCCCAACAAGCTCACCATATTTGTTTTGAAAACTGCTCCTTGGTTATTTATGTGGATTACCATGATTCTTGCCTACAATTTCTCCATATTTAATATAGTAGTCGGGAGTCTCCCTTGGACCTTCCTCTCACCCTCACCTGCATTGGAACTGGGAGAGGAATGCTCTATCATATCCTCTAGTTCTATTGACACATCACTAGTTGGTATGAATTGGCTCTTCTATTTTTCATTTCCTCCAAGAATGAGTCTTAGCTTGTATTTTCCTTAGGTGCGTTTTTCTTCCTGACTGGCTGCAATGACCCACTAGAAAGCCTGATATATACAAGGCACAAGAGTTTGTTGGCATGTTGGTGAGGCCAAAGCACATTATAGGGCCAAGGCTTCAACCTGTAGTTACTAATCTCACATGTCACTAGACATTTAGGCTGAGACCTGTGAGGCCATGGAAGAATTTCCGCAGGAATTATATAACATTATGGACTAGGATGCGACAAACAACTTGGATACGTAGATCTTGGACACGAGCACCACTAGAGGCTACCAAAATTCATTACTTCAACGGAATTGATTTATACTAACATATCAAGCTCTTGGTGGGCAAGGTCTTGATTGATAGGCAAGAGTCTATGGACAACATTCTACAAAAATTGGATGCACTAAAGGAGCTTTTTCTTATTTTCGAAGGAAGGTTGTAGTTCCTTGAACTAGGCTCACCCCAAGGTCCATGAGTGCTACCCTCCAACAAACATACCAACCATCTTATTGACTTGAACACTTATTTATCTACTTGATTATCAGGTTTTTATTTGATAATTTTTTATAATGCTTGGGATTTTAGTTTTCATAGTCTACATTGTCACTATAATTATGTTTTTCTATACTCCATTATGGGACAATTATGCTCATTGTGATACATAACTATCAAACTATTAAAGAACATTAAAGGACCTTAAACTCTATATTCCCACTTGTGGGACAATTTTTATTTGTCTTTCACTTTGGTTATTTTGCGCTTGGATAGAAGTTCAATTATTTTTTCCCGTATCCTAAATGGAAGGCCAAAGACGAATAATATCTTAGATATTTACGCCTAAGGCATTTCTCTTTGAAAACAACTTCGTTGACTGTCATTGTGTTACTCTCTGCACCATCAAATCAAATGTTAGATGATTGAAATGTTTTAGGCCATTAGATTCACAATCTCTTTTATTTAGACAACTAACTGCCTAATAACTAATAACTAACTTACTAAACTAATCTCTCTTGCACCAAGCTATGATATACAAGGTCAATTTGTAGGTCTCTATAGATTCATAATCTCTTTTATTCAGACAACTAATTGCCTAATAACTAATAACTAACTTACTAAACTAATCTCTCTTGCACCAAGCTATGATATACAAGGTCGATTTGCAGGTCTCTATTGCGACCCTGAGCCAAATGCTTGATATACAAGGTCGATTTGCAGGTCTTTGTTGTGACCCTGAGCCAAATGCTTGATACACAAGGTCGATTTGCAGGTCTCTGTTGCGACCCTGAGCCAAATGCTTGATATACAAGGTCGATTTGCAGGTCTCTGTTGCGAGCCTGAGCAAACGTTGAATGTGATCCTCCTTGGTATCGGTTTGATTCCAATAAAACGGTTACCCTCGGGACATGGTCTGTCATCGGCAACCTTACAACGTGAGCCTGAGCATGAGCATGCTTGATATACAAGGTCGATTTGCAGGTCTCTGTTGCGACCCTGAGCCAAACGTTGAATGTGATCCTCCTTGGTATTGGTTTGATTCCGATAAAACAGTTACCCTCGGGACATGGTCTGTCATCGGCAACCTTACAGCATGAGCCTGAAAAAGGAGCCTGAAACTGCGTGTGTAATGGAGGAGGGCAAGGCGATTTTCTGAGTATGCTTCTGAGTATTTTTTTAACACTAGCATAATTTTAGTCTACTTACACTCTGCCAATATTTGATTCTTGTGGGTTATACTTTATATATTATAGTTTGCAGAATTGGTATTATGTATTTGATTTTCTCCTTGCATATGAGAGAGAATCTTTTTTGAAATTTATTTTCTTATTTAGTATACTGTCTTTGTAAATTTTTCCATGCAACTATTTGTGTGTTTTAAACTAGGCTTATTTTTGTGCTGATCTCCACATACCTGCTGGAGCCGCTAAATTCTATGTGTTTCTTTTTGTGTTGAGCTTCATTTACTTGCAGGAGCCCCTTGAATGCAATGCTTTTCTTTATTCTGTTGAACTTTATTTTCTTGGTAGCACAGTTTCAATGTAATGTGTTTCTTGAAAAAATATTCAGCATCTTTTGATGGTCTGCTGGAGCTGCTGAATGCGATGTGTTTCTTTTTGTGTTGAACTGCTGGAGCCGTTGAATGCGATGTGTTTCTTTTTGTGTTGAACTTCATTTACTTGCAGGAGGTCATTGAATGCAATGCATTTCTTTTTTTCTGTTAAATTTCATTTTCTTGGTGGTGCAGTTTTAATGTAACGTGTTTCTTGAAAAAATATTTAGTATCTTTTGATTGTTTTCGGTAAAGAAAATACAATTAAGCCAATAAGCAGCATAGTTACCAAATTCGGTGAAATTGGAAGAAAAAATTCGAAAATACCGAGGTTCGATTCGGTTCCTGAATTAATTCGCCCATTCGAGGTTCGGTATGACATCAATGATTATTATTAATTAAAAAAATTAATATATAAGGTAAACATATATATAAAACATGTAACAATACTCTTAACTATGGAGTTTCAACTCCATTTTACATTTACTCTCAATTTACTATATAGATACTTAATTTCTAAATAGGTTTTTCTACAATACAATGTGCCAATACTATGGCTTATTGATACCACGTGCCCAAAAAAACATAACTAATATTCCTATGGCACTTGTTCATATATGAAAATTTTTAATTAATTAATTAAATTAAAAGAGTAAAAGAGAATAATTATGTTTGAGATAAATCTTGCTATTCTCTTGTTGTTATGGTTTCTCCATTTTGCATTAAGATTTCATTTTTACATGTGCCTAAACATTTATTCTCATTCTCTTCCATTAAAGTGATATTCACATTTATTCTCATTCTCTTCTATTAAAGTGATATTCACATTTATTCTCATTCTCTTCCATTAAAGTGATATTTAGAGTTAAGACCAGTGAAATCTCGTTCCATCTAATATGCTCCAATATGAATAATGTAAATTAAGTAAATTAAAAATCTCTTAGAAAGGTGACATATTTTCATTTTAATGTATTTTGGAATTAAGGAATATCTAATTTCAATGAGAGTGATGTAAGTTAATTCTCGATATGAATAATGTAAATTAAGTCAATTAAAAATCTAAATATATAATATTATTAATATATAATATTTTCATATAAAGAAAAGTGTTAGATTTGACTAAATAATATTTTAATATTAAGAAATAATTGTTAGAATATAATTGTTAATATTGTATTGAGGAAAATAATTAATCAAAAGGAAAATTTTACTGAAATGAAAAAATAATTAATCATTTATTACTAGTCAAGATAAAAATTCAAATAAATAATAAAAATTAAGAAATTATATATATAAATATAAACTTAAGAAATAGCATATATATATATATATATATCTAAAAGTTAAACATATATATAAAACATGTAACAATACTCTTAACTATGGAGTTTCAACTCCATTTTACATTTACTCTCAATTTACTATATAGACACTTAATTTCTAAATAGGTTTTTCTACAATACTATGGCTTATTGATACCACATGCCCAAAAAAACATAACTCATATTCCTATGACACTTGTTCATATATGACATTTTTTAATTAATTTATTTAATTAAAAGGGTAAAAGAGAATAATTATGTTTGAGATAAATCTCGTGTTATTACTATTAAAACTACTATTGAGAATATTCTAGAATATTTCATAGAGATTAAATCCCTACCATCCATTTAATAATTATTGGTAAATAAATGAAAATTATGGAAGTCTCATTCTGAAAAAAGGCTCCTACTTAATTAAATGGCTCATAAGAGAGGCAAAACACTTACCACATACCTCTTGATATGACATTGCAACTCATATTCATATGAAACATGTTCATATAACTTTTTTTTAATTAATCAATTTAATTAAAATAGAAAAAAAGTGCATAATTGCTTTTGAAATAAATCATAACCTTTAATATTTGACTACTACTAAGAATTTTTTAGAATATTGTGTGGAGATTAAATATAATGATTAGTAATTAAATCAAAATTTTGAAACCCCTATTCCAAAATATTCATGTCTCATATATACATGCCTATAAACGTAATAAGCATGTATCATGGTTTACATACGTTAATTAGCTAGCACATCCATATGTCGATAGACATCAATATTGTTGCAATCCATGGTGCAAAGGGGGGAGGCACTAACCTAAATATGTTTCCCAAACGCTTTCCCACAAGATGCTTTGATATTGGAATAGGAGAACACATGGTGAGTGAATTTTGCGAGAGGGGCCTCTTTAATTATCAAAAAGGAAAGGCACAGTAGGTTAACTATTTTTATATAGGTACTTATTTTATAAGTGGTATTACCTTTTGGTTAAAAAATGCCACATGTTTTTACAGGAGCAGTGAATAGTGATGGATTATGATGTGACTAATATGATCCATTCAAATCCAAAGCATAGAAATAATCAAATAATAGAACTCACAAGACCTTTCTCAACACCTCGGATAAAGAAATTCTCTTTGAAAGCATAACCCTTCAAAAGTATAAAAGATGCCACATGTTTTTACATGAATAGTGATGGATTATGATGTGACTAATATAATCCATTCAAATCCAAAGCATAGAAATAATCAAATAACAAAACTCACTAGACCTTTCTCAACACCTCAGATAAAGAAATGTTCTTTGAAAGCATAACCCTTCAAAAGTATCCAAAGTCTTCAAATTCCTCAACCAAAAGCAAACAATGAAACTAAATATGTTGATATGAATTATGCACATTGTCTTGGATTTCAAGAGACCTACTCGAAACTTGAATCTTTTAAACTCAAGGATGTTGAACAACAAGGGTCTACCTATCATATGGTCCTCGTACAAATTCATATTTGCATTCAATGACCGATATGAAACTCAAGATCATTTTCATTAAATTGTTTTGGAATGACTTTTCTCAATTTTAGAATTTTCGCGTTAACATATTAAAATTGCTTCCATGACTTTGATTGTAAGTCTATTATTTGTATTTTCATCTTATTTTGAAAAAAAATTGTGAAATCGAGCTTTGATATCCCTTATTCATGTACTATAGAAGTTCCATTTGTGTGGGGTTTTAAGATGCATTCCATGAAATTCCAGATCTCATCAAATTTGATCCTACATGCTCAAACTAGATTGTTACATTAGAAAAAATCTATGTTTTTGTTTTTGGGAATAGTGGTCTCTCATCATGTCAATGGAATTTGAGATATTGAAAGTCATTTCAGAAATTTTCTGACTTTATTTAGGACAATTGATTTTGGCTTTTATTGTCAAAATCTATCATATGTAATAAGTTGGCTTAGAAGGAATTGAATTTGCTAATGCTGCCTCTCCTCTCAATTGAGGATGGAAAACGAAATCTTGCAAAACAATGAGATTCCAACTGTAGGATGACATGGTGTAGACACTGTGGCCAGTATGCATTACGGTTTCAATTTACTGATTTTTTGTATTTTTCCCTTTTGTTTTTTATTTGACTTATACAACAGAGAAACAAAGCTCTTAATAGTTTGTATGCTTTCACAATGTTTCAAATTGTTGAACTTGTTTTGAGTATTAACCACATCTATGATTTTTTCTCCAAATGTTGCAGTTGCCACTTTCAGTGTTAATGCTACTCTTTCCTACTCTTTTGTATGCTTTAAAAATGTTTCAAATTGTTGAATTGGTTTTGAGCATTAACCACATCCATGATTTTTTCTCTAGATGTTGTAGTTGTCACTTTCACTGTTAATGCTACTCTTTCCTACGCTATTGCCTTACGGCGTTTCCATTGCAACATTTGGTGCAATTGCTAGTTTATACTCTATCTTATTAAGCAATGAAATCTTATCTTAAATAAATAATATGAGGTCAAAGAACCAGTGGTATATCAATATTAAATGAATATTTTAAATTCATAAGAAACTATTCATTAATAATAAAATTCATAGAACTATGGACATGGAAAAGTGGCCATTAGAATTTTTCTAATCTTTTAATGTTAATTTTTTTTTTAATAATTATTTATCATATATATATATATATATGTATGTATGGAAATATAACTTAGTGAATATGGATTGAGAAAAGTGATTATTCTTTATAAGATCTTTTAACGTTTAAAATTTTAATATTGTTTTCCCTATTTTAAATTAATATTTATTGGAATTTTATTTTTTCAAAATGACCATTATTAATGGGAATTTCTTTTTTAATGCCTAAATATTCACTAATTTAAAATTATTTTTTAATTATTTTTTTTCCAATTTTTTTTCTTTTGTCACTCACATACAAAAGCTCTTCAATTCACAAATGAAATAAGGTAGGTGATGCAGGAGTATCCAGTTAAAAATTTGTATTTAATTTTCTAAAATTTAGAAGTATTTAAAAAATTCTAGATTTTCTAGATTTTTAGAAAATCTTGGATTTATGGAAAACACAAAAAATCGTTTCTCTAGAAAAATCTCCAAAATATCTTTAGTCAATTTTTTTTTACAATGGAGAAACTTCCTCTCAACTTCAACATGAATTCACTCTTGACTTCTAGAGTCTTCCTTATCCAATTATAAAAGGGAATGTAACTCAACCATTGAGGCAAGCAACAAGGTTTCAAATTATTGTTCATGAATAAAGTTTATGTTGTGAGAATTTAAGTTTTTGTTGTCTTCTGCAGTTGTGGTTTGAGTTTGTGTCATATGTTATAATTTTCGTATCAGAGCGAGGTTGATTGCTACCTTATTTTTGTAGAAGTATATAGCATTTTTTGATTGTGAATTGGATGCTGCAAATGTTATCGATTAATTGTCGAACGAAGAGCGTAAAAACTGATTATTTGTGTGACGACTTGTGCAGACTTGCAGTTATGTGCTTTAAACAACGAGTTGCAAAGCTAGTCGATTTTGTGAAGTCTGTCAAACGTAGAATTGTATATATTGTGGCATGAGACCTGTGGTAGATGTTGCGGATTGGTAAATGTCCTACTGTTCAAAAAAATTACGAGGAGGGCCCACATGGCCTTTCCTTCCCAAAAAAAGAGGTTAAGTTTTGTTTCTTTAAAAAATGCATAATACTTATTCATGAAGGTCAACACTTCGTTCTCAAGTCTCCATTTACCAAGCGAAATTCTTCATTTGGTCTTCCAATTGATGTTACTACTAATATCTTTGTATAATTTATTTTTGCACATTCTGGAAATTTTTTCCTTCAGTGTCGAATGACAAATGTTAGTGAGAAAATCCGTCACTTCGATTTTTTGGGGCCATTAGTTGAGTGGGCGTTGCCAAAATTAGTATAGTGTAACGTTGGTTATACACATGGAATTTAACGGTGCTGGTCGGCATGTTCGGAACAAATGGTCTAAAATTTCACTATTCATCGTTGCCTTGATTCCTTTAAACCGTGCTATTTAAAGTCTATCTCTGATTTGGACTGAATGCATAAAGATATTGCATGCCAGCAGCCCCTTTGGTAATATAGCCTGCTAGTCCACATGTTGGAAGCTCAAGTGCAATCTAATGGTTATTTGAATGCATAAAGATATTGCATGCCAGCAGCCCCTTTGGTAATATAGCCTGCTAGTCCACATGTTGGAAGCTCAAGTGCAATCTAATGGTTATTTTGGCATTGGGGTACCATTTGAACTCAGCCTCGTCGACACAAAAATATATAATCTGAATAAGGTTGTGTGATGTGATGTGCCAGAAAGACGAGTAACTCAGAGAGACGAGTAACTAGGACAATGAAGTAGTTTAGTCACTTCCAAAAATTATTGAAGTTACAAGTAAATAATAATTATCATGACTAGACAAACCTTGGTGATGAAGAGACAGTTAATAATTTGTTTAATGCAATGCTAAAAAAAGAAAGGAATTAAATATTTTTTTTGGAATTTGTGAGTGAGGTGTTGAATGCAACGACTGAACCTAAACCAACTATACAACCTAAAGGACTTCGACATAGGGAATGTAAACTGAGGATGGTGTGGAATCTATGGATCATGAAGAATGATCTGTATCTTGGTGCTTAGCAGTGGAGTGGAGTTGGTTGGTGATTTGTTTCTTATTAAAAAAATTATTGGTAAGAGTGTTTAAATCTTGTTTTTATGGTGGAAATGGATTTAGCAATATCAAAAACCCCAAAGACACCTAAAATATTAAAGCTTGATAACCATACTTGTGATTTACAAAACATTCTCCAGATTTGATCAAAATCTTACTGAAAAATCTATTATTTTCTAGATCAATTTACTCCATTTTTAACCTATGCCGAGAAAAAATATTGTTTTCACACTTTGTAGTTTGAAAATGTTAAACAAACCTAATTTGACTTAGTGGAGAAATGAACTAGACGGGACATGAGAGGGAATGATTGGTGAGCGGCAAAGATGCCCGCTGTCATGGGAGTCTTGTCTGTCCTTAGGCAATGTATTACCTCCTCATTCAACCAATGAAAATCTTATATATATATATATATATATATATATATATATATATATATATATATATATATATATATATATATATATATATATATAATGTGATATCACGTTAGATTCCTTATCATTGATGATTCATATGCAGAACCAATTATAGTCCGAGGACGACCATTCAACCCATTGTTTCCGTTTTCCATTAGTTCTCAATTTCAAGCCACCACAATTAACATTGGGCACTAAACCTTATGGTGAGAAAAAAAATTAAAATTAATATTGTATTTTACTTTTTCATTTTTTCAAATTTATCATGTGACTTGCAAATTTTTATAATAAATAAATTAGTTCGAGGTGTAAATTAGTTTGCTTAAACGTTTTTTTGTCTTTACTAGATTTTAAGTTTAAATGTCATGAAGATGGAACCTATTTTTAGGGGAATAAAATTATCCCAAGAGGAGTCCAAGCTCCATTGAAGTTGGCACAATCATAATCATAACATTCCACTAGTGAGTAGATGATCCAAGTGGCTCAAGACATGCTTAGGATTTAGCAGTAGCCTCAAAATAGCTCAAAAATAAAAGTTTTCATATTTCACTCAAACAAAGACTAGATCATAGTGCTCATCATTTTGATTCCAATGGTGTGAACGACACGAAAATCCGAGTTGGTATACTCAAGATATTCGTGGTCAAAATTCGGGTCAAATTAGAAGTGGCAGTCACTAACGAGGCAAAAATTTCGGATTTATGGATGCATGGATTTTGGCGGAGAGAACAACAAAATTTGTTGCCTACTTAATTTTTCTAACAACCCTAAAAATCTTCTCATGGGTTTTTGAATAATTATTTTTTATTTTTTATTTTTAAATATATAAAAAAATAGTGGGGTGGCAAACCACCACTCCCGCAACCCCTTCCATTATATATATATGTGTTGTTTGTAACGAAATTCAATTAAAATGAGGTCGGCGGGGATTGAACCCGCTCAGCCCAATGGGCTGGCACGCCACTGGGAGGCCTCATCAGTTATGTAACGACCAAACCATTTTTAAAAAACAACAAACAAAACTCCAAAACAAAAAATGTTGAATGTTTTTCCAACCAAATTGTGCCAAGGACAAGTTTGAACCCAAGCCTCAGACGCCCCACTTGGGCACACCACCAACGGCCCAAGTGGCCTTTCATTGGTAAATTTGTTTGTCCTCAAATATTTAAACGTTGCTCATTTCTCATTCAAGGAACGAATTGGAGGATCGAGAATGAGCAGATGTAGAACCAGCCCAGGAACCTAGAGTCGGAACCCTGCAAGAACCTTTTTTCAAGGGAGAATATTTTAGGGGAATATTCTCTAGAATATTTCACAGAATACCCCTTGGAATATTCCACAAAATATTCCCATGCAGAATCATAGAGGAATTTGAAAGATTCTACGGAGGGTGATTTTTCATCGTGATAGAAAAATGTCAAATTTATACTCAAAAGAACCAAAATTTCAAAGGGAACGTGATGGCATGGTCCGTTTCCCCATCTGAAAAACAGAAATTCAGGCAGGAAACAACAAGGAATCTTTATAGAATCTTTGGGAATTTAAAAGAGTCCCTTGGAGGCTGATTTTTTAGGAGGCAACATGATGCCAATCTTATAGTCATTTTTCACAGAATTTTGCAGGGAGCGCAATGGTGTGCTTAGAATCGTCATCCGAGTAATGGGTTTTTTTTCATCTTCAAGAGAGACCTTTGGGGGAATCTTTAAGATTCCCAAGGGTCGAGAATTTGATGGTGTCAAAAAGAGGCAAAGTTTATAATCGTTTAACATGATTTCACGCCACAGATTTAACGGTGTAGTCCATTTCATCAGCCGAGCTTTGAATTTTCTGGCCATTCCCAAAAGTGGAGGTAAATAATGCAGTGATGCCATGTCTTTCTTCTGATTTGCTGAGATGATGTTTTTGTTGTTGATATTCTTGCTATCATTATGTTGAGGAATACTTGTATGCCATGTCATGTGAGAATTTATTAGCTTGTCATGTTGAAGGAGGGCCCATTTGAGTGAGAGTTCCTATAGGGAGAACATCTCGTGGATAGACACGACACTCTAGTTGAGTGAATTTATCCTTGTAATTATAAAGAATGTACTATGTACTCATCATCATCTTGTAGCATTTAATGAAGCAGCCTCCTCACTCTTGACACCAGGCCCGGAGATGTAACCCACACTGGGAGAACTCTTTTATCAATGTGTTTGTGCCTTGCTATTTGGTGATTGTTGTTATGTTTCATCTTATTTAAAGCTTGCACATGTGGCTTTTCATACTCTTTCATATGCAATTTTGATAACATCACAAAAGTAAAAGATCTTGGTCAATTCTGGTAGCTGACGAGATCCAAATCAAGTTTGGTATCAGAGCAGTCTTTTGATGATGTGAATTGCGAGTGTTAATGGGTGAACATGCGACAAGAAGGAAAATGGAGAAAAACGAATATCTCTATAATGATCTCCTCAGGATCGCACGCATGGTGGACATAATATATGCAGATTATGAGGAGAAGATGGCAAGAGTGGAACAAGAGAAAGAAAGAGCAATGGATGATGCTCCATCTACCCCCTCAAGTGAACATTCATTTACTTCATCGTCTTCTCATCATTCAAATGGGGAAATCAATGAGAGTCTTCACGCAGAGAACACTGAATTGAGGAGACTTCTACGAGAAGAAGCAAAGATTGCATCTTCCGATACAAGCTACGGAAGAGGCCTTCGAAGATTTGAAGAACAAAAAATGGTTAGGGAAGCTATCATCATCTATTTCAGAATCGACAGTCGAGGTCAACAATGTTGACCATTTTTTAATTTCATTTTCATGTGACACTATTTTGTTCGAAACAGGGAAGTACCCATTTTAGGAACTGGCATGAGACTCCTTATCAAGATGGGGTATAAAGGAGGAGGATTTGATGTTAATGTCTAAGGGATGACTCAACCATTGGACATTGTAAAAAGACTTCAATTTGTAGGTTTGGGATACACTGAAGGAGAGTAGTCAAAGGTATCAAAATCTTCCAAGATTGTAATAGCCCTGGTGAAAATGTCATGTAATAAAAGTAAATAAAGGCAAAAGTAAGACTACGAGTAAGGGACATGTATTCCAAGCTGAATGTTGGGCATGACATCCTATTGTGGATGTTCATTTGGTTATTATGGCTAAGGAAATTGGCAAAGGCAAAGGCATTAAAAGGGAAAAAGGCATTCTTGGCACCTTTATTTATGAAAATAAATGAAAATAGGAAAAAATGAAGGTGAAAGGTCATGGGTTGCATGTGAGGAGGAAAATGAAGGAAAATAATGGAAATTGAAGAAAATGGATGCCTAATTGATAAAAAGGCTTATGAGGATCAATTGCCAAGCTTGGTCATTGTAACCTTGTGGTTAGTTCAGTTTTGGAGCTCTCTCATTACTCTCTCTCTCTCTCGCTCTTGGACACTTTGTGTTTTCTTAGAGCACTATAGCTTTAGAGAAAGGAACGAAAAGAAAGCAAAGGGGAAGGAAGGAAAGTAAGGATCAAGGAAGGAAGAGCAGGATCAACCAACTTCAGCATGAATACTTGTAGGTAACATATTATATGTGTGATTTCCTAGTTGGTTTTGACATGCATGGCTTTGCATGTTGTTGTATGGTTCTCTTTCTGTTGGTGGCATGGTTTTGTTGGGTTATGACAATGGTTTTCAACCTAGCCTTGCTTTTTTTGGATGCCATGCTATATTAGGATGTTTATCTCAGTTTTGAGCTTTGGAATTGTTGGATGGATTTCAGAATCCAAGGAAAAGGTGGTTTCAAGGTTCATTCCCAAACGCCTAAGAATCCCTTGATCGGTTTTGGCAGGAGACACGATAAATCCTGAGGGAGGAGTCTCGATTTAGTGCCTAGTGACTTGAGATTGGATTGCGATAAAGCCTAAGAGACAAGGAGACAGAAAATTCCTCAAGTATAGTGATGGATTCTGGTTGGCATTCCAAGTTCGATTTGGTTTTGTCATAAGAACACAAATTTTGGTGTGATCACGGTTTGGTGTGGGTGGAGGTGGTTTAACCTCTAGATTCCCTTGGTTGTTTTTGGATGGGTTTATCCATGAGATCTCACATTCATGCTTGAAATATGGCATCGGATGACTGGATGAAAGAAAGATTTGGTTCAACCATGTCTACAGTCGGGTGGTACGTGGAAGTCCCAAAGCTGGATGGACTCACTTATGTTTAAAAAATGCTAAGTTCTCTTACTTTTGTACTTGTTTATATGTGGATTTAATGGTTGTTATCTCACTATTATTTCCATGGTTTTATGATAGTTATAAGTATGGTTAATTGACTAGTTCATGTCATGGTTATTTCATGTATTTACTTGTACATGTTAAAATGATAGATGAAAGACCTAATTGATGTCATAACAGTTCATGGGAGAATGTGGCCATCCTTCTTGTCATTTTTCATAAGAGTTTTCAGTCATTCATGTTCTGTCTTGTATGCTAGACTTGTTAGCACCTAAATCTACCTTAGGCTAAAGGAAGGCAAAAATTAGGGTAACCACAAACCACACTCAGTCTGGTAGCTAGCCCTACCAGAATAGGAGAGGGCTTTCTCAGAGTCACACTCAGTGAATAGGTAAGAAAAAAACGGTCTGAGATGACTTACAATGAAATATTGATCTTAGGCTAGTAAGTGAATAGGGATACAAGAAACCATTTTCATGAATGACCGAGCTTCTGGGATGGTATGGGACCAACGGTCAGCAAGGAACAGAAAATTTAATACAAAGGAACAAATTATTTCGTGAGGCAAGGTAGGTGGAAAATGTAACAATTTAGTTTGAGGTAACGCGGCATGAATAGATTGCTGAAGAAAGTGAAAAGGGCATAGTTACGTGAATCCTTTTTAACAGAAGAAAAACACTGAACATGAAATTTTCCCACAGGCAGAGCAATAAAATTGAGTTCTACCTAATCTCACTCAGAAAATTTCACTGGAAATGAACATGAATTGAATTATGAAACATAACGAAATACATATGAAAACATAAGAGACACATTTGCTACACTCACAACCACAAGAATCTCATGAAACAGAGCTACTGCCTTTCATTAATTCTCTGTAAAAAATACACAGTGAAGAAACAGAGTTTCTTTCCCACAGTCTCCCAGAAGTTACAAGCCAACCAACCCTTTGCAAATGGTTTGCATACAATATATAGAATGTGCCATGAAGAGATAGAATGCCCAAGGGTTGGGGAGTTACTCGAATCTTTACAAAATGGAGATGAAGAGCCAACCATCAGCTACAAGTGCAGCGCTACAAACATGACATTTGGCTTGGGTGACCGTTTGCCTTCCTTCGCCACTTGGATAGAAGTCCATCTGGAAAGAAAATGCTTTAAATGCCGCCTTTAGTGCCAAAAAACCGAAGTGTAGATGAGCGGGCCCACTTGGAGAAGTCTCGAATCAAAAATTCGTGAAACGGAAGCAAATTTGGCAATTTTTCCTCTGTGCACCGCGCCATTTTCTCTGTGTGTCGCGCTACTTTGGGGCCTGTTTTGGGGCACTTGAAAGTGTTAAAATGTGCCCAAGTGGGATTGTTGGAAATCCTGTCCTGTCTAATTTCTAACCCAACTGGAATTTATGAATTTGGTGCTCATTTACCCCTCCAAATCTTCATTCTCCCAAGACTGCATCCTGTGTGTAAAAAAAGGGGCAGAGAGGCCATTTTTTGGGTGTTTTTGACCTCTTGGAGACTCAGATCTTGCCCAAATTTCTTGTCCGGGCACCAGTAGTCATGATTTTCCATGCTGAATCCAAAAATGCAAACCATTCCTCATTTGGAGCTCTAGATTTTTAGCGTCGCGCCACTGGGAGAAAAACCCTATATTTTGCCCAAAAATTTGTCATGTGACCCAAAATGCCCCAAAAATGCTCCAAATTTCTTGTCTGGGCACCAGTAGTCATGATTTTTCATGTTGAATCCAAAAATGCAAACCATTCCTCATTTGGAGTTCTAGATTTTTAACGATGTGCTAGTGTGCGGTGCACAGGGAAGTGGCGTGGCGCACTGGGCTTGAGGTGCGGCGCATATAGCCTGTGCGTAGCAGTTGTTTCAAGAGACTTTTGGAGGCCTTCTCGATGTCCAAATGAGGCGTAGGATAGCTATTTGGAAAGGTATTTGAGTCTACTTTCCAACCCAACTTGAATTTTTGAATTTGGAGTTCACTTTCCCTGTCAAAAATCAAATCGCCCAATACTGGTCAAAATGTGCCAAATGAGGCTGCCGCAAGGCAGAGTGCTGTTACAGTCAACTTTTGAATGCCTTCCGCAACTCCAAATTGAGCTCATGATATCTCATTGGAAATCTCTTTGTGTCTAGCTATCATTTGACTCATCATGAAAGTCATTTGGCCAACAGAGCTAGGAGAAAATCTGATTTTCCCAAGGTCACTTAAGAGGTGCATCAATTCTCCCGAGGCAAATATATTTTTGTCATTTCTCCAAAACCATGACACCTGTGTAAATTATGAAGGAGGTTTTTATTCCTTGGCATGTTGTGGACAGAAAATTCTCTCAGTTTTCCCAAATTCATCTTTTATTGCTCAGAAACATCATGTGAGTGAAACCTATCCCGATGTGTGGAACAAGGGATTTGTCGAAATGAAGCGAAATGAAGGGGATAGGGAGCTTCTAAATTCTTGAGGAAAGTTTGGGAAGTAGGGAGGGATGTTAGGAAGTAGGGGAAAGTGAAATATCAGAGATTGAGTGAGGGGAAGGGGTCCAAAAAGGCAAAACACAGGTCCAACCTAGAAAATATCCAGGTTGTAGCAAGAAACTAGGGTTTGTGCGAAAATGAGGAATTTGGGGGACCTCAGTGATGGGAAGTGTTTGATAAGGTACTTTAAGGATAGGGGAAGGTGCATGAACATCAGGATACAAGTTTTGCTGATGATTTGACTGTCCAAGAGAAATTGCCTTCAAAACCCTAGGAGAGGGAAATGACCATAGCTACGCGCAACTGAAGCATGAACAAGGTGTAAAATGACCCAGTGGAACTCGACATGATGATGAAAACCCTTTGAATGATGGTACACTCAATTGAATGGTGACATGGAATGTCATTTGGACAACTTTGACAAGGGTAAAATCAAACCCTAGGCCTAATGCCTAGTGACCAAATTTTGCTTGAAGACTCACTGAAATGACAAAATTTGACCTTGACACTTTAAAATCACTTTGTAAGAGCATGTTTGATCACTGGAGGAAGGCGGAAAAGACTGACACTAACATTGGCTCCAATAGGGATGGCAGCTCCAGCTCCTTGGAGGTGCCAAGAACTGCAGATCATTGGGTGAGTAGACAGTGCCTTCGTCCATTGGGCTATGGAGTCCATTATTCCGACAAACCAACATGACTCAATTTATTGACTGAAACTTGACTGAGACTGAATCAATGCGAACTGAAATGACTGAAAAACTTGACTCTATGCAAAAGGAAATGACTCATGACTGACTTAACTAAAACAAGAATTGACAAAACTTATTCAATGGCAGCAATCCATCAAGATTCGAGGGTTTCAAATCATGATGACAGCCACCTGCATACTAATGCAATATGTACAATCATGTGTAATGTGTCTTCAACCAATCAAGTAGATGCCTCCTTGATTGATTCTCCGGATCAGATCTTCTGGTCAACAACAGATACTGGTAACTGGGCCTCCAAAAACATAATTGACCATGATCTCCTTCATCACTGAATACTGCAATAATGACCTTCACTGCTGACTGTAACAGATTTGCCATTGGATCATGAAAAACATGAAGATTTACCTCCTGTTGAGGAAACAAGATGTCTTTTTCTTTTGATTCTGATCTTCCTTCATAATGTACTTCGGAAAAAGTATGTTCTTGGTCCTCAAAAAATTCTGAACAAGCAGATGAGCAGATTTCCTCTTCAAAGAACACTTCAAAACATGAAACATATGAGGAAGAGTCTGAAAGACAATCCTGAATGTTCTGCTCTTCGGTAGCCTGAATGTATTGTAGGTCACCTTCATATGATATGACAGCCATATTGTCTTTGCATTCATCAATCATGAGAAAAGAAACTTCGAATGATTCTTGAAACCCAAGCATGACATTTCTATCATCTACCAACGATTCATCCAAGGAACCTTTTTCACTTACTTGAATAAAATTCTCATCTTGCTGTTCATGAGCTGACTAGATTACCTCTTCATGAAGACTGTGTTCTGATGACATGAGAACATTTGGATCCAAAACTCTGTCTTCTTCTATGGACAGATCCGAAATGACACTTTTTCTTTCATCACTTTCAGCCATATGGAATTCTTCAACCTGCTGATCTATAAAGCTGTTCACCGGATTGTCACCCTTTTCAAAAGAGGAAGAAGTTTCACCAACACTTTCTTGACCATGTGTGCACTGCAAATCCGCTTTAGCTTGAGCTGGAACATAACCGTGCAAGAGTTTACCTATCTCGTCTTCAGACAAAGGAGATAAGACCTTTTGTTTCCTTTTGCTCAAACAGTGATTGTCTTCATTAATTTCAAGTGAAGGTGTATATAAATATTCCTCATACTGTTGATCCATTTCATGTAATTCCTGTTGACTGTCAAGATGCAAAATTCTTTCCTCTTCCACCGTACTACAATCCTGATCATGCTGAAAATTTTCATGATCGTCTCTACGCTGCTGAAAGGGATTTTCATTCAGGGCTTCCATGATCTCATCATCCATAAAATTACCATCCTCATAGTATTTTTCAAGGCTTTCAATAAAAGTAGAAGGATGTTTGCAACAGTCATGAACTAGATTTAATGATGGATAGGAGTCTTTATATCTTCAACGAACATGACATGAAAATCCTTTAAATAGTAAATACAAGCAGGCGGCAAACTTTCATACCAAGATTGGGCTTCACCTTCTAGAGTTGCGATGAATATCTTCACTAAGCAATCTTCAGGAAAATCAACCTTCAACTTGCGAATATGCATGTGAAATCGAACTAGATGTAAAGCAACGTCCTTCTTACCATCATCTTTAAACGTAGGCAAATTCCTTGACCAATATACTTTCGGAATCTTATTTGGAAAGCCTGGAATGTGATCTCGGCTCATGGGAGCGTATCTTCTTGCAACCCGATCCATCTCGAAAATCTCAAAGCTACTGACCTCTCTGCAGTGGAGTCACCATGAAGCACCGATTGTTGGATTCTTCAGTGAATGGAGTCGCCAGGTGAATGATTTCAACCGTCTTCTTATGTCTGATTGTTGTTCACCATCAACCATCAGATCTAAGCTTGATAGATGTACTGGGGCAAAACAATCTTCAAGCAAACCATTTTTTTCCCCAGTGGAGTCACCACTATGTTAGCACCTAAATCTGCCTTAGGCTGAAGGAAGGAAAAAATTGGGGTAACCACAAACCATGCTCAGTCTGGTAGCTAGCCCTACCAGAATAGGAGAGGGCTCTCTCCGAGTCACGCTCAGTGAATAGATAAGCAAAAAATGGTCTGAGATGACTTACAATGAAATATTGATCTTAGGCTAGTAAGTGAATAGGGATACAAGAAACCATTTTCACGAATGACCGAGCTTCTGGGATGGTATGGGACGAACCGTCAGCAAGGAACAGAGAATTTAATACAAAGGCACAAATTATTCCGTGAGGCAAGGTAGGTGGAAAATGTAACAATTTAGTTTGAGGTAACGCGACATGAATAGACTGCTGAAGAAAGTGAAAAGGGCATAGTTACATGAATCCTTTTCAACAGAAGAAAAACACTGAACATGAAATTTTCCCACAGGCAGAGCAATAAAATTGAGTTCTACCCAATCTCACTCAGAAAATTTCACTGGAAATGAACATGAATTGAATTATGAAACATAACAAAATACATATGAAAACATAAGAGACACATTTTCTACACTCACAACCACAAGAATCTCATGAAACAGAGTCGCTGCCTTCATTAATTCTCTGTCAAAAATACACAATGAAGAAACAGAGTTTCTTTCCCACAGTCTCCCAGAAGTTACAAGCCAACCAATTCTTTGCAAATGGTTTGCATACAATATATAGAATGTACCATGAAGAGATAGAATGTACCATGAAGAGATAGAATGGACAAGGGTTGGGGAGTTACTCGAATCATTACAAAATGGAGATGAAGAGCCAACCATCAGCTACAGGCGCAGCGCTACAAACATGACATTTGGCTTGGGTGACCGTTTGCCTTCCTTCGCCACTTGGATAGAAGTTCATCTGGAAAGAAAATGCTTTAAATGCCACCTTTGGTGCAAAAAAACCGAAGTGTAGATGAGCAGGCCCACTTGGAGAAGTCACGAATCGAAAATTCGCGAAATGGAAGCAAATTTGGCAATTTGTCCTCTGTGCACCGCGCCATTTTCTCTGTGTGTCGCGCTACTTTGGGGCCTGTTTTGGGGAACTTTCAGGTGTCGAAAATGTCCCTGAGTGGGCTTGTTGGAAATTATGTCCTGTCTACTTTCTAACCCAACTGGAATTTCTGAATTTTGTGCTCATTTGCCCCTCCAAATCTTCATTCTCCCAAGACTGCTTCCTGTGTGTAAAAAAATGGGCAGAGAGGCCATTTTTTGGGTGTTTTTGACCTCCTGGAGACTCAGATCTTGCCCAAATTTCTTTTCCGGGCACTAGTAGTCGTGATTTTCTATGCTGAATCCAAAAATGCAAACCATTCCTCATTTGGAGGTCTAGGATTTTAGCGCCGCGCCACGGGGAGAAAAACTCTGTATTTTGCCCAAAAATTTGTCATGTGACCCAAAATGCCCCAAAAATGCTCCAAATTTCTTGTTCGGGCACCAGAAGTCATGATTTTTCATGCTGAATGCAAAAATGCAAACCATTCCTCATTTGGAGTTCTATATTTTTAGCGCGAAGTGGCGCAGCGCACTGTGCTTGAGGCGCGACGCATATAGCCTGTGCATAGCAGTTTTTGCAAGAGACTTTTGGAGGCCTTCCCGGTGTCCAAATTGGGCGCAGGATAGCTCGTTGGAAAGGTATTTGAGTCTACTTTTTAACCAAACTTTAATTTTTGAATTTTGAGTTCATTTTCGCTATCAGAAGTCAAATCTCCCAAGACTGTTCAAAATGTGCCAAATGAGGCTGCTTAAAGGCAGAGTGCTGTTACAGTCAACTTTTGAATGCCTTCCTCAACTTAAAATTGAGCTCATGATAGGTCATTGGAAATATCGTTGTCTCTAGTTATCATTTGACTCATCAAGCAAGTCATTTGGCCAACTGATCTAGGAGAAAATTGGATTTTTCCAAGGTAACTTCAGAGGTGCATCAATTCTCCCAAGGCAACTATATTTTTGACATTTCTCCAAAACCATGACACCTGTGTAAAAAGTGAAGGAGGTTTTTCTTTCTTGGCATGTTTTGGAAAAAATTAGCTCTCCGTTTTCCCAAATTCATCTTTTATTGCTCATAAACATCATTTGAGTGAAACCTATCCCGATGTGTGGAACAAGGGTTTGTCGAAATGAAGCGAAATGAAGGGGATAGGGAGCTTCTAAATTCTTGAGGAAATTTTGGGAAGTAGGGAGGGATGTTAGGAAGTAGGGAAAAGTGAAATCTCACAGATTGAGTGAGGGGAAGGGGTCCAAAAAGGCAAAACACAGGTCTAACCTAGAAAATTGTCAAGTTGTAGCAAGAAACTAGGGTTTGTGCGAAAATGAGGAATTTGGGGGACCTCAGTGATGGGAAGTGTTTGATAAGGTACTTTAAGGATAGGAGAAGGTGTATGAATATTAGGATACAAGTTTTGCCGATGATTTGACCGTCCAAGAGAAATTGCCTTCAAAACCCTAGGAGAGGGAAATGACCGTAGCTAGGCGCAACTGAAGCATGAACAAGGTGTCAAATGACCCAGTGGAACTCGACATGATGATGAGAACCCTTTGAATGATGGTACACTCAGTTGAATGGTGACATGGAAAGTCATTTGGACAACTTTGACAAGGGTAAAATCAAACCCTAGGCCTAATGCCTAGTGACCAAATTTTGCTTGAAGACTCACTGAAATGACAAAATTTGACCTTGACACTTTAAAATCACTTTGTAAGAGCATGTTTGATCACTAGAGGAAGGTAGCAAAGACTGACACTAACAAGACTTATAGATTGCATTGATGCCAAGTGTTTGACAAAATGTTAGTCCCTGTTGGGGATGGTCAGGCCTAGTCCTGAAGTTGATTTTTGGTTTATTAGTCTTGTCATCATGTCATTAATGGATTTTGGAAGTTACAACAAGTTATGGTCAGTGGCAAGAATTCTAGGCTAGAAAAGTGCCTTAAATTCCGCGGACGCTGGCACAGGTATGATGGGAAATGTCCCTTGACGCAAACATGCATGCTTGTGGGAGCATCCATAGGTCCATGGTCGTTGGCATGCCCATTTCACGAGAGAGTCCATCGGTCAAGAGGTCAAAAAAATCAGTGGGACCCAGGGGCAGATGCCTAAATGGTTGGGTTTCCTCCTAGGAGTGTTGTTGCTGATGTGGAAGGTATGGTTGATGTGGTTCTGTCGATTCCATTTCCTTAAGGTCACCAAGGAGGTTGAATCCTATCATAGTAGCCTCTCGTCACATGTCTATCCCAGTTGGTCGGTTACTTGGGTAGATGTGGGAGGAGGATGGTTACAAATTAGTATCAAAGGAGGTTGCACTCTCTTTGGTTCATAGTTGATACGACATAGTGGTATCAGAGCATGGTTTGTTGGGTTGTGTTATATTCTTCCATGACTAACCCATGTAGTGAACCGAGGGTTTAGAGGGGGGGTAGAGCCCCCCCCCGATCGTTGCACAACGGGGGAGTCACAAGGGGGCTTGAGGGGGATGGGTATCCCCCCTCTATGGGGTCTGGGGCAGTGCCTCGGGAATTTTTTTTTTGGACCCTATGTTAGGTTGGGCGAACCTACCTATGGTTTTCAGTCCATGGTTTTGGACGCGATGGTTTTTGGTCAATGGTATTGGATGCTTCGGCATGTATAAATATGTATTGTAACAACGAAAGGAATATAATGAAAAATCAAGCTAGTAGTCCCAGTTTTGGGATCCAGGGGAAAATATCTGTGTATATGTGTTTTATGTGTTATGCTCTTGCATTGTTTATTTTTTTTGTGTTTTAGAATTCGTATGCAGGTAATTTCTGTATGGGGTTAAAACCTACATTTGGTATCAGAGCTGTTTTGGCTTCAAGGGCACGCCTTTGTTGCTGAGGGGTTTCGTTTGGGCCTATGGTAGACCCTGTTCAGTGGGAGATCTACGGGATCGATTCTGGTGGTAAAATAAGATGGCGAGCAGTGGAAAGATAGAGATCGATAAATTTAATGGTCAGAGTTTTGAGTTATGGAAACTCAAGATGGAGGATCTGTTGGTGGATAAAGATCAGTGGATCATTGTAGATCTAGGTACTAAACCAACAAGATTGTCCGATGAAGAATGGAAGAAGTTGGATCGGAAGGCAAAGAGCACAATACGATTGTGTGTCTCAGATTCAATATTGCTAAATGTATCAGGGGAAGCTACCATGAAGGCTTTGCGGGACAAGTTAGGGACTTTGTACCAATCTAAGTCTCTATTGTGTTAGGGCCTAAATCTACCTCAGGCTAAGAAAGGCAGGATCTAGGGTAACATCAAACCACGCTTAACCTGGTAGGTAGCGCTACCAGGTCGGGAGAGGGCTCTCTCTTTGTCAATCTCAGAAGAATATGATCAATAGAGCTTGAGATGACTAATGTAAAGACTGATTTTAGGCTAGGTATATGCTCAGAGGAGTTTGATTGAATTTAATTTTGGTTTGCTGGCTCAATGTGAAAGGTAGGTTTGGGTCTAGGGAATGGACATAGTCTTGCAGAGATCTCTATGGGGCGAGGTAGGAAAATGGTTTAGTACTTTGAAATAAGTGAGATGGAGAGTCTTAATATTGGTGAGGAGTTGGAGAGGGCATGAAAGTCTTAGGGATCCTCTTCAAACAACTGAAAACATAAATAACTAAACAAACCCTAGGTAGAGCACTGCAACATCAATGAATTCTACCTTTATCCTTGTTTCATTTAGTTAAGCTGAACATAAAGAGATTATGGCATACATAAACACATGTAAACTTGCATTACAAAAGGAAAAACAATACCAAATCAAATTGCCACAAGAATCCCACAAAGTGCTGCAAACCCTGGTCTCTTCCTTTGCCAAACTGCAGAGATAAATGTACAATAATTCTCAAAGCATTCACAAGAGTCCAACCTTTACCAATGACTGAAAAACTACTAGATATAGGAAAGAAACAACTCATGCTAGGCTTTAGGGGTCGAATTCATGAGTTTGGGAGCTGTTTCAACAAAATCTAAACTAAGAACTGAAAAGTAAGCAGTGGAACAGCTTGCCTCTAAAACCTAGGAAACTGATTCATTCAGTTTCAAACTACGTTTTCATGATGTATCTACCGCCATGAGTGAAATTTTAGCATATTTACATCAAAATCCATCAAGATACATCAAATTACATCATGAGTTTGACTATGAGAGAGAGAAAAGTCAAACTGACTCAATTTCAAGACTGAAATCCGACTCAAAACTGACTCAATTTCAAGACTGAAAACGACTGAAAAATTAATTCAAATAATCCAAACGAAAACTGAAATCAAACCTTCAGTTTTATAGCCTTCACTTCAAGCCCCAAACTGAATGAATAATAACAGTACACACTTGCAATGATGGAAATAAAATGGTATGTACAATGATACATATGACAGTGGAAAATATTTCAAAGATGGTACCGTTTCAGCAGCTGACCATTGATCGGCCCACCTGGACAATCTTCTCCATCCATTTCTTTCAGCAAGAAAGCATTTTGACCCTGATATGCAACAATTCTGAAAGGTCCTTTCCACAGATTCTCAAACTTGCCATGCTTGCCTTTGTCTTCGTTTCGAGCATCCCATTTCAGCACTATGTCTTCAATTTGAAACTTGTTCGCCTTTGCCTTTCGATCATATATTTTCTTGATTCTCTCTTGCAGCTTGAAGGTATTCTGAAAAACCTCCTCTCTAGTCTGCTGTAAATGGATCATTTGATTGATTCTCTGCTGCAAATGATCTTCCTCGCTACCAGCTTCCTACAGAAGTTTAACAACCGGGACTGCGAGAGATGTCGGGAACATTGTGTCAACACCATACACGATCTCGAAAGGGGACATGCCTATTAATTTTTTCTGACTTACTCTATCTTCCCATAGTGCATTGACCAATTTCCTGTGCCAACTTTTCTTGTTTGTTTCCAGCAGCTTTTCGATAATGTTGACTAATGATTTATTTGAGGATTCCTCCAATCCATTACCTTGTGGATAATATGCAGTTGAATGCCCCAAGGTAATTTGATATTTATTACAAAAATCAATCATCTTTTTAGATTTAAAAGCTACTGCATTATCTGTAATCAGCTTACTAGGACAGCCAAAACGTGACAAAATATTGTTTTCAAGAACTTGAATTATTACCGAATTAGTGGCCTGCCGAGTGGGAATCGCCTCAATCCATTTAGTGAAGTAGTCTGTCACTGTAAGGATCCACTTATGCTGTGATGAAGGAGTAGGATGGATCTCACCAATGAAATCTAAACCCCACTGCTGAAACGGAGCACTTCAACAGGTTTGAGTGGCAAAGGCTGTAATTTTCTCTTACCTTGAAAAATTTGACATTTATGGCAGCTTGTAACAGTTTTGTACACATCAACAAAGAGGGTTGGCCAATAATATCCTGCTCTCAAAATTTTATTGGCTGTTTTCTTCCAAAATAGATGACCTCCACAATCTCCTTTGTGAAAATAATCCATGACCTGTTTTGCTTCTTCTTCAACCAAACAATTAAGCAAGACACTGCTGGGATCTTTCCAATAGAGTGCATTATTCATTATAAAAAATTTGGTAGCCTTTAATTTCAAGGTCCTACTTTTGTTCTTAGCCATTCCAGGTGGCGGTGAAAGATGTTGAAGCACATAAAAAATATCCGAATACCAAGGAGAAAGAAGAAACATTTCTGATACCTGAACAAGTGAACTTTCTTCATCTTCTTTGAACATAGCAGCAATCAGATTTATGTCCAAGGCATGCAAATTAGATTCTGCCATCAGTTTGGCCAGCCCCTAACCTTTGATGAGCTTTGTTGGTTTGATCTCCATATCATATTCTAACAAAGCTCTGATCCATTTGCCTCGTCTTCCTTCCAGATCTGTTTGCACTAAGACATCTTTAACGACAGCGTTAGGGACATAAGCAAGGATGTGAGAATGTAGAATATAGACTCGAAAATATTTCAATGCCTTTACCAAGGTGAAAGCTTGCTTTTCAGTAATATTGTACTTTAAGGCTGCATCCCTTATTGTTTTGTTGAAAAAAGCAATTGGCTTCTCAAGCTGGCCTCTTTTCTGCATTAAGACCGCTGCCATAGTATGATCTGAAGCAAATGAAAAAAAATGAAATATTAGGAATAATCTGCGCTGATCAAAATTGGAGCTGAAGAAAGGGCTAACTTTACCAAATTGAAAAAACTTGATGGCTTCCTTGGTCCACTTCACTACACTATCTTTCCTTAACATGTTTGTGATTTCCCTCAAATGTTCTGCAAGATTTGGCACAAAACGACGTAAGAAATTCATCTTACCATTGAATGCTTAGATCTCCTTTTTACTTCGTGGAAAATCAATCTTCTGAATGGCTTCCACTCGAGCTGGATCAACGCAGATGCCCTCCTTAGATATGATATGACCGAGAAGCTTGCCTTTATCCATGGCAAACAAGCTCTTCTTTGGATTGAGCGATATGCCATACTTTCTACACCGCTGAAATACAATCTTCAAATGATAAAGGTGCTCTTCATCTGAATTATAAAAAGTTGTCAAATCATCAAGATAAACAACTAAAAATACATCTTTCTCATTTGCAAATGTGATATCCATAGCTCAGTGAAAGGTCACACCAACATTCTTCAATTTGAATGGCATCTTGGCATAATGGAAAGTTCCCCACAGAGTGGTGAATGCTGTTTTGTCTCTGTCATCCTCATGGACCAGAAGTTGGTTATAACCAGAATACTCATCGAATAGTAATATGCGGGATGCTCCAACTACTCTTTGAAGTATGTGATCCATCTTGGGCAATGGATAGTTATTTTTCAAAGACACCTTATTCAGATTTCTGAAATCAATACATAATCGAATCTCACCTGTTTTCTTGCGCATGGGCACCAAATTAGAAATCCAATCTGAAAATATTATGGGAACGATTATACCAGCTTTGTACAATCGATTCACTTCCTTCTCTATTGAGGGCAACAACTTTGGATTTATCCTTCTTGACGTCTGTCGAAATGGCTTTTGATTTGGCTTGATCGGAATGATGTGCTAAATTATACTCTTATCATATGCGTTCAAATATGAATAGTCCCATGCAAATACATCAGTAAATGAAGATAATAAAATAATGTATTTTTCCTTTACCTATGGAGGCAAGGCCTTTGATAACTTGACCATTTTGGATTTTCTGGTGATCCAATGTTTACATCCTCAACTCCTTTCTTGGTTGGTACTAAGCTCGATTTCCGAGCTACATCATCTTGATCAAACAACTCCTCTAAAGGTATTAGACCTTTAGGAATCACATTGTCCTTGAGCTGCAAAACTTCCATATGATTTACTTCCATATCTGTTTCACCATCATCATGCTCTCCATCTATAGAAGTGTCTTTGTATTTTCCTTCATTTTGCAGAAATTATTCAATCTCTTTATCATCTTGAAACACCTGCCAATATCTTTGATTATGAGGGACAACAGGGTGATGTTTCACATGAATTTCAAACTTATTGTTTGAATTCATTGGAATTTTCAAATTACTTGCAGCTGTTGGAAGAGAATCTGCAATAACATTCTGTACACGAGGGACACATGTCAAAGTGTAATCTGGAAACAATCTCAAAATATCTAATACCGCATTACGGTAAGCCTGCATACGAGGATGCTTAGCTTGATATTCACCTTTCACTTGCTTGATAACTAGCTCGGAGTCGCCATATACTGAAATTCTTTTACCATTTAACTTCTTAAGGATTTTCAAATCAGCAATTAAAGCCTCATATTCAGCCTCATTATTTGAACAATCAAAAGCCAATTTATACAAACAAACCCTTACATTACTTGGCACTTTGTTTAGAAGAAATGCAAGGCTGCGTATCCAAATGCCAATTCCAGCACCTTCCCTACCTACTGCGCCATCAAAATCCATGCTCCACAAACCGGCTTCGTTCTCCAAATGCTGGAATTCTGTTTGCTCTTCTTCTTTTGCTTGTTGTCCATCAATTTTTTGCTTCTATCGGAAGGCTGATTGCTCAGCAATACTATCAAGCTCTTATCTTTCTTGATCTAGTACAACTCTAAAATTTTCAACGATCTCTGGAATATCTTCTACTTCAACTACTTGACTATTTACATCATTAAAACTATCAGAATATAGAACAAAAGATTCTAAATCAGTATTTACATAATTGATTGGATAATTTAGAGGTTTCTCCTTGCTAGTGATCAAGTACTTCATATTTTTCTCCCATTATAATTTCCACAATTGACCAAACACGAGAATAGTAGTATAGGAGAAATCAAGCTGCAATGTCCTTTGAGTTTTGCTCCCCAAGATCTGGAAAGAAGCATGCCAAATCTAAGAGGTATATCAGCCACAACTACATCCATCAAAACATTCTTTTCCGGAATCTGATCTAAAGTGACAACCAAATCTTTAATAAGCCCAATGCACCTGACCCTACTAGAATCAAAGGAATATAGATCATGATACTTGCGAGTGATATCAAAACCCAATTTTTCCATGATTGCTTTAGGCATGAGATTATGAGAGGCTCCTGAATCAAACATGGCGTTGTGCAATACATAATCATGCAATCTAAGGCTGATGTAAAAAGGAGCTATATCACTATCTTCAGATTGACCTTCTAATGCTAGACCAAAGATAAGTTCGGGCTGGTCATCTTCCACATTTACAATATTAGATAATGGATCCAAATTCAAAATCTTCGACACATGACCTTTATAGCTGCTATTCTTCATTAATTCAGTCAAAGGAATTGACACTTTAACTTAGAAATTTCATTTTCTAAGCTAAAGGCTAATTTTTTCTTTACCTCTTTGACTAGAGCATCCTTCTTTTCAGTATTCTCCTTTGATACAATTTGCTGATTTGGTCTTTCATTTGCTCATTGTGTTTTGTTGGTGGTAGGATCAACTGCCTCCTTTCCCTTTCTCTGCACTATTGGAGAATCGTTCTTTGGTAGCGTCACTTCCTTCCTCTTCTGAATTGGATTGATAGGTACCTCTCTACTCCTGAGGGAATATTGTCACTACTGGGTTGTCAAAGCATTCATGTATCCCCTCTAATATTCATCAGACTCTTCTTCAAGAATTGTTTCATTTGCCAAGATGAAATCTTCATCCTTTTGTACAGCTGGGCTTTCTGAATACTCTTCATCTTCGGTGATATAAATGGGCAGATCATCAGGTGTAAAGAAATGATTCTCCTCACCTATTATGTTCTCATCATCATCTAATTCCAGACCATGTACAAAATTCTGCTGAAGGTGTCTTTACTTGCTGTTGTGCTGCTTGGTCTTGCGCTCTTTGTTCTCATTGCTTGATTCTGAATTGTGGTTGCTACTGACCACAGAAGTTTGGATTTCTGACTTGTGCTTCAGGCTTATCAGCAATTGTGAGCCTATCAAACATCTTCTCAATCTTGCGAAGCAAATGATCGAAGGAAGAAGCTTCCTCCTTTATGGTCACCTTCTTTTCGGCCTTTGCTCTAGCTCTCTTGGAAAACAGATTTGCCTCAACGCTGACTGCAATTTTCTACATGTCCTCCAATGTGGCTGGATCTCTTTCTCTCAATTGATATGCCATGTCGGGATCGAAGCCATCAGGAAATTTAATCAAGGCCAGCCTCATAGGTGGCTTTATATCAGTAGGAATTGCATTGTAAACAGTATTGAATCTAACACAATAATCTTGAACACTCTCACCAACATTTCTCTTGATGTTTTCATATTTAGAAAGAATTTGAAGAGGGTTTTTCTTTTCCTCCCAGCGATCCAAGAATTGTCTCTAAACAACAAGCAAAGTAGTGATACTTGCAGCCAACAAAGCTCTGAACCATTTCCACACTTCACCTCCAAAATTTTGCACAAATAGTCTCATGGTCACATTTTCTGCATCAATCTCATGAAGGTCAAAGAAATCAGTCATCTTATCCACATGCTGCTGAGCTGTGATACTTTGAGGAGTGCCATCAAACAATGGAATTTTGCTTTGGTAATCAGCGGGCATGGCATCCAAGTTTTGAGGCAACACAAGGGGTGCATATCGGGCAGCCATTGTTCTAGGTGGATTTGAAACTGACCTTGGGGATGTAGGAGGAGTCGGAACAACAATAGCAGCTGACAATGTAATTGGTGTATGAGGTGTCGAAGGAGGAGAGGAAATACGAGATGTTTGAGGTGTTGATGGAGTTGATGGGGGAGATGAAACAGGAGGTCTGTGATCTTATATAGTGGGTTGCACGGGAATGGTGGGAATGAAAGGAGTTTCAGTAGGAATTTTTGAACCAGATGCAATAACAGATGAACCAAGAGTTACAGATGCGGATTACAAGAAGAATGTTTGAAGCCACAATGGAATTTTGAAGATTCAAGATGTAACTGTCAATTGATCTATTTGCCCTTTCAATTTCAAGATCTTTAACAAACTCCGGATTTAGAACAGTAGAACCAACAACACTTTCGGATTTAGTATCAAACAATGACAGATAAAAATGTTCGTCAAACTCAAGATCTTCAAGATATTCAAAAACAACGGGACATGAATGAGATTTGAACACAAGAATCATAGAACTTTCTTATCTAAGAATTCTTGGGATGAGATTTGGGTTTTCATACACAGGAGGAGGATCAAGATCAGGATTGGCCCTCGTGTATCGTCTGGAAGCCAGTGTGTTGAATTATCCCAAAAAATATAACGGATATTATTAATTGTTCAGCCTATCAAATTCTAAACTCATCATCCAAAGTCTAGAATTGCTTTATGATGCTGGGATAATTGTTTAGATCAGATGTTCAATTTATAAACTAAACCAGAGATTGACTGAAGCAACATTCATCTACTTTCGCTAATGCAAAGCATGAGTGTTTCGAAGGCTACCTGGCTAACTTTAGGCTCCATCTGTAGTCTACAAAGCAAAACAATGATAATAAACTTTTCTTCCCCATTATGGTGTTGGACTGTGAATACGACCACTTTTTAAACACTTATTTCATCCATTTTTACTCTTCTTTATCATGTCATTTATTATAATTTATTATATAAATCCATTTTACAATGATTTATGCTCTTATGAATGAATATTATTTATTCTCCTTTATTTCTAATAAATTGATGATTATGCATGATTTTATCAATGATGGTTTTAATAAATTGGTTGTAACATTATTCACCATTTTTAACCTCCAAGATAATTTCCAGATTGAGGATTTGATCATTAAAAGTGCCAACTTAGAAATTCGCTGGAATAAGAAGTGACAGTTTTGCGGTTGAGATTCTGAGCAAATGAAGAAGAATTTGGAAAATCCGGAACATGGGTTTTGTCCAAAATGGAGCAAATTAATTTTATTAGAGAATGGTTTGCCCAAATTCGATTTGTATTGAGAGAAACGTAGGGTTCTTTGAGCATGATTTTCTCATATTTGCTGTGTGGCCGTTTCCCAAATCTCAGTTGCAAAGCCAAATTCGCCTTGCTCTTGTTGAAAGATGGATGGAAATATATTTTCTTGTTTATCAATTGGTTGGAAATAATCCAATTTTATAATAGAAATCATGTTGTAATTATCTCTATTGTAACTTCTCTCTGATCTCTCTGTATTTAAATGAAAACAGAGATCAGAGATGGGGATGGAAAAATGATGGAAAAATGAACATGGAGAATTAAGGATTCAGAATTGGAGATTCAAGAATGATGATGGATTATTCATGATAGGATAGGAGGAAGAAGGGATTGTTGCATGTTGTAATTCTCAAGCTTTTGCTGTTGTAATGATTTCACAATTTGATGATTAATATATGATTTGGGAGTTGTTGTTCATTCCTCTCGTCTGAAGTAGCCCAGCAGCATCCGCTAGCGGCTAAGGGCCCAGCCTCTGGTGGATTGTGCTGCTGCTGTATATTATCTTTTTGGTTTATGCATGGTTTTTCTTATCAGCTTTATTCGGTAATCTGGTATGTTCTATTATTTTACATCACAACTCTGTTACGTTTGATCTATCGAGTAATCTCATTCTCTGAGACAGAAATATCATATCGAATTTGCAACGCATTGCTGTTCTTTTAATCATTGATATAACGTTGCTGATCCTTACAGAATGTTATTGCTGAGTATCCGTGTTGTAACAATTATTAATTGGTATTACTGAATTCATCTTAGAGATTATATTTCCTTGCGATTGTTGAATCTATTGACGTTGCTGTTCCATTACAAAATACAGTCGTGCTCTTTATAACTAAGACTGATAATTGGATTACCAAGATCAAATTACTATTAAGGTGTGCCATGTGTTAAGTTATTGTGTATTTGTATTTTGATTTCAAGCGTTGTTCCATATTCTATCATTAATTAGTTGCCATTCTATTTCTGTGTGCTGTTCGATTTATTCTTAGAGTAAAGATTGCTATCTGATTTATATAGAACACGATTGTTGCATTTATTCTTGTAGACTAAGGTGTGGTTGCTTATTAAACCCAGTTGCTGTTCCATTTCCTAGCTGCTGTTCCATTTCCTGTTATTTGCGTTATTGATTGCTTTGGTGTGCAATAGGGCTGTAAACTGTAGAGAACATTGGTTACTGCTTCCTTGTTCTCAGATTGATTGTCTTGTTCTAGTTTGATTTCAATTGTATCAATCTCTAGAGGAATGAGTTATTGCTACTGTATCCTCGATTGATGTTTGCTGAGTGAATAGTTGGATTTCAGAGCATTTGAGTTTATGTTGATTTCTTTTTTCAAGCATTCATTTACTTTTGCATTTTAAGCACTATACTGCAAAACATTACTCTTGAGTAAATAGCCGCCTCAGACTGAGTACACTCTTGAAATAAAAAGTCGTCCCTGGGTTGACAATTAATGTGAAGATAATTAGGAGTTAAAAAGACACCTTTTTATTGCTCGACATTTTGGCGCCGTTGCCGGGGAGAGTGTAGCCATTTTTAAAAGAGTAGTGTGCATCTGATGAGTGTCTGTTAGGAAAGATTTGGGTATTAAAAACGGAAGGTAAGAACCTACGTACAGAGCATGTAGAAGCCCTGCTCCCCTGCCCGCTTTCCAACAGAACTGTTAAAGAAATTAGAGTAGAAATAGATGTTTGAATTTCTATGTGAATGATTAAAAAAAATAGTAACTTTGAAAAACAAATCTTATGATTTCACTTAAGTGGTGATGTAAGCACCACCCATTTCACTAACCAATTGACAAGAACATTTGAAGAAGGAGCCTCGAAGAAACACATGAAGAATATTTTATATTATGGTAAAAAATGGATCACATTTTTACTTTTGAATTTCCTATCAAAGATCTAGGAGGAGTGACACAAATGCACATAATTCCCCCATTGTCTCTACCAAATTTTCATGGCTTGAAAAATGAAGATCCAGATACATTCTTATTCGAGTTCGAAATACTTTGTAGAGGATATGATTATTACACTAACGATCAAAGATTGAAAGTGTTTCCTCTTACTCTAAAAGGAGCAGCTCTTAGATGGTTCATGAGCCTAGGTGGGAACTACATCCAAACATGGGAGGGCATGAAGAACATATTCTTGAAGAGGTACCAAGACTATTGCAAGGCTGATGAAGATATTTTCGATATGATACAAGGGGAATATGAAAGCTTGGAGGAATATGTAGATCAATTTCATTACAACCTTCAAAAATCAAAATATAAGAATTTGGAGAAAGAGATCTTAAAAACACTCTTACTCAAAGGAATCAAAGATGAATTTTTAGAACTCTTAAATCTGATAGGAAAAGGTGATGTTTTTCAGTTGTCATATGATGATGTTTGTGAATTGTGCATAAGGTATTCAAGAGGAATCTCCAAGGCTGATAAGAATCCTAGAGATGTTTGTTCTTTCTTTTTCAAATCTGCTACAAGAATAGGAGACATAAGAGTTGAAATCAATGCTTTATTTGAAAATTTTAAAGTTGATTTTATTAGCTCTCTAAATTCAAAATTGGATGTTTTGCAGGTTCATAAAAATCAAGAAATTGATGAAGTGTTTTTCACTCATGACCGAAAGGAGCATACCATAGATGGTTGTTCTTCCTTATCTAATATGGAAGTGGCATATCAAAGAGATGAGGAAGCTGCAACAAGGTCAAAAGCATGGAAATCATGGCCTACAGGTATGGTTCAAAAACTTCTTCTCCATTCTCTTACTTGCATAATCCATTATAGAATAGTAATGTGTTAGGGCAGCCATGTCAATTTCAATATAAACACCACCAATCTTGTCTACAAGCTTGGCATGGTTCACCTTATGATTGTATGACTACTCTCCCTTATATTGTAGCAAAAACACATTTTCCATATTCTTCACCAGGTCTTCCACAAAATCTTGCTTTCCTATCAAAACCATTCACACAACCCAATCAACCACATCATCAAAATGCTCCATTCCATACACAATTTCCTGCTCCACTAATTCCACACCTTCACCACAATAAACCAGTACAACATGCTTACAATGTTGAACTGCAAAATTTACCCACCCTTCCCACCCATTCTATCTCACATGCACCAATGGAGAAAACTTACAATGAGATTCAGAATGTTTCAAATTCAAAAATTGTAGAAGTTATGGAAGAAAATGAGATTTCTTTTAGTTTGCATCAACAAGTCATTTTAAAAGCTCAAGAACTTCATGATATGATGGCTATGGGAAATCAAGAAAGCAACGGATAAATTGAATATTGGTTTCACTCCATTATTTGTTTGCAACGTTGCTCCATACTTCAACAATTTTTGACTCCATCTTTTCAAGGGAAGTTGGCTTCTCATACCCTAATTTTTATCAATATGCATTTTTCAAATTTGGGTATGTGCATACATGAAGCCCTATTTTGAAGATGGCTCCACTGGAAGTACTCATATACGTAGTCATATTCATTTTTCAAATCAAAATAGTTAGCGTAGAAGATAAAATAAATAAGGGAATAAATAAATGCATTTTGTTTTTTATGTAAAACTAGTTGTTTTTTGTTACAACACGCTATCGAAATCAACATCGGTGATAAATGTTTCAATTCATTTGTGTATGTAGATGAATTATAATAGAAATAATAGTTATACAAACACTCATATTCATTTTTATCACCAATTTGAAAAAATGCTTGAATATCGAATTTTTTTGGCTTGTGGGCTTAATGAAATTTCTGGAAAAACAGTCGGGACAGTCATGTTTTGAGTGACCAAATGGCAATATTTTTAAAACCTATTTATATCCTAAGTAGCCATTGATGTCTACTTTCCAACCCAATTTGAATCACTCAATTTTGATTTGAAATGAAAAAGTTAGAACCAAAACATTGACAGGGTGTCTAGCGGGCAGCTCAAGAACAGAGTTGGGACAGTCAGTTTTTGGAGGCCTAAATGTTTGAATTTTTAAAACCTATTTTTATGGTAGATTTTGATATGAATCTAGTTTACAAGGCAATTTTAATCACTCATTTTCGATATCGTATGGTAAAGTTAAGATCAAAACACTGACTGTCTATCGTAAATCAGCATTCTTAAAACTCTGTCTTTCCGACTGTTCCTTACAATGTTTGACCTATCAATTCTTCTTGTATTCAAAACCTGTTTCTACTGGAAATAAATAAATGAATCTAATTTCATTTCCAATTTGAATAATTTGAATCCGACATCAAATCAAAAATTTATGCTTAAAATATCAACTGTTGGTCTAAGCTGGGTAATCGAAAATGACTCTGTTATGCAGGTTGTTCTAACTAAAATTGACATATCATATCATTGAATTTTTAAAACCTGTTGCTATTGGAGATAAAAATTTGAATTAAATTTCATTTTGATTTGGAATCACTCAATTTGGACAAAAAACAAAGAAGTTGTGATCAAAACACTGCAGGTTAGCATGATTGGCCACTGCTCTCCAGCAAATGACAAATAAATCTTACTTTGTTATTTTCTTCATGGCTTTATTCTATAGAGTAACTACTTGTTAGTTTTTGCATAATTCTTGGATTAGGGGAGCCCACGCACCTCTATTTCTCCATGATTTAATGTTTTATTATAGGTAGATACTTGTTTTTTGCAGGTCCTAGAAGAAAAGAAGGTCAATTTATGGAAAAGTTATTCTTGAAAGAAATTTTTATAAAAGAAGGGAATTTTATCCAATTCATTACCCAATGGATTCATAATAGAAGAAATGAAGAATTAATTTCCATTTGAAGGTTCATGTCATGCCTTTGCTGCCAAAACATTTTCCGAAGAGATCATTTTTTTTTGACATAACATCATAACTATTCTAACTTAATTTATTTATTTACATACTGTTTTTAAATAAAAAGTTGTTTCTTTTTTTATCTCTCTTATATTTTGTGTTTCAGGTGTTACTCCATTCAAATTATAACTCATCCTCAACATCACTACAATGAACGGCTAATTCATTCTTTGCATGCTTGCATTTTATACTTGTGCATTTTGCTGTTCCTTTTCTAAAGGAATAACATTTGTGTGCACTTTTGTTGTTTCTGTTGTTCATTTTCCAAAGGGACAGCATTTTCATTTTATTGTTCCTTTTTCAAAAGAACAACACTTTTTGTATCAGCTGTTCCTTTCCCATGGTTCATTTTGTTGTTCCTTTCCCACGGTTCACTTTGTCGTTCCTTTTCCATGGTTCATTTTGTTGTTCCTTTTCCACGGTTCATTTTGTTGTTCCTTTTTCACGTTTTTTTGTTCCTTTCCGATTGGAATATCACTTCTGCACTTTCACTTTTTACTGTTCCTTTCCGAATGGAACAACACTTCTGCACTTTCACGTTTCGTTGTTCATTTCCAAATGGAACAACACTTCTGCACTTTCAATTTTTGCTGTTCTTTTCCGAATGGAACAATACTTCTGCACTTTCACGTTTTGTTGTTCCTTTCCGAATGGAACAACACTTCTGCACTTTCACGTTTTGCTGTTCATTTCCGAATAGAACAACACTTCTGCACTTTCACATTTTTGCTGTTCCTTTCCGAAGGAACAACACTTTCACATTTTTGCTGCTCCTTTTCAAAGGAACAACATTTTCGCGTTTCTTGTTGTTTTTCTTAGGGAACAACACTTTTTCACATGCATTTTTTTGCTGTTCTCTACACAGAACACCACTTTCTTTTTGAATGTTTTTGCTGTTCCTTCAAAAAAGCGACACTTTGGGAATATTTTCGAGAGCAACCCTTCCTTCCTCTTGTGGGATTATTTCGAGTTCATCTCAACCACATTTTATTGATTCTCTTTCATGGCATGAAGTACACTACTTTTATGAGGACAAGAATTATGGATTCTATTGAAGCGATTTATTATCATTCATGTTATGATCTTTAACAGGACAGCTCCTTGATGATAGATTCTTTTTAAAAGGGACAGAATTATTTATATACTACTTTGCTGCATTGTTTTCTATTGTACATGATACTGATTGATTATCTTAATACCATGCTGGTTCCATCCTTCCTGGTTATAATCTTCTCTGTCCCTAACAAATGAGATTATGGGTATATTTTTTTTCTATTGACATGTTCAACTTCTTCCACTATCTCTACTCTTAAGGAGTACTAAGCCTCCCTCTTTTTTATCATAAAAAATGTGTAATATCAACAAAATTTTGTTCGCAGATGGAGGATAGGGGGTCTCATTACGAGCCAACCTACCATGTTCATAAGGCTGTAACAAAGTGACATTCCCATTATGGCCACCACACCAGGGTTATGATCCATTGGATAGCCAAATTATCCATGGAACAGGAGGTCTCATCACGAGCCGGCTTGATCACTTTTGCTACATCCCACTGAATGGCAGTGTGGTTATCTGGTTACCACGCCAGCACACTGATCTCTTCTATAGAATAGCACTGTAACTCTCCATTTATAAATTGAGGATCCTGGCTCATATGGGTTAAAAGGCAACCCTGCCGAGGCTATAGACGCCTGCTGGCAGCAGAGGCTCTGCTTATGGTATTGAAGTTATATCTTATCGTCAATTATTACTATAATACCCTTTTCTTATTCTTTTTTTTTATCAGAGAAGTTATTTTCTTAATTTTTTCCTTGTTTTGAACATTTACGCATGAGAAATTATTTTCTGATCAATCACATCATTTTTCAGCTAGAACACCATCAGCAAAGCATCTTTTTGGCATATTGTTGTCCTTTTTCTTTTTCGCATATCTTATCATCAATCCAAAGCATCCTATCTCTTATTCATAACTATCTTTACACACTCTTCTCTCATTATAACCATAACTCTCGCCGTCCTATCATTGATATATGTACTCTGCTTCATTTACTGCTATATTATTCATTCTCTTGCCTTGCCGTCAACATAAAACCTCTCATACGCTTTATGGTCATGGAATTCCTTTTCCAATTGGAGGGGGGAATGTATGCATTATGGGATTACATGCGATATGATTATTGCACTCTGCCATAACTTGTTGATTTGATAAAATACCTGATTGAAATTTTTGCATGCATCTTAATCTGTTGCTATTTAAAACTAACACTATGAATTCAAGAACATTGTATGCAAAATAGTGATTTGTTTACAGGAAAACAACAAGTATGGGCAAAACTCTATTCGCCGCATGACCACACTATTGCAACTAACCGAAGAGGCTCGAGTAACTCGTGAACGTGCACAATTGTTCAGACATATGTGCTTGCCTGGATTTCACCTTTTGCATCACTTTCGACACCAACTCTACCTAGATCAGCTTCAACAACTGCGAATACATATATGTCATTTCAAATTTTTCTTTTGGAGATAAAACTTGAGGTAAACTAGCATAATTTTCTGATTTATTACGAATTTGGGAGAATTTCATGAGCATCCATTTTGAGCATCATTTATTATCTTTCATTCCACATCTTTACCACTTTCCATTTTTCAGCTGCATATCATCTTTCAGTTTGGGGGAGTGTTACTTTCATTCATTTCTTTCTTATGACCATGTCATTAATATTCTTTATCATCCATTGCTATTCTTATTCCTTCTCAACACCTCCCTTATTCCATGTTGTTTTACACTAGGCATAGAATTCAACAGATGGTAGCAACTACCTCAATTTTTTTCTAGCCTCGCATGAGGGCATGCTAATTCTTCAGAGAGGGGGAGGAATTGCTACACATGATGAATGTTTTCTACTTTCTTTCTCATTTAAGGCATACAATTTCATTTTTACACAGTGCAGAAATTGATTTCCACATATTTTTAAGACTATGAACTCAGTTCTTGTGATCTCTAGAAAACACAGACGTATTATTAAAATACACATACCCAGACAATTTCAAGTAATATTGGTTCATAAAATTTCGGAAATCATGCACTGTCACCTACACCCATTTTTTTTATATCTCATTATCTGTGCATCAAAACGGTCTGATTTTTGGATCATAGAGACATTCATATATTACAAATTTACTTGCAACATTTGAACAAAAGCTGGTTTGTAGTTTTTGGGAAAATGGTTAATGAAGGTTGTTGTCACTTATATCACATTTTGCTGCAACTTCATTGTTATGCCTTTATCAAGATTGCTAAAATTGAATATTCATTAATTAAGGAAGCATTCATTTGTTCTATCCATTTCATGAGTTGGGATGAACAATTTTTTATTGCTTGGTTAACACATGGGGTTTGTCTTTGGGTTGCATGAGGACATGCAATATATTCAGTTTTTGTTGCATGAGGATATGCAATATATTCGGTGTGGGGGTGTGTTGGACCGCGAATACGACCACTTTTTAAACACTTATTTCATCCATTTTTACTCTTCTTTATCATGTCATTTACTATAATTTATTATATAAATCCATTTTACAATGATTTATGCTCTTATGAATGAATATTATTTATTCTCCTTTATTTCTAATAAATTGATGATTATGCATGATTTTATCAATGATAGTTTTAATAAATTGGTTTTAACATTATTCACCATTTTTAGCCTCCAAGATAATTTCCAGGTTGAAGATTTGATCATTAAAAGTGCCAACTTAGAAATTCGTTGGAATAAGAAGTGACAATTTTGTGGTTGAGATTATGAGCAAATGAAGAAGAATCTGGAAAATCCGGAACATGGGTTTTGTCCAGAGCAGACCAAATTAACTTTAATGAGGAACGGTTTTCCCAAATGCGACTTGTATTGAGAGAAACATAGGTTTCTTTGAGCAAAATTTTCTCAGATTTGTTGTGTGGCCATTTCCCAAATCTTAGCTGCAAAGCCAAATTTGCCTTGCTCTTGTTGAAAGATGGATGGAAATATATTTTCTTGTTTATCAATTGGTTAGAAACAATCCAATTTTGTAATAGAAATCATGTTGTAATTATCTCTATTGTAACTTCTCTCTGATCTCTCTCTATTTAAATGAAAACAGAGATCAGAGATGGCGATGGAAAAATGAACATGGAGAATTAAGGATTCAGAATTGGAGATTCAAGAATGATAATGGATTATTCATGATAGGTTAGGCGGAAGAAGGGATTGTTGCATGTTGTAATTCTCAAGCTTTTACTGTTGTAATGATTTCACAATTTGATGATTAATATATGATTTGGGAGTTGTTGTTCATTCCTCTCGTCTGAAGTAGCCCAGCAGCATCCGTTGGCGACTAAAGGCCCGGCCTCCGGTGGATTATGCTACTGCTGTATATTATCTTTTTGGTTTATGCATGGTTTTTCTTATCAGCTTTATTCGGTAATCTGGTATGTTCTATTATTTTACATCAGAGCTCTGTTACGTTTGATCTATCGAGTAATCTCATTCTCTGATATAGAAATATCATATCGAATTTGCAACACATTGTTGTTCTTTTAATCATTGATATAATGTTGTTGATCCTTATAGAATGTTATTGCTGAGTATCCGTGTTGTAACACTTATTAATTGGTATTACTGAATTCATCTTAGAGATTATATTTCCTTGCGATTGTTGAATCTATTGACGTTGCTGTTCCATTACAAAATACAGTCGTGCTCTTTATAACTAAGATTGATAATTGGATTACCAAGATCATATTACTATTAAGGTGTGCCGTGTGTTAAGTTATTGTGTATTTGTATTTGGCTTTCAAGCGCTGTTCCATATTCTATCATTAATTAGTTGCCATTCTATTTCTGTGTGCTGTCCGATTTATTCTTAGAGTAAAGATTGCTATCTGATTTCTGTAGAACACGATCGTTGCATTTATTCTTGTAGACTAAGGTGTGGTTGCTTATTAAACCCAGTTGCTATTACATTTCCTAGATGTTGTTCCATTTCCTGTTATTTGCGTTATTGATTGCTTTGGTGTGCAGTAGGGCTGTCAATTGTAGAAAACATTGGTTACTGCTTCCTTGTTCTCAGATTGATTGTTGTGTTCTAGTTTGATTTCAATTGTATCAATCTTTAGAGGAATGAGTTATTGCTACTGTATCCTCGATTGATTTTGCTGAGTGAATAGTTGGATTTCAGAGTATTTGAGTTTATGTTGATTTCTTTTTTCAATCATTCATTTACTTTTGCATTTTAAGCACTATACTGCAAAACATTACTCTTGAGTAAATAGCTGCCTCATACTGAATACACTCTTGAAATAAAAAGTCGTCCCTGGGTTGACAATTAATGTGAAGATAATTAGGAGTTAAAAAGACACCTTTTTATCGCTCGAAATATGGTCACTAATATGTTAGGGCCTAAATCTACCTCAGGCTAAGAAATGCAGGATCTAGGGTAACATCAAACCACGCTTAACCTGGTAGCTAGCCCTACCAGGTCGAGAGAGGGCTCTCTCCTTGTCAATCTCAGAAGAATATGATCAATAGAGCTTGAGATGACTAATGTAAAGACTGATTTTAGGCTAGGTATATGCTCAGAGGAGTTTGATTGAATTTAATTTTGGTTTGCTGGCTCAAATGTGAAAGGCAGATTTGGGTCTGGGGAATGGACATAGTCTTGCAGAGATCTCTATGGGGCGAGGTAGGCAAATGGTTTAGTACTTTGAAATAAGTGAGATGGAGAGTCTTAAGATTGGTGAGGAGTTGGAGAGGGCATGAAAGTCGTAGGGATCCTCTTCAAACAGCTAAAAACATAAATAGCTAAACAAACCCTAGGTAGAGCACTACAACATCAATGAATTCTACCTTTATCCTTGTTTCATTTAGTTAAGCTGAAAAGAAAGAGATGATGGCATACATAAACACATGTAAACTTGCATTACATAAGGAAAAACAATACCAGATCAAATTGCCACAAGAATCCCACAAAGTGCTGCAAACCCTGGTCTATTCCTTTGCCAAACTGTAGAGATGAATGTACAATAATGCTCAAAGCATTCACAAGAGTCCAACCTTTACCAATGACTGAAAAACTACTAGATATAGGAAACAAACAACTCATGCTAGGTTTTAGGGGTCGACTTCATGAGTTTAGGAGCTGTTTCAACAAGATCTAAACTAAGAACTGAAAAGTAGGTAGTGGAACAACTTGCTTCTAAAACCTAGGAAACTGATTCATTCAATTTCAAACTACCTTTTCATAATGTATCTACCTCCATGAGTGAAATTTTAGCATATTTACATCAAAATCCATCAAGCTACATCAAATTACATCATGATTTTGACTATGAGAGAGAGAAAAGTTAAACTGAGAAAAAACTAGGCGAAAAACAGAGTTTTTTGGGAAAAAAAGTCAATTTTCCATCATGTGCATCGCACCTCTGTCCCTGTGCACTGTGCCTAAAAAATTCTCACTGCTTGCAGCAAACTCACTCCTTTGGCTCCAAAAACATGATTTAGCACTTGCTCTCATTCACTCTTGGACACAACAAATGAGCTCTTTGACATGAAAAAGACTTTATATACCAATGATTTTAATTTCACTTATGAAAACCCACTTTGTAATGTTTGAATTTCACTTTCCTTTTAAAACTACGTTTTGGGTACTTTGACTTATTTGTGCCTTTGACAGACTAAATGCTTTGAAATTTTGACTCTTTTGCAGGAGCTGGAGTGCAGGAGCTTGGCAAGGTGACCAGGGCTACATCTCAGAATTATTACATATAGAAAAAATGAAATTACATGAAATCTTGTACATAAAACATAAAAAACTCTGTTTTTCCTCAAAACAGGGTTTTGAGGAAAAATCAATCATTGAACATGTGATTATTGAATTTTTTTTTTGCTGAGACTTGAATTGACCTCTTCATGTGCATGTTGACCATTATTGAGTTTTTACAAGACCTTATTAACAAAACCCTAGAGCTAATGAGACCTAAAACCCTAAAAATGACTTTTGCAAATGTAAATACAAAAAATGACTACAAATGACCTGAATGTATGAAAATGGACCAGCAGGTAAAGATCATGAGGGAAAATTTATAATATGCCACTACCATCAGATGATCCATGACCCTAATGGAATGCAGATGATCGGATGAGACACCTAACATGCAATGAAACAAGAGAATTTCGATCACTAATGGAGGAATGAAGATACCGACACTAACATGGTGAATAAACTGTTCCTACGGAAAAAGTTGTATAACCTGAGGATGAAAGATGGAGGCTCAGTGACAGAGCATCTGAACGCATTTAATATTGTGGTAAGTTAGTTATTATCTGTTGATATTAAAATTTCAGATGAAGATAAGTGCATCGGTTTGTGGTGTTCTCTACCAGATTCATGGGATAGTCTGGTTATTGCAATAGGTAGCAATGTAACTACCTTGTAGTTTGATGAAATAGTCTCATCTTTGCTGATGGAGGAGATGAGAAGGAAAAATATGGAGAGCCAAAATGGTGATGCCTTGTATGTACGAGGATGGTTCTAGAACATAAACAAAAATAAGTTAACGAGTGGGAGATATAAATCTAGAAGGAGATCTAAATCTCCAGGAAAACCTGTAAAGGTGGTGTGCTGGAAATGCGGAAAGGAAGGGCATTGCAAAAGGGACTATAAATCTAAAGCTCTTGACAAAGAAAAGGGATCTGATGATGCTTCTTCTATAGAGGCGAAAACTACCCCAGATGAAGGTGGGGATGTGTACTTGGCTTATTCAAGTGCACATGTAGATCATGAGGCATGGTTGATTGACTCGGGTGCATCCTTTCACTTCACTCCCCATAGAGAGTGGTTCTGCGAATATGATAAATACGATGGTGGTGATGTCTTCTTAGGGGATGATAAGAAGGTTAGAATCGTTGGTCACGAAAAAGAAAAGTTGAAGTTGCAAGGTGGAAGGGTTAGAACACTTTCGGGTGTTCTGCATATTCCTGCATTAGCCAGAAATCTGATTTTTGTAAGAAAATTGGATGATGTAGGTGTAAAAATAGTGTTTGAGAAGGATACCTGCAAGATGGTTCAAGGAGCACTGGTATTGATGCGGGGAGTTCGGATTGGAGCTTTGTACAAGCTGCAAGGTAGCACTGTTGTTGATGGGTGCAACAGTTCTGTGGTTCTTGAAAGTGGAGTAGAAAATCTAGTGGTCTCTGGAGAGAAGACCATGTTGTGGCATCAAAGGCTTGGACATATTGGAGAGAAGGGTCTTCAAATACTTCATGGTAAAGGTATGAGTAATAGGTCTTTGGAATTTGATTTCTGTGAAAATTGTGTATATGAGAAGCAGAATTGGGTGAGTTTCCCCTCTGGTGGTAAGAGGGCAAAACAGATATTAGAGCTTGTGCACAGTGATGTGTTTGGACCTGTGAAGCTTCCATCACTGGGTAAGTCTGTGTACTATGTATCATTTATAGATGCCTTCTCAAGGAATACATGGATATATTTCCTTAAGAAGAAATCTGGAGTCTTTGACAGGTTTAAAGAATTTAAGGCTCTAGTGGAAAACTAGACAGAGAAGAAGATAAAGGTGCTGATGACAGATAACGGTGGAGATTTTTGCAGTAAAGAATTTAAAGAATTCTATAAGAAGTGTGGTATAGCACGAAGAAGACTATTCCATATACACCTCAACAAAATGGAGTTGCAGAAAGAATGAACAAGACGTTGATGGAAAGGGCAAGAAGCATGCTCAGTGGTGTTGGGTTAGGACAAGAATTTTGGACAGAGGCAGTGGAGACAACATGTTACCTTGTCAACAGATCACCTTCATCAGCGTTGGAGGATAAGACTTCACAAGAGGTATGGACTGGTAAGAAACCCTCTCTTTCACATCTAAGGGTATTTGGATGCGATGCATATGTACATGTTCCAAAGGATAAACGAACCAAGTTGGATAGTAAATATGAAAAGAGCATCTTTATTGGGTATAAGGATGGTTTAAAGGGTCATAAGCTTTGGAACCCAGCAACAAGGAAGGTTGTGCACATCCGAGATGTGGTTTTTAGAAAGGTGAAAGATATTATTAAACATGAAGTCCAACCAAAGGAACATGAGAACATAGAGTTTGAGCTAAAGTAGGAAGAATCAGACTCTATAGCAGAGGAGGAATTAGAACATGAAGAGCCACAAACTCCGGGTGTATGAAGATCAGTTCGAGAAAGAAGGTAGCCAGAAAGGTATAGTCCATCTGCTTTCTATTCAAATTTTGCTTTATCTATTACTGATGATGATCCCAGAACTGTGAAGGAAGCAGTAGATTCAGAGGATAGAAAACTCTGGAAAGAGGCCATGATTGATGAAATGGCATCTTTGCACAAAAATAAGGCTTGGGATATGGTGGATTTGCCAGCTGGAAGGAAACCCATTGGTAGAAAATAGGTGTTCAAAAAGAAGACAAATGCAAAAGAAAAGGTGGAGAAATACAAAGTTCGATTGGTAATAAAAGGTTATTCCCAAGTGTCAAGAATTGATTTTGGTGATATTTTTCTTCCTGTTGCCAAGGTAACTTCTATTATATTACTTTTATCTGTTGTTGCTGCTTTTGATTTTGAGGTAGAACAGATGGATGTGAAGACAACATTTCTTCATCTGGATCTGGAAGAAGAGATCTACATGAAACAACCTAAAGGCTTTGCGGTGAAGGGTAAGAAAAAACTGGTATGCAAGTTAAAGAGGTCTCTGTATGGGTTAAAATAGTCACCAAGGATGTGGTATCAGAAATTTGATACATTTTTATGAGCACTTGGCTTCACCAGAAGCAAAGTAGATCATATGTTTAATAACATCTTTCACCTCTCTAAACCCTATTGTCCAGGAGCACCGTGTTATTTATCTGGTCTTGTATGTAGATGATATGTTGCTAGTTGGAAATGACAAAGAAATTATCCAGGATTTGAAGACCCTATTGTCCTCCAAATTTGACATGAAAGATCTTGGTGCTGCAAACTATATTTTGGGCATGGAAATTAAAAGAGATCAGGCAAAGAGGAAGCTCTGGTTAAACCAGAGGAAGTATGTCGAGACAATACTACAGAGGTTTAATATGCAGGATAGTAAACCGGTGAAGGTTCCTATTCTTGTAGGTGTAAAGTTATCTACTAAAAAGTGTCCAAAGACACAAGAAGAGAAAGAGGATATGTCCCGTGTTCAATATGCAAGTGCAGTCAGTAACCTGATGTATGCAATGGTCTGTACTAGACTAGACATTGCACATGCAGTTGGAGTATTGAGCAAGTTTATGTCAAAGCCAAGGAAGGAGCATTGGACAACAGTCAAGCGTGTTTTCAGGTATTTTCATAGCACTAGTGATTATTGTTTGTGCTACTAAGGAAGAGCAAGATTGGACAAAGTTTTGGATATCCATGGCTTTGTTGATGTAGACTGGGTTGGAGCTTTGGATCAAAGAATATCTACAAGTGGGTATATGTTTAACCTATTTGGAGGTGCAGTCAGTTGAATGAGTAAGAAACAATCTGTAGTGGCACTATCAACTATAGAGGCAGAATACATGGCAGCCACTCATGCAAGCAAGGAAGCAGTTTGGTTGCAGAGATTGTGTTCAAGTATGGGGTTAGTACAGGGAGCTATAAGGATAGACTGTGACAGCCAAAGTGCAATTTTCTTGGCAAAGAACCCTGCTTATCATTCAAAGACAAAGCACATTGATGTTGAGTATCAGTTTGTGAGGGATATGATAGAAGACAAAAAGGTGTTACCGGTAAAGGTGGACACTTTGAAGAATATTGCAGATGCATTGACAAAATCTGTGAGCTCTGAGAAGTTCTCTTGGTGTAGAGAAACAATGGGCATTTCAGGGCTGGAAAAATGACTAAGCTCTCATGTGGCCCCATGTGGAAAGAAAACAACAAGTGGGAGAATGTTGAGATTTGTTATATTCTTTCCATGACTAACCCGCGTAGTCCAGGGCAACACCCCAGGGAAATGCTTTTTGGACCCTATATAAGGTTGGCCGAACCTACCTATGGTTTTCAGTCCATGTTATTGGATGCTTCGGCATGTATAAATATGTATTGTAACATTGAAAGGAATATAATGAAAAATCAAGCTGGTAGTCCTGGTTTTGGGTTCTAGGGGAAAATCTCTGTGTATATGTGTTTTATGTGTTATGCTTTCGCATTGTTTATTTTTTATTTTTTAGAATTCGTATGTAGGTAATTTCTGTACGGGGTTAAAACCTACATGGTTCACCCCTCAAACTTGATGGGTTGTGTTTTGGTCATGCATTGAAGTCAGTTGCATATGTGTTGCTTATGCTTGTAGTCCATATGCGTGTTGCATTTACCATTAGAAGAAATTTCAGCCTAAAAGTTCCCATGAAATGTTCATATAATTTCCCTATCATAATATGTAAACCAATCAAAATCCTTTAAATTTAAAAAGAGGTACATGTAAATATTTTGGAGGGAAAAGAAAAGAAAAATATTTTTTTACTTGTATTTTTAGTTTATCTCCGTGTAGGTTTACCCAAATTTCAAGTGTAGACACTCATTGGATGTGGAATGAGAAATTAAATTCCACATCCAACAAGTATCCATTATGCATACTTTTGAGAAGACAAACATTGAAAAAAATTGATGATACATTAAAAAGTGTGTTCAACAAATTTTTTTAATGTATCTTCAATTTTTATCAATGTGGATCTTCTCAAAAGTATGAATATTGCGTACTCGTTGGATGTGAAATTTAATTCCGCATCCAATGAGTGTCTACACTTGAAATTTGGATAAATCGATAAGGAGATAAACCAAAAATACAAGTAAAAAAAGTAGTTTTGTTCTCTTCACTCCAAAATTCACAACTCTTGTATTATTATTTTAACTATTATTTTATTATTTTTTCTTAGGAGGCCAATTTTAGGCTGAAATTTCATCTAATGATGGTGTTGATAATAGTTGTAGTGATGTTTCCATGTGAAGGTTGAGGGCATTGTTGTGGGATGTGTCATCATGAGTGTATGGTTGTATATGCATTTGTTATGCATGTATGGTAGGTCGAACATGCATTGTGATATCATTGTATGAAATTAGGTCATCATGATTTTACTGGTTGTTATGATGTTGATGTGTTGGCTGAGATAGATAAAGAGATGTAGATCATTAAAGTGAAGTTGCAACAATAGACCTCGAGGCAAGAGCATGTCGTCATATAGGTTTGGATTTTGGGCAGGAAAGTATGTTTGTTAATGGATTGTTATATGAATTAGGGTTATATACATTAGGTTTATGTACATGTCTATTAATATTATGGTTACATACATGATAGATGCTAGTTGATTAGTGTTGTCATATTCACATGTGTCAAATAGTCATGAGTGGTAGTAACCTATGTTTGTATGAATTTCTCTTGTTGTTTTATGTTAGATAACTTGATGATTATGTTATATGTTATTTATGAGTATGTTATATGTCAACTTGTTGTTGCTAAATGATAGTTATCTTGATGATTATGTTATATGTTGTTGATCAGAATGATATATAACTTATTGTTGTTATATGCTGGTAACTTGATGATTAGGGTTATTACATTAAGATCTTGATCTTATATGTATCATGCTAAACTGGATTGGCCTATGTATATGGTTAGGGTTACGACATTCAGGTATGAGTCGACTTATTTGTGACATTGTGTTGTACTAATATAGACTGATCATACATATGTGATTGCTATGAATAAATGACAAATGTTTATGAGTTTAAGATGTGAACATGTTAGCTAGTGAATATTATGGATATCATGACCTTATTTATTTTTGAGTTGATATGTCCTGAAGTTATATCATGCTAATCTGGGTTGATTGTGTAGACAAGATATCCTCCCTTGAGATACATTAAGTTATGAGCTTGCTTATGTCATCTACTTTGTGTTTGGATGTTTGATTATTTAGTTTAATTGGTGTTTGAGTTTTGGTGTCCATTATGATGCCTATTTGTTGTCTGAATGTTTGATTACTTACATGATATGAGTATGTGTATGTAAGATTGCATGAATGAACAATATTGTTTTAGGATGGTTGTACTAATACATATGTGTTGTGATAGCTGACATGTAATTGAGTGTAATAGGTGACATTTGTAGTATTGTCTAATGACTATGAGTTGACTATGAATTATGACATGATTTCTAGTCTTGGTAATGATTGATTTCAAATTGATAGATATGTTTGTCTTGATATTTGAACATGTGTTTTACATGTGTAAATAGTGCAGGAAACATGCTTGGTATTATCATGACAAGGTAACAATTGATGTGTTTATATAACTAACAGTTGGGTGATGTAACAATACATAGTAAGCCTTGATTGCAACAAGGTAAAAAGGTAAAAGAAAGGAATTGGGCAAGAATTCCTTTAGCTATGTTTGGAAACCCTAATTCCAAATGAATGCGTGCTTTGCATACCAAAATTTTTCTTAACCCTGATTTCGTATGACGTTATGTGGGTATGTGCTATATTCATAGACATGTAGTTGATAGGTATAACAGTTGGTGTCTATTTATAAATAGATCTGTCAAAGGAATTGGAGTCCCTTGAGAAATGGCATGGATGTGTTCAGTTACAATAAAACTGCTTCGCACAAGAAGATATGGTAACCAGTGTATTGTTATGTTTATTTATTCCCTGACAATTATGTGTTAGTGGCAGTATGATGCAAGGGATTGCATGGAAAAGGGCTTGCCATGAAATCTTGAAGAAGGATCAGGTTGAGATTTTCCTTGGAAGCACTAGGAACCATGGGTATTGAGTCATGGTGTCTGTGTCAGTGTTTTACTTTTGGTATTTTGGTGACTTTTTGTGCTTGATTCCGGTTTTGTTTGTGTCTTGTTCATGTCCATGCCATTTTGTTTGTGGTGTCGTACTTTTGTTGGTTTTCCATAATTTTCTTCTTGTTTGCTTCTCGGTCTTGCCTTTTATGTCTTGAGGTTCTTAGGAATCGGTTGGGAAATGTGGAAGTAAATGTAACTAGGTTCGGTCTTCATAAATGTACTTTTAATATTTGTATTTGTTCAAGAAAAGAAATATTATTTTTATAATATATGAAATGAGTTTCTTGCTCATTGAATTAGGTCTAGCACATGTTAAAGTGCTATAGGTGAGTCAAATGGTGAAAATAAAATGTTGAAGACCTTAAGGGCATGTTACACCATATATATGTATGTATAAGAGTCAAAGAATATCCCTCCAAGCAAAGACACCACCAAAGAAGACATTTGAAGCAAAGATAGCAAGTCGGCCTACAAACAATCTTCAAGTCGGCCTTCTAGTCGACCGAAAAGGAGGGACAATCCTCTATATATAGAGGCTTTCCACTCTACTATAACATGAAGAAATCACCTCTAAAATTAGTGAAGGTAGGAAGCCTAGAAAATGATAAAGAAGGATGAAGAAAGGGTCTCCAAGTGCAACGAAGAAGAAGGGTACACAATCGATCACAATAGGAATGTTTCTACGGAAAGCTGTAGTCACATGTGCAAAGGAAAGAACCTCTTCCTGAGGTCATTACATCACTATCATCACAGTCACATAACTTTGTTGGTTTGGAAATCTAAGTAGGCCTATAAGGCCTCTCACTCAAGTGAAGAAGGAAGAGGTCAATATCACAAGGAAAACAGTCACACGTGAGAAGATAAGGAGGCTATCTCTACTGTCATAACAACACTCCCATTGCAGTCATATAAGTTTGTTGATTGGTGAAGAGAATAATGGGATAATTATAAGGAAAGGGTCTCATCAAAGTTATTTCTTCTAGAGTAAGTGCAACAAGATCTAACAATCGTTGGAAGGAGGATGAAGTTTCGGGAAGCGAAGTGCCGAAAGAAGGAAGTGTTGGGGAACAAAGTGCAAAAAGGAGGAAGGACTTGACTTGTGCTTGGAGGATATTCTTGTCAAGGGTCTAGGGCTTGGAATTGATCAACGAAAAGCTTCAATAAGAGAAATTTACTAAAGGGTTTTCCTCTCAAGAGAAGAGAGGTTTTGGCCCTGGCAGAGAGCGAACATCTTGTGTTCTTGTTCTTATGCTTTTGGTAGTAGTTTCATGAATTACACACACATGCATTAATAATAATAAGAAGAAGATTAAGCTAACAATAAAAATAAAAAAGACTCCACAAATTGTTATCAAGTCAAGAAGAATCACACTACAACTAATTTCCCTTAATTCTTCAACATGATATCAGAGCTAAGGTGACACATCAAGGAAAGAGCATCTCAAGAAAACACATCAAGGAAGGACATCTACAAAAGCTGAAGCATCTAGCCAAGAAGTCTCAATCACTTCAAGGATAAGAAGATCCACCATCTATCTTTCATCAAGGAAGACTACAAAGCAAGAAGAATAGCCTTACATAAAGGCACCTACAAGAAGAGAAAATCAAAGAAGGACCTACATCAAGCTACAAGTCATCAAGAAAATCTCATCATCAAGCAAGTCCACTCGGACAAAGCAACTTGAAGAACATCAAGATCTAAGGAAGGAAAGCCATCAAGTCTTCAAGGAGAAAGAAATTCCACTACATCTCAAAATCTATCAAGTAAGTATATGCCCCCTTCTAAATATACACTACAATAAAACAGGAAATTTGCGCCAGATTTAGCACCAGATTTTAGTACATTTTTTTCTCAATTGGGATGAGCAGCCTGGCGCTAAATCTGGCTCTATTGTACAATTTTTAAAGCGTCCATTTTTGCTCCAAATTTTAGATCTTTTTTACACCAAATTTTCCATCATTTTTTGCACCAAGATTTTCATTTGGTTTTACAATAGGTTTTTCTTCTAGTTTTGTGCCATTTTTTGCATCATTTTTTTCTTCCTCTTTTGTGTCATTCTTTGCTTCTAGTTTTGTGTCATAATTTGCATCGAGTTTTACACCATCTTTGGCATCTAATTTAGTGCCTTTTTTTACATCTAGTTTGTGCCAATTTTTGCATCTAGTCTTATGCCATTTTTTGCTTCTAATTTTGTACTTATTTTTACATCTATTTTTGGGCCAGCTTTTCTGCCTTTTTTTACACCATTTTTTCCATCCAATTTTGCACCATATGTTGAATCTGATTTAGTGCCAAATTTTTCATGCATTTTTGCACCATTTTTTGCATTCACTTTTGCATTTTATTTATCTCCCTATTTTGCATCTAATTTTGCATCATTGATTGCATCCAATTTAGCATAATTTTTAATGAAATTTCTTGCATCCAATTTTGCATCCTTTTGAGCATCTAAATTTGCATCCTATGTTGAACCATATGTTGCATCCACCTTTGCATCCCATTTTGTGTCTATTGTTATGTTCAATTTTGAGCCATTTTTTTCATTTACTTTTGTATTTGTTTTTGCACCAAGTTTTGAATTATTTGTTGCACCTCATTTTACATCCAATGTTGCATCTCAATTTGCACCCAAATTTGAGCCATTTTTATGCCCATTTTTGCACCATTTTTCTTCTTTTGTGTCCAATTTTGCACCATTTTTTATGTCCAAATTTGCATCTTTTTTGGTATCTAATTTTGCATCCTTTTTGGCATCCAAATTTGCATCCTTTTTTTCTGCCACATTTGCATCTCATTTTGCACCTAGATTTTTAGTTTGAATTTTCATATAGTTATGCATCATTTTTGACATCCTTGGTTTCACGCTTTTTTAGTCCCATTTTTCATCTTGTTTTGTGTCTTTTCTTACATCTTTTTTGCACCCAATTTTGCATCCTAATCTTACACCATTCTTTGCATCCTCATTTTGGTGTCCATTTTTGCATCCTTGTTTACACCCAATTTGGTATCCTTTCATATGGCCTATTTTGTTCCCTTCTTTGTGTCTAGTGTTTTAATTTTACTTTAAAACCCTTTTTGTGTCATTGTTTGCATCTTGTTTTAATGGCTAGTTTAACATCCAATTCTACTCCCAATTTTGCATCCATAGTTAAATCCACTTTTGACTTCTTGTTTAGAGTTTTACTTTTATTTCCATTTATGACCCCCTCTATGGGTTCATTTTACTAATTTCATTTACATAGTGAAATATATTAAAGTTTCTAAATATCATTTTGCTATAGGATTTAATGCACGGTTAGATGAACATAAAACCCTCTCAGTTTATCCCAGAAACCTAGGACAGACCAAGTAAGAGAAAGGTTGTTCTAAGGCTCAAGATTCTTATTAGATCAAGATGTAGAGTATAGATTAAGAAAAAGAGAAGAAATTATTGTGAGTCCCCACATGCATGTCTTCTTGTCGTTTATAGTATAGCTAGGAAGTCCTCCTAGCTAGCTCCAAAGCTTGGTCCTACACATAAGAGAGAATAAATAAACCTTCACAGCATAATATCTTGATAATCGAAACTATCATAAACATATAAATATTATTGAATAAATAAATATAAACCAAAATCCTATACATTCATTAGTTAAATAGAATAAGTAAAGAATGAATAGAAACATATGGAAGGAAGCACAATTGATCTATATTAATAAAAGAGTTGGAGGAAAGTTACAACAATCAGATGTAGTTGCAACAACATCTCCCCCAACTCCTAGCTCCAAAACTCTCCCTCTCAAGATAGATCTCAACAGTGTGACAATACAAGAATTCCCATCATTTTTTCAATGGCCAAGCCTCCAATATATAGGAAAGTGAAGGCTATGAAGATTTTCCAAATTCTTCATTAGTTCAGTTTAGGCAAAATCTTTTGGGTGAATAATGTTTCCTCATATAAAAATGGCCTTTTCCACTTTTTAGATGCTTTTGTGCTTAGGAAAAGTCTTCCCCATGCTTTATGACTCTTTCCTGCTTTTGTATGCTTTTATTTTTTAGGAAAAAGCTAAAGATGAGGATAAAGAGATCACATTCCACCATATGAGTTTCCAAAAGTGAACAAGAGTGTCAAATTCAAATTCTAGTTTGCTTATGTTTATTTATTTTTTAATATATATTTAGTTTTAGTATTTTTTTTTTTATTTTCCAAAAAATATATATTTAGTTTTTGGTAATCTTTTTCTATAAGAAAAATTATATTTTGGTTTTATAAAAATAGATTTTAAACATTCCATTCATGCTAAATTTCTGATTTTATGATAGGATTTTAAATTATATATAAAAAAGTAACTTAATGCCATGTGTTGTGTCACTGAGATGGGTATTATACATCTCTTCCTTGCTAAGCTATAGAATGTGCTTGGGTTTTCTTAATGCAATAAAACTAAGTATGTTCTTCATTATATCTTGAAATGTTCATCTTGAACCTAATAAAACAATAAAGTTAAAATAGGTTTGCCTTTGTCCTTTGTAGATATTTGTCCCCATTAATCTTGGTCTTAATAGATTAATTGTCTTATGGTGACATTGAGTGGTCACTTCCATTAGTTGCATACTTTATAGTTTTCTGTTAGTGACATTTTTTAGGCTTCATAATATGTTATTTAATTTATCAAAATGTGTTATTGTCCATATTATTGTTAAATATTAATATTAAATATGTTGTTTTTTGAGCATGGTTTAGCAAAACGTTCCCAAAAGGTTTATAGATTGTATTTTATAATGAAATGATTCATTGCTTGATGAAATTGTTTTGGATATTTTTTTTAATGATTCATTGATTGATGAAATTGTTATGGATATTTCTTTTAGTATATTAAATTGTATGTGATAAAGTCAAAAGTCACCTCTTTTTTAGATTTTCATTGGCCAATTTCCCTTAAGACCATCAAGTTCACCATTCGGTCCCAGATTAAGGAAATATAGGAGTCATGAAGTGGAATTGTCCAAGCACTTAAATCTTGAGACATGTGTTTTTTAGTCACATTATACTTCCTTTCTGTGTAAATTCTCGATGAAAATAGTCTCATGGAACATGAGGGCCCTCAATAGTAAAGGAAAACAAAGACTCCTAAAAGAAAAATGGTACACAAAGCACCCATCAATAATGTTGATATGAGAAACAAAAATATTAAGTGAGGTTCTACCTCATATAATTAGCAAATGGAGGAGGAATTTCCAAGTAGTAGTGATTGATTCTTAGAGATACTTGGGTGGGATGGTTATTATTTGAAATGATGAAGACATCAAGGCTACCAATATGTTTACCTCTTTTCACATTATGACAATACAATTTTGGTTAATTGACATCAAGGACTACTACCATGTATCCAATGTCTATGACTCCAATATCGCAAATGGAAAACCTTTATTTCTCAATTCTATTTCTAACACAAGTAATTTATACTCCCCATCTCCATGGATTATTGGCAGTGACTTCAATATTATCAACTGTCTCGAGGAAAAGAAAGGATGAATCACAATGTTTAACAAGATATTTTTTAAGCTATACCATTAAAGCTATAAAGTAGTCTCCATTAAAGTTGTCAAGAAATGAGTCTCCAACCCACACATGTGGATCAATGAGATGTAATACATGTGTGTGTGGTGACTAACTTAATACACTATTCTAATAACTCCACAAACTTATGTATTTCACTCTGTCACATAAACTAACAGTAGTGTGGCATAAGTAAACCAAGAGTACACATGAAACCCTTAGGCAAAAAACATTCCTTATATCCTCAATTAGGTGCTTAAATGATGAAGTGAAAATGCAAGGGGAAAGAGGACTTCATGATTTAACCATCACAAACATGTGATCAAGTGTGACTAGGAGTGCATATATTCATATATTTTCTAAAGAGGGAGTGAATACATGAGTTACCATTCATTGGGCTTTATTTTTCTTTCTTTTTCTTTTCCTTATATATAGGACTTAGGGAATAAGGTTTTCATAAATTTGGCACAACTAATAGATATAAAATTTATATGAATTTTCACTTCAACCTTAGAGTTTAGACTTAGATAAATCAGTATAGTGTATCTTTAATGATTTTGGCTTTCACTTTTTCATTTTGTTTCATCACAAATTAAGAAAGGGGAAATATTTTGCCACAAATCTATGAATGCTTAATCATAAAGGCATCATGTGATGAAAACAAATTAATGTTGTTATTCTCTATGAAAACCTTGGTTATTCTTGAGAAAATCTTATGCTTTTATTGGATGTCTCTCTCTGGTTGAGAGGGAGTGAAGGTAGACACCATATTATCCATGTATCATGTACTATGGCCATGAATAACAATCGTAAGCCTAATAAAGAAACTAGTAGGGAGAACGGTGGATTGGATAAATATTTGGGACCAATATTCTTTGAGAATTCTGACTTTGACTAGGACTAACCGCCATAAGTCAAGTACATTAATTCAAGGTAAGAATATTCATGAGGATTGACATTTCCTAGTGTCAAATATTATGATAGTGGATTAGGAAATGATCATGTGAGAACATACCTTGTGAACATCCTGGTGGGGTGAGTTCCTAGAGAGGCAGTGGTGTCCAAATTTATGCCTCCCAACATTGTGCTTTGATCTAATGGAGAGATAAACTTGTTAGTCAAGGCCTTGCTAATTTGATAATGTTGGCTATGATGATGTAAATCATCATTGTTGCTTATCAATCTAAATCCCTTCTTATATGAATATTTCAACTTGAGAGTACTTTTTTGTCTCATTATGAGTACCTCCCTAGTTTAGAGGGATGGTCATCATCTTCATTATCGCCATCATAACCACCATCACCGTCATCATTATTGTCATCATTTCATTATCATCATAATCACCATTCATGTCTTCATCATCATCATCATCATCATCATGATTATGGACATTGTCGTCAATTATTAATAATTATAGGTATCGTAAGAAATATCATCAACCCAAAAAATGTTACGAGTGTTCGAAAAGGGTTGTTAGTACACATGGTATATGCAAGAGAAATAAAAACTTTATTTGTTAGAGATGATCGATGATCATCATCATCACTACCATCATCATCGTCATTATAATTGTCATCATCCCCATCATCATAACTAATATAATTTTTATCATAATTGTTGTCATCTTCATCATGAACATCATAATCATCATTCATGTCATTATTGTTGTTGATGATGACCAAGATTAAAATAATGATAATGATGATCAGATGATGATGACTTGGAATACAATGCCAAAGATAATTATTATGATTATGACCATGACAACATTTAAAAATTGGGAAGAATGGCCAAGGTCATTCGCATCGTCATCTTCATTGTCAGTAACCCCCATCATCTTTATCATCATTGTAATTATCATAATAATCGCAATGCATGTCATCGTCATCATCTTCATCATCATCATCATTATAATTATTGACATTGTCATCAGTTGTTCATAATTTTCAATGTCATAAGAAATATTATCAATGCAAAAAATATGATGTGTGTTGGAAAAGGGATGCAAAAGTGGAAAAAAAATGGGGGTAAAAATAGATGTAAAATTGGATGAAGAGTGGACACAACATAAGTAGATGCAAAATAAGATAGAAAAATTGACACAAAAGTGGATGAAAAAGTAGATGAAATAGTTGATGCAAACTTGAACACAAAATAGGATTCAAACATGGATGAAAAAGTGGAAGAAAACATGGGAACAATAGTAGGCATAAAACTTAGCATGAATTGTGATGAAACAAATGTAGATACAACAATGAATGTAAAAAAAAAAAAAGATGCAAACTTGAATGCAAAAATGAGGAAAACTTGGATGCAAAAAGGGATGTAAACATGGGAAAAACATGGGTGCAATAGCAGACACAAAATTAGTTGAAAAATTGGACGAATCAAAAGTGGATGTAAGAGTAAATTCAAAATGGGATGCAAAAAAAATAAACAATATTTGATGCAAACTTGGACACAAAAGAGGATGCAATAGTGGAAGAAAATGTGGGTTGCAACGATAGGCATAAGATATGGCACAAATCATAGAACAACAAAAGTGGATGAGAAAGTGGATGTAATAATAGACACAAAAAAAGATGCAAACTTGGATGCAAGACAAGATGCTATAAGGGATGTAAAAGTGGATGCACAAACACAGGTGAAACAGGAGAAACAAAATTGGATGCAAAATATGGATGCAATGGAAGTACATGCAAAAGAATATACAAAATGAGATGCAAAACCCAACACAAAGTGGATGCAATATTTTATGCAAAAGAGGATGTGAAGATGGATGCAAAATTGGAAGCAAACATGGGTACAACAGCAAATACAAAACATGGCACAAATTGTGTCACAACAAAAGTTGATGTAATGATAGATGTAAAAAAAAGCAAATGAAGATGCAAAATAATATGCAAAAAGGGATGTAAAAGTGGGCGTAAACATGGGTGCAACAATGGATGTAAAATAGGATGCAAAAGTTGATGCAACAAAATTCAATGCAAAAGTAGATGCAATATGAGACACACAACCTGATTCAAATCTTGACGCAAAAGTGGATATAAAAAGGGATGAAAAAATAGATGTAAAATTCGATGAAAAACTAGATGTATATGAGGATGCAATCGTGGATGCAAATTTAGAAACAAAAAAGGGTGCAAAGGGAGGTGTCAAACTAGGTGCAAATTATGGCACAAGAAAAATGGATGCAATAGCGGACACAATAACAGATGAAAAAGAGAATGTAAATATGGATGCAAAACAAGATTTAAAAGTCAATGAAACAAAAGTAGATGAAAAATTAGATGCAAAACTAGACAGAAACCTCGATTCAAAACTTGGCACAAAGGGGATGCAAAAGATATGCAAAAATGGATGCAAAAAATGATTTAAAAAATGATGCAAAAGTTGATGAAAGTGTAGGCGCAAAAAGTGGATGAAATAGAGGATGCAAAAGTTGGTGAAAAAAAATAGGTGCCACATTTGATGCAAAACATGGTGCAAAGGATGGCACAAAACTTGGAATAAAACCTGGCGTAAAACTTGGTGTAAAAAATCTGGTGCAAAACCTATTACAATACATGGTGCTAAACTTGATGTAAGACTTGGTGCAAAACTCGGTGTAAACTTTTCATCAAGTTTTGCACCATATTTGATAAATGGACACAAATAGTACCAAAAATGGGCTCTAGATGCAAAAAAGGAAGCAAAAAGGGATGCTAATCATAGGATTTTGTTGTAGTGATACATCAATATCTTTTTGCAAGGAAAGAAACAAATTGGTAGGTACCAATAACTTTGTTGCATGGAGGAAGAGGACTCATTTACTTCTCAAGGAGAATGAACTCCTAGAACACATCAAAGGGAATGCCACTGTTCATGCTAAGGAACAAACTCAAGCCTTAACCAAGTATAATAAGGATGAGAATAGAGCTCAAAGGATTATAATAGAATACATCAAAGACTCTCTCATTCCTTATGTCTCCAAAATTGAAACATCGAAAGAAATCTATGACAAACTAGTAGAACTATTCTCGGTAAGCACAACTGGATAAGTGATATCTCTACGAAATGAATTGTAAAATATGAATATATAAAAGGAAGGAATAGCTCCCTACGTCATGAATATCTCTGAGATAAGGGATCAACTTCAAGAGCTAGGGTAAGTCATGTCCAATAGAGAAATGACAGCTATAGTACTCAATGATCTACCTGAGGATTGGGGCAATTTCACATCAAGCATATATGCAAAGAAGGAAGCCACCCCATTAAGTGAAATGTGGTCTCTATGCAAGATAGAGGAAACAAGACTCAAAGAAAAGTAAGATGTGGGTTCGAAGTAGCAATATTTTGCTACCATGGCCAAGAGAAAGAGAAAATTTGGAAAATTTGGTCCACAAAGAACAAACAACAAATATATGTCCAAAATCCAATGCTATGGATGCAAAGAATATGTACACTACAAAAGGAATTGTACTAAACTGAAGAAGGACAACAACAGCAAAAGAAAAATGGAAGAAGCTCATGTGACTCAAGAAATGAAAGAAGAAGACAAAAAGCAAAAGAAGGAAGATCCTTCGGATCTATACTATGACTAAGTCTACTTCTTTAGCTAAAATATTCTTCAAAAATTTGAGTATTATAGGAGCATGTAGGAATAGAATAAAATTTCATGGCTAGAAACATATTCTAGAATCTAGAAGCATGATGTACATAGGGTTCAAAATCCTAATGTAGAAGGAGCACTCATAATAGAACAAAATGCATGGTTAGAAATATCTTCTAGAATATAGGAGCATGGTTGATATAGCTTTATATATTCATGTAGAAGGAGCATACCTAGTATAGGACCTCATCCACAATGAAAGAAAATTGATCATGATTAAGAATCTTAGAAGACCTCCATCATCAAAAGGAAAGAAACATTTGCAGGGTAAGGGTCTTCAAGATCATATGATGAAATCTTCAAAAAGAAGATTCATAAACAAAATCATATGTCTCATTGGAATCCCATAAATGAGATTTAAGAAAAGGATGATATGCAGGCAAGCTAAGATGAATCAAGAAGGGCCACACCAAGGTCAACCAAATGAAGCTAAGATGATCAAAGGAGAATCAAGATGAGGTATGTATGCATCAAATTTTAGTCATATTATCATATGTATATTATTGGGTCATGGGAATGGTTCTATGATATAATAAAGTAGGAAAGAATCTTTTTCACCAATGACATGCTCGAAGGCATGTACTACAATGCAATGAAGGTAAAAAAAGAAGAAGCAAGAAATGAAGAAGTGCTTCCACAAGGAGCATAAGGTGGTTGACCAACCTATCCATGAAGAAGAAAATGAAGAAAGAGATAAAGCATGTGAATAACACCATGATCACAAAGAATCTCTCTATCTGACAAAGATACTTTGAAGACACCTCTCGAAAGAAGGCATGACAACTCCAACATAGGAAGAAAAAGATCAAAGGACCCTTGACACCTATGAAGGCCTTGGAGATATGAAAGGTGCATATAACTGATTCTACTCTATGAAGATGTCATGATAAAGAAGCCATCCAACAAAAGCACCATTTAACGTTGAATCAATATTAGGATGAAGTCACGAAGGGCTACTAGATCAAAGCTTGAGAACAAGTAAGTAAAAAGAAGTATCCATGTGAAGATTAGTACGAAGCATGGACAAGATGACAAGGAGTAACCAGATGACAACAGAACCTGATATATGAAGGCCACTTTCCATGAAGGAAGCAATGACATGACAAACCAGGAAGGAAAGTGATCGATAGATGGTGCCCTACCAGGAAGAAGTTCGAACAAAGACTTCATGACATCAAAGGAAGGAAGGAGATCACGTAGCTGGAGGACCCACGAAGAAGAAGATGCTGATGAATGGACAAGTCCCTAGCTAAGTGGGAGTTGTAACAATTTCCCAATTACAAATGAACTTGGACAAGTACCTTGTCAGAGGATACTTGGGCATGTCTTCCTCAATTTAGAGGAAGTGATAGACACAACATTCTTGTCTTCACTTAGGAAGAAAGAATGGGAGGATTGGGTAATCATCTGGCATCGATACTCTTTGAAGATGTGTAGGGCATCCAAGAAAAAAGTAGGAAAGAGGATTGATATTCTTTAAGGGATGGGAACCCAAGATAAGAATAGTCCTAGAAGGTCATACTCAGTGAACACCCGGTTGGGTATGTACCTTGACAGACAATGACTAAGGTGTCTATAAGTCATTGGTCTTGCCAACATTGTTATTTGATCTATTGAGAGATAGAGCTGTCAGTCAAGGCCTCATTGTGGAAACAACGTTGGTTACTATGATGCTATAACAGATGGATTTCCAATCTGGATTCTCTTATGTGAATTCTTCAAGATTGAAACATAACCAAACACCTTGTAATGTTGTATGAATACCTCCCTAGTTAGGAGGGAGTGTCGAAGGAAATGTAACTAGGTTTGGTCTTCATAAATGTACTTTTTATATTTTTATTTGTTTAAGAAAAGAAATAGTATTTTTATAATATATGTCAATGAGTTTCTTGCTCATTGAAATAGGTCTAACACATGTTAAAGTGTTATAGGTGAGTCAAATGGTCAAAATAAAATGTTGAAGACCTTAAGGGCATGTTACATCATGCATATGTATGTATAAGAGTCAAATAATATCCCTCCAAGCAAAGTCAAGTATCCTCCAAAGCAAAGACACCACCAAAGAAGCCATCTGAAGCAAACATAGCAAGTCAACCTACAAACAGTCTTCAAGTCGGCCTTTTAGTGAGCCTAAAAGGAGGGACATTCCTCTATATATAGAGGCTATCCACTGCACTATAATTTGAAGTGATCACCTCTGAAATGAGAGAAGGTAGGAAGCCAAGAAAAGGGTAAAGAAGGATGAACAAAGGGTCTCCAAGTGCAACGAAGAAGAAGGGGACACAATCGAGCTCAATAGGACTGTTTTTAGGGAAAGTTGCAGTCGCAGGTGTGAAGGAAAGAACCTCTTCTTGAGGTCATCACAACACTACCATCACAGTCACATAACTTCGTTGGTTGGCCAATCTAAGTATGCCTATAAGGCCTCTCACTCAGTCAAAGAAGGAAGAGGTCAATATCACAAGGAAAATAGTCACACATGCGAAGATAAAGATGTTGTCTCTGTTGTCATAAAAACCCTCCCATTACAGTCATACAAGTTCATTGATTGGTGAAGAGAAGAAAGGGATCATCATAAGTGTCTCATCAAAGGTATTTCTTCTAGAGCAAGTGAAACAAGATCTAACAACAGTTGGAAGGAGGACAAAGTGTCAAAAGAAGGAAGTGTCGGGGAACAAAGTGCATAAAGGATGAAGGACTTGACTTGTGCTTGGAGGATATTATTGTCAAGGGTCTAGGTATTGGAATTGATCAATAAGAAGCTTCAATAAGAGAAAATTACTAAAGGGCTTTCCTTTAAAGAGAAGAGAGGCTTTGGCCCTAGTAGAGAGCCAAACATCTTATGTTCTTGTTCTTATGTTTTTGGTAGCAGTTTGATTAAGTACACACATATGCATTAATAATAAGAAGAAGAAGATTAAGCTAACAAGAAAAAGTAAAAAGACTCCGCAAATTGTTATCAAGTCAAGAAGAATCACACTACAGCTAACTTCCCTTGATTCTTCAACAAGAAAGAGGAAAGTTAGTGGAGCTCGGGGAGAGATGAATGAAATCAAACAGATAGTGTAAGACTTGGATGAAGTTGGTGCATGTGTAAGGGAAACTAAAGGTAAGAGTATGAAAGTTAGTTAAGTTGGTTGGGTCCATTGGTGTAAATGGATGGCAGTAGGACAATCATGATAAAGGTAATAATAAAGGTAAAGTAAAGGGGCTTAAGGTAACTGATTCCTTCGCTATGTTGGGAATGATTGTTCTCAATATTTTGCATGTGTGCAAAGATAAGGTGAGTTCCCTTTACCTTCACCTTATGCTATCTAGTAATTATGTTATGATCATGATTTTGCTGATGTTTATATACGTATGTATGTGTGTATTGATGTCGTTGCTTGACAATATAATGATTGTTTTATGCTAATGTTTATGTATATGTATCTATGTATATATGTCACGGTCTGACACGGTTGTCATGGATCATTCTTGTGTACGAATGATTTCTTATGCAGGTGAATGACATGAAGAGGTTCTTGGTTCATGAGGAATCAACTGGGAAGACTAGTTATGAAAAAGACATGAGGTTAGTATCATGCGGATATGAATTGATTTGCATGCTTGTATTATGCCTATGTTTATGTTATGAACATGCTAATGCTGAGAGATACATCAGTGGAATAAAAACAACATGATTCGCGGCATGCTAGGATAAGCATGGATGGCAGAGAGACACTGGAAGCAACTTGCTTGGAAGAGACAATGTGGTTTTGGATGTGTTGTACTACTATTGTGCATATGTTGTATATGTTGTACATGTTGCATCTGTGATGTTGTGCGCATGCAGTGTTGTGTATACATATTGTGTGTACATGTTGTTTATGCGATGTTATGTACATGGTGGTACCGATAGTGTTGTGTGAATATTGCATATGCAATGTTAGGAATATATGGTGCTATGTACATGTTGGATATGTGACATTATGTGCATCTAGGATATGCAGTGTTTCTTACAGATGATTCTATGTACACGTTTGATATGCAGTGCTATGTACATGTGTTGTTGCGTGCATGTTATACACATGGTGCTAAGTACATATGGTGTTGTGTGCATGATTGTACAAGCCGCACTGTGAGCACGTGGTGTTGTGTACGTTTTGTACATATGGTGTTGTGTGTAGGTGGTGTTGGGTACATGTCATGCATATGGTACTATGTACATGTGGTGTCATGTACATGTCGTGCATGTGGTGTTGTGTACGTCTGGCATTGTGTACACATTGTACATGCGGTACAATGTACATGTGGCATTGTGTACACATTGTATAGGTGGTTTAGTGTACATGTGATGTTGTGTACACATTATGCAGGTGGTGTTGTGTATAGGTGGTACTATGTACATGTTGTACATGTGGTATTATGTGCATGTCGTACATGTTGTGTTGTGTACATGCGATATTATGTATGTGCGTGTCGTCGTGGTATCATGACATGTGTATTCATTGTGTTCTACTCCGTGTACGTATATGTATTGTGTTATACACCGGATGTAGGTGTATGTATTTTGTTGTGTTGTACATTGGGTGTAGGTGTATGCGTTGTATGTTAGGTATAGGTGCATGTATTGCATGGCGTTGTATGTTGTGTGTGGTTGTATGTGTGTGATGCACACTATGTGTATGTGCACATGGTTGAGGAGAAGGCAGTGGGTGTTTTTCGGTGTGGAAACCGATACAGAGTCCGTACGAAATAAGGACAAAGATAGAAGCTAAGGATTGATTAAAGGATAAGTATCAATATTTTATTTCAGTTTTATTATGCATGTGATTTATGATTCTGGTCTATGAAGATTACATGTGATCTATGATTCTATTTTATGATGATAACATGTGATTTATGATTTTGATATATGATGGTTGTGTTTTGAACTAACCTGATGTGATATATTTATAGATGATGATTTGGTCAAAGATGCTAGTTTGACTTGTTGTGATAGGAAGTAAACAAGATTGCAAGTGTACCTTATTGATGAGCTACCAATGAGGTATGATTTGAAGTTATTTCAATTTATTTTAATCTAATGGAAGTTATGTGCTTGGTACAAGAAGCATGGAAATGCCTAGTTGGGTGGTTGAAATTGACAGCAAACATCAACGACAAAAGGAGTTGGAACATGCAACAATATGTTGGTAAAGCACTTCAAGAGCAGGGCCATTGTGGGACACTAGTACCCAAGAATATCCATTGATTTCCATGAGCATGTTATGACCGGTATGATGGTTTGAGTCAGGTATATGTCTTGGTTGTTTGACTTTCTAATGTGAGGAATCCTTTCCAAGGGATGGATCACCCAGGATAGGGGATGTCAGGGAACTTGGAAGGTGAGTGGCTACACGGAAGAGGTGTCTGGATTGTTTGAGGGTCTGTGTAGCAGTTAAGGGAAGGGCGATGATATATTTTTTTTGGTCATTAGCATTTCTATATGGAATTAGATGCAAATTGGGAGTGCGCCTTGGATCAATGAGATGGTAATTGTTCACTGAGAGGAAAAGTGACACCTGATTATAGCGTTGGACATTGGATGCAGTTTGACTATGGCAGTGGATTCTGGACTTCTGGGAAGGAGGTGAATCAAGGTATTAATTTGAGGGTGGAGGTGTAAGCCTCTGGATTCCCTTGTTGATTGATACATGCATCATATCCTTTTATTTGTTGGTTTAGAAAATGTGCATATGTGTATATGTGGTTATTGTAAATACCGTAATGAGTTGTGTTATAAACCTCCAGTATGTGGTATGTTGTCAGGTTGTCATGATGTTTTTATTTTAAGCAGGTCATTCATTGTAAATACTAAAATGAGCTAAGTTATAAAGCTCCATGGGCAGTATGTTTGTTTTTCAACGGTTTTGTTGAGGTAATGGTATGGTTTAACACTGAGGACGGTTTTCCCCAAGGGGGAGGGTTCTGTAACAACCCTTGTGAAAGTTTCATGTAATAAAAGTAAATAAAGGAAAAAATAAGACCACGGATAAGGGACACATATTCCAAGTTGAATAGTGAGCAAGAGATCCTAGTGTGGATGTTCATTCAGTTATTATTGCTAAGGAAATTGGCAAAGGCAAAGGCATTAAAAAGGCAAAAGGCATTTGTTGCACATTTATTTATGAAAATAAAGGAAAATAAGAGAAAAGGAAGGTGAAAGGTAACAGGTTGCATGTGAGGAGGAAAACGAAGGAAAACAATGGAAATTGAAGGAAATGGATGCCTAATTGATAAAAAGGCTTATGAGAATCAGTTGGTAGACTTGGTCAGTGTAACCTTTTGGCTAGTTCAGTTTTGGAGCTCTCTCATTATTCTCTCTTTCTCTCTCACTCTTAGACAGTTAGAGTTTTCTTGGAGCACTCTAGCTTTGGAGCAAAGAAGGAAAAACAAGCAAAGGGGAAGGAAGGAAAGAAAGGATCAAGGAAGGAAGAGCAAGATCAAGTAGCTTCAACAAGAATACTTGAAGGTAACATATTTCATGTGTGATTTCCTAGCTGGTTTTGACATGCATGGATTTACATGTTGTTGTATGATTCTCTTGCTGTCGGTGGCATGGTTTTGTTGGGTTATGACAATGGTTTTCAGTCTAGCCTTTCCTTTTCCAGATGCAATGGTCTGTTGGAATGTTTATCTCAGTTTTGAGCTTTGGAATTGTCGGATGGATTTCGGAATCCTGGGTAGAGGTGGTATCAGGGTTCATTCCCAAAGGCCTAGGAATCCCTTAACCGGTTTTGGTGGGATACACGGTAAAGCCCGAGGGAGGAGTCTCGTGTTAGAACCTAGTGATCAGGTGTGGATTGCAGTAAAGCTTGAGAGGTTCGTGTCTTAGTTTAGGGCCTAGTGATCTGAGATTGGATTACGGTAAAGCTTGAGAGACAAGGAGACATAAAATTCCTCAAGGATAATGATGGATTACGGATACCATTCCAAGTTCAGTTCAGTTTTGTGATCAGAACACCACTTTTGGTGTGATCATGGTTCGGTGAGTGTGGAGGTGGTTTAACCTCTAGATTCCCTTGGTTGTTTTTGGATGGGTTTATCCATGAGATCCCACATTCATGCTTGGAATATGGAACAGGGGTGATTGGATGAAAGAAAGATTTGGTTCAACCATGTCTACGGTTGGGTTGTACGTGGAAGTCTTGAACCTAGTCAGATTTGCCTATGTTTAACAAAAGCTAAGTTCTCTTGCTTTTGTACTTGTTTATATGTGGATTTAATGGTTTTTATCTCACTGTTATTTCCATGGTTATATGTTGGTTATAATTATGCTTAATTTACTAGTTCCTGTCATGGTTATTTCATGCATTTGCTTGTAATTGTTAAAATGATGGATGCAAGACCTAATTGATGTCATAACAGTTCAAGGGAGAAGGTGGTGATCCTTCTTTTTATGTTTCATAAGAGTTTTCAGTCATTCATGTTTTGTCTTGTATCCTAGACTTATAGATTGCATTGATGCCAAGTGTTTGATAGAATGTCAGTCCCGGTTGGGGATGGTCAGACCTAGTCCCGAAGTTTATTTTTTGTTTATTAGTCTTGTCATCATGTGTTTAATGGATTACAGTGGCCAGCATTCTGAGCTAGGAAAGTGCCTTAAATTCCACAGATGCTGGAAGAGGTCTGCTGGGAAAAGTCCTTAGACGTAGGCATGCAGACTTGTGGGACCATCCAGAGGTCCATGAATGCTCGAATGCCCATAGCATGAGAGCGTTCAAAGGTCAAGAGGTCCAAAAACTCAATGGAACCCAAAGGCAGGAATCCTGAGTGGCTAGGTTGCCTCCCAGGAGTGTTGTTGCTGATGTGGAAGGTATGGTTGATATGTTTCCATCGATTCCATTTCCTTAAGGTCACTAAGAGGTTGAATCCTATCATAGTAGCCTCTCGTCACATGTTTACTCTGGATGGATGGTTACTTGGGTGGATGTGGGAGGAGGGTGGTTACAAAGACATTGTCAAAGCCATTGAGGAAAGAGGATGATTGGAACACATCACAATCCTCCCATGACATTGCACATTGCATAGGAAGAGCTAAGGCAAGTTATCATCACCAGGGTTGCAGCCGAGACAACCTAGAGAGGTTTATCGGTCTCAGTATTCTAGAGTCCATTTTAATTAGAAGCAGATTGTTAACGATAAACAAAAATCATGGCATCGAAAACTATGTAGTTTTTGTTGTTTGCATAACCATGTGGTTGCTATTTGCTGGAAAAGAATGGAAAAAGGAAAGGGGATGAGGTGTGAAAGGCCTTCTCCACATCAGGGAAAGAATATTGTTAAGAAAGTCTGGAGGAAGAAAAAATTTTGCAATCATTGCAATAGAGGTGGGCGTCAAAGAGCCACATGTTGAACGCTCAATCCAGAGCAGTGTCTCGAGGGCAAAGCATCAATGTAGGAACTAGTTGGAAAAGTTGTTCAATAAGTGAATCCGCCACAGGGGGATGATGACCCATTCACTTTCATGAGGGAGAGATGGTTTTTCTAGATATGGTAGCTTATCATGACCGCATTTTGTAAATCACCTATTGCGATACAAATGTAAAAGTGATGATGTGTTTTCCATTGCTTATTAAAGCAAAGAAGATGTTTGGCATGTTTGCTGATAGCTGGGGTATTTTTTTTCTATTCTTACGTAAAATTAACCAAAGAGTGTGTCTTATAAACTATTGAAAAGTATGGGGATGCTTGGGTCATGGTTGGTCATGTAATTGAGAATGTAGTTTTCAAAGATGTACTACAGATTTACAGAGGATGGAGTTGTTGGCTTATCACTTATGGCTCTGAAGAACAAGGGTGAAGGAGAAGGAAGTGTGGCCTATCAGGACACTTGTGGTGCAGAAAATGAAACAAAACGGTTGTAGATTATGTTCATGCTTTGGGAGGACCAAAAGATCCTCAGTGGGGAGGAATGTTCTAGGTGGCTTCAGACATGCTTAGGATTCAGCAGTGGCCTCAGAATAGCTCAAAAACCAAAGTTCCCAGATTTCACCCAAACCAAGACCAAATCATAGTATTCATCATTCTAATTCCAATGGCATGAACAACACTCAAATCCGAGTTGGTATGATAAAGATATTCACAGTCAAATTTTGGGTCAAACTAGGCCAAGTGGCACTCACTAACGAGGCAACAATTTGGAATTTACCATTGCATGGACTCCGGGGATAAAACACGCAAATTTGTTGCTTACTTAATTTTGCTAATGACACTAGAAATCCTCTCATGGGTTTTTGAATATATTTTTCTTAAATATAAAAAAATAGTGGGGTGGAGGACCACCACCCGTCCAAACCCTCCCATTATATATATATATATATACATATATATATATATATATATATATATATATACATATATATATATATATATATATATATATATATATATATATATATATATACATATATATATATATATATATATATATATATATATATATATATATATATATATGAGCCATTTGTAATGACATTCAATTAAAATGAGGCTGGCAGGGATTGAACCTGCTCAGCGCAATGGGCTAGCCCACCACTGGATGACCCTATCAATTATGTAACGACCAAACCATTTTTAAATAACAACAAACAAAACTCCAAAACGAAAAGCATTGAATGCTACACCAACAAAAATATGCCTAGGGCAGGTTTGAACCCAGGCCTCACGCACCCCACTTGGGCACACCACCAACGGCCCAAGTGGCCTTTTGTTGGTAAATCCATCCTTCCTCAAATATTTAAAAGCTGCTCATTTCTCATTCGAGGAACAAATTGGAGGACTGAGAACAAGCGGAGGCGAAACCGACCCGGGAACACAGAGCCAGAAACCGACAAGCATGTTTTTCGAGGGAGAATATTCTAGGGGAATATTCCCCAAAATATTCCACAAAACATTCCCATGCAAAATCTTGGAGGAATCTAAAAGATTCCTTGGAGGGTGATTTTTCACGATGATGGAAACATGTCAACTAACTCAAAAGATCAAAATTTTGCAAGGAAGGTGATGGTGTTGTCCATTTTCCCATCTAAGTAGTAGAAATTCAGGCAAACAACAGCAAGGAATCTTTGTAGAATCTAAAAGTTTCCCTTGTAGGTTGATTTTCTACAGAGGTGACATGATGCCAACTTTATAGTCATTTTTCACAGAATTTAACTGGGAGCACAGTGGCGTACTCAGAATATTCATCCAAGCAGTGGATTTTTCGGCCATCTTCAGGAAGGAATATTTGGGGGAATCTTCAAGATTCTCGAGGGTCCAGAATTTGATGGTGTCAGAAAGAGGCAAAGTTTATAGTCGTTTGACACAATTTCACACGACAATTTCAATGGTGTAGTCCTTTTTATCAGTTGATCTTTGCATTTTCCGGCCATCCCTAAAAGTGGAGGTAAATGATGCAGTGATGCCATGTCCTTCTTTTGATTTGCTGAGATGATGTTTTTGTTGTTGAGATCATTTTTATCATTATGTTGAGGGATACTTGTATGCCACGTCATGAGAGAATTTATTAGCTTTACATACTGAAGGAGGGCCCATTTGAGTGAGAGTTCCTATAGAGAGAATGTCTCATGGATAGACATGCCACTTTCGTTGAGGGAATTTATCCTTGTAATCACAAAGAATGTACTATGAACAAATTATCATTTTGCAACATTTAATGAAGTGACCTCCCCTCTCTTAACACCGGGCCTAGAGATGTAACCCACATTGGGTGAACTCCATTATCAATATGTTTGTGTTATTCTATTTGTTGATTGTTGTTATGTTTCGTCTTCTTTAAAGGTTGCACATGTGGCTTTTCATACTCTTACATATGCAATTCTGCTAAGATCATTGAAGTAAAATATCTTGGTTAATTTTGGTAGCTGATGAGATACAGATGAGTAGATCACTTCCATCCCATAAAAAAGCTAACCCAATCTTAAACTATATATATATATATATATATATATATATATATATATATATATATATATATATATATATATATATATATCTTATTTAACTATTTTTTATACAATTTATCTTACAGAAAGAAGATATCAATATCAATATTTTTATCAAGTAACATTTTATATATATAATAAAAAGATAATTTGTTCTTACACTAAAATTTTCTACACTTAAAATGTAATCACATATTTAATATAAATTTGATATTTTAATAAAAATATACTTAATTAATAATTATAAATGATATATTTTTATAATGGTTTGGGGTGTTTTCCACTTGGATGATGGGCATAGGCTATGCATCATGGGCACCATCAATGTGCCCCTCATGTTATTCATTAAAATCTTGTCTCGAACCACTCACTCACTGTTGGGCCGTTAATATGTCATTATTATTATCACTTTTTAACACCCGTTTCATCTATTTCTACTCTTCTTTATCATGTCATTTATCATGGTTTATCATATAATTCCATTTTATAATTATTTATGCTCTTATGGATAAATATTACTTCTTCTCCTTTATTTTTAATAAATTGATTATTATGCTTGTTTTTACCAATGATGGTTTATTAATAAATTTTTTCACCATTTTAGCCTCCAAAATATTTTCTAGATTGAAGATTTGATCTCCAGCTCATCATTAAATGTGCCAACTCAGAAATTCGTTGGAATAAGAAGTGAAAATTTTGTATTGAACGGTTTGGGCAAATGGAGAAGAATCTAGAAAATCTGAAACATGGGTTTTGTTCAGAACGGACCAAATTAGTTTTGCTACAAGAAATTTTCCCAAATTCAGTTCGTACTAAGAGAAACGGAAGGTTCTCTGAAGACATTTTTCTTAGATTCGCTGTTGTGGCCGTTTTACAAATTATCTCAATTGCAATACCAAATTCGACCTGTTGCTGTTGAATGCTGATAGAAAGATATTTTAGATATGATCTTGATGATCAATTTTTTGTGAACAATCCAATTTTGTAATAGAAATCATTTTGTAATCATATCTGTTGTAACTTCTCTTTGCTCTCTGTGTATTTAAATGAGAACAGAGATCAAAAAAGGGTATTCATGATGGATGATTATAGAGAGAATTAGATGGATCATTATATTAGAGATATATAGGATATGAAAGGAAGAATGGAAGAATTACTATTCAAATTATAACTTTGATCATCGACTCTCGCTGTTGAAGTAGAGCACGAACTTGTTGTAATGAATATGCAATGATGAATATATAAAAACAGTTGCAGTTCCTTCGCATCTCCTAAAGTAATCCGACAGTATTCACCGGTGGCTAAGGGCTCGGCCCTGGTGGATCTACTTGCTATTTGTACCATTACTTTACAATTCTAGTCATGTGATGGTTTGATTTACTTTTCATTTCCTTGAATTGCATTGCTTTGCAATTTCTTGTTCCTATACATTTCCTTGAAATCGTTTTATGGCATAAAATTGTAATTGAATCGCGTTACCATTTTCTTCCATCATAACAAGATTATTATCCTTTGCAACCTATGCTATTCATTCTAGTTATAAAGCTTCGTTGTTCACTTCGGACTCTGTCGTTCATTATAGATTTTTGTTCATTTAGTTTTGCTTTTCATTTCCATTAATTTAGCTTTGTTGTTCATTTCCATTAATTTAGTGTTGCTGTTCATTTCTGGTAAATTAGCTTTGCTGTTCAAATAGGCTTTGTTGTTATCTCTTTCATGCAAGGATTTGGTTTCACCTTTTAAATGTTATTGCAGCAAGTGTGTTTGTTTCATTTCTACTAGCAGCATTATTGATTGAATTGTCATTTCCAGTTAATTGTTTTGGTGTGGAAGTGTAAGATCAACAACTGTAAAGGACATTGACTATCACTGTCTAAGTTCTCAGATTGAGGATCTTGTTCATGATTGATTTCATTTACATCAGTTGACAGAGGAAAGAGTTATTGCTACTGCATCCTTGACTGATAATTGCTGTAATTTCCTGAGTGAATGATTTAGTTTCAGAGCATTGAGTTTCTTTTAACTGCAATTTGAGTTCACCAGCTGCATCCATTTATTCTTGTATTTGAGAGCATTGTACTGCAATTTAGAAACATTACTCTTGAGTAAATAGCCGCCTCAGACTGAGTACACTCTTGAAATAGAAAATCGTACCTGGATTGACAATTAATGTGAAGATAATTAGGAGTTAAAAAGACACTTTTTATCACTCAAAATTTTGGTGCTGTTGTCGAGGACAGTGTAGCCAATTCTAAAGAGTAGTGTGCATCTGATGGGTGCCTGTTAGGAAAGAGTTGGGTATTAAAAACAGAAGGTAAGAACCTGTGTATGGAGCATGTAAAAGCCCTGCTCCCCCGCCCGCTTTCCAACAGGATTGTTAAAGAACTTAGGGTAGAAATAAATGTTTGAATTTTTGTGTAAATGAATAAGAAAAAAAGAGAAATTTTGAAAAACAAATCTCATGATTTCACTCAAGTGGTGATGTAAGCACCACCCATTTCACTAACTGATTGACAGGAACATTTGAAGAAGGAGCCTCGAAGAAACACATGAAGAACATCTTCTATTATGGTAAGAAATGGCTCACATTTCTACTTTTGAATTCCCTATCAAAGATCTAGGAGTGACACAAATGCACATAATTCCCCCACCTTCTCTACCAAATTTTCATGGTTTGACAAATGAAGATCCAGATACATTCTTATTTGAGTTCGAAATACTTTGTAGAGGATATGATTATTGTACTAATGTTCAAATGTTGAAAGTGTTTCCTCTTACTCTAAAAGGAGCAGCTCTCCGATGGTTCATGAGCCTAGGTGGAACCTGCATCCAAACATGGGAGGACATGAAGAACATATTCTTGAAGAAGTACCAAGACTATTGCAAATCCAATGAAGATATTTTCAATATGATACAAGGGGAAGATGAAAGCTTGGAGGACTATGTAGAGTGATTTCAATATAACCTTCAAAAATCAAAACATAAGTATTTGGAAAAAGAGATCTTAAAAACATTCCTACTCGAAGAAATCAAAGATGAATTTTTAGAACTCTTAAATTTGATAGGAAAAGGTGATGTTTTTCAGTTATCATATGATGATGTTTGTGAATTGTGCATAAGGTATTCAAGAGGAATCTCCAAGGCTGGTAAGAATTCTAGAGATTTTTTTTTCTTTTTTTTTCCAAATCTGCTACAAGAACAAGAGACATAAGAGCTAAAATCAATGTTTTATTTGAAAATTTTAAAGTTGATTTTATTAGCTCTCTAAATTCAAAATTGGATGTTTTGCAGGTTTAGAAAAATCAAGAAATGGAAGAAGTGTTTTTCCCTCATTTCCAAAAGGAGCATCCCATAGATAGTTGTTCTTCCTTATCTAGGATGGAATTATCATTTCAAAGAGATGAGGAAGCTACAACAAGGTCAAAACCATGGAAATCATGGCCTACAGGTATGGTTCAAAACACTTCTTCTCCATTCTCTTACTTGCATAATCCATTATGGAATACTAATGTGTTAGGGCAGCCATTTCAATCTCAATATAACCACCACCAATCTTGTCTACAAATTTGGCATGGTTCATATTATGATTGCACGACTACTCTCCCTCATCTTGTAGCAGAAACACATTCTCTATATTTTTCACCAGCTCTTTCACAACATCCTGCTTGCCTATCAAAATCATCCACTCAACCCAGTCAACTACATCATCAAAATGCTCCATTCCGTACACAATTTCCTGCTCAACTCATTCCACACCCTCACCACAATAAACCAGTACAACATGATTACAATGTTCAACTACAAAATTTATCCACCCTTCCCACCCATTCTGTCTCACATACACCAATGGAGAAAACTTATATTGAGATTCAGAATGTTTCAAATTCAAAAATTGTAGAAGTTATGGAAGAAAATGAGGTTTCTTTTAGTTTGCATCAACGAACCATTTTAAAAGTTCAAGAACTTCTTGATATGATGGCTATGGGAAATCAAGAAAGTAAAGGATATATTGAAGATTGGTTTCACTACATCATTTGTTTGCAACATCGCTCCATACTTCAACAATTTTTGACACCATCTTTTCAAGGGAAGTTGGCTTCTCATATCCTAATATTCATTAATATGCATTTTCAAATTTGGGTATGTGCAAACATGAAGCCTTATTTTGAAAGTGGTTCCATTGGAAGTACTCCTATACATAATCATATTCATTTTTCAAATCAGAATAGGTTAGTGTAGAAAATAAAATAAATAAGGAAATAAAATAAACACATTTTTTAAAATGTAAGAATAGTGTTTTTGTTGCAACACACTGTGAAAATCAACATTGGTGATAAATTTTTTAATCCATTTGTGCATGTAGATAAAGTGTAATGGAAATAACAGTTCTAAAAACATTCATATTCATTTTTATCACCAATTTGAAAAAAAAATCTTGAATATCATAATTTTTTTTGGCTTGTGGGCTTGATGGAATTTCTGAAAATGAAATCGGGACAGTCACGTTTTTAGGGACCAAAAGGGAATATTTTTAAAACCTATTTCTATCTTGAGTAGCCCTTGATGTATACTTTCCAACTCAATTTGAATCACTCAATTTTAATTTGAAATGAAAAAGTTAGAACCAAAACATTGATAGGGTGTCTAGCAGGCAGGTCAGACACAGAATTGGGACAGTCAGTTTTAGGAGGCCTAAATGACCGTATTTTGAAAGCCTGTTTCTATGGTATATTCTCATATGAATCTAGTTTACAAGGAAATTTGAATCACTCATTTTCGATATCGTATGAGGAATTTATGACAAAAATTCTCACTGTCTATCGTAAAACCGCAGTTTTAAAACTCCATTTTTCCGGTTGTTCCTTAGAGTATTTGACCTAGCAATTATTATTTTCTTCAAAACCTATTTCTATTTGAGATAAATAAATGAATCTGATTTCATTTCCAATTTGAATCATTCGAATCCGATATCAAACGAAAAATCTATGCTTAAAATATCCACTGTTGTTTTGAGTGGAGTAATCGAAAATAACTCTGTTATGTAGGTTGTTTTAAGTAAAATTGATGTATCATATCATTAATTTTTTAAAAAATATTTCTATTGGAGTTATAATTTTGAATTAGCTCTCATTTGGCTTTTGAATCACTCAATTTGGATGAAAAACAAAGAAGTTGTGATTAAAACACTGCAGATTAGCATGATTGGCCACTGCTCTCCCGCAAGTAATAGCTAAATTTTACTTTGTTATTTTCTTTGTGGATTTGTTATACAGAGTAACTGCTTGTTGTTTTTTTGCATAATTCTTGGATTAGGGGAGCCCGATCACTTCTCTTTCTCCATGATTTAATGTTTTATTGCAGGTAGACACTCATTTTTTGCAAGTCCTAGGAGAATAAAGAAGGTCAATTTATGGACGAACGATTCTTGAAAGAAATTTTAATGAAACAAGGGAATTTCATCCAATTCATTACCCAATGAATTCATAATAGAATAAATTAAAAATTTATTTCCATTTGAAGACTCATGTCATGTCTCCGCTGCCAAAACATTTTTCAAAGAGATCATTTTTTTTCTTGCCTTAGGAAATAACATCATAACTGTTGTAACTTAATTTATTCACATATTATTTGTAAATAAAGTTTTTGTGTTTTTGTTGTTCCTCTTAAGGAACAGATGTTGTTCCTCTTAAGGAACAACACGTTTGAGTGCTTATTTTTGTTGTTCCTCTTAAAGGAACAACATCCGTTTCTCTTAAGGAATAACACTTTTTGTATGCTTATTTTTGTTGTCCCTTTTAAAGGAACAATATTTCTGTGTGTTCATTTTTGTTGTTCTTTTTATTTAGGAACATCATTTTTGTGTGTTTATTTTTTCTGTTCCTTTTAAGGGAACATCACTTCTGCGTGTTTATTTTTGTTGTTCCTTTTAAAAAGAACAACTACTGTTCTTTTTAAAGGAACAACATTTTTGTGTGCTTATTTTTGCTATTCCTTTTAAGGGAACAACAGTCATTCCTTTTAAGGAACAACACTTTTCCACATGTATTTTTTGTTGTTCCTTTTAAGGAACAACACCTTTTTTGGGTGTATTTTTTGTTGTTCCTTTTAAGGAGGAACAACACTTTTTCACATGCATTTTTTTTCTGTTCATTTTAAGGAACAACAATTTTTTTTTGGTGTATTTTTTTGTTGTTCCCTATATGAAACAACACTTTTTCACGTGCATTTTTTCACTGTTCCCTATAGGGAACAACATTTTTTCATGTGTATTTTTATTGTTAGCATGTATTTCCTTTGCTATTCCTTCAAGGGAGCAACACTTTGGGAGTATTTTCGAGAACAACCCTCCCTCCCTCTTGTGGAATTATTCCTAGTTCATCTCAACCAATTTTATTGATTCCCTATCATGGCATGAAGTACACTGCTTTTATGAGGACAAGAATTATGGATTCTATTGAAGTGAATTAATATCATTCACGTTATGATCTTTAATAGGACAATTCCTTGATGATAGATCCTTTTCAAAAGGGACACAATTATTTATATACTACTTTACTGCATTGTTTTCTGTTGTACATGATACTAATTGATCATCTTAATACCATGTTGGTTCCACCCTTCCTGGTTATAATCTTCTCTGTCTGTAATAAATGAGATTATGGGTATATTTTTTTCTATTGACATGTTCAACTTCTTTCACCATCCTTGCTTTTAAGGAGTACTGAGCCTCCATTTTTTTTATCATAAAAATGTGTAATAACAACAAAATTTTGTTCGTAGATGAAGGATAGGGGGTCTTATTACGAGCCAGCCTACCATGTTCATAAGGCTATAACAAAGTGACATTCCCATTATGGCCACCACACCAGGGTTATGATCTATTGGATAACCAAATTATCCTTGGAATATGAGGTCTCATCACGAGCTGGCCTGATCACTTTTGCTACATCCCAGTGAATGGCAGTGTGGTTATCTAGTTACCACGCCAGCACACTGATCTCTTTTGTAGAACAACACTGGAACTCTCCATTTATAAATTGAGGATCCTAGCTCATATGGGTTAAAAAGCAACCCTGTCGAGGCTATGGACACCTGCTGGCAGCAGAGGCTCTGCTTATGGTATTGAAGTTATATCTTATCGTCAATTATTACTATAATACCCTTTTCTTATTCTTTCTTTTTATCAGAGAAATTATTTCCTTAAAATTTTCCCTATTTTGAACCTTTACACATGAGAAATTGTTTTCCGATCAATCACATCATTTTCAGCTAGAATACCATCAATGAAACATATTTTTGGCATATTGTTGTCCTTTTTCTTTTTCACATAACTTATCATCAATCCAAAGTGTCCTATGTCTTATTCATAACTATCCTTACACACTCTGCTCTCATTATAACCATAACTCTCGCCGTCCTATCATTGATATGTGTACTTTGTTTCATTTATTGCTGTATTGTTCATTCCCTTGCCTTTACGTCAACATAACACCTTTCATAGGCTTTATGGCCATGAAATCCCTTTTTCAATTGGAGGGAGGAATGTATGCATTATGGGATAGCATGTGATATAATTACTGAACTCTACCATAACTTGTTGATTTGACAAAAGATTAGTATTGCATGTATACAAAAGTTTTTCTGATTGAAATTTTTGCATGCATCTTATCTGTTTCTATTCAAAACTAACACTGTGGATTCAAAAACATTGTATGCAAAATAGTGATTTGTTTATAGGAGAACAACAAGTATGGGGGAAAAGCTCTATTCACAGCATGACCACACTATTGCAACTAACAAAAGAGGCTCGAGCAACTCGCGCATGCGAACAATTGTTCAGACATGATGTGCTTGCTTGGATTCCACATTTTTTATCACTTTCAATATACGCTCAGCCTACATCAACTTCAACAAATGTCAGTCCATACATGTCATTCTACATTTTCTTCTTCGAAGGTAAAACTTGAGGTAAAATAGCATAATTTTCTGATTTATTACAAATTTAGGAGAATTTCATGAAAATCCATTGAGCATTATTTATCATAATTCATTCCACATCTTTACCACTTCCTTTTTCATAAACATATCATCTTTCAGTTTGGGGGGGTGTTGCTTTCATTCATTTCTTTCCTATGACCCTGTCATTAATATTATTTATCATCCATTGATATTCTTATTCATTCTCAACACCTCCCTTATTCCATGTTGTTTTACACCAAGCATAAATTTCAATAGATGGTAGCAACCACCTCAATTTCTTTTCTAGCATTGCACAAGGGCATGCTAATTCTTCAGATTGGGGGAGGAATTGCTACACATGATGGATGTTTTCTACTTTCTTTCTTATTTAAGGCATATAATTTCATTTTTATATACTGCAGAAATTGATTTCCATATATTTTTAAAACTATGAACTCAATTCTTGTGATTTCTAGAAAACAAATATGTATCATTAAAATACACAAACCCAGATAATTTCAAGTTAGATTAGTTCATAAAATTTCAGAAATCATGCACTATCACCTATAGCCATTTGTTTATATCTCATGATTCGTGCATCAAAATGATCTTATTTTTGGATCATAGAAACATTAATATATTATAAATCTACTTGCAAAATTTCAGCAAAATCTGGTTTGTAGTTTTTTTAGAAATTGGTTAATGAAATTTGTTGTTACTTATATCATATTTTGCTGCAACTTCGTATACCCATAAGTTGAATGTCAATGGAAAATTGTTACGCCTTCATCAACATTGCTAAAATTGAATATTTAGTATTTGAGGAAGAATTCAATTGTTCCATCCATTTCATGAGTTGGGAGGAACAATTTTTTATTGCTTAGTTAACACAGAGTCTTTGGGTTGCATGAGGACATGCAATATATTCAGTTTGGGTGTATGTTGGGCCGTTAATATGTCATTATTATTATCACTTTTTAATACCTGTTTCATCCATTTCTGCTCTTCTTTATCATGGTTTATCATATAATTCCATTTTATAATTATTTATGCTCTTATGGATAAATATTATTTCTTCTCCTTTATTTTTAATAAATTGTTTACTATGCATGTTTTTACCAATGATAGTTTATTAATAAAAATTTTCACCATTTTAGCCTCCAAGATATTTTCCAGATTGAAGATTTGATCTCCAGATCATCATTAAATGTGCCAACTCAGAAATTCGCTGGAATAAGAAGTGATAGTTTTGTATTGAACGGTTCGGGCAAATGGAGAAGAATCTGGAAAATATGAAACATGGGTTTTGTTTAGAACGGACCAAATTAGTTATTTTATGAGCAGTTTTCCCAAATTCCATCCATACTAAGAGAAACAGAAGGTTCTCTAAAGAAGTTTTTCTCAGATTCACTGTTGTGGCTGTTTTCCAAATTATCTCAGTTGCAATATCAAATTCGACCTGTTGTCGTTGAATGCTAATGGAAAGATATTTTAGATATGATCTTGCTAATCAATTTGTTGTGAACAATCCATTTTTGTAATAGAAATCATTTTGTATCATATCTGTTGTAACTTCTCTTTGCTCTCTATGTATTTAAATGAGAAGAGAGATCAAAGAAGGGGATTCATGATGGGTGATTAGAGAGAGAATTAGATGGATGATTAGATTAGAGATAGATAGGATAGGATAGGAGGAATGGAAGAATTACTATTGAAATTGTAACTTTGATCATCGACTCTCGCTGTTGAAGTAGAGCACGAACTTGTTGTAACGATTTTGCAATGATGAATATATAAAAACAGTTGTAGTTCCTTCATATCTCCTAAGGGCCCTGGTGGATACACTTGCTATTTGTACCATTACTTTACAATTCTAGTTGTGTGATGGTTTGATTTACTTTTCATTTCCTTGAATTGCATTGCTTTACAATTTCCTGTTCTTTAACATTTCCTTGAAATCGTTTTATGGCATAAAATTGTAATTGAATCGCATTGCCATTTTATTCCATCATTACAAGATTATTATCCTTTTCAACTTAAATTGTTATGCTGTTCATTATAGTTATAAAGCTTCGCTGTTCACTTCGGACTCTGTCGTTCATTAAAAATTGTTGTTCATTTAGTTTTGCTGTTCATTTCCATTAATTTAGCTTTGTTGTTCATTTCCATTAATTTAGTGTTGCTGTTCATTTCTTGTAAATTAGCTTTGCCGTTCAAATAGTATTTGTTGTTATCTCTTCCATGCAAGGATTTGGTTTCACCTTTTAAATGTTATTGCAGCAAGTGTGTTTGTTTCATTTCTACTAGTAGCATTATTAATTGAGTTGTCATTTCCAGTTAATATTTTTGGTGTGGAAGTGTAAGATCAGCAACTGTAAAGGACATTGACTATCACTATCTAAGTTCTCAGATTGAGGATCTTGTTCATGATTGATTTCTTTTACATCAGTTGACAGAGGAAATAGTTATTGCTACTACATCCTTGACTGATAATTGCTATAATTTCCTAAGTGAATGATTTAGTTTCAGAGCATTGAGTTTATTTTAACTGCAATTTGAGTTCACCAGTTGCATCCATTTATTCTTGTATTTGAGAGCACTGTACTGCAATATAGAAACATTACTCTTGAGTAAATAGCTGCCTCAGACTGAGTACACTCTTGAAATAGAAAATCGTACCTGGATTGACAATTAATGTGAAGATAATTAGGAGTTAAAAAGACAACTTTTATCACTCAATACTCACCACCCTGCATGGCATTTCAAATTTATTACAAGTGTGTGATGGAGGTCTCCAAAACAAATGCAAGTGCATCCATAGTGAGGGTCCCAACAAGCTTGCCATTTTTGTTTTGTAAACTAATCCTTGGTTGTTTCCTTGGATTACCATGATTCTGGCCTACAATTTCTCCATATTGAATACAGTGGTCGAGAGTCTCCCTTGGGCCTTCCTCTCACCCTCACCTACATTGGAACTGGGAGAGGAGTTCTCTGTCATATCCTCTAGTTTTGCTAACACATCACCCGTTGGTATGAATTGGTTCCTCGATCTTCACTTCCTTTAAGCACCCTTCTTAGCTAGTATTTTCCCTAAGTGTGTTTTTCTTCCTGTCTCATTGCTATAGACAATGCAGAGGAGGTTGTTGGCATGTTGGTGGGGCCAAAGTGAATTATAGGGTTGAGGCTTCAACCAGTAGTTACCAATATCACACGCCGCTAGACTTTTAGGTTGAGATTCACGAGGCCAAGGAAGAAGTTCCGTAGGAACAACATAGCATTCTGGGCTAGGAAGCCACAAAAGACTTGGCTACTTGGATCCTAGACATGAGCACCGCTAGAGGCTACAAAAAATCATTATTTTAATATAATTGATTTATACTAATATATCAAGCTCTTGGTGGGAAAGGTCTTGGTTGATAGGCAACAGTCTAGGGACAATATTCTACAAAAAATGGATGCACTAAAGGAGCTTCTTCTTGTCCGAAGGAAGGTTGTAGTGGTTTGAACTAGGCTCACCTCTAGGTCCATCAATGCTACCCTCCAACAAACATACCAACCATCTTATTGATTTGTACACTTCCTTATCTACTTGATTATTAGACTTTTATTTGATAACTTTTTATGATACTTGGTTTTTAAGTTTTCATAGTCTATATTGTCATTGTAATTATGGTTTGCTATACTCGTTTATGGGACAATTGTGCTCATTTTGATATAAATTGAAGGAACTTAAACTCTCAACTCATATTCCCACTTGTGGGACAAATTTTATTTGTCTTTGACTTTGGTTATTTTGAACTTTGATAGGCTGTCAATTATTTTGTCTTTGATCCCAAATGGAAGGCCAAAGACTAATAATAAATTAAATATTTTATATTGTATCTTATTGAGCAATGAAATCTTAACTTAAATAAATAATGATTTAGGCTAAGAGAAGAGGTGGTATATCAATATTAAATTTATGGAATATGGATCTCGGAAATTGGTCTTTAAATTTTTTAATTATCTTTTAATGGTTAAATTTTATAATCTTTTATTTTTATTTTTTTAGACAATTATTTATCCACTTTATATATATATATATATATATATATATATATATATATATATATATATATATAATAGATTTAGAAAAGTGGTTATTATTTATACTATTCTTTTTTAATGTTTATATTAATTACCTATATACTCTCTTTAGTAACCAATAACTATTTACGTAAGCATTATTAAAACGCAACTTATAATGTTTTTAACAACAATCTCATGTCTTCAAAATTTAAGTATATTAAGGGATAATCTCGTCAAAATTTAAGTATGTTAAGGGATAATCATAGTGGTTGGGGATAATAGATTGGTTAACACTATTAATGTCACCTACTTATCAATTTTGATTCAAATCTCTTATTTAACCCTATATATGTTTGATATCTCCAAAATTTCTGTAGGACACACAAGACTGGAAACCAAATAAACTATATATTAAACGATCTCAAAGAATTATGTACATGTTGTACATAAAAATACATATAGGAAATAGTTGAATTAGTTCCCGTGAGTTCTTGGACTCCAATAGCTACCCAAAATGACCGAAGGTTAATCTCAAGGATTAGCTATCTAACAGTCCCCCCTTAATCCAAAGGGATATACCAAAGTCCAAGAATGAGAGCTCAAAATGCAGAAATGCATCTCAGCCAAGAGTTGAATGTCTCTCAAGAAATGGTTTTTAAGGATGACCACAAACCAAGATGGGAGAACTCAAGGTCTCAACCAACACCAACTCTGGAACCTTCATAGCGGTTCTCAGAACAACAAAAAATGTGGTTTTAAGGTGACCACAAACTCTGGAACTATCACAACAGTTCCTCAAACAATTCCAAACATGGAAGTGCTCAATCAACTCAAATCTGACTCAGGCTCACTTGACATCTTGAACTCGAACCTGTAGCAGACCATCAACCATTCCCCCCTTGTCGGATACAAGGTGAGAAGTACTCTTCATTACTGCAAGGCTACTCATCACTCTGGAACATATTCTTCAATATGCCCTGTAAATCTTCTTGGCTGTTTTGGTCCAATCCCAAGAAGCAATCCATCCGAAATTTACCTTCTCTCTTGCAGTAGACTTCTTTCTGGAACATCTATTTGTATGATGATTTCACTTTCCGCAATGCTCACATGGGTGAAGATCAAAACACCAATATTTCACATGTCCAACTCTGTTACATTGTTGGCATCTATCAACTTGTTCTAGAACAACACCGTCCAGAAATCCAGCGCTTCGGAATTGTATCAGTTTAGCAAAATCTGGTATGTGAAAAGATACATCCAGAATATCCTCTTTGTAACCCAAACCAATTCTATGTTTATTGTGTCTAATCTCTTCCCATGGCCTTATGAAAGTTTTGGGAATATTAGGCTTCTCATAAGAACTTTCAGTTGCATTTCCTTTTGTAGATCTTCGTAAAGGTTGTTGAAGTGGTTGTGATGGTTGCTCATCTTGAAAAACAGGCTCTTCAAGAGCAATTTCTGGTCCTGCAGAAACATTACTCTGATTATTTTCTGAGTGATGATCGGGCTCAAACACACTATTATTCTGAACAAGAACGGGTTCAAAATTCTTCTTTTGTAGTTCTTCTTGCTGAAACTGGGATTCTAGTTCCAAAAATTCAATTTTTCTTTTTGCATTTTGCAAATATATTTGGATGTCAAAGAGCGTGTCCTTGCTGACTTGGACACTGTTATGAACACTGAATGACATTAAATTTAATAATAACTGCAACAAATCATCGACTTTGGCCATGTTCTTCAACGATTAACTTTGAAAAATGGGTGTCAGCTACCACCGAAAATGCACCCAATACAAAAAAATTGACGATGATTTAATTGGGTGTGGGGTTCAACCGATCATGCACCCATCTACAATACAAATTCAAATAAAATATGAATAACACCTTGTACAATATTCAAAATGTTGAGAGAGGAAAGTGAGAATAAACACCCTTATACAAAACTTATTTTCCACTACTATCACTCTCTTCAACCAATTGGCCTCAAAAATAACACTTTGTCCAAAATCTCTCATACAGATAAAGAAACAATCAATCTCCACTGAGTAACAAAATTATCTTGTAGAATTATCTTGTGTATTGGTCATACTCAATGACAATCAATCTCCGCTGAGTAACAAAATTATCTTGTTTATTGGTCATACTCAATGTTTTGTCACACTTATTGAATAATTGAATTATTTATGCACTTTCACCTTTAACCATCTCCATAATTACTTCATTCTTTCAATCAACTGTCCTCCCTAAATTAAGTCACAAAACTTGTCCTTCCAAAATTTATCAAACACAAAGATTTGAACTTGTAATTTTTAAAATACCAAATTAGTTCTTTTGACCACAATGCCTTTTCATTCCTTGATTGTATATTTCTATAATCAATGCTTAATATGTTAACTTCTTATCTATTGTGGCATTCTGACTCGATTCAACTTATAAGGCACATAATAAAAAATTTTCTCACCTCAACATCTATCTGGAGCAATTAGTCATACACTAATCTATCACAATCGTTGGAGCAATTCATTTACCATTCATTCATTGTTTCTTTCTATCGACAACTCGATCTGAGATGTGTTGTGAAATTTTCAATGTGTGGACATTTAATCGGAAATTATACCAACCATCATCTATGCCAAAAAATCAATCAAAGATTCCAACCCAAATGCACAACCATAAGCTATGCCAAAAAGTCAATCAAAGATTCAAACCGAAATGAAAAGTGATAATGCAAAGACATAAACCATTGGCCTAACGAAGCTCGAATGGCCGGGAAGGTTACCCCTTCGCTAAAACAAAAATAATATCATTTAATTAAAATTGTAAGATGGCTTGCAAGCAAGATACAAATTTTTCAACCAATAAAACCGCCACAGATTGAACTCGGACAATTGCAATCAAATACACTCAATGAATTCCAGTTCGAGAGGCCCTCACATTGCAGTTTAAGGAGATTTTCCAAGCAGAGGAACATTCTCCCTCAAGGAAAATTCTGCTTCTGTATGCTAAAGATGTTGTTGGGTTTTTATTACGAACTAAAAGGAACGCCTACTATGCAAAACTCATAAACTCTTGTTATGAGTTTCTCTTCCAAAAAAAATGAGACTAAATGGAAAAATATAGTTTGTCTCCATAAGTATGGTTCGAAATCCAAGTGAGTGAATTTCCTCTTTCATACTCTGCAACATAAATTTTTGAAAGTTCTATTTTTAATACCATTGGAGATATGATTACCAACTGTAACTGAAGCCTTGGATTTGACCTAGGGAAAGAATTTTCAATTATGTCTACTTAACCAGTAAACAAAAACCAACACTATTATGTTTAAAGACCAGTGATCAGTGATAGAATCACAAACATTTGGTAGAGGAGGTCGAAAGAGGTAGTTAAAACAATTCCTTGAAAATGAAATTAATTGAGGAACTGTTTATGCAACCATCACAATTTTCTCTAGACCAAGTGCAAAAATATCTTACCAGAACCGATTACGTCATCAATATGAACAAACATCCTCTTCAAACAACGACCCGATGGTGGCCTCTATTCAATGGTCTTTCCTCCTAGCAAATGCACCAACTTTACGCACCAGACACCAATGCTCTTTCCTTTTCATTTTACGCACCAGACACTAGTGCTCAAACCATTTCCAACACCAACACAGATTTTATAAACAAAATTGAATCTTTACACAAAGTCCATGCTAATACCATGAAACTAGACATTCGACAATATCATCTTCAAAACAACTACTTTCTTTCTGATGAGGAATTCAAATGACTTGTGCGAGTCTCTAAGTTAGCATTACAGGTTCGAAATCCTTTGAGGACATAAATCCTTTCTTAGTAAACTCCCCAGAACATCTGCGATTAATTCTTTACAGAGATGGTAGAGGAACCCTTCCTATTTCGTATTTTTAAAGTCAAACTACTGAAAATAAAAATAAAAATTACCGCACACAAAACTGAAATGCTGTATTGAATGTAAAACCCTCATATATCTCAATTTTATCCAAATATGTTTCCCTCATATATCTCAATTTTAATTTCTTTTAAAACTCTCATAGGGAGAATTCAACGACATTGACAATATGGCAACACGTATAAAAAATTCAAAATATTTGAATTCTGCCATTTGATGACCAAACACTATGAGTGGTGTACATAACAAGCCTTCAACCAATGCACGTACCATCTGGTTCTTATCGGTTGTTTTTACAATTTTTTAATAACCGACTTTAAATATAATCCATGAAAATCAGTGTTTTTCAAATCTTTGTATACAAGACAACCACTTTGTACACATACAATCACAATGCATAACATATATTTAGAAGTTATGGACACCGACGTGGCTCCATACCTTCACCGTTCCATACCTTCATTTACTTAATCGGCAATCACGCACCAACAACCCATATACCCTTGAAAACTACCGCACTTCAAATGTTTTGGAGATAGACTTGTTATTTTCGCTGTGTTCGAATACTCCAGTTAGCAACATGCCCAACGAGGAATCAAAGACAGACCCCTTCTGCCACAATCCGTCAATGAAGAATCTTCTGCAAGATATCTCGTCTAGAGTTCTGGATCGCCACAAAACTAGTGGCTCATCAATCAACAGGCTTGTGGATAAACTTCGTGCTCTAATACCACTGTAGGACACACAAGACTGAAAACCAAATAAACTGTATTAAATGATCTCAAAGAATTATGTACATGTTGTATATATAAATACATATAAGAAACAGTTGAATTAGTTCCTCAAAGTTCTTGGACTCCAATAACTACCCAAACTGACCCAAGGTTAATCCCGAGAATTAGCTATCTACCAATTTCAACTTAATGTGAAGTATTTGAGTTAGAAAAAAAGATCACCTAAACACTAACCTAACCTAGACCATAGCCTATATCCTCACCACACAACTTAAGCATGATCTCTTATTAAACGATTTTAAAATGCATTTACTCTTCTTATCTTATAAGGATAACATCAAAAGCCTATATCATAATTTACTACAGCCTTCTCTACTTCTAGTAACAAGTTCTCCATTAAGGTGTCTTGTAAAAAGGTTAAGAGAGCTACCAACCCTTGATGTCATAATGATTTTAAAATTGCTAGAAAAACAATTAGAGGTACTCCTAACGAATCTTTAAAGCTTGATAAGATAAATACATACAAAAGTCTTATTAAAAAGAAGAAAACATATTATATAAATAGAAAGAAAGATAAATTGTTGCATCTATCTAAATCAGATCATAAGAAGTTCTACAGAAAAATTATAATTCGTGGAACTAAAGAAAATAATCTAATTCCCTTAAAGAATTGGAATTCATACCTTACAAATATTTATAAATCCCCTAAAATGGCGGACACCATTTGAATGCCCCTATAGAAAATGAAATCATTCTTTGAAAGACATTGAGTTATTTTATTTTTATTTTTATTTTTTTTATTTTTTTCTTCGTATTTTTATTTATTTTATTGTTATTTTTTATTATTATTTATTTATTATTTTATTTATTTATTATTATTTTTATTTTATTATTTTTATTCACATTTCACTAGTATTCACATTTAATTTATTCATAGAAGTGGTCCTTTGCAACTAATTTCCTTTTAAAGAATAATTAACCTATAATTTTTAACTATTTATTAATAAACTATTACCACTAATTTAAATTATTTTTATAACTTATCTCCTTTTTATTAAAAATGTTTTGATCCCGTCCATTAGTCAATATTAGCGGTTGGTCAAACTAGCCGTTGGAGGCTCTGCTCGGTCTATTTAACATGCTAAGCTGGATCTATTTCTTCAACTTGTCCTGACGATGAACCACACTGGTTGGTTCGAAACGCGTCGGCAAATGATATTTCATGTGATTTTCGCCGAAAAATCTTTTGTAAACTTGATATAGATCACAGAAGCCTAAACTCTACAAATATGAGAATATTGAAGACTACAAATCTAAAAAAATTAAAATAGAGAGACATATCCTTATCACTCACATGCACAGGCTCTTCAATTCACTAATGAAGCAAGGTGATGAGGAGCATCCTCCTAAAAATTTATATTTAATTTTCTAAAAGTAAGAAGTATTTAGAAAATTCCAGATTTTCTAGAAAATCCTCAATTTATGTAAAAGAAAAAAATTCATCTCTTTAAAAAAAACTCTTTAGTCAAGAAAGTTCTACAATGGAGAAACTTCCTCTCAACCTCCTCAAGAATTTATTCTTGAATTCTGGAGTCTTCCTTATACAATTGTAAAAAGGAATATAACTCAACCAACTCAAGAATTCATTCTTGAATTCGGGAGTCTTCCTTATCCAATTGTAAAAAGGAATATAACTCAACCATTGAGCCAACCAACAAGGTTTGAAATTATTGTTCATGAATGAAGTTTATGTTACGAGGATTCGAGTTTCTGTGTTTCTTCTACAATTGTGTTTTGAGTTGAGTCCTATTCTATCATTTTGGTATCAGAGTGAAGGTGATCGCTACCTTATGTGTGTAGAAGCATGCAGCGTTGTTGGATTGTGAATTGGATGCTCCAAATGATATCGATTAACTGTCGAAGAGCACAAAGACTGATTGTTTGATTGTTTGCCTGAAGACCTGCAACTATGTGCTTTAAACAACGAGTTGCAAAGCTAGTTGATTTTGTGAAGTCTGATTGTTTGCGTGAAGACTTGTAGAGACGTGCAAAGCGTGTAGTTGGTCAAACGTAGGATTGTGTATATTGTGGCATAAGACCTATGGTAGATGTTGCGGATTTGTACATGCAATCTAAGAAATGGGTGAGATAATTATTGGTGGTTGAAGTATATGTGGAAGTTTTTGTGAATCAATTTTTTTACTTAACAAAAGTCTTTCCCAGGAATTATATAACAGAAATTTTTGGCTAATAAGTTGGAACTAACCAGTGTAATTCATCAGCACCGGTTTTTTTTCTGAGTAAAACTGAACTAGTTTACTCAACTATTATTTGATTGGCTAAAGATCTAAGGGGCTACTTAAAACTTCTATTTGATTTGCGAAAGGATCGGGAGTAGATCCCGTGAGAGCCATGGGTGGAGGGTTTATAGAATGAATTCCTGAGTCTGCGTTGACTAGTGACTAGTGCCGGGGTGGAAGCTTTGAGCTTTAGCAAGTCTGTTTTGATTTTTGCTGGGTGGAAGCCATGGATGGAGGGTTTATAGAATTCCAGAGTTTGCTTTGACTTGTGCTGGGGTGGAAACTTGAGCTTATTTCAAATGCTGATTTTCTAAATATTCTGCAATTAGACGGACATGGGCGCGGCCAAATATTGAAAGAATCAAGGATCAATACAATCAAGATAAAAATAACCGGGTGGAAGTCATTTTTTTTTCTGAAAGAATTGAATTTTTCCCTGTTACTCATGCTTATTTTTTTCCTCCGTTGATGGTCAGATCGGTTAGGAATTCGAACGTTTAAAGGCTCCTACGCTAGGCTCGAACGTGTAGTAGAATTTGGGAGTCTTTGAATCAGTACCAAATCAAACACAAATGCCACTTAATGTTGTGAAGACACTCCTAATCAAGACAAATGCCATTTCGGGCTGAATTTAAAATTTAATCGAGTTTTGTGGTGAGGTGGCACCTGAAAAACTAGCCATGCTGTTGTAGACTAGTATTACATAATGTGTAGAGGTGTGCAGTAAGTGGCCCTCCACTATCCAAACGATACATTAAGCACATCCATATTCCCATTCGATTCTCTTTGCGATTTTTCCAATAATACAATAAAAGGAGACGTACGTTCAGGCTTCAGCTATGTTGTTTAAAAGGTTTGAGTTATACATTTAATCATCATTATAGAGTGGTTTTCCAATCGATATCGGTGTGCCAAATTGCCATCAAAGAAGGGTGGAGAAGCTCTATGCTTGCTTGGAGGATAAATGTTGGTAAAAGTTGAATATTCACTTTTAGTGAAAGCCAAAGTCAAGAGTTTAATAAGACAAGTGGATAGGTTAGTCTTATTGTAAAGGTGGATATTGAAGTCAAATCATATTAAGCTTATGTATAAAATGAAAATTATGCAATGATGTTATTGTAAAGAGTTAAAATTGATTTAACATGAGTAGAGAAGGATCAAATTTCTGAAGTGTAAACTTTTTTTAGAGTGAAAAATAAAATATTATTTTTTATTACTTAAATTGTATTTTTAAATGCGAAATTGAATATATATATAGGATCAAATAAACATTTGAACTATAAAAACTTAATTTTTTTATGATGTATACATAATTTTTTTAAATTATATATAATATATGCATAATTAACATTAAAATATTTTACATAACATGTATATTCAAATCAAATTTATTTTTTTATTGTTAATGTATTTTTAAGTATATGTCAATATGTATTCCTATTAAAATATTTTATTGATAACACACATTGAATATCTTTTTATATACAACATTAAAATATTTTATTTTAACATTTTTTTATATATAAATATGTATGAAGTTGATATCGACATAAATTAGTTAACATAGATTTTCAAATAGTTTATTTAAATCTCTTGTCAAAATATTTTTGAAAAATATAAGATTTAAACACATTTCTTTTCTTCTAATTACTTTACAACTTATTCATTTTTATTATTATAGTCGATATTATTTTTCTATTTAGAACATGTTTTTTGTTTTTATTTTAAAGGGAATTGGCTGATGGAAAAACTTACTCATCCCCTCATACTGGGCTATAGAATGAGCCTCTCTGCTCAATCAAATTATTGATGTAAAGAGAATGTAAAAACGAGTTCAATACAATGCAATTTTGGTATGAGTCTTAAGTGAAATTCAAGTTGAAAGTTAAAGTCATTGAATGTCTCATAAGGGTGCATAATAAGTGGTACCCGACACCCCAAAAATCAAGTCAAGTCAAGAGTTGATGTTGCAGATAAATTTGGCACTTGAGCAGAAGAACAAAAACATGGTAAGTGCATTGGAAAGTACACAAGATTTTGAAGGACATGGATAATAAAAGGAGGAGATTAGGAAAGTGGTATGTTAAAGTAAATGACATGAGGAGGAGAATGAACTATAAGGAGTTCTCGACTTAGTCACCGGAGAATCCACAGTAAGAACCATTTTCTACCAACGTTTCAAATCCCAACCGGGATCCATCATGAGGAAAACTTGAATGCTTGATAGAAGAAGAGCTTATTTTAGGGTTAAATAGTAATGAGGAGAGAAAAGATGAATGTCGGCTCTCAATTTTTGATGAGAAGTCGGCTGTCTCAGATTAATTTAATTAATTAATTAATTTTTTTTTAATAATTAGTATTATAATAATTAAAGATAATTAGAATTAATGATATTAAATTGATCAAAGTTAATGTTAATTTTTTTTTAGAAAATTGAATTAATATTTAATATTTGATCAATAATATTTATTAATATTGATATTAATTGAAATAATTATTATTATTTATCATAAATTAATATAATAATTAGAAGTAATAATTATAATCATCATAATTAAAAAAAAAAAATCTAGGAATATTATATTAATTTTATATTTATTATAATATATGTTTGGTACACTTTTATTTATTTATTTATTAAATTTTAGAATAGGTTTTAGCTTAGTAAGGAAATTAATAAATAATTGATAATTGAAAATATTATTGTTATTAATAATTATTATTTATTAATCTAATAGTTAATAATAAAAATTAGAATTAATAATATTAAAAATGAACATAATTAGAATTGATTAAATTAATTCAAGAATATTGTATTTAGAATAAAATTGAAACTATTAATCCTAGCAAATAGCATTTAGAATTTAATAATTAATATTTATTTAATTATATATAATAAATATGTTAGTACTGATATTTATATTTTTATTTAGAATAATTATCAAAATACTTTTGATAATTTGGGAATAATATTAAAATTGGTTAAACTTATTATTTCAAAGAGTAAAAAATATAATAATAATAATTATTGTTATGTTAAAATAGAAATTTTAATATTTAAGAAACGAAGTAATTAATAAGGGTAATTAATAAATAGAATAATTAATTAATGATAATTAATATTGTTAATAAATAGATTAACTAATTAATGATAATCAATCTTGTAAATGCTTAATAGTGAATTAATTATTATTATTATTATTATTATACTGGAAGGGGGTTAATTTTTCTGATTAGGGAAGCCAGCTTCCACTAATTTCCAAACCACTGTCTCTGTTGAGATTATGCGGGTGTTTGATAATTTCAAGAGCTTCTCTGATCTTTCGCTTATGGTGTTGCTCTTCCTTAGCGATAATAGAGGCGCTTTCCAAGCAAACATGGTGCTTAGTTTTTAACGAGTGTTCTGCTAGGGCGGAAGTACGAGGTCTTTCATTCTTAATATCAGCTCCATTTTCCCTGAGTCTTGTCTGCAGGGAGTGACCTGTTTCACCAATGTAGCCTTTTCCACATGAGCAATCAATTTTATAGACCCCTTTAAGTTGATGTCTATCAATATTATCCTTGACAGATCTCATACCTTGCCTAATCGTTCCAGGGGCTGAGAATTGCGTGCTTATGTTTTTCCTTCTTAGGATTTTCGCAATCTTATCTGTAACTCCATGAATGAAAGTTAGAAAAACCCTACCACCCTCAGGTTGATCTCGAGCCTTAGGTTCATGAGTTCGATAAAGTAATGTATTATGAAAGAGATGCTTAGTGTAATAAGGATGTTTCTACAAGAAATGGATAGAGACCAAAGATGTGGATGGACTCTGAAGAAGAAAGTCCAATGTCATGTTACACAGTTATATGTTAGGAAATTGAGGCACCTATTGAGCACTCAATTGAAAGATGGAAAACTCAAAACAACTGAGCATAAGTCTTTGTAAAATGAAGAAGTATTTCACGTTTATGAAACTGAATAAGGGTTGATCTTAGGAGTGTTGATTTTTCAAGGATCTTTTAATCTAATAATTACTTCTTATGATATTCATTTAAGTTCACTTGAGTTCGCTTTTATCATTAAGAAATTACACAGAAGATCTTCAAAATTAGAAGAAGAATGACAAGAGTATCATAAAGAGGCAACCACACAAGAAACAAAAAGTATTTTACCTTGGGAAAACCCACACGGGGGAAAGACCCAACAACCTTATACTTAGAGAAATCATTAAGTTCAACAAAGATACATCAAGTCAACATAAATTCAAACACAACCCTAGTTGCACTTGATTAAACTATCCTTTAGATAAGTCTTAGGTTTCTCTATTCCACCTTAGATTTATGCCTCAGGTTCATCTTCTATTTGGCCACACATTCACCCTTTTTTCTGCCTCAAATCCACCTTTTTGTCTTTCCTCAGATCTATTCAATATTTTGCCTCAGGTTCGTCCAATGCACTACATCAGATGGTCTGAATTCTCTCTCTATTGAACATGACCGAGTTTCCTTTTGGAGGATGTCAAAGTCTCTATTTATACTTGTCTAGGAAGCTGAATAAATGTGAACATAAGGGCAAGCCTACCTAACTTCTTAAAGGGTAAAGTTTACATTTCGGAGGCATCTTCAATATAATTTGAAAATTAAAATTTCCCTCTTTTTTGAGGTTGAAATGAAGAACATGTTGTAGATTAATTATTTCAAGGGCTAATTAATAAAATGACATGAAGACCATGCCTTACATTTTCATTATATATTTCAAGGGCTAAAATATTAATTATGAAGACTAACCATAGCTATAAAATTCAACACTCCCTCTTAGCTAGGGAGGTATTCATAATGACTATCTAGATGTTCTCATGTTGACAAATTTCTTTAAGAAAATGTCATAACAATTTATCAACATCATCATCATTTGATTACCATAATCTAGTCAACAACTGTGACACATGGTAAATGATAGCATCAAGCAATTACCATAATATGGTCAACAAATGTGATAGATGGTAAATCATTAGCATCAACTAGTGATGATGATTTTTTTCACCACCTCTAAACCATAGTATACTGACTAGTCCTCGTTCATCATCATCCTTTTCAATGTCTTTGACTCATGGTGAAACCCTAAGGACACACTCAATCCATTTGAGTAATCTGGTGTGAAATACAAAGGCCTCATTCTAGACCATGATGATGCTAAAGTGCTTCGCTCAACCTATTCGGAAAGTAATTTAAGATTGATGTTGAAAAGCACCCACTCAACTGAGTCATTATGGGCCTTTAGGACCATTCTTCCTAATTTTGGTCAACTTACTTGACAGAGGAAGAATGTTTATCCTCTATTGGACCAATATCCCTAATTTGGTCATATTTGACACAGGGAGAATGACCATCCTTTGATGTTATCAATACACTGGACCATTTCCCTAATCTGGTAATACTTGACACATTGAGAATATATGTCCTTGATGCTTCAATTTTATCACTCACTCTTGCTAAGAGAGGCATGTTTAATCATTCCAAGTTTGTCCTCGAAGTATACACACCTCATCTAAAGACAATTGGCTTGAATATAGAATAGTACTAGAGACACACTACTCTCTTTTGTACCATGTCTCGATACTATATCTCATTATTCTTTGACCTATCATCATGCTTGTCACCTGCACCTGATTAAGACAATCCTACAAGTAGCCTCTAAAGCCACACATCTTCTCAACTTTCCAATCAAGATGGAATATCTGCCTCTACAATACTAATTCCAACAAATATCATTTTCTTTCTTATTCAAGAAATCATAACGGAGTCCAAACTGAAGCAATATATTCTGAAAATCTCTTTTCTTATTCTACACTCTCTACTCAATCTAAATTTGTGTATCCTTGCAGGTGTACTTCTCTATTTGAGACATATCTCAAACCATAACTAACCATTCCATGACTAACTGTACCATGTTGGTACTTCAATGCATGTTGAGCCTTATTCCTTCACTGAACCATACATAAATTTGATTCCTTAAATGAACTCATTTCATAACCGCTTTCCTATCCCCCTCACCAGTTGCTCCCTCTGACACTAAAACAAATCTTGCTATGGAAATCAAGGTTTCTCCCTCTATCAATATATATTTCTAATTATTTTTATATCTCATCTTTCTAGCCTAATAGTCCATTATCATAATTAGGCTTCAAAGAGGTAATGCATCAAATCTAGGTTCTTCATCTCAAGCTAAGAGATCAACTCACTTTGAAGCCATAACTATAACATCCTTAGTGAAAATTCCATGTAACAAAGTTAATAAAGGAAAAATAATAACCATGGTGATGGGACACGTATTCCAAGCTGACTGTTGGGCAAAAATCTAGTGATGAGGATCACTTGTGATTTATTTAATGGCCAAGGAAACTGGCAAAGAAAATGATAAAGTCTTTGTAAACACATGCAACATTAATTAGAATTTTATTTATGAAAATAATGGAAATTAGGAGAGAAGGAAGGTGAAATGTCAAATGTTGCATGTGAGGAGGAAAATGAAGGAAAATAATGTAAATTGAATAATAAAAATGGCTCTCAGGATCAGTTTGTAGACTTTTGTGAGTTCAGTTTCGGAACTTTCTGTCTATTCTCTTTCTCTCAATACTCTTGGACATTTAGAGCTTCTTTTGGAGCTCTCTTGGAGGAGTGTGGCATACTTGGACCTTTGGAGCAAGAAGGAAAAGGAAGAGTATGAAAACTAAAGAGGATATCAGGATCAAAAGCTACAACAGGATTTTCTTGTGGGTACCGAGTTACATGTATGATATCCTTGCTAGTTTTGGCATGCATAGCATATGCATGTGGTTTCTTAGTTATGATATGTCATTGGCATGGAGGATTGCCAGAATTGACAGTGATTTTTCCTAGCCTTGCCATTTCCTGGATAGCCATGGTGTTGTGGGATTTACTTTTGTTTTCTGGTTGGTTCTCATGTTACTTTGGTTATGGGTTGAGTTATTAGTTCCAGGAACCTTGGTTGGACAAACACTTTGAAGCCCTGTAACAGCTTGGGTTGAGTTACTAGTCTTGAAGCCTTGGTTAAACAAACGCTCTAGAGCCCAATGGCAGTTGTGGGTTGAGTTACTAGTCCTAGAGCCTTAGTTGGACAAACGCTCTAGAGCCCAATGGCAGTTATGGGTTGAGTTACTAGTATTGGAGCCTTGGTTGGAACAAACTCTCTAGAGCCCATGATAGTTGGCATGGAGACCAATTTAGCGATGGTTAGTCATGTCCAACCATGAGGTGGAATCACTTATTGAGGGTTGAGGTGGTTAGCCTGTGTTTGGTTTTGTTGGATGTGTTCCATGAGATCCCACATTCATGCTTGGAATATGGAACACGGGTGGCTGACTAAAAGAGAGATTTGGTTCAGCTTAGCCTATGGTTAGGTGGTTCGTGGAAGTCCCATACCTAGTCGTCCTGTGCATTAATTAATAAGAGATCCTTCTCCTTGGTATTTTATGTGTAAATATATTGGTTCATATGTGGTTTTTATGTTTTTTATATTCTTGATATTTTTGTTGGTTATGAGCATGTTTTATGATAATGATGATGGATGGCTCTCATCATGTTTCAATATGTAAATGAATGAATGATGAATATGTTACCTAATAGATGATAATGCAGCTAATGTGATAAGGCATCAAGGATTCTCAGTGACTCTCAGATAAGTATGAGACCCCTATGCTGAGATTTGATTGTTATGACCTATAGATTGCTTTTTTGTGACATGCTTGACAAAATGCCTGTTATGGGTAGTAGGGGTCCAGTCAAGTATTTTCTCAATTATTTTCATTTGTATAATTTTTTTCGATGTTTCTTTTCATTTATGGAAGTTTCATGAAGTTTTGGGCAGTGGCTTGAGACCTGGTCCTACAAAAGTGGCACAAAATTCAGGGTCATAGACTCTGAACTAGCTAAAAAAGACCCCAGTCACTTGCATGTCCTTGTTGTGAGAGCTACTAGAGGGCCCTAGTCACATGCATTCCCATTTAATGGGAGTGATTGAGGCTCTAGGTCAGTAAGATGTTGGGTTGTCTTAGGGGTTGGTCACCTGGAGTGGTAGATTAGCTCTTGGAGGTTCTGTAGCATGTGTAGAAGGTCAAGTTGGTTGTGTCTTATCGGTTCCACTTCCTTAACTGTACATAGGGAGCTGAATCATATCATACTAGCCTCTCGTCACATGTTTACCCCAGCGGATGAGTTAAATTGGGTAAATGTGGGTGGAGGGTGTTACAGAGTGGTACCAAAGCATGGTTCACCCCTTAGACTAGATGGGTGGTGTGTTGGTCATGCATTCATATTGGGTGGATATGTGTTCTCTATGCTTATGGTCTATGTATTTTCTTATGCATGCGTCGTGTTGGTCGTTGTTTCATTTGTGTCACCATGTGAAAGTGGATGGTGTGTTGTTGGAGGTGTTTATCATGAGTATAGGTCATTTATGCACTGGTTATTCATGTCAATGTTTGTATGTATTGTGTATGCATGCATGTCATACATGTGTTGATTATGCATACATTGACATGGTTATAGTTGTCGTGCACGAGTTCATGGTATGTGGTTGGTATGTTCATGCACTAATGACTCAACTATGGTTAGGATGACATCTATATGTTGTTATGATTATGTTTATACATGTATTGGGCTAATCTGGTTGATATTGTAGACGATATATACTCCCCATAACTATATTGAGGTATGTTGATTATATTGTGTTCTAGTTTAGATGACATGGTATACTTGCATGAAGATTATCATAGATGACTAGCACGATGGTCGACTATAGTTCCCGAGACTCTCCCTATGGATCAAATGAGAAACATGGTTTTGGGAACTCTACTGACTTAGTAGATGCATTGAGAAGATTGAAGGAATAAATAAGGAGTTTCAAAGCAGATAATGACAAAATGATGCAGGCACAGGAGAAACAAGCAGAAGTCAATGCAATAATCCTTCAAAGTTTGTCATAAATGCAAAGATGAAGACCACTGTGGATCAGCCATGAATAGGAGGATAGGACTAATGGGGCATATGGAAATAGATGTCATGGTGGCACAGGTCGGTTAGAGATGAGATGATTAGAGATGGAAAGTTCTTGGATACTTCAGATAAGAGAAGTGATAAACAGAGGTAATATTATAGTTCTAGTCCTGACATGTATCATGATTTTCATAATTATCATTCTTAAAGGAGGAGTGATATGGACTATTTTCCATATGAGTTCAGGAAATAAAAGCCACCTACATTTGATGGGGAAATGAAGAAGTCACAGGGTGCAGAAGCATGGTTTCTTAGTATGAATAAGTTCTTCAGGTTTCATGATTACTCAAAAAACATGAAGGCTAGAATAGCTACATCTAGGCTTAAAGGTAAATCATATATATGGTTGGAATATGTAAAGAATGTCATAGGTATTTATGAAGAGGAGTTGACTTGGAGTGAGTTTGGGAGATTATTTAGGAAGAAGTACCTATCCGAGAGATACTATGATGACAGGACAAAAGAATTCTTTGAGTTGAAGATGGGATTTATGACTGATGAGGAGTACACTAGAAGATTCTTGGAGTTATTGAGGTATGTTCCTTAACTCAAGGAGGAGAAGGCCAAGATTCAGAGAGCGTCTAGAGGTTAAGAGGTCAAAAAACGCAATGGGACCCAGGGGCAAGATGACTAAGTGGCTGGGTTGCCTCCCGGGAGTGTTGTTGTTGATGTGGAATGTATGGTTCATGTGTTTATGTCGATTCCATTTCCTTAATTTCACCAAGGAGGTTGAATCTTGTCATAGTAGCCTCTCGTCACATGTTTACCTCGGTTGGTCAGTTACTTGGGTAGATGTGGGAGGAGGGTGGTTACAAATTAGTATTAGATCAGGTTGCACTCTAATCTAATTTAGAATATTAGATTATTGTGCTAAGATCCTCCTCAGATCAACAAAAAAATTCTTTCATTGTGCTTAAGTATTCATGAATTTTTGCAAGTAAAATGATAAGTTTTTATGTTAATTTTATGAAAAATTTAACATAAATAAGAGACTGCACAAAAAAATAAACATGTACAGTACATCATAAAAAGTCACATTACAATAGGAACATGATAAAGGAGTTCACCCCTCCTAGGCTATGTCTCCTTGGTCCAACTTTCAATGGCTTAAGCCTCTCTATTATGCTCAAAAGTGTAAAAATATGTGTTTACAATGCTTAAATGCTTCTAAAACTTGCTCCAATGAGTCCAAATTATCCAAAAATGGATACCTAGCCTCTTTTTGCATCCAATTTGGTCGAAAACTGAAGAAGTTATGACCTCTCCTAGTTTCTCCACTATTCGCTCCACAAATTGCACCAAATCCGATATGATCCTTCAATTTCACCCCAAAAAGCGCTATCTGGGCGAAAATTTCACTATGCGGTAGGTGAATTTGTAGGACAGTTAATTTAGTCGTCGAGGCCTTAGAACCAAAAATGGGTCATATGGGGGCCATGTGCCCAGGGGCTAGCCCCCAGCGTTGTCCCCCCTTCCTCTAACAGTCACGGTGAATGCTACGGTTTGAGGCAAGGTGATCATATGGGCCCCTTGGGTCACGGTTAGGTTGGTGGTTTCCATAACTACTGTGGTCTAAGGATGAGGTGGTCACAATGGCCGCTTGGGTCACGGTTAGGCTAGCAATTTCCATAAATATTGCGTTCTGCGGATGAGGTGGTCACACAGGGGGTAGTTAAGTCCACCCCCCTCCCCCCCCCCCCCAAAAAAAAAAAAAAAACTAACGGTCAATACAACTTAAATACAACCCGCGACCACAGGTTGTTAAGTCACAAGCTGCAGGCACAATGGTAAACCTTGGCACTATTGTGTGGGAGGTCACAGGTTCGACCTTGCCTCTGACCCATCTTTGCCATAAATTTTGATCGACCATTAGGAGGACACTTGGCGGCCTCTGACTTAGCCACGTGTCACCTCCTAATTGGCCAAAACTATAACACATGAGCCAATCAAATGATGCCACCGAAATAGAATATTCCAATAATATTCCACTTTCCACCTAGGAGGTACGGATGCCCAATCAACATCCCTCTCATTCATCTGCAATTATTTTACCTATTTGACAAAGTGAATAGATCACATTTTTGGGAGCATACAGTGCCCGTTTTGCGCAAAACAATTTGCGCCGAGTTCGGGTTCCACACCATTTTGACAACTTTGATTTTTGAGCACTTGATCACACTCTCTTTGGTTCATAGCTAATACCACAGAGTGGTATCAAAGAATGGTTCACCCCTTGGACTGGATGGGCTATGTGTTGATCATGCATTCATGTCGGTTGAATATATGTTTCTTATGCTTGTAGTCCATATGCGTGTTGAATTTATGATGGTGTTGATCATGGTTATAGTGGTGTCACCATGTGAAGGTTGAGGGTGTTGTTGTGGGATGTCGCATCATGAGTGTAGGGTTGTATATCCATTTGTTATGCATTTATGGTAGGTCAGACATGCATTGTGAGGTGATTGTATGCAATTAGGTCATCATAATGTTGTTGGTTGTTATGATGTTGATGTGTTGGTGGAGATAGAGCAAGAGATGCAGATCATTAAAGTGAAGTTGCAACATTAGACCTCGAGGCAAGAGCATGTTGTCATATAGGTTTGGATGTTGGGCATGCAGGTATGTTAGCTAATGGATTGTTATATGCATTAGGGTTATATACATCAGGTTTATGTACATGTCTATCGATGTTATTGTTACATACATGATAGATGCTAATGATTAGTGTAGTCATATGCACATGTGTTAGATAGTCATGAGTGTTAGTAACATGTGGTTGTATGCATTTCTCTTGTCATTTTATGTTAGATAAGTTGATGATTATGTTATATGTCATTTATGAGTATGTTATAGGTTAACTTTTTTTTTTTATATGATAGTTAGCTTGATGATTAGGTTATATGTTGTTGATGAGCATGATATATAACTTGTTGTTGTTATATGCTAGTAACTTGATGATTAGGGTTATTACATTAAGATCTTGATGTTATATGTATCATGCTAAATTGGATTGGCCTATGTAGATGGTTAGGGTTATGAAATTCAGGTATGAGTCGACTTATTTGTGACATTGTGTTGTACTAATATAGATTGATCGTACATATGTGATTGCTATGCATAAATGACAAATGTTTATGAGTTTATGATGTGAACATGTTAGCTAGTGACTATTATGGATATCATGACCTTATTTATTTTTGAGTTGATATGTCGTGAAGTTATATCATGCTAATCTAGATTGATTGTGCAGACAAGATAGCCTCCCCTAAGATACATTAAGGTATGAGCTTGCTTATGTCATCTACTTTGTGCTTGAATGTTTGATTATGTTGTTTAATTGGTGTTTGAGTGTTGGTGTCTATTATGACACCTATCTATTGTCAGAATGTTTGATCGCTTGCCTGCTATGAGTATGTGTCTGTAAGATTGACTGAATGAACGATCTTGTTTTAAGATGATTGTACTAACACATATGTGTTGTGATAGCTGACATGTACTTGAGTGTAATAGGTGACAGTTGTAGTATTATGTCTAATGACTATGAGTTGACTATGAATTATGAAATGATTGCTAGTTTTGGTAAGTGTTGATTTAAAATTGATAGATATGATTGTCGTGATATTTGGAACATGTGTTTGACATGTGTAAACAATGCAAGAAACATGCTTGGTATTATCATGACAAGGTAAAAATTGATGTGTTTATATAAATAACAGTTGGTTGATGTGACAGTACATAGTAAGCTTTGATTGCAACAAGGTAAAAAGGTAAAAGAAAGGAATTGGGCAAGAATTCCTTTCGCTATGTTTGAAAACCCTAATTCCAAATGAATGAGTGCTTTGCATACCAGAATTATTCTTAACCTTGATTTCATCTGGCATTATGTGGGTATGTGCTATATTCATGAACATGTATTTGACAGGTATAATAGTTGGTGCCTAGTTATAGCTAGATCTGTCAAAGGAATTGGAGTCCCTTGAGAGATGGCATGGATGTGTTTAGTTGCAAGACAACATGCTTGACACAACAAGGTAAGGTAACCAGTGTATTGTTATGTTTATTTATGCACTGACAATTATGTGTTAATGGAAGTATGATGCAAGGGATTGCATGGAAAAGAGGCTGCCATGAAATCTCGAAGAAGGCTTAGGTTGAGTTTTCCCTTGGAAGCACTGGGAACCATGGGGATTGAGTCATGGCATCTTTGTCAGTCTTTTTCTTTTGGTATTTTGTTGATTTTGAAATTGTTCTTTATTGCGATTTTGTTTGTGTCTTGTTCATGGCCATGCCACTTTGTTTGCGGTGTTGTATTGTTGTTGGTTTTCCATGGTTTTCTTCTTGTTTGCTTCTCGGTCTTGAATGCTATGTCTTGAGGTTCTTAGGAATCAATTGGGAAAGATGAAAGTTAGTGGAGCTCGAGGAGAGATGAATGAAATCCAATAGGTAGTGTAAGACTTGGATGAAGCTGGTGTTATGTAAGTGTTATGTAAGGGCAACTAAAGGTAAGAGTATGACAGTTGGTTAAGTTGGTTGGGTCCATTGGTGTAAGTGGACGATGGCAGGAAAGTCATGAGAAAGTTAATAAGAAAGTTATGGTAAATAGGCTTAAGGTAAAAAATGCCTTGGCTATGTTGGGAACGGTTTTTCTCAATATTGTGGATATGTGCACAGATAAATGAAGTTCTCTTAACCTTGAACTTATGTTATCTGGTAATTATGTTATGATCATGATTATGTTGATGTTTATATACATATGTATGTGTGTATTTAGGTCATTGTCTAACAATATAATGATTGTTTTATGCTAATGTTTATGTTTATGTATCTATGTATCTATGTCACGGTCCGATAGGGTTGTCAGGGTTCATTCTTGTGGAGGAATGATTTCTTATGCAGGTGAATGACATGAAGAGGTTTTTGGTTCATGAGGAATCAAGTGGGAAGAGTACTCATGAAAAATATATGAGGTCAATATCATGTGGCTATGAATTGATATTGTATGCTTGTATTATGCCTATGTTTATGTTATGGATAGGTTAAGGTTGAGATATAGATCAGTGGAATGAAAATAGTGTGACTCGTGGCATGCTAGGATAGGCATGGATGGTAGAGAGACATTGGAAGCAAGATTGCTTGGTAGAGACAGTGTGGTTTTAGATGTGTTGTACTACTGTTGTGCATATGTTGTATATGTTGTACATGTTGCATTTGTAATGTTGTGCGCATGTGGTGTTGTGTATATATAGTGTGTGTACATGTTGTTTATGAAATTCTACGTACATGTTGGTACAGATAATGTTGTGTGAGTATTGCATATTTAGTGTTGGGCATAGATGGTTCTATGTACATGTTGGATATGTGGCATTGTGTGCATGTAGGATATGTAGTGTTGTGTATAGATGATGCTATGTACATGTTGGATATGTAGTGCTATGTACATGTAGTGTTGCATGCATGTTGTACATGTGGTGTTATCTACATATGATGATATGTGCATGATTGTATGAGTCATGTTGTGATCATGTGGTGTTGTGTACATGTTGTACATATGGTGTTGTGTGAGGGTGGTGTTGTGTACATGTCGTGCATATGACACTGTGTACATGTCGTTCATGTGGTGTTGTGTACATCTAACATTGTGTACACATTGTACATGTACTACAATGTACATGTGGTGTTGTGTACACTTTGTACATGTGGTTTTGTGTACATGTGATGTTGTGTACACATTATGAAGGTGGTGCTATATATAGGTGGTACTATGTACATGTGGTATATGCGGTATTATGTGCATGTCGTACATGTTGTGTTGTGTACATATGATATTATGTATGTGCATGGTGTAGTCATGGTATCATGACATGTGCATTCATTGTTTTGTACTCTGTGTACGTATATGTATTTTGTTATACGCCGGATGTAGCTATATGTATTGTGCTATGTTGTACACTCGGTGTAGGTGTATGTGTTGTATGTTAGGTATAGGTGCATGTATTGCATGGCATTGTATGTCGTGTATGGTTGTATGTGTGTGATGCACACTATGTGTATGTGCACATGGTTGAGGATAAGGCACTGTGTGTTTCTCGTGTGTGGAAACCGATCTGGAGTGCATATGAAATAAGGAAAAGATAGAAGCTAAGGATCGATTAAAGGATAAGTATCAGTATTTTGTTTCAGTTTTATTATGCATATGATTTATGATTATGGTCTATGATGATTACATGTGATGTATGACTTTGGTTTATGATGATAACATGAGATTTATGATTTTGATCTATGATGGTTGTGTTTTGAGCTAACCTAACGTGATATATTTATACATGATGATTTGGTCAAAGATGCTAGTTTGAATTGTTGTGACAGGAAGTAAACAAGATTGCAAGTGTACCTTATTAATGAGCTACCAATGAGGTATGATTTGAAGTTATTTCAATTTATTTTAATCTAATGGAAGTTATGTGCTTGGTACAGGAAGCATGGAATTTCCTCATTGGGTGGTTGAAATCAACTACAAACATTAGCAACAACGACAAAAGGAATTGGAACATGCAATAGTATGCTGGTAAAGAACTTCATTATGGGACACTAGTGCCCAATAGTTTCCATTGATTTCCATGAGCATGTTATGATCGGTATGATGGTTTGAGGTAGGTATATGCCTTGGTTGTTTGACTTTTCGATGCGAGGAAACATTGCCAAGGGATGGATCGCATGGGATAGGGGATGCTGGGGAACTTGGAAGGTGAGTGACTGCACAGAAGGGATGTGTTGATTGATGAGGGACTGTGTAGTAGAGAAGGGAATGGTGATGATATAATTATTTTGGTCGTTAGCATTGCCAGATGGAATAAAATGCACATTAGGAGGGCACCCTAGAACAATGAGCTGGTAATTGTTCGATGAGACGACAAGTGGAACAAGATTATAGCGTTGGACATTGGATGCAGTTTGAATATGGCAATGGATTCTAGACTTCTTGGGAAGGAGGTGAATCTTGGTATTACTTTGAGGGTGTCAGTGTGAGCCTCTAGATTCCTTTGTTGATTGATACAAGCATCGTATCCTTTTATTTGATTGTTTAGAAAATGTGCATATGTGTATATGTGGTTATTGTATATAAAGTTATGAGTTGTGTTATAAAGATCTAGTATGTGGTATGTTGTCATGTTGTCATAATGTTTTTCTTTTAAGCAGGTCATTCATTGTAAATAGTACAACGAGCTAAGGTATAAAGCTCCATGGGCAATATGTTTGTTTTTCAGCAGTTTTGATGAGGTAATGGTGTGGTTTAACACTGAGGATGGTGTTCCCTAAAGGGGAGGGTTCTGTAACAACCTTGGTGAAAATTTCAAGTAATAAAAGTAAATAAAGGAAAAAATAAGACCATGGGTAAGGGACACATATTCAAAGTTGAATGTTGGGCAAGACGTCCTAGTGTGGATGTTCATTTGGTTATTATGGCTAAGGAAATTGGCAAAGGCAAAGGCATTAAAAAGGAAAAAGGATTTTTTTGCACATTTATTTAAGAAAATAAAGGAAAATAGGAGAAAAGGAAGGTGAAAAGTCACATGTTTCATGTGCGGAGGAAAATGAAGGAAAATAATGGAAATTGAAGAAAGTGGATGCCTAATTGATAAAAATGCTTCTAAGGATCAGTTGGTAGGCTTGGTCAGTGTAACATTTTGGTCAGTTCAGTTTTGGAGCTCTCTCGTTATTCTCTGTCTCTCTCACTCTTGGAGACTTAGAGTTTTCTTGGAGCACTCTAGCTTTGGAGTAAGGAAGGAAAAACAATGAAAGGGGAAGGAAGGAAAGCAAGGATTAAGGAAGGACGAGAAAAATCAAGCAACTTCAATAGGAATATTTGTAGGTAACATAAGGGATGTGTGATTTCCTAGCTGGTTTTTACATGCATGTATTTGGGTGTTTTTGTATGGTTCTCTTGTTGTCGGTGGCATGGTTTTGGTAGGTGATGACAATGGTTTTCAGCCCATCCTTTCCTTTTCTAGATGCGATGCTGAGTTGAGATTTTTATCTCAGTTTTTGGATTTGGAATTGCCAGATCGATTTTAGAATCTGGGGCAGAGGTGGTATGAAGGTTCCTTCCCAAAGGCCTAGGAATCACTTGACCATTTTTGCAGGATACACAGTAAAGCCTAAGGGAGGAGTCTTAGTTTAGGACCTAGTGATCTGATGTGGATTGCGATAAAGCCTGAGAGTCTGGTGTCTAAGTTTAGGGCCTAGTGATCTGGGATTGGATTGCGGTAAAGCTTGGGAGACAAGGAGACAAAAAAATCCTCAAGGATAGTGATGGATTATGGATGGCATTCCAAGTTCAGTTCGGTTTTGTGATCGAAACACCAGTTTTTGTGTGATCATAGTTTGGTGAGGGTGGAGGTGGTTTAACCTCTAGATTCCCTTAGTTTTTTTTGGATGGGTTTTTCCATGAGATCCCACAATGGGTTTTTCTTGTGGGTACCGAGTTTCATGTATGATTTCCTTGATAGTTTTGGCATGCATGGCATATGCATGTGGTTTCTTGTTTATGATATGTCATTGGCATGGAGGATTTTCTGGATTGACAATGGTTTTTCCTAACCTTTCCATTTCCTAGATAGCCATGGTGTTGTGGGATTTACTTTATTTTCTAGTTGGTTCTCATGTTCCTTTGGTTGTGGGTTGAGTTATTAGTTCCAAGAGCCTTGGTTGGAAAAACACTGTAGAGCCCTATAATAGCTTGGGATGAGTTACTGGTCCTAGCCTTGGTTGGAAAATCGTTATGGATCCCTTTGTGATTGAGTAACTAGTCCTAAAGCCTTGGTTGGAAAAATGCTCCGAAGCCCAATGGCAGTTGTGGGTTGAGTTACTAGTCCTAGAGCCTTGTTTGGAACAAATGCTCTAGAGCCCCAGATAGTTGGGGTAGAGCCCAATCTAGTGATGGTTAGTGATGTCCAACCGTGAGGTGGAATCACTCAGAAGATTTAAAGAATGTCAGAGCTATTTATGAAGAGGATTTGACATGGAGTGAGTTCAAGAGACTATTTAGGAAGAAGTATCTATTGTAATATACTATGATGACATGGAAAAATAATTCTATTAGTTGAATATGGGATCTATGACCGATGAGGAGTATACTAGCAGATTCTTGGATTTATTGAGGTATGTTCCTTACCTCAAGGAGGAGAAGGCCAAGATTCAAAGATTCATCAGTGGGTTTCTAGTAGCATTCAAGGACATGACTAAGTTTGACGAGCCTAGATCATTAGAGGAGGATGTATGGAAGCTAAAGCACTCTTTTGAGAAATCAAAGTGCAAATCTAAGACAAAGCCGAACTGGAAAGGTAATGAAAGGAATAAAGGAAAATGGGACAAGAAGCGAAGAAGAACTAAAGGTACAATTAAAAAAGAAAATGTAGTGCCACCTAACAAGTTCAATGCATCTGACAGGGGACAGGGATTTTAGTCTGAGCAGAACAAGGGTGATGATAGAAAATGCATACGGTGTTGGACCTATGGTGCAGATCATTGTAGGAGAGTTTTTCCCACAACATTAGGGTGGTAGATTGCAAATCTAAAGTGCACAAGAGGCACAAATAGTGGGGGAAGTTGGATAGAGTATTTGACGGATCTATGCATCATTGGAGAACATGTAGACAGATTACCAGGTGTCTATTATTGAGATGGACGGTAAGCTTTGTGATCAACTTATTTCTATTTTGATTGAATTTGGATCTAATTATAGTCATGTTAGTCCTGGCCTAGTGGATAAGTGTGGTTTGAATGAAGAAGTGCATGAAAAATCTTGGTTAGTGCAATTGGCTACAGGTACAAAGAAGAGAGTTCATCCTTGGGTAAGAGCTTGTGCATTTGAGTTGAATGATATGCCTACATCAAGACATTTGAATGTATTATTGTAGGGATCATATAGTATGTTGTTGGGTATGGACTGGTTGTATCTTCATAGGATTAAAGTGGATTTTTTTATGACAAGGCCATTGAGTGGTTGGATGATAATGGAGAACATAGAGTCTTGAGGGTAAGAATAAGGAAATGTTAGTTAAATGGTGACAACTATGCAGACAAATCATAGCCGTAGGAAAGGGTGTGTGTTATTCACAGTTCATATTTATACTGGAAAAGGTAAGGAATTTGAGTATGTAGATTTCTTAAGTAGGTACCCCATTCTACAACAGTTTCAGGATGTGTTTTTGACAAATATTTTAGAGTTGCCACCTCACAGGGAAGTAGATTTTTCTATTGAGTTGGTACCAGGGGTAGCACCGACATCAAAAGTATTGTAAAGGATGAGCACACCAGAGTTAGTAGAGTTAAAGTTTCAATTGAAAGAAATGCTTGACAAGTGATACATTAGGCCAAGTGTATCACCTTGGGGTGCATCAATGTTGTTTGTGAAGAATAAGAATGGTACTCTTAGGTTATGAATTTATTACAGGAAGATGAACAAAGTGACCATCAAGAACAGGTATTTGTTGCCAAGATTTGATGATTTGTTTGATAAGTTGAAGTGGGCCGCAATGTTTTCAAAAATTGATCTGAGATCAGGATGCCATCAAGTGCGCATCAAATAAGAAGATATATACAAGACCTCTTTCTGGACCAAGTACACACATTATGATTTTGTTGTAGTTCCATTTGGTTTCACTAATTCTCCAACTACTTTTATGTGTTTGATGAATAATGTGTTGCGTCCTTATCTGAATAAGTTTGTTATTGTGTTCATTGATGATATATTGATATATTCTGAAAATGAGGAAGAGCATGTCAAGAATTTAGTAGGAGTGTTGAGATTGATAAGAGAGCATCACTTGTATGCTAATCTTAGCAAATACAATTCCTTTCATACATAGGTACATTATTTGGGGCACATGGTTTCTAACGAAGGCATAACAGTGGATCCAAAGAACATAAGTGCTCCTATGGAATGGGAAGCTAATAGAAATGTGGAAGAGGTAAGATCGTTGATGGCATTAGTTGGTTATTATATGAGGTTCATCAAGAAATTCTCTCACATAGCTTATCTGATTACATCATTGCAAAGGAAAGGTAAGAAGTTTGAATGGATAGAGGAATGTGAAAAAAGGTTTGAGCAGTTAAAACAACTATTGACGAATGCTCCAATGTTAAAGATTACAGATCCAAAAGAAAAGAAAAGAAAAAAAATTGTGGTATGTAAAGATTCTTGCAAGAGAGGACTTGTTGGAGTCCTTATGCAAGAAGGACAAGTAGTATGCTATGAATCAAGGAAATTGGATGAGCACGAGAAGAATTATCTGACACATGATCTTGAGTTGGCAGTGATCATCCATGCCTTGAAGATGTAGAGGCACTATCTTCTTGGTAGGCGGTTAATCTTAATGAGTGATCAAAATGGATTGAGGTATCTATTTGACCAACTGAATCTGAATGCGAACAAGCCTGATGGTTGGCCACAATCAGTGAGTTCGACTTCAATATCAGGTATATTAAAGGTAAAGAGAATAGGGTTGGAGATGCTCTTAGCAAGTGGATACAAGTAAATCACATAGCAGCTATGAGTTCTTATGAGACAGATTTGCAGGATCGGATCTTGCAGGCAGGTCAGTAGGATGATAGGTACAGGGTCTTATGCACAGGTTACAACAATGTATAGGTATAGGTTATTCATAATCATATGCAACTATGTAGAAATAAAAATATCATCATCATCAATGCAGTGGAATATAAAGGAACATTAGAAGAAAAACAGTCATGCATAGAGACACCAAGATTGGTCAGAGACCAGTCCAAAACCCACTATGGGGAAAACCCTTGCAAATTCTTGTTCTTATATTGTCATCAAATGATTTATCAAGAGAGAGTACAATGATCCATATTTTCATAAATGTAACTAACCAACAAAACTCTTATTCTAAAGACTGTAATGAAATTCACTGTCTACAGTCAATTGTTGAACCCTGCGGTCACTGAGAGAAATATTTGAAAGAACAAGATTTAATATTTTAGATCTTGGTGGTATGGAGGAGGTTTCATGTGAGCGATTATAGCTTTCCCAATTTCTCCCTTAAGCATCACATGTGAGCGACTAGGGTGAGATCTAGACTACAAAAACCCTAAACTCAGTCGCATGCATAGTGAGTTGTCAGTATGACTGGAAGGCTCCAGTCGCACGCATAAGTCTCTGTGGGAGTGACTATAGTCGGATACCTCATGTTCTATGCCTACGACTCGGGATCAAAACCCTAAAACTAATATGTGAGCTTCAAACTCTGCATTTTCACCTCATAGTGAACTTGTTCCTTCGTGGACGAAACTTAGACCTGGGCGAGCCAAACACCAAGATAGAAGAGTGTCTCATGGTCGTGTCCAAATGAGGTAGAGGTCACTTGTATTTATAGCCTTCCAAGGGTATCCACTTTTCTTTAGGGCCAACCTTGACAGATGTGCACATGTGGGCTTTTCTTCATAAATACACTTTCCCTTATCCAATTTGAGTGATCTTTAGGTTGATTTTGGTCCTCTCGAAAAGAGGAATTCAATGAAATAATCATCTCTATCAGGTGAGTTGTCCAAAGTGGAATTTTACCACAGTTTCAAATTTTTAACACTCCGTCTCAAATAGGGTGAATTCCACCTGCATCATGCCATGTGTATCCTTTCATCAAATCATATCCAACGTCAAGTATCTCATCATCTCGTATCATCATTTATCGTCTCAATTCATCTCATGCTCATTCCTACTTATCTCTTGAGTGTCCCTGCTCACATGTTGAATATTCTAGGATCTAGAAGAAGAATTTGTCATCGGAGTGGAGCCTAAGCTACCACCCTCTATTCATCAGGATACTACATGGAATCTCTGTCAGTGGGATACTACCTGAAATATATGCTAGTGGGCTACTACCTGGAATCTCTATCAGCAGGCCACTACCTAGAAATATCACTGGGGAGTCAGATCTACAACTTGCATCATCATCAAAGATCATATCATCAGGGAGCACAATTCAACCTGGAACCACATCGGGGAGATACTACTCAACCTGGAATCTCACGGGGGAGCTGCTACTATGACCCCATATTGAGCAATACATGATATAGGGGATCTACAACTCAACCCATCCTATTGCCTACTGATCTGCCCAACAATGACCCTCAATAGTCATGTGGTAGAACACCTCCATCATAATTTGAGATTGAAAGAGATACCTGAATTATGAAGAGGTAAGGAGCACACACCTCCAAGCCTCCTCAACCCGTTGGCTAGACGAAAAGACACAATCCCAACAAGCCCAACTTGTGGGTATGATGCCAATTGGAGTATACTCTGCAAAGACCAAGATATTGTGAGCAACTACTCCAACCCAATGGTTAACAAATAGGGGTGATACCCTATTTTTGAGAGTTCCCTCAACCCTAGGATCCCTCTATCTCAATTCCACACCATGAGAGCTCAAACAGGGGAGGAATAGTTGGCTCAGTGTCCTCAATCAACGATGCTCTTTGTAGAAACATATCATCGTGCTCATATATGGTAATCATCATGTCTCAATAACAACGGTCTCATGTTCTTGTAGTTAATCAAATCAAATATCATATTAAGATATAAATAATCATATATATCACAAAAAAGGATGCCATAGTTATCCTCCCTCTCAAGGAGGTGTCAACTGCAATATTTGAGCTTGTTTCATACAACAACATTGTCTCAATATATGAAGGTAACTCAGTCCCAGATATATGTGGGATTCTCTATCAATCAATTCCCACTCTGTCATCATAATGTATCCATGTCATATACATATCCTACTCAGACAACTCTCCAAGGAGCTTCTTCATCCTACCACATAGGTAGTCATGCTAGCAACATCATACTCAACCTTAGTCATGTTATGGACCTATCATCTAAGATATGATGGTAGATCTCATACTAAGGAAGCTCCAAGTGTTCTCATCTCATCAATAATGATCCAAATAATCATTACTACATCCAAGTAGTCACATATCACAAGAGGATCATCCCATGCAAGTAATTTTAGGGATGTTAGGTAGAAACTCAATTTGAATGAAGTGGCTCAATCATGAATCAACTCAGGTTCTATGTACATCATGTATATATACAGATGAATGTTCAAAATAGAATATCAATGCTTCAATCAACTGTCGGTTTCCAAGTCAAGTTCAACAATATCTCTTCACAACTTCTTGAAATTCAATCAGAGTGTCCAAGGATTTGGATTTCCCAACTTCATAAATCTATTCATCATGCCATGCTTCATTATATCAAGCTTTAGAAGCCATCTCCCTCTTACTTATATCATAAAAGATTCATCACCTATCAAGAGTAGACCATCAATATATAAAACCAAAACCAAAATCAAAGCCATACCTGGGAATACTTTTGAAGTAGAGGTTTGGATCAACACATCATCTTGGATTCACCATATAACTATCAATGCGGGCATATAATGGATGGAGGAGATTGCTTCATATAGCTCTCTTTGCAAACATAATACTTTTCCAAACCAATATGCTCACACTCACAATATTGTTCAATCAAATCAACTAAGCTTATCAAAGTTTAGATGCTAGATTAGAACAAATATCAAAATTTCCAATATCACATTATTAGGTGACAGGTAGAGCTCTCATCATGCCATGACCTCATCTATTCTCATGTCAACAAGTTCTCATTTGCTAAGAAATCTCAAACTAAACTCCATCTAGTCATTTTCATGATCATAATATAAGTCACTAGATGCAAATTCATACACCAACGATAAGTCATACATGTTCCAACCATTCATGGAGATAACTTCATACTGAATCACATTTGTCAATACTTCAACCAATGTGCTAAGAACAAGGAGACCAATACAAAACCATTATCGAATACCAATATTAGTCATTGGAAGTTCATATATCATTGTTCTCAAGGTAAATCATTAGTCATCAAATAAAATCATTAGTTATCAAATCAAATCCCAATTTTTCTATCATAGTGAGATCTATAGTCCAAAGCATATCTCAATCATCAAGCATCATGTCAAATCTCCAAACACTACTCATCTATATCAATCAACCAAATCCATTCAAACTTTTGCAACATAAACTTCAATGGTTAAATCATAATGACATATCTATATGCATATCTCAATCACCTGGAAACACAAATTCAATCAACATATTCATATTATAGTAAAAATTCCAACTTTCCATCTCACAGATCTTTCTGATGTCTATTCCACATCTGTAGGACTGACATCCTTCAAGTGAATATCTGATCTCATGCACAAAACTTTATTTTCGTGTCTAGCAGGTATACTTGCACCCATAGGTGATCTGGATCTTGGGGGGAGGCCCCCAAGATCTAAAAAATTGTTGAAATGCTAGAAAAAGATATGAACACACAGTAAACATAACCAAAAAGATTTTTTTTTTATTAAAATAGAGAATAACTGTAAAAGCTACATTGTGGTGGATAATCTTCCCTTTTACAAAATGTGACTTGTTACTTATAATCTTTTTTTAGTTAAAATACCACAGGTAAATTGAATGGGTGGGTAATTTTATAAGCATGGGTGAATGAATACCATGGGTAGATACCACTTACAATACCATGGTTAGATTCCATGGGTGGATGAATATCATGGGTGGATAAATATAATGGGTGAATGAATACCATGGATAGATGGCACATTCCATTCAGATCATTCTTCCCTCCTTAAGAAGCAATGGTCCCCATTGCGTGAAGTTTCCTCTTGAGAATCATGTGTTGAATATGAATAGCCACTAAAGATAAGGGTGTTGTGTGGTTAACCCATAACCGTGATGAAAAAATATCAGAGGATAGAGATACCTTGTAGTGCTTGTGACCAACAATGATACTAACATTGTGCTACCTAGCAAATGGACTTTGATGAAGTGTGGGTTTGTTGATGACCCATAACCATGACAAACGAAGGTCTGAGGATAGAGATATCTTGTAGTGCTTTTGACCAACTGTGATACTAATAGTTTGTGGCCTAACAAATGGACTTAGATGACAAGGATTTTGTGTGGTTGACCCATAACCATGATGGTGACTGTTGATGAAATAGTAGGTGCCTACATAGCCTGGGATGGGAGGGAAGGTCTCCAAAGAACCCAAGATGAATGTTGTTATGCTGAAACTGATGAATGTGAAGCAGGTGCCTACCAAAGCGAGGTGGGAGGGCACGTCTCCAAAGGGAACCCACTCCAAATGTTGCTCCAAATATAAAAACTAATTTAAAAGGGGCATAACATAGAAAATTTATTATAACCTATTTCTTGAAACAAAATGACCATTCTGGATCTTCCCATGTGAATGAAATCCATATCTAGATACTTTGGAAACTCATATTCGCATTGCAACTATTCTGCCTTTACACAAGTTCTAAAAAATAGTTGATTTTAAATCAACGATATCTCACTCATCCAAATTCCAATTCGACCAATTATTTTTTTGAAATTGGTGACTTTTCAAGAGGAGCTCAAATCTGCGATCATTTTTCTAAAATTCTGCACAAAAACTACAAAAAATGATAGGACATATTCCGTCCACGATTTTTCGTTAGAAAAATTTATGCAACACAATGGATTTGAAATCAACGCTATCTCCCTCATTCAGACTCTGGTTCAGTTGATTTTTTTTTGAATTTGGGTATTTTTTCGCAAGGAATCCATATGTGTTATTTTGTTTTGCAAATTTTATACCAAAATTTTCAAAACTAATTTGCAAATTCACTGCCCAAAAAAATCCTCCAAAAAAAAAAAAAAAAACTTCCCGCTTTTCCCAAGAAAGTGCTTTGTGGAGATCGTAGCATGTAGATGAAGTTTGTTGAATATTGTGACAAAAAATTGAAGTTTAAATATGCGTCAAACCTTCATTCCCATGGAACCATAACCTCGATTTGATACCACTGATATGGATCTTGGGGGGAGGCCCCCAAGATGTAAAAAAATGAAATGGATCTTGCGGGGGGGGTGTGGCGGGGAAAGAACTGGAAATTTGTTGAAATGCCAGAAAAATATAAGAACACGTAGTAAACATAACAATATTTTTTTTTTAATTAAAATAGAGAATAAATGTAGAAACAGCATTGTGGTGGACCATCTACCCTTCTACAAAATGTGACTTGTTACTTATAGTCTATTTCTATCTACAATACCATGGGTAAATTGCATGGGTGGGTAAATACCATGGGTGAATGAATACCATGGGTAGATGCCACTTACAATACCATGGGTATATGCCACTTACAATACCATGGGTGAATGAATACGATGGGTGGATAAATACCATGGGTAGATGCCACTTTCCATTCAGATCATTCCTCCCTCCTTAAGAAGCAATGGTCACCATTGCATGATTTTTTCTCCTGAGAAGCCTGTGTTGAATATGAAGAGCCACTAAAGAGAAGGGTGTTATGTGGTTAACCCATTACCGTGATGAACAAATATCCGAGGATAGAGATACCCTGTAATGCTTGTGACCAACTGTGATACTAACTGTGTGTGGCCTATCAAATGGACTTATGGATGACTCATAACCATGACAAACGAAGATATGAGGATAGAGATAACACGTAATGTTTTTGATAAACTGTGATACTAATAGTGTGCAGCTTAGCAAATGGACTTTGATGGCAAGGATTTTGTTTGGCTGACCCATAACCATGATGCTGATTGTTGATGCAGTAGCAGGTACCTACATAGTCTAGGGTGGGAGGGAACGTCTCCAAAGAACCCAAGATGAATGTTGTTATGTTGAAACTAATGAATATGAAGCAGGTGCCTACTAAAGCAGAGTGGGAGGGCACGCTTCCAAAGGAAACTCGCTCCAAATGTTGTTGCAGATATAAAAACTAATTTAAAATGGGCATAAATCAGTCAATATAACTCAGAATCTTTATTATAACCTATTTTTGGAAACATAATGATCATTATCGATCTTCCCATGTGATTTAAGTCCATATATAGATACGCTAGAAACTCATATTCATGTTGCAATTGTTCTTCCATCACAAAAGCTATAAAAAATTAGCTAATTTTAAATCAACAATATCTCACTCATCCGAACTTTGATTCGACCATTTGTTTTTGAAATTGGGTTATTTTTCAAGAGGAGCTCAGATTTGTGATCATTTTTCTGAAAGTATGCACAAAAATTGCAAAAAATGATAGGATATCTTCCGTCCATGAATTGTCATCAGAAATATTTATGCAACAAAGCTGATTTGAAATCAACAATTCGACCGATTTTGATTTCGATTTTGATTTTTTGATTTTGATTTATTTTTTTAATTTGAGTATTTTTTCGCAAGGAATCCAGATATTTTATTTTTTTTGTAACTTTTTCACCAAAAGTTTTAGATATAATTTGCAAACTTGCTGCCCAAAAATTTCCTACAAGAAAATGAAAAAAACAATTCTTCTCGCTTTGTCCAAGAAAGTGCTCTGTGGAGGTCGTAGCACATAGATGAAGTTTGTTGAATATTGCTACAAAAATCTGAAACTGAAATATGCATAAAACCTTCATTCCCATGGAACCATAACCTGAATCTGATACCACTGATCCATATCTTGGGGGGAGGCCTCCAAGATCTAAAAAATTGAAATGGATCTTGGGGGGGGAGAGGCCCCAAGATATGAAAAATGGTTGAAATGCCAGAAAAATATAAGAACACACAATAAACATAATCACAAAGAAACTCTTTTATTAAAATAGAGAATAACTATAAAAACTACATTGTGGTGGATCGTCTGTCCTTTTACAAAATGTGACTTGTTACTTATAATACTTGTTTAGTTACAATACTATGGATAAATTTCATGGGTGGGTAAATACCATGGGTGAATGAATACCATGGGTAGATGCCACTTACAATATCATGGGTGGATGAATACCATGGGTGGATAAATACCATGGTTGAATGAATACCATAGGTAGATGTCACTTTCCATTCAGATCAATAGGCCTTCTCTACAAATGGTTGGGAGACTCCAGTCGCACCCTTGGATACAATCGCACCTGTGAACCTGCTTCCATGTGACTGAGGCATAAGGGAAAACTCTCTCTGCTTAAATAAGAACTTTGTTGCAGATCAACAATGTCAGATTTTTGTCTTATTCGTGCCCATAAATCATACTTTATCAGTAAAGAGTATATAATTATAATAGGAGAAGGGATCTTATGGAGAGCTTCTCCCTCTGAATGGGAATCCACTTCAATCGTCTTCATTCATCCTATCAACCTATCTATAATACTACCATGCAACAACAAATATGTTAGATCATAAAGTTAGACTATATCCACATATTCATTATGTTAATTTATGTTAGCATCAGCTATGGCATCATGAAATCAATCTTTCATGAAGGGTTAGTTTCAAATAGCTAATAGGAGCATATTTCAAGAATCATGATCACAACATTACTTCTTTGTCACATAACTCAATCCAATAAGTTAGGGCATTCAATTTTACCATATGCCACAATCACTAAGCACATCAAAACATAACCATGGTAAAAAAAATATCATGAATATCAATCTTATTGTTATACTTCTATCATTATAGCTACTATTATTTTCACAAATAATATCAACAATACCAAGTTACCATCTACTAGAATCAAGGTGATAGCCTTTTATGGAATCAAGATATCCAAAAATGATAGATGATAAATTATAACAATATGTTATAAATAAATATTAATTAGCCTCATAGAATTAAGAAGTTCATTATGTAAGATACTTGTTCAACATCAAGTGCACCATTTCATCATAAGAACCATGAATTCAAATAACTTTCATATGCATGCATGAACCATTTGAGAAGGAGACATTCTCATCATACCTTAGGGCTTAGCTTGAAACAATATACCATGCATATCTTGTAATATTCAAATACACGTGCATCCTTTTATTTTACATAGGAAAAATGTAGCACTTAGTCATCTTTTCATCAAGTTGCTCCTTACCATTTCTAGCTCTAGCTTTTCTTTCCTGCATCTCAAATGATCCGAAAGCATGATCCTCTTAGTACATCTCATCAAGGAGGTTAGAAACATCCAAATACTAAAATATAAACGCAGGAAGCATAAGTAATGAACAAAACAATAATCATATCTATAATTCTAAACAAAAGTAAAGACATAAAGGAGCCTCAAAAGTAAAGAAATACTTATCTTCAATGAGAGGTTATCCTCTCCCTTTAGAACCAACCTTCAAGAGCCATCACTTTCCATTGACCATATAAAAATGTTGCATTCAATATTTCAACCAATGTTATCAACAACTAGGCCTACTATAGACTATCCCATCTAGGGCTTCATCAAATCTGTCACAAGTGCTTGATCATATTCACATTGACCATGCTAAATTTCATATCTCATATCTTTTCCATAAACTAGGTTTCTCTCAAACCCTAACCTCATAATATCCATCAAACACTAATACACAAATTTCCTAAGGTTATCTTCAAACCCTATAATTCTTTTAGGTCTCCTCCATCTTCTGTTTCTTCCATTAAAGGCGTCTCCATGGGGGTGATGTTCATGAGTTTTATTCAACCTAACTCTGATTCCATGTTAATTTTTCATAGGGATATACTGTTTTTTACTTTGATAATTGCATTTATTCATTAACACATTTGCTTCACCCCATAACATCATAGCATTATTCATATTTACATAATTATTCATCATCGTATGAAACTATGTAGAAAGAATAATATAATCACCATCAATGCAGCGGAACATAAAGGAACAATAGAAGAAAAACATTCACATAGAGACACCAGGATTGGCCAGAGACCAGGGAAAAAACCACTATGGGGAAAACCTTGTAAATTCTTCTTCTTAGATTGTCATCAAACGATTCAACAAAAGAGAGTAAAATGATACATATCTTCATCTATGAAACTAACCATCAAAACAAATATAACATCCATGAAATGAACCCAACAATGTATATGCTCAAAACTCTGATTCTGAAGACTGTAGTGTAATGTCACTGTTTTCAGTCAACTGTCGAACATTGCAGTCACTAAGAAAAATCTTCGAAAGACTAAAACTTCATCTTTTAGATCCCATTCACATGGAGGAGTTTTCATGCAAGCAACTATAGCCTTCCTAGTCGCTCCCTTCAGCCTGACATGCGAGCATCTGGGGTCAGATCTGGACTACAGAAATCCTAAACCCAGTCGCATGCATAGTGAGTTTTTTGTGCAACCAAAAGGCTCCAGTCACATGCATGAGCCTCTCTAGGAACGACTATAGTTAGATCCTTCTTGTTATGTGCGTGTGACTAGGGCCCAAAACCATAAAACTAAGACGCAATCTTCGGACCTTGCAATTTCACCCCAGGGTGAACTTGTTCCTCTGCGGATGAGCCTCGGACCTGTGCGAGCCAAAAACCAAGATAGAAGAGTGTCTCATGGTGGTGTCCAAATGAGGTAGAGGTCACTTGTATTTATAGCCTTCCAAGGGTGTCCACTTTTCTTTCGGGTCAGCCTTGACAAATGTGCACATGTGAGATTTTCTTCACAAGTACACTTTCCCTTACCAGATTTGAGTGATATTTAGGTCGATTTTGGTCTTATAAAAAAGAGGAATTCAATGAAATCATCATCTCCATTAGGTGAGCTATCCATAGTTGAATTTGAATTCAATTGCATATTTTTAATAGTAGAGCCCATGCAACTACCTCAAAATATCACGAAGATCCTTTATTAAGTAAGTTGAGTTTGTTTCTCATTTCCAGAACAACAACATAACCTAAGAATAAGAAGAAGTAGGTTAACTTTAATTATACTTATAGTATGGTTTTGTATGAAAAGTACACAAGATAATTAGTTTTCTTGTCTATGCACTTTTATGGATATATCTATTTAGATTATCCAATAATTACTTACATGATGCAATTAACCACTATAGTTGGATAGAAACTCAAGACCATAGTTTGAATCTTCCTAAAGATAAACTATGGAGCTAGTAGAAATGCACATATTGTCTTGCTGCTAATTGAAGTACAATCCGCTTGAATTTTCCCACAGCATTGGCCTTGGAACCTTAGCTATAGAATCAAGATTTGAATCCAACAAAATTTCCATTCTCACATGCTTGGTGAGGGATATAGCATAGAGGGGTTTTTGATTGGTTATTTGCATATAGGTTACACCCAAAAACATGCATTGCATCCATGACAAGAATAAAGGTCCTTGTAGCTTTTCTAAAGATATAGCTATCTATATAGGACTAAATACATAAATCATAAGCTAAATTATTAAGGATCCAAGTTGGTGAAGAAAGTGGGTTACAAGTCGCTTATGTATAGTTGAATAAGGTATCAGAGTAGTTAAATCCTTGGCCATGAAATAGTAGCTATAACCTTGTATACTTAGAATTGGTGAAGGAAGTACAGAGATGTTGGAAGAGTTAAAATCCATGCATGTTCAACTTCAAGAATAGATCCAACACTTAAAGAAATAGGTCCATATGTTCAACTAAAGGATGAGAGAGATGGATAAGAACCTTAAGACCTCTACTAAACTATTACCATTGTGTAGGAAGAAATTTATTGAACGTGAATACTCCCTCTATATGGTCATGGAATTAATGACAAGCATGAAGTGGAACTTATACACTTGGGGTAGAAGGATATTCAACTGGATTGTTGGAAATAAGATATGCTGACTTAGATTATGGCTTAAGTACAAAAATAGTTGGTAGATAAGGAGAAGTCCCTGGAAAAGCTCCAAGCAATATTCTAAGAGCATGGGGAGGAAATTCCACTTTCCATTTCCACTACTAAATCCAACACGATGACGTAGACAAATATAATAAGTTTAACTTCCTAGACATTTCTCAAGAGAAACTTAGTGAATATGAAAATCATACCGAAGGCATTGGATAAAAATTGTAAAGGAAGAGGGGCTATGATGCATAAAGGATAAACAAGGAATTCAAATCCAAATTGTAGTTACAATGTGAGTCAAATATGAAGGCCTAGGTTTCAATGGCAGAGGGGAAAATTCCATGACCATGAAGAACAATTTTCTAAAGGAAATAACAATGTAGAATTTTCCTACTCAACAAAAGGAAGAGAAATAGCAAGTGAAGGTGGTATAAAACAACCACCTCAAACTTTTTGTGGTAGATTGAATAAGGTTGGTGATGATAAAATCTTGAAGACTTATCTTACATTATCATTTAGAAAAAGAAACAAGCTAATTAGGTAGGGGAAGAACAAGAAAAATAGAAAATGCCTACATCAAATAGGGCATCTCTTCTTTGTCACTATTATAGGAAGAAAAACTACCATTCTTTTAGTTGTTGGTACTTAGAGGCTTATTCATTTTACAAGAAGAAAGGTGATCTTGAGGCATCTTGCTAGGAAAAGAAAGTTGCATGCCACAAGCCTAAATGTTTTTAGAAGAGAATGACAAGAATTCTTCCTTAATACACTATCAAAATCAAAGTTACATTAGAAGAAGAGCATGCTAATCAATTCATATAATAGTACCAAGAACTTTTTCCACTACAATAATTTAAGTGGGCATTAGAAAGAAAAGTGTCGGTTACTTTATATTGAGCTTCACTTTAAAATGACATAGCTATGAGAACAATTTGGAGAGTGAACATTAAAGAATATGAAGAGCTTTCTACAACTCAATTCTAAGGATAATAAGTTATACAAGTACCTATGGTAGCATAGGAAGTCATTGGTGCTAACAAAATGGACAACATATTGATGCCAAGTTGAGCCACAATTCAACTGTTGTTTTTAATATTTGCATTAGAAGAGCCCATTCTGGAAGATATATCAAAGATCGGTGCACATATGTCAATGCCTTTGGGGAAGTCTTAGAGAAATCCATGATGTTATTGTGCATGATATGACCTCAAGGGGTGATATATGGGGCTAAATGTATATTATGATATGACCCCAAGAGGGGCATATATGTGGTAAAATGTGCATGTAATGGATAATATGTGTATAAAATAATGGACCACATAATGAATGGGCCACATGCGCAATGAGTAAATAGGTATATATAAATACCATGTAGTTATTAAGGAACAATTGATATGGATGTATAAATGTATTCAAGTTATTTGGAGGAGGTTCTCCTATTCTTTAGAAAGTTATCATGTAAGTCATATCTATTGTCTATCTTGGAGTTATGTTTTGTGCTCACATTGGTGTACATGGTGTGTATTATAGTTTTGGTGCATAACATTTGGTATCAAAGAAAATAAGTAAACAAAATATACTTGAAGAAATTGATCCCCTTATAGAGAATGTACATGTCAAATATGATGGTATTATCTACAAGGTTAAGTAATCAAGATCGAGTAAATATGATATAAGATGCCATTGTCTCTGAAAAGGAAGACAAATTGAAAGGGTGTGCATATTGAAGGAAAATCATCACATGTAAAACAACAATTCCTACAAATTGGAGAACTTACAACACAATTCACGAAATTAAAAGAAATAAAATTATGGAACAATCAGACATCAAGGATAAGATTTAAAATAATTGAGCTTAGATGGATGGATTATCATCATTGGAAATAAGGAAGTAGGAGCATAAGGAAATCAAATTTCTTGGTTTCATCATATATAAAACCTTTAACCACAAAGCTCTTAGGACAAATCTTTTAAAAGGAGATTACTATAATATTTCCCCAAGGGGGGAATATATAGGGTTAAGTTTATATGATATGACCCTAAATGGAGCACATATGAGGTTAAAAATATGAGAAAAGGAGCAAATGTATATGTAATAATAGTTAGCCTAATAAAGGGCGACAAGTGTAATGTGTGAATAGGTCTATATAGAGATCATGTAGTCATTATTAAAGGAACATATGTCTTGGATCCATGAATGTATTAGGGTTTTTGGAGGAGGTCCTCCTATTCTTTGGAGTGTTATTGTGTTATTTGTCCTCCTATCTATGTCATTTGTCTTGGAGTCGATCTCCATGGTCACATTGGTGCACTTGGTGTGTACTTTGGTTTTTTTTACTATCTTTAGTATTTGGGGCATAACAATGAGAATTTGTAGGCACTAAAGAGTTGTTTGCATGCCAAGAAGAAATTTAACCTAGCAAAAGAATGCATGTCACACTTCCCTTTTGGAATTTATATGTGATGGAATAATGCATTGGGGTCACACTAGACATATCAACATTTGACTTGGCTTCATTAAGTATTAAGATGGACCATCTCCAAGTATGAGAGAGATGGGGATGAATGTTGATTTCAGAGTTAAAAATTAGATATTTTTCAGAGCTAAGAGTTAATGAGTATATTTTTTTGTTGCAAGAACAAGTGAGCTAGGAACTAGAGCTAATAGAAAATATAGCTATCAGCTAGAGCTAGAGCTAGAGTCATATCCATCTCCCATAAATGTAGAAAAAATGTAGATTGATAGAGATTAGTTTCCTTCAAATTTTTTTGGTCACAAACAAGACTCTCAATGGGGAGGTGTGATATGAAATGGATCTGAACCAACAAATGGTTGTAAGAGTCAATACTTGCAAGTTAATTTAATTTGACAAATACTGAAGGTTAATAAATTCTGTAAAAGTAAATGTAAATAAAGTGAATGAGACAAGAAAAGAGAGGAATATAAATAGAAAGCTAAGAGTTGCATTGTACTAGAGATTGTTGAAATGAAAATGATCTGGATTTTGGGGGGACCAAGATCTGAAAAATTGAAATGCCAGAAAAAAGGAGAACACACAGTGAACGAAACCATAAAGAAACTTTTTTATTATAACAGAGAAGGAATGTAACAACTACATTTTGGTGGAAAATCTATCCTTTTACACAATGAGGCTTGTTACTTATAGCCTTTTCGAGTTACAATATTATGGGTAAATTCCATGGGTGGATGAATACCATGGGTGAATGAATACCATTGGTAGATGAATGCAATGGGTGGATGCCAATTCCCATTCGTATCATTCCTCCCCCCTTAAGAAACAATGGTCCCCATTGCATGAATATCCCTCTCGAGAAGTTTTTGTTGAATATGAAGAGCCACTAAAGAGAACGGTTTTTTGTGGTTGACCCATAATCGTGATGAACAAATATCCGAGGATAGAGATACCTTGTAATGCTTGTGACCAACTGTCATACGAATAGTTTGTGGGCTAGAAAATGGAATTCAATGAACCATGGGTTTGTGGATGACCCATAAGGATGATGAACGAAGATCCAAGGATAGAGATACCATGTAGTGCTTGTCATCAATTGTGATACTGACAGTGCATGGCCTAGCAAATGGAATTTAATGACAAGGGTTTTGTGTGGTTGACCCATAACCTTAGGTTTGTGGGTGATCCATAACCATGATGAACGAGGTTCCGAGGATAGAGATACCCTGTAATGCTTGTGGGCTAACTATAATACTAACAATGCATGGCCTTGAAAATGCCCTTCAAGATAATTTGCTTGTTGAACTACTTGGTAAATATTTGGTGGTATATCTTTCTAATTTTTGATGATCCAATGAGATGTTGTAAATTCTTCCTCAAATTTGACATTTTGGCATCCTCCAAACACGAGTATTTTATGCACTTACAATTTTCATGGATAGTTGATGGAATAATTTTATAACACTTTGAACATAAAGTTTATCTATCAAATCCATGATTCTTCCATTCAAACTGATAGAAGAAAATGCAATAGAGGCAATGGTTCTCCACTCATGATGAGAAGCACCACTGCTCCTTTGGAAACTCTTGTAACTTCAACTACTAGATTCCATGGTTCCCACAGAAGAGTCAAGTTTTGTCAATCACATTTCTATGTTTCCGGTGATTTGTCCAATTTAACCACCATAACCACAATTCATCCTTGGACGAAATACTTGTTGCTTCACCAAATTCCTCAATGTATGTACAATTGACATTAGGGCATACTGGGGCGTATATTATTGTCTTGATGTAATTCTTAAGACCTACAAGTGGAGTTGTGGTTCTACAAGGAATGCTTGGATAATTTCCAACTGATGTATCACAAGCATCTGCATTAGGCCCTATGAGTGCTAGAGATGTAATCTATGATTTTTATAGTGATAAAATATGATCCCTATTCTTCAGAAGTAATATCCCCTGTCTAGAAGCCTCTAATTTAGGGTGGCGATGATCCTCAAAACATACATTTTTGGCACCTAGATCACCATATTTTTTATGCTTGGAATCACCATCGAAAAGTCCAAGACACATTTGTACTAAAAATAAGTTGAAAAGGGCTCAATCAATAGATGACTCCTGGACCTTTCCTTTCTCTGTTGCCGATATTTTGTGCTAAATAAAATATGATCCATAGTCGATATCCATGCCAGCTTTCAGAACATTTGCAACTGCATCTTCAAGGGTTTTTTTTTCTTTTTTGCATAACTTTAGTTAGAATAAATTACCAAAATAACGCGATAGTCAAAATTAATATACTCTTGAAATCCCCAACCAGATTTATTGTTTGAGAGAAGAGGTCATAATGTGCACATGATGGTATTCCATTTACCTAGTTTTAAGAAAGTAATATACCCTTGAAATCCCCAATTAGAACTTGTTTTTTAAGAAAGGAGGTCATAATATGCACATGTTGGTACTCCATTTAACTGGTTGTAAGAGCACATTAGACAACTTGTATGCCCTTCTTCCACATAGCTCTTAAGGGAAATTGGAATGTGTCTTGTAAATATTGTTGAGTAACTAGAGCATTGAAAGTATAGTGAATGTATCCATTCCAATTGTCGAGATCATAAGCAATAAAATGCTTGCAACATGCAGAAAGCATTAACTTGCTAGGTTCATGAGTTTGAGAATCTATTTCTTCTCCTTGAAATATATGTACATATGCAACAACATATTTATCGACAGTTAAAGGATCTTTGCTAGGAGTCTCCTGGCCACATCCCTAACAAGGATATCTAGATATATTAACATTATGGGTCCAAAATGTGAGACCCTCCTGGGAAAAATTGTACATTGCATGGCCTTCAATGACAATGGCCTTTGCAATTTCAGTCCATAAAGTTTGGTTGAAGGAAGGTGTGGTGAGAATAACTTGCAAAAAACTAGTGGTTGCCTTGATGGTTCCAATGAAATTAACCCCTGTTACATTGACCACAATGACGTGTAGGGGATCAGACTGCCATTTGTAACTAGGTATTCCTAGTCTTGCATTTCTTCAATCAAGGTCGAGTCGTGTCCCGCTTTCTCGAGCAATATAAGTCATTTTATTAAGTCTTCAAGGAATTTTTTTTGTTTTTTGTTTTAGGGATCTGTTATAGAAATTATAGGATTTGGTTTTAGTATCATGAGGATCGCATGCATATTTTAATTGGAATGGATTCTCTTCATATGCAATGAATGTAAAAATTCCAATGGCGAGGATTAGAGATATTATGGTGAATGGACTACAAGTCTTCATGTTTAATTTAGGCATTCAATGTTTAGTAGCTTTTAATGGAATTTGTTGAAAGAAATAGAAGTCACAGATGTGATGTTGAGAGGAAAGTTGTAGCAATCAACAAGAGGGAAATAATAGAATTTTTGGTTTCTACTATTATTTAGCGTGAAATTTTAGTGAAATGGGAAGCTCCCTACTAGTGTCGTTGTAGTTGAGAAATTTCTCATAGTCCCTAGTCTTGCAAGATCCTACACCAGAGCCATCGAATTTGCAACCAGGACATGTCCAAATAATTTTTTTTCCAAACTAGGTTGAAGGGTTCAATGTATGTGGTTTCCTAGTTTGAAGGATGAAGCCTTTGTCTTAGCTCTGAATATTGGGAAGAGTTCCCAACTACACAGTCTCTCGACATTTGTTAACCAATGTGAAAACCATCACTTCAAAAATAGAAAGTAGCGTTGCGAGTAGGAATAAGACACCTTCGACCCTAATGATATGGCTATCCACTAAGGGGTATTCAATAATGATTCCACCTTTTGGCTGAGAGCCATTCTATAATTTTATCACAAGATGTCACTGTGCTTATTTTGTTGACCCAGGTTGTACGTATTTGACATAGCAAGAAGAGACCAAAGAATTTGTAGAAACCATGTGTGCGATTCACAACTGAGATACGATGGAAGAAGTAGGCTAGTGAAAGGCTATACATGGCCACCAGTGCAATACTTGTGAACCAAAAATAAAATGAAGACTATATATGGAAGTAAGGGTCAATAATAGAAAAAGAGAACCCCTTGGAGGCTTTACTCAGGAATATTTTTGCCACTTCATTGTTCTAGATCTCCCTTTGGTTTTCACAATAAACAAGCCAAGTTTATTTCCTCATGATGGTGTCATCAAGAAACTCGTTCATCACGTGACTCCCTTTTATCCAACCCTGATTTTCATGGAATCATTTAACTTGGCTATGATACCACTAATCTAGACCTTAAGGGCCCCAATATCTGAAAAATTGAAATGCTAGAAAAAAAAGGAGAATACATAGTGAACAAAACCACAAAGAAACTATTTTATTAAAATAGAGAAGGAATGTAACAGCTACATTATGGTCGACAATTTGTCTTCTTACAAAATAAGGCTTCTTACTTATAGCCTTTTTTAGTTACAATACTTTGGGTAAATTCCATGGGTGGATGAATACCATGGGTTCCATTGGTAAATCAATGCAATGGGTGGATTCCTCTTTCAATTAAGATCAAAAAACTAAGCCACCATTCAAAATTGGTTTTCCCATTTGGGTTTCTAAGGTAAAATTTCTAAGTTTATTATGTTTAATTTTTGTGATTATTGTTATAAGGATCTATCATCTATGTTTGATATTGTTCTTATTCATGCTAAATTGTTTCATAGTTATTTATTGTGTTATAATTTAACTAACATAGCAATGGAACACATAAAATATTGCGGAAACATAAACAGAAAAAGCATAAAGTAAGAGAGTGTCATGTGCCACACTCACCTTCCATCTATATTTATTTATTTATTTTTATAGGTTTAGTAAGGGTTTACATATCATTCTATTGCAATGATATTCTAAAAACATTTCTCTTCAAATTTCTGTTATCGTACAAAAAATTACAAACCATGTGTCAATTAACTTACCTTGCAATTCCACATATTAAATATCATTATTCCTCTCATAACAGATCATGGTGCCACTACATATGGTTAGGTTAGGCTTTCTATAGTAATGTATGATCATATATATATTTACCTAGGAACTTACTACCCATCTCGTTAAATGAACTACTTATATACTTGATACCCATGGAGGTCATGCGCATTTTACTTTTCTTTTTGTTTACTAGATTCTTTAATAAAATATATTATCATTCTCAAAGGTTTTCTTCTATAGTCATGGAATTCTTTCAATTAAGAATTATGGTCCCTCGTAATTTGACCTGCCTTGGTAATTACAATGACAGTGGAATTTTCACGAATTTTCCGCAATACATTCCTCACTTGACCTCCATAACCTCATCTTTTGAGCAACCTAACATATTTTGTCAAGTGTTATAATCCACATGATAGTCATGTGATCGCCTTTTTGTGTACGCACAAGATGAAGATGGACAGTCGGGATTATGGAATGTTATCCGACAGTGGATGTTTAGGTGATGAACCCTAATTATTCCCACCCGCTCCACCTAGTCACATTTGGAATTTTTTCTCTTTCCTTGTCAAACTATGTTTCTATCTGCACAGTGCTTCAGCCATGGCATAACGGGTTCGCGACCAGCTATTCCTCACCAGGGTACAAGTAGTGCTGCGTCATCCCTATGCCACTCAAGGAATTTGGTGAGGCGTGCATTTTTATTTTCCTATTTTTATGCTTCAATTATAGGGATTCATTTCCTAGATTCCTTATTTTTGTGTGTGGTTTCATATAGGTCGCTACGCAGAGTTTTGATAATGGTGTGTGCACAAATGGAGTCTCCTTTAGTGTTCACCTTATTGCTTTGTCAATATGTTTGTTACAAGTTCTTGTTACAGTGGTTTCACATGGTATTAGGATTTTAACCCTTTTTGCCAAGATATTAGGTAAGCGGGTTTTTATCCCCAGAGTACAATTTTCTTTTACTACATGAGATTTATCCATAATTACATTTTTTCTTTATGTCTAGTTAATTATTTTCATTCCATGCCTTGGGTATGTGTCCCTTTCCTATTAATAGTAGTTTTTCGCAGATGTGTGGCAAGATTGTTTTCAAGTACCCCAGGGTTGATATGGAAACATCACCTTGCTTAGTGAGTTTTCAATTCTGGCCCATATTTGCTAGGTGTTGGCTTATTGGGGCTTGACCCAGGTTTAGAAGTGTTTTAGCCAAACAAATCCCGAATCTGCCGGCCCTTTCGGCAACAGTCCATGGTGCGCGGACAGAGATCTCACCCGAGGTAGTATGGGAAGGTGCTAGAACTAGGTTTCCGCACCCTAGGGATGTCTTGATGAGGTCTAGAAAGGTCGTGAACCAACCCTGTGCGCTTGTGCTGCTCCATGCGGTTGTCCGGCCTTCACATATCTCTGTACAGAGTGCGAAGAGGCGCTACCCAGATCCTTTATCCTTACTATGTTATTATTGTAGATCTGGCTTAATTTTGTGGGCCCAGTATTCTTATTTACTCGATTAACATTTATAATCAATGCGCGCAATCATAAACTGTAAAGAGATGCAAAGATATAACCAAAACATAACACATAGATCAAATGCACAATATTTCAGAACCAACTTATCTTTTATTAATCTTTTGTTCCAGTACAATCCAATTCCACCTTGCGCACTCAGCTGCAGGGGTCCGCGCACACAACTACAGACTCTACCAGGCCTCTGCGCACATAGCTGCAGAGCCTCTCTCTACTACTAGGACCCAAGACTCAGACTTACAGACTCAGAATGAATATCACATTCCAAAACCCATAACACTTGAGATCAAGACTAAAAACTAACTTCTACACTTAAAGCCTCACTCCATTTATACATTCCCATGGTCCGCGGAACATGGGTAGGCTGACCCACTCTATATTAAATTACAATATTTTAGGGCAGACAACCCTAGACTCTCGCACTCTGCACCCATATTTTGCGGGGTCTTACATTACCTTTGACCAAAATGCAGGCTACAAGCCCCAAAAATCCTCTATGGGGGATCCGCTACCCAACAGGCCCCCAACACAATCAACGTGACTTGTCCCGAGTCACTCGGCTAGTGCAGTGATCTTTGCTTGAAGTTCATCTAGCAACCTTTGTGCTTTGCTTATGTCCACCACACATCCTTCCACTGTCTATTGTACTCGTTGTGCATGTATCTCCGATGCTTCATTGTCAGGTGCAATTCCTTGCCTAAGTGCATATATGCCCTACATCTGTGCCAACTTTCCCTCGATCTTGGTGGTTACCGTGAATGCTTCCTCAAGCCAAGGCTGGATGCATTCTTTAAGCACTACTTCTTTCTGCCGCGCAACATCCACCTGTACCTTTAGAGCTCGGGCCTCTCTCATCTTGACCAATCACTGAGTAAGGGAGACCATCTGCATGGTCCCTTGGACATTGTCATAGGCCTGTTGTAACTCCCGCACTTCTGTCTCTAATCGTTGTAGCATTGGGTCTTCCTGCAACAAAGTGAGGGTGACAAGTGACTGATCTAACAAGCCTGTGCATTCCTGTATGGTGCGCTCTATTTCTTCCAACCCTGATTGAATGACGCGGTGTCTCTGCTCTCTGACCTCCAGCAGTGTAGAGGGCTGCACCTTTAGCCTTAGCTCCACGATCTGCAAGTTGAGGTCCAACTGGATCCTTGTTGCTTCCTCCTTCACCTCACAGAATCCACTGGCCAATTTTTGGATCCGTATACCTACTGGTAAGTCTACTGCAATCTCTAGTTTGGGGACACGATGACAAGCTTCCTCAACGATTTGCTTCAACTGCTGATTCTGCACTACCGCTTCATTGCATTGGAGGCTCAGCTGCTCGATGTTGATTCGTTGTTCATTGAGTATCTGTACTGCGCATCCTTCCCTAGTGCAGAGCTCTGTCATCACGCCATCCTGTAGCTGGTATAATATCTCTAGCAGAAGGGCAGCCAAGCTGAGTCCAAGTCCCTTGAGCCAACCTACCGCGACTCTGTCCTCTAGGTTGTCTGCTGTCAGTGCTCCTTCCGGCAGCACGATAGTATTAGCCATTTTGGCCCGCAGTAACTGCTCGGTTACTAATGTACCCATAGCCTCATAGGCGGCTACCATTCCCTGTTGTGGGGGCCACACCTGAAGTTCCTGGAGTTGCGTCCTCAACGCCCCCAACACATTTTGTTGCTCCGTCATTGCCTCCTAGAGTGCCTCCCTCATGACTTCACGAACTATGTCACCGATGTCGTATAGGTCACCCTTGGTCAGTGTAATAGGCTCCCCATCCAACTTGGAAGCCTTGGCCTTCTTCTGTGGCCCAGTTCGTTCTGTTGCACACGACCATTTCAATTGTGTAGAGGTGATACTTGGATCCGCACCTTCCGTCGCATCATCTGCTCCATGCCCTATGGTCAAGTTCGAGCCTCTTTCTTCTCGTGTCGTAGTGGGCCCTGCTGCTGTTGTCTTTTCCATGACAGCCTTCGCTACCTCCTGGGATGCTCGTACTTCTTCAGCTATTTGTTCATTTCGCTTTTGTTGTGCTAGCAACTTGGCGGTAGCCTTCTGTCTTTGAATCTCCATCACATCACACACCACCAAATCTGGTGTGCGCCATTCTGGTGGCCATGTGTCTAGCACCGCGAACACAGCATCATCTATTGCGATGAAGGGAAGTGTGGTCCACCTTTGTTCTGGATCCTTCTGTGCCCTGATATACACATTATGCATATCTGCTTTAAAGTCTACAAAGCTCTTCAGACTGTCATACACCGAGGCGGATAGGTGTTGCCGTTTTTTGATCCATAGTCATACGCTTGCCTCCATCAGTACCCATAAGATCTTAGTTTCTCGAATTTGCATGGCATCCTTTGTCGCCCATAGCGATGCATATTTTGCTGCCTCTAGCCAATCCTAGTCCAGGGGAGGAAACTGACTACCCTCAGGCAATTCACCTGCAACCAATAGGATGAATAATAGCAACCACGCGTAGTGGAAGGTCTTATCCTGCTCTTGGGCCTCCCTGCCGTTCATTAGGAAGTCATCACAGAGGAACTGCGCATAGTTGAACCGTACTCCTTCTGCGCATTGCTCGGCCAGCGTGATGACTGTTGCTGGTACCTCATTTCCCCTGCATTTTCTCATCACCTTTCCTACCAACAACTGGGTAGCGACGCGGACCCCTTTGTTCTGAATACTAGTAATAACGTAACCCCTCTGCTTTTTCTCCAACTTATATTTCTTTTTCATGGCCTCCATAATCGCCAAGTCTCCACTTGTGCCAGCTATTTCCGTGGGGTCCCTTCCTATACAGGGAAGCTGAGAAATCCTATGAATGAGCTCCACCGTGATGGGAATGGGCTCCTCCAGCCACAAGTACCCATCGTGCACCAGGCAAAGCAGTTGCCTAATGACAAATATCATGACTGGGGCCTGATGGAAGTGTGGAATCGATAGGAGGTGGAGTAGCCCATCCTCCTCCACCTCGCATAGCCATGTCCATGGCTGCACTGTTGTAACTAACCCCTCCGTGCTTTATTCCATCAGCTAGCTAGTTTCCAAATGAGCGAACTTCTCGCTATCTGCAAGGTCCCAATCTTCAAACTTCATAGTGGGTACGCGGCCCACAGCCGACCCTTCAAATAGAGCTCCCTTGGGAGGAACGGGGTGTTGAGTTTGTTTTTCACAACATCCAAACCTTTAGGTAACTTTACCCCTTTCCGCGGAGGGACATACTTGGGTAGTTTTGTTGTGGCTCATACTGGTTGGATATCTTCTTCCATCTCTTCCTCTGGTTCCATCTCTTCCACAAAGGTCTGAGGATCCTCCTCCTCATCATTGCTCTCAAAATTAACTGTTTTGCCCTTTTCTTCTATCGATAGTTTTCCAACCCACAAATTTCAGGGAGACACACGGACCAGTCCTGCTGCTTGTGGGTCCTTCTTGGGCCTTGTAAACCAGGGCGATTTAGGGATTTCTAGTGCATCCTCTACCAATGGTGTAGAACTCTGCATGGCTCCCTTGGTTTTTGACATGATTCTGATCGGGGACTCCTGTGTACCCTTTGGCAACGCTTCAAACCATGGACTTGCTCCAAATTCATCAAGTTCATGCCCACTTGATAACTCAACAACTTAATTGCAAAATGGCAAGGGTTGTTTGGTGGAGGGCCACCTATGATTTATAGGCCCTTTTGAATTCAAATTCGACCATTCCCCCCTGATTTGGCTCATTAATGCGATATTGGCAGCAGATATTCCCAAAGCTAGTTCTGACTCTGTGTCTTAATTGTCCGCCGTCCGCTCCTCGCTGTCTTAAATTGGCCATCTTGTCATGAACAGTGACACCAATGGTCACTTTCCAGTCTGTCCGCACGGCAGCGCAGTCCCTTGTGTGCGAACGCGACTTGTGCAACACACTGATCCTACGCGCAACTTCCATGTCATGTAGCTCCCATATAGACTTGTTTATAGTCCCATGCCCTCTTTCAACTACTTAGAGTGCTAAGACTGTGCTTCCTACGGATAGTCAGGTGGTCGCACAACTAGTGCGAGGCTTCAGGTCACCTTTCAATCCGGTCTGCGGCCCTCCCTTAGTTACCCTTGCGCCTGTCAACGCCTCACGTTCTTCCTTATGCAGTGCACTTTCTTGATGACTTTGTCTGATAAGGTGCGGTCACAGCCATGGTAGTATAGCCAAAAAATCTTGGTGACAGTCTTCTGGTGCAGTGGTAGGGCTTCCCATACATGGCCCCGTCCTTCTATCAATGCATAACACTTGCGAGATTTTGGTTTCCAGATTTTTGATATCCTCGTCCATTAATATTCTTTCCTGCTTTAGTCGTACTCGATCCTCCTCGAGTTCACAAAGCTCAAGGTTCCCTCGCTGAATGGCTTCTTGAATCTGCATATGTTCGTCCTCACACGGCAGCATACTCTCTTCGCTCTGCTCCTCGCACACTGTCGTAATTATGGGAGCTGCGTGAGGATTCTTTCCTAAGGCCTTGACTCTGCTCGCTATCTGCAGAACCATTTCCATGCTCAGGTTCTTGCACATGGCCCGATAAGCCCATCGGACTGCCAGTACACGCAGGTCCCAATCAGCTCATCCCATCTAGAAGACTCTGTTCATGATTCCGCATAGCTTTGTGAAGGCTCTGGCGTGTAATGTTTGTTGCTTTTCGTGTTGCCGTGTCAGGTTCTAATTTTCGATCCTCAATTTAGGATGTGCTTGCACAACACACGACTGCACCCATCGACATAAGTGGGCGTGCAGACTGCTTCGTCCTAGCTACCCGGCTCGTGTTTGTCACTGGGGACTTCCAAATTGTAAGTGCATCCGTTTTCTACATTCGCGCCAATTTCCAATATTCTTCTAGTGTGTCTTCCACCATCGTGTAGGTGTCGCACGCAATGCCCATTCCATCACACCGTACCGCTGCTATTCCGGTACTGCACTTTCAAATTTGTCCAAGAACTCATCCACTCCTATTACCCCATCATAGGTTGGAAGTTCTCTTGCTTCGGTCGTTACACACTGTAGTGATCGAATTATCATGTTATAATTTAATGTTGTCACTTTGTGCAACCGATTCTACCACCGTTCTATCTCTTCATTTGAATCCGAAGTATAGGAACTGTCGTGCTCCCATGAGATTCTTCCATCATCAGTCGGGTTCACTTGATCCTGGTCTTGCGCCGTTATCTGGTGAATGCAATCCAGTTCATCGTCACTGTCATCATTGTGCACGGGTTCAGTGTAGCACTCTCCTTCTGTTGGGTCTAGTGGAATTACTATGCGTAGAGACTTTTTCTTGAATATCATCCTCTCCTTCTTCAAGTTTATGACTCCATTCATATCAGTGGCCCAGTCTATTCCTAGCAATGCAGGATAAGGATTGCTATCATCAACGATCTTTATTACTCTAAAGTCCATCTGCGTGCTCACACCTTCGATATCCACTGTTACCCCTTGTAATCTCCCCATGGGTAAAATTCTTTGTTGGTTCACCATTCACAATTGAATGGGGGACCACTGTAATGCGGGCCTACCCATTCGTTCCCATGTCTGCTTTGGTAACACATTCGCGTCCGAACCTAAGTCCAGGATTACCTGATCCATCTCATATTTGCCAATCTGTGCCATTAATCTCATCTCCCTCCCGGTGCACAATGTATTCTTTCCTAGTTTCCGGAATACGTGTGGTTCCCCTGACCCTGCGCACCTAGTTGTCAACTCCTACAGTCCTTTAACTGCCTTATTATCGTGCAACAATTTCATGCATGTCTCTAAGAAGGTAGTTAGCATAGAAGGATCCATTCTTGGATCTAGTTGATCCTTACTACCTGAAGTAGAGGCCTCCGTGAAGCTCCTCTTAGCTTCCATAAATGTCTCCTTTGCACGTTCCAAGTCAAACTCGAGTTCCTTTATAGGAGCCTTGCAAACCCATATATCCTCCTCGGGTTGCTTCCCCTTATCTTCCCCTATATTCGCGCCACTTTTGAGCACCATGTTCACATTGGGGTCTTCTTCGCGCGGTTCAGACTTCATCATTTGGATATTTTGGGTCAGAGTAGGCTGTAGTACCCCCTTCTCGCGCATCTGTGTGATCAGCGTAGGACAATATACCATTTCATGATCAAACTGCTCATAGTACAAACAAGATATTCTCGTGGGGTTGGTACAATCACGAGTGTAGTGCCCCGGTCCTGCACAATTGTAACAGATTAACTGTCCATGGCCCCTTCATGGCCCCATTCCTCCTCTTCCTTGACCTCGCCCTTGAAATCCCCCGCACGCCATCCCCATTGCTGGGTCGAGGGTTCGTGTTTCTGTCTACATCAGATAGGCTAGGGTCTGATCCATCTTTAACTCATGGCTCCGACATGTATGCTCATCATGGCCCACTGATCTACAGAAATTACAAAACAGTTGTTGCGGAGTCTGTGTATACTTCTGTAATAGGTGATAGTTGTCCGTCGTGTGTTTTCCTCCTACTTGATAGATTGCGCACCAGAGCGCGGGTGCCGCACTTGGCCCTGTCTATACCTCTGGTCTCAATGGCATTGGTCCCTTCCTGCCAAGTAGTTCGCGAATACCGGACAATGATCCTTATCGTGGCCCTGGCCTTTGCATTTTATACACCACACTTCCTTGCGCGCTCCGGCTATGGTGCCCTATCCTGCTTCAAGCTTTGCATTTCCAGGCAAAGCTTCTGTAGCTGCGTGTGAATCTATTGAACTTCTAGCCTTGAATCCTATATCGGTGTTTCATGCAACCTCATTGCCATTTCCAATGCTTCTGCCTAGGTGGAAATCTTCTGCTATGACAGCGCCGTCCTCAGGTGAAGTGTTAAAGACGCCACAAACCATGCGTGGTGCTTCGCATCCATTAGCATCATATTAGCCTTGCAGATCGTACTCTTCAACCGCTGATCCAGATCCCATGTGGTCTCGCCTGGAAGCATCGCGATCTACTTAAATCCAATGATTGACTGTGTCTCTGATTTCGGCCGGCTAAATTCTTTGTTCAACGCAATCTAGATCTCTGTTATTCTTGCATTTGGGTGATCATTCGAGTGCTTGATAGACCACGTCAATGCACGATATTGTAACATGCTCACCATTGTAGCCTTCTTAATGTTATCGTCCATAACCCCTTGTGCTTCCCACATTGTTCTTACCACGAACCAAAACTGATCCGAGTCCTCATTTCCTACTCCTCTGAATACGAGTAGCTTAATCATGCTCACCATACTAAACTGCTGGTTTGGTGGAGGCGGTGTGGGCGAAGATGGAGGTGAAGGAGGTGATGCGAGTGGTGGCATAAGTGGAGATGGTAACTGGAGAATGCACTACCTTATCAGACTGACCGCACTCCTCGGAGAAACCCAAGCACACTCTTCCTCACTCGCTCGCGGAGGTGAAATTAAGGGACTGTTTCCTAACCCTTCGATACCTTTGTAGACCTTTCCGCTCCGCATCGTTCCAATCATTAATGTATTCGCATCACCCATTTTTCACATAACAACATCTTAATCCAGGTATTCAAAGATTTGATGTACTTACCTCGTAGTCCCTTGAGAAAATGTCTTTCTACTTCGTTGTAGCTTACAGTCGTGTCTATCGTAAATTCAGTGATAAACCCTCCTATTATCCCGTCGGGCAAATGGTCTATGGCTCGCGTGATGTTATCCTCTGATGCCTCTAACCTATGCACCAACTCCGAAGTCCACACTATCGGTTTATCAAGCTTATACCTTCTCTGGCTGTCAGCTAACCTCGTGATCCAATCATACAACTCTGAAGAGAAGAATGCGAAGAAGATCTCGTGGATTTGCGTATATACGTAGCGATCCAGCCACCTCTTCTCGGATATCTCCAGAGTTCTATTTTCCTGTATCACAAACTCATGAAGCTTCTGATCCAACCAATATTCAATTTCCTTCTTTGTAGGGTTCCAGTGTTTTGGAATCAGACATCCCTTAGGCAGATCTCAGTCCTAGTAATGAAACCATTTGTTGGCTTATTGGGGCCTGACCCAGGTTGAGAAGTGTTTTAGCCAAACAAATCCTTAAACTATCAGCCCTTTCGACAATAGTCCACAGTGTGCGGACTGAGGTCTCACCCGAGGTAGTATGGAAGGGTGCTAGAACCCGGTTTCCGCACCCTAGGGATGTCTTGATGAGGTCTATATAGGTCGCGAACCGATCCTGCGCGCTTGCGCTACTTCGTGCGGCTATCCGGCCTTCGTGTAGCTCTGTACAGAGCGCGAAGAGGTGCTACCCAGATCCTTTATCCTTACTGTGTTATTATTATAGATCTGGCTTAATTTTGTGGGCCCAGTATTCTTATTTACTCGATTAACATTTATAATCAGTGCGCACAATCATAAATTGTAAAGAGATGCAAAGATATAACTAAAACATAACAAATCAGATGCACAATATTCCAGAACCAACTTATCTTTTATTAATCTTTTGTTCCAGTGCAATCCAATTCTACCCTGTGCACTCAGCTGCAGGGGTCCGCACACACAGCTGCGAACTCTACCAAGCCTCTGCACACACAGCTGCAAAGCCTCTCTCTACTACTACAACCCAAGACTTGGACTTACAGACTCAGAATGAATATTGCATCCCAAAACCCATAACACTTGAGATCAAGACTAAAAACTGACTTCTACACTTAGAGCCTCGTTCTATTTATACATTCCCATGGTCCGCGACTATGGGTAGGCCGACCCACTCTATATTAAATTACAATATTTTAGGGCGAACAACCCTAGACTCTCGCGCTCCTCGCTTGCATTTTGCGGGGTCTTACATTACCTTTGACCAAAGCTCGGGCTACAAGCCCCAAAAATCCTCTATGGGGGGATCCGCTGCCCAACACTAGGTAAGCAAGAGAAGGGACCTTTAAACACACATCATTATGGTAAGAGTTACCCATAATTTCCCTTCGTTCAAGTACCATTTAAGTTAATGCATACCATTATTTGACTTTCTTTAATGTTCCTCAGTTTCACTTCTTCATAAGTAGGTAACTAGTCATGATCTAATGGCATAGATTTGTTTGTTCTTAACCATGATTTTTCCCATATTTCTTCTTAGCTCAGGGTGTCACTAATTATGATGTATATTTTTACTACTAAAGGTACTAAATCTCTAAGATTTAAATGTACCTTTTTGATGCCTCTCTACGCGCTTTGATATCTTCCTATCATGGATTACAGGTTGGTATCTCATCTCACTCCATGCTTCTTTGGTTGAACATAATTGTTTCACCAAGTTGAAGAAAGAAAAACCCTCTTTTCTTTTTTAAGAGTCACAAAGTCAATTCAAAATTTTGTCTACTAGTCATGGCTCACAAATTTATCTCATAAACGAGGAAGGTTAGATTGAAGTTCTCCTTCTGAATAATTTATTGTAATATTGCATTTGAACTCCGTCAGGCCTCTAAAATGTTACTAGGCTTTAGTGGCTGCTTGCCAGGGCTGAACCAATATTTTTTTCACTGTATAAGGGATGATATGAGTTATCTCCGCTGGAACATATTACTGTTATAAGAATTATTCAAGAATACCACCTCAATATCGCTTTTTCGGAAAGTATAATTTATAGCTAAATGGACTATCGAAGAATTACCACTTATCTAAAGTCTTTACTATGTGAAACAAATTTTGTAGTTTAGTGAAAGGTTAAATATTATGATTTAAGTATAATATTATTCTTTGAGTTTCTGTCAAAATTAAATGAAATTATGAGTTCTTTGCTTCATATGTTTGTCTTCAGTAATTAGAAAACAAGAACAACCCCTTACTCGATGAATGACTGTAACTACATGGTATTTACAATTTCGAATATATAACATTGCTCATTGTATAATTTCATTACTCCATATTTAATTAGTGCTAGCTCTACTCATCGAGGACCTGGTAAATTGTTTTCAGTTCCATGAAGTCTTCGTAGGTGGGCCCAACTAGCATGATTTCTATAACGTGAATTTATCTAGTTTTCGAATGGTGTGTGCCCTCTACTGAGTTTTATCTAAAATAATCCTACATGATATTATTTTTCTCATTCATTTGAGCTTTCAATAAAAACTCCAAACTCAAATCTATTTACATGGTGTATGTGTTATCCTTCTCTATGGAATTTCTCGGTGACTGTAATTATTAAAGTCTCTAACTCAATTTCACTACCGAGTTTTGAGTTCATAATTTGAAGTAGATCGGTTTGATTGGCTCCCTAATGTAGAGTTACTAATTTCAGTCTCGATATCTTTCCGGTGGGGAATTCAAGTGTACTCTTATATTATTCACACAGTTCTTTCCTAGTACATACTTTCGCCCTACCCATCACCTATAACCCCAAGAAAGAAAATTGACGTTCATTATAAAAAATAAAAGGTTTAAATGGAAATCCTCATATTAGAAGGACAAGATTTAGGGAATACGATAATCAATATCTCCATCGATAAATAATGTATTTTTATCTATCCTATACCTAACATAGTCCTAAGTCAATTAATTTCCATGGAATGAAAAATTCTGATATTTAATGCAGTTTTGTCATAACAGGTAATTCCTATATCTGTACCTTAATTATCTTTTACTTATTCTTTGGTTTACATCATCCCCTTACCATCGTTCTTGTTATGTCATATTAATAACTCCTTCAGTAATTCATGCATAATAATATAAATCTGGTTTATCTTCCCGCACTAGTTAGTAGACATATAAATGCTTTGTTTTTTCTTATACCTCAATGCAAATATTCTAACTGTACTTAAATATCTTACACCATCCTACATTAACAATAACACGAAATACATTCCGGAGGTATTTTATTCTTGGTGATATACTTTAATTTTCACAATTCCTATATAAAATAAAATAACGTTTAACATAAAACTACTCAAATTTCTAACCGTAACAACAGCTAGAAATGCACTTGGGAAAACACTTTACCTCCCAACCATGAACTGATCCTCCATTCCCCCTTGAGTGAATATTTCTTACCAAAGGAATTCATACCCTTTTGATTCCAGATTAAGTATTTTATCCTCGTTGCCTTAGCATATCTTTCCTTAGCAGCGTCCCGCTTTCTAGGGTCTGCCAACCCAATAGCGCTTTTTTTTTTTTTGCTTTTTCGGGAAAATTTGTCTTCTCCTTTTCCTTTAAAGCTTGTCCTTTTCTCCTGCGACTTTTTAGTTACCCTTACTCGGTGTTTTTTACCTATACTGAGTGATTTAATAGATTTTCTCTCCAATTGTTTTAAATCTTATTAATCAAACCCTAGGGATTTTCCATTAGGTGAATTTTAAGGTCTAAAATGGGCCTCCTAAGAAAAATGTACAACCAAAATAAATTTTATAAGAACCAATAGGATTCAAGATGATGATGTCAAGCATGGGGGATGATTCACCATTTTTGGAGTAAAAAAGTAAAAAGATTAAAAAATAATAAAACAAATTTTTCAACTTTTATTTTCAATTTATCTCCCTAAATTTTTACTCAAGTTTCGAGTGGGAGTACTTGTTGGATGTAAAATTTAATTATTCATCCAAGAACTACCCATGTTGCATGCTTTCGATGGACCCTGCTACACGAAAAATGAGAAATACATGAAAAACATGATTGCAATCACGTTTTTCATGTATTTTTCATTTTTCGTGTAACAGGGTCCATCGAAAGTATGAAGCATGGGTACTCTTTGGATGAGGAATCAAACTATGCATCCAATGAGTGTTTTCGCTCGAAATTTGAGTAAACCCATAGGGAGATAAGTTGAAATAATATTTTTTTTCTTTTTTCCCTCTAAAATTTGATGGTGTAATCTCATATTATTTTATTATTTTCACTATTATTTTATAATTTCCTTATGAGGCCCATTTTAGACCTCAAAAATCCCCTAATGAGGGTGATTTAAGGGAATATTTATAAAGATCGTATCCGTTAAACTTAGTTTTTGGATCTTAGACAATTGATCCTCTGCATCTTCTTTATTGGTCCCTTGAACTATCGATTTCCTAGTGCTCATGTCTCCTCTTTGAATTGGCCCACCCTGGTCTCCAGTTTGGTCTTTGGACATCCCGATTTTAAGGATTGACTCTTGGAAATTTGCTCTTTTTTTTGCCTTTTTAGTCCCCCTCCCTCTATCTTCAGGGTATTTCCCCTAAGCCTGGGTTATTTCTCCTTATTCTTTACTCAACTTGGGTTGGTATTTTCACATTTTTGGATCTTCCCTTTGGGCTCTCTATTATTGTCAAAAGAATCTCTCTTTTTGTTGGTAGTTAGGAGTTTCTCTCCCTTGGTCTTCGTGGAAATTTTCCTATGGGTAGGTGGGTGTGATCTTGTATAGGTGTTTTGTGCCAATTCCATTAGATTCTTTTGTTGGTATCGAGTTATGGGTCCTCTCTACATGTCTTAGTGAAGCTTCCAATGTTGGTTGTTGTTCCCACAACTTAGTGTCCAAGCCTGGAAAACAAAACAAGTTGTGCAACAACTTGCAAGATTGTCCGAAATCTAGTGTTACGGGATTGGTTCCATGTTGAATTTTCAATCTTTGGATTCATTGCTAGGAGTATGGAACATAAGTATTTTGGGAACATTCCTCCCCCTGAGTGGGTATAGGTCATGGAGCGAATACAACAAGAGTTAATTCACATGTAACTTCCTCACAAAGAGAAATTTTGAACATTAGCGGTAGCTATGGAACTTCTGGTTGAGAACAAGGTCAAATTACAAATTGTTGAAGATGAAATTGTGGTCCTGCATCAGTGGCTCAATGACATTCAAATTTCAATCAATCATCTTCTTTGGAAAATTGAAAAATGAGACCTATGGAGGCCTATCAGGTTTAAATGTTTCTCCTATAAAGGACATTGTTTTGGGAAATGAGGCATGACGTCCTCATAAATAATGTATATGTTGTTCATATATATTAAGATTTTGGCATTTTTTGGAGGATATATGTTTCTAGGTCAATCAATATTGCTATTGATATAGTTGGGAGACTTTGGTTTTCTTATTCAGAAATTCTCGACTCTTTATTATATCCCAACAATAGAAGATGATAATTTTTTAACTTTTTTATGTAAGGACATGTCCCCAAACATAGATTTTTGATACTGGTATTCATGGTTTTTGTTAAAAACAAATTTTTATGAGCTAATTTTCAATGTTTTTTTTCAAAAAAATGTTTTACTAGTTACCATCTTTTTCTAAAAATGATTTACCCAAAAACATAGTTTCTAGATCAAAAGTATAATCCACGCCTATGAATCAAATTGGGATTGAGATTATTTTTTACCTATGGAATGTTTATTTTATATGGGAAATATGGGCATAGCATGACTTCCTATTTTCTTTCAGAAACCCCATACATATTTATTAATATCCCAATAGACCAGTGGATCTCTAAGTTAAAATTGGCTTGATTTTTTTCTAGTGTTATCAACCTAAAAGGTCTCCAGAATTCTGAGTTAATATAAACTCATACTTTTTCTATAGGTCCTTGGTGGTTATGAAGGGGGAAATGCCTATTATGTTGTTGTATTGCTTACAAAACTAGTTACTAAGCCTTACTCCTTTAATTTCAAGCTTAGGAAGGATAGTGATTCACGTGTATGTGGGATCATATCAACATATATATATATATATATATATATATATATATATAGGCACTTCCTTCACCTAAACATGGGATTTAATCCCCTTCGTACCTATGTCATCATGATTATGGAGTGGGGAAGGTGCTCATATAAGAACACAGGGAAAGAAACTCTCCATACCTTTTAAACCATGCGTAAGCCTACGAGATTTTTCATCCCCCTTCCCTTAACTAAGTTTCCTTTCAATGGCACTTGGCGATTGTGCCATATAACCTCTAACCTTGGCATTTAAATTCCAGCATCAATGCAACTTACCATGCGTTAAACATGATATTTTCCTTTTCATTAGTAAAATGCATTTATTACATCAATCATGCCTTATTTCAAATCCATAATGGATTTCTAGCATACACATCTATAATTTAGTCTTAATATAAAAAGACATTAACATAACAATGGAGGGGTATTACATTCACCCCCCCCTTTTTTTCAATACTATCCTCAATGTTGATTACTCCATCGCTTGTTAATACAAAAAGGAGATGCCTCTTGTCTTTCATTCATGCATCCGTTTTTGCAGTATCGAATGTTTCCTCTTTTTCTTTATTTTGAGTAATGGTTGAACGTTGAAGCATACATACTTTTATAGTCATTCCATGTTCTTTCCTTAGCCCGTTTTCATACAGGCTGACCATGTACTTCATGCATTTCACCTGAACCCACAAAAACTATTCACATGCATCCAAACATGGTCAATAACATTTATACAGCATCATAACCATACTATAGATCATTTTCGCATATTTACTCATAGCTATACCAAGTGATGTGTGTGTTATCGAATGCAACAATCAAATTTGGAATTGTCACTTTTCCTTTCTTATTGCTTTCAAAAAGGAAATTAATAATTAATGGACTATTCTCATCATTCTATTTTACATTGTTATTTTGATACCATTGTATCAAATACACATTTATTATGCACCTTTATGTATAAGAAAACCTATTACCTCAGCTACTTCCATGGTTATACTTTTCCAATTTCGTGTCCTAGTGGACCTAGTCAAATTCTTTCTGATAGCTTTACTACTTATTTTCATACCATTTCATAGAATGATAGAAGTATGAAGACATAATTAAGGAATTTACACCTTATCCACTATTATCTTTTAACTTACTCCCTTGAGTGTTCTAGTTTGGCCTGCACCATTTAGCGATTTTCATCTTAAGGTTTTGTCATTATGTTAAGCTACTCTAGTAATTCTTATCAAGATTTCCTAATTTTATCTAATGACGTTGCTACAATCCACCACTTTATAATCATTTTTGGTTCAATAAAAATTTAATTTGTGAGGTTTCTAACGAAACCACAATACTGATTTCTAATCCCATAAAGTTTTTGAGGCCATTTTACATTAAAGATCAATGCTCCTTCAAGGATACCTTCACCCTTTTTATGGTCTCTTCAATTTCTCTTAAGGAATCCAATGTTTTTAATGTTGATTTTACTTTGGTCCATTTTACCCTTATTCAATTATGTGTAAGGTTGGTGGTTTCTTCCTCCTTTCTGCACTCTCTTGTCATGCCTTTATGTTTTCTTAGTTTTCTTAGGTACTTGTAATACCAATATTACAATTGTTCCCAACTTGATAGTTTGTAATTGATCTATACATTTCCCTTAATCATAATTCTTCGGTACTATTTTATCTTGTTTCGCATATATACCACCTACTTAGTAGATTCTTGACCCTTGTGTTCGTTCATATTTCCCCAAGATTTCTTATTGTCAACCAATTTTCCTGGTTACAACTTCTTTGTATTATGTTCCACATATACCTTTTGAAGTAATTTTCACAATAAAATTTTGTTAAACAGGTTTGAATTCCAACTTCTTAGAGAGTTTTTTGTTTTTGTTTTTTTTTGTTTTAACTATGCTCGTCAATGTATTCTTTATAGAGTATATCCTCTAACCATACCATGTGTGGAACAAGTTTTTGGTGCCCCTAACTTCCTCAAGGATTCCTCTTTGTACTGGCTTAGTAGCCCATAAATTTTTTCTATATTTGTTATCAATATAACCGAGTAATATTCTCTTTGTCCCTTTTGACCTTAAATATTTGGTTCTATTATTTCTTCCTTGCCTTTTATTTTGAAGACATTGGTAGCCTAGGAGTTAATCTAGGGTATTTCCTTGCATATGTAACCCACTTGGGTCTTTTGATTTCTTTCCTCTTATTTTGGAAGGTGTTGTACAGTAGTATTGGATTCACTTCCTAATAAATTTCTATACCTTGTTTGTTGTTCATAGGGAGGTATCCAACTTCTTTGTTATAGGTTTCATTATTGCCTTTCAAACACACGTATTACACCCTGGGTAGGGACTTATAAACAAAATTAAAGGAGGCATTAGTCATATATCTTTACCAAGGAATGTGCCTTTCTTCCATTTGTAAAACCCGCCTAAAAAAATTAGAACTATTTAATCATTTGTAACATAACAGATGTTCATTGTTTTCATGCACCATATTTAAATGTACTTACTCATGGCACCAAGGCCACATCTAACATCCACCATTTAATTGCTCATGGTGTCCGTTGATATGCTTTATAAGTCATGAGAATGTGGAATGGTTTTTCAATTAAGAGGCAGGTTGATAATACAATTGGCCCGTTAACTAGTTGCTATGTCAAAAACTACCATGTGAGCTTCATATGGAGATGTGTTGCCTGCTTTTTCGATGGTTTTGATTAAATATTGAAATCCAACAGTGGAAAACACTTAGGTTATTCCATAACTACTAAAATTTTAGAACTGGAAAAATCAATTTCATTTTGTTTACGCAGGTAGGCAGAGTGCCACACTAGCTGCATCTTACAATGCCATGGGTGTTCTACCCCATTTTCGAGAGTATGTTAAACTCTAGGAATTTCTTCTATAGTCAACCTATTATGGTTTCTCGACTAAATATGGGTATCCTTGTTTTTCAACACATTGTTTCCAAGCTATTAAGGAAGATCAAATTTCTTAAATATTGGTTTCACTTCTCCATATGTGTATGTTTACACTAATTTAAGGAGCTGAGTTATTTCTTTGTTTTCAGCAATCACCAATGAAAATAGCTATAGGTGACCTTTACTTATTCAGTCAATATTCTTGTATTACATCCTCTGAGTTGTGGCATCTACTTTGTTATAAGGAAAGTTGTCATATAAGTAACTTAAGCCTTGACTAAATATGTTTGGACAGATGAAGAATTATAATATATATATATATATATATATATATATATATATATATATATATATATATATATATATATATATATATATAATACAAGTCCATATCAAAATATCCATACAAGTCTATGTGTATCGGTCTTGTTGTATTCCCTTTACCATTCAATGTGTTATTTGTTGGAGAAACAAATTGTTATGATAGTTTCATATTCATTTCTCTCCCCGAATCATAAAATTAGAGTAGCTTATCTCGTATTTGAGTGACATCAATGATGTACAATTTTGTTGAATGCCAATTTTATTTCCCCTACTCCTATTCACACATGAATTAAGTACTCTACCCATGTAGCCAATAATTTCATAATTATCAAAATCCATTGGTACTGACTAAATATGTTTAGTGTAACTTTTGCAGTATAGCTTACTCCTGCTACTTATTATCACAATGAAAATAATGAATAGTTCTTAAAGACAACATTCCTTTAACCTAGATTACTAGGCTTATAATAGATTACAATCAAATCCAAAAAACAAAAAAATCACCTCCAATAGGGCCAACCATTATTTTTGTTAGATTTATGAAGTATTGAGTGTCTCATTACGAAGGAAAACAAGAATCACTTGGAAAAGGGTCCATTCAAAGCCTAGGTATCATTGGATTAATAATTGGTACCCATTTTGTTTTTGAGAGGGGGGTATGGTGCCCTACTGATTTTCATTATGCTAATGAGGTAAAATGGAAAAGGGGCATTTTAAAATAGGTTTCATTACCAATGGAATGTTGAAAATAGATAAATAGTTGGTTATGTCATAATCTATGTACCCAATCTCCTATCTCGGGAAGGTCCTCCCATTTCTAACTATGTAGTTTGAACTAAATAATAGTGCCATGGAATTTTGATGGAATAACTCAATTATCGTAGAATCATGAACTATTTAATAGTAACTATATGTCATTAATCTGCTCTTTTTTGTGGCTTTACAAGCCAAAAGGGGTTTTTCCCTAACATCTATAGGTTGGTCTAAGAATATAACATCAGAAGAATAATATAGAAACGATTAAGAAACCTATTCCCAAAAAGCAAAATTGGTAACACTTCAAAGGACAATGGAATTGTCAAAGCCCAATAACTTTAGCAAAACTATATCTCTTAAGCTATACTTGTTATAATATAGACAGATTTAAAAAAGTATAACTTTAATGTGTACTATAATAATCAAATCTCTATAGATGATAGCATAACATTAATGTCATAGACTCATAATCAGTTTCACAACAAGGCCCATTAGGTCTGAGGGTTGAACCTTAGGCTGATATATTATATTTATTTATTTATTTATTATCTCTAAGGGTTTACATATCATTCTATTGCAATGATATTCTAAAAGTATTTCTCTTCACATTTTTGTTACCATACAACAAATTACAAATCACGTGTCAATTAACTTACCTTGCAATTCCACATTTAAATATCGTTATTCCTCTCCTAACATATCATGGTGCCACTACATATGGTTAGGTTAGGTGTTCTATGATAATGCATAATCATATATATATTTACCTAGGAACATACTACCCATATCATTAAATGAACCACTTATATATTATTGATACCCATAGAGGTCATGCACATTTTACTTTTCTTCATGTTTACCAGTTTCATTAATAAAATTTATTATCGTTCTCAAAGGTTTGCTTCTATAGCCATGGAAATCTTTCAATTAAGAATTATGGTCCCTCGTAATTTTGACCCGCCTTGGTAATTACAACGACAGTGGCATTTTCACGAATTTTCCGCCAGACACTACTCACGTGACCTCCATAACCCCATCTTTTGAGCGACCTATCATATTCTGTCAAGTGTTATAATCTAAATGACGGTCACGTGAACGCCTCTTGGTGTATGCACGAGATGAAGATGGACGGTCAGGGAGTACGGAATGTGATCTGACAATGGATGTTTAGGTGACAAACCCTAATTATTCTCACCGTTTTTTTCTCTTTCCTTGTCAAACTATGTGTCTCTCTGCACAGTGCCTCGGCCATGGCATAACAGGTTTGCAGGCAGTTGTTCCTCACTAGGGTACATGTAGCCCTTCTGGATCCCTGTGCCACTCTGGGTATTTGGTGAGGTATGGTACTTTTATTTTCCTATTTTTATGCTCCAATTATAAGGATTCATTTCCGAGATTCCTTATTTTTATGTGTAGTTTGATATAGGTCGTTATGCAGAGTTTTGATAATGGTGTATGCACAGGTAGAGTCTCCATCGGAGTCCTCCTTCGTGCTTTGTTAATATGTTTATTACATATTCTTGTTACAGTCGTTTCAAATGTTATTAGGATTTGAACCCTTTTCGCGAGGATATTCTGCAAGCGGGTTTTTATTCCCAGAGTACAGTTTTTCTTTTGTACACGGGATTTATCCCCAGTTACATTTTTCTTTATGTTTGGTTAATCATTTGCATTCCGTATGTCTTGGGTATGCGTCCCCTGCATATTAATAGTGGTTTCCGTCGATGTGGGACGAGATTGTATTTAGGTACCCCATGGTAGCTATGGCAGTGTCACCCTGATTGGCGAGTTTTCAATTTTGGCCCATATTTGCTAGGTAAGCAAGACAATGGACCTTTATGCACACATCGTTACAGTAAGAGTTATCCATAATATTACTTCGTTCAAGTATCGTTTAAGTTAATGCATACCATTATTTGAATTTCTTTAATGTTCCTCATAGATACCCGAGCCCTGGTTTCACTTCTTCATACGCAGGTAACTAGTCATGATCTGATGGCATAGATTTGTTTGTTCTTAACCATGATTTTTACCATATTTCTTCTTAGCTCAGGGTGTCACTAATGCTGATGTATATTTTTACTGCTACAGGTACTAAATCTCTAAGAGTTAACTGTACCTTGTTGATTATCGTATGCGTGCTCTGATCTCTTCCTATCATGGATTATAGGTCGGTGTCTCATGCGACTCCATGCTTCTTTCGCTGAAGATAATTGTTTCACTAGGTTGAAGAAAGAAAAACCTTGTTTTCTATTTTAAGAGTCACAGATTGAATTCAGAATTGTGTCTAGTAGTCATGGCTTGCAAATTTATCTCAAAAATGAGGAAGGCTAGACTGAAGTTCTCCTTCTGAAAATTTTATTGTAATATTTTATTCATAAATGGCGCATTCGAACTACGTCGGGCCTTTGAATGGTCACTAGGCTTTAGTGGTCGCTTGTGAGGGCTGAACTAGTATGTTTGTTTGTTTGTTTACTGTATAAGGGTAGATATGAGTTATTTCTCCAGGAACAGATTGCTGGTATACGAATTATTCAAGAATAACACTTGCGTATCACTTTTTTGGAAAGTCAAATTTATAGTTAAATGGATCGTTGAAGAATTACCGCTTATCTGAAGTATTTACTGTGTGACACAAATTTTATAGTTAAGTGAATGGTTAAAGATTATTATTTATGTAGAATATTATTCTTTGAGTTTCTGTCAGAACTAAATTAAATTATGAGTTCTTTGCTTCATACATTTGTCTCTAGTACTTAGAAAACTGGAACAACACCTTACCCGATCCATGATTGTAATTACATCGTATTTAAAATTTCAAATATATAACATTGCTCATTGTATAATTTCACTACTCCATACTTAATTAGTGCTAGCTCTACTCATTGAGAACCTGCTAAATTGTTTTCGGTTCCCACGAATTCCTCATAGGTTAACCAAGCTAGCATGATTTCTATAATGTGAATTTATCTGATTATCGAATGGAATGCGCCCTCCATAGAGTTTTGTCTAAAATAAACCTGCAGGATATTCATTTTCTCTATCAATTAGGTTTTCAGTGAAAACTCTAAACCCCAATCTATTTACATGGTGTGTGTATTATCCTTCTCTGCAAAATTTCATGGTGACTGCAATCAATAAAGTCTCTAACTTAATTTCACTACTGAGTTCTGTGTTCAGAATTCAAACTGGCTCGATTTTGTTGGATCCCTAATTTATAGTTCCTAATATTAGTCTTGATATCTTTCCAGCGCGGAATTCAAGTCCAATACTCTTCTATCATTCACAAAGTTATTTCATACTACATATTTTCATCCTACCCATCACCTATAACCCCAAGAAAGAAAACGACCTTCCATTATAAAAAAATAAAAGGTTTAAATGGAAATCCTCATATTAGAATGACGAGATTAGGGAATATGATAATCAATATCGCCATTGATTAATAGTGTATTTTTATTCATCTTGTACCTAACATAGTCCTAAGTCGATCGATTTCCATGGAATGAACAATTCTGATATTTTTATGAGGTTTTGCCGTAACAGGTAATTCCTATATCTATATCTTAATTATCTTCTACTTATAGTATAGTTTACATCACCACCCTGCCAGTGTTCTCGTTATGCCATATTAATAACTCCTTCAGTAATTCATGCATAATAATATAAATCCGGTTTATCTTCCCGCACTGGTTAGTAGGAATATAAACGCTTTTTTCCTTATGCATCAATGCACATATTCTAATTGTACTTGAATATCTTACACCATCCTACATTAACCATAACACATAATACACTCTGGAGGTATTTTCTTCTTGGATATATACTTTTTTTTCATAATTCCTATATAAAATAGGATAACTTTTAACATAAAACTACTCAAATTTCTAACCCTAACCATACTAGGTGTTGGAAAAAAAATTATCCTCTCAACCAAGAACTGATCCTCCAATTCCCCTTGAGCGAAGATTTATTTCCAAAGGAATCCCTTGTGATTCCAGATCAGGTATTTTGTCATCACTTCCTTGACAGATCTTTCTTTAGCAGCGGAAAGCTTTCCAATGTCTGCCAAACCAATATCCTAGGATTTTCTATTTTTTTTTCCTTTTTCGGAAAGCAATGTCTTATCCTTCTTCTCCCAGGCCGCTTTATTCAACCTTACTCCATGTTTTTTCCCTATAGTTAGCCACTTAATAGATTTTCTCTCAAATCGTATTAAATCTTATTAATCAATCTCAGGAAGATTTGTCCTAATCTTATCCATTAAACTTAGTTTCTGTATCTTGATTTAACTGAATTTGTCTTCTATAAATAACTTCTATATTTTCCTTTCCATTAATAGAATGTATTTATTACATCATCATGCCTTATTTCAAATCCATAATGGCTTTCTAGCCTACAAATCTACAATTCAGTCTTGATATAACAAGACATTAACATAACAACGAAGGGGTATTACAGAGATACACATATATACGTGGTTCACTCAATTTGGTCTACTTACATGCAGAAATAGCCCGTCTTTCCTTTTATATTATTCAATAAAACAAAGAGATACAACCTACAACAAATCCACTGTAATTTCCTCTTCGCACTCACATCTTCTCCTGCACAAAATAATAATATATAGTTGTAATACAATTTCCTCATATAAACCGAGGGTTTCCTTCTATGCAAAAAAACTTAAATTAACATAACTTCCACCATCATATCTTCCACCTAATAACTTCATATGATCTAAATAATTGCAACCACCCCCGCTTGGACCCCCTAGCAGCAATAGTGGGGGGAAATGCCCCCCACACCCACCTATCAAGGACTAGAATCCAACCACAACTAAAACAAAAAAACCTTTGAACAATCAAGAAGATAATCAAGCTCCACACCCAACATATTGGTGTAATAATTTAATCTCTATTGCAGTGGATTTTCTTTATATATGTAGCCCCTATGTGAAATCAAATAACACTAATAGCTCTATATTTTCCATCACTTGATTTACTCCAAATTCTCACAATAAAGGCCTTAATGAAATAGTAGTTTTTCTAGTTTCCATTCTCAACCATGGATTTTAGCAACTCACATATTCTAAAGCTGTTGGGCATTACAAGAAAAGTGGAAGCATGGTTTTCCATTTCAGGTTAATAAAAAGTGAGAGGCTCTACTAACAGTCTTGGAAACTTCCATTTGTACACCCATTAGTGGTTTAAGCGAAAATGAGAAAAGAATATGGTAAAACTTTCCATTCCCTCCCATGGGTATGCTATTCTATCCAAAATAACAAGTAAAAACCTTGTCCCTTTAAGTAGATAACAAAGAAATGTTTTGAATCTCGTTATTTGCTGGAAATTCTACTAAGTTGCATGAAAATAAAACCAAGGGGCCTTTGACAATGGAATATTTGTTGTTTGATACCCATCCGTTCCTTTTTTCTTAATTGAATTATTTTCCATGAGATGGAATGTTAGTCATATGAATTTTTTTACATAATTTAGTACACTAATTTTCCGCAATCTAATGTAGTTTTCCTAATTATAGCATCAATATGGTCAACATAACTTTTATATATCATTGAAAATGTCTCAATCAACAAATTTGGTATCAATAAATAATACTCTACTCCAAACCTTCCCATCCAATATTTCAATTCTTGTTCAATATTAAGAATAATATCCTTAAATGAAGTGATTAGCACAAAACTAAAAATTAATTGGTCATATTATGCCAACACTTTCCTCTTAATCCTTAACATATCAACTTGTCGTAAAGTCTGCAAAATTTCTTATCACTAAAATTGTTGGGTTTGTAATGATGTTTAAGCCAACATGAACATAACCTTGTTCAATGTAAGGATTTTGTAGACAAGGGTGAAGTTAGAAGGCACTGGAGTCCATGTCTCTACCTTGAAGTACAATCCACTCGAATTTCTCCCTAATAATTGGCCTTGGAACCTTAGCAACAAAACTAAGATTTGAAGCCAAAAAATATTTCATCCTCCTATTCTTGTTGAGCATATAGCATAAAGGGGATTGTAAGTGGTTTCTTGGATATAGTTTACAATTAGTATAGGCCTTTTATATAGGAGAAGAGAATATATCCTTGTATAGGATAAAGGATAAATCGCTATTAGCTTTTCTAAAGAAATAGATCTCTATATAAGACTAAAAATAGAGCTCAAAATTTAAATTCCATGGAGGATATGTATTGGTGAAGCAAGTGGAATATAAATCCATTGTTTATATATATATATATGTGGCATCCCATCCCATTGTAGTGTATGAAGTTTGAATATAAATCTAAGTATACCTAGTTTCATAGAAAAATGCTATAGGAATTAAGAGCACGATATCCTAATGTAAAGAACATAGTAAAAATTCTAAATATGTACATCAATTGTAAGCCAAAATACCTCATAGAAATGGGTAATAAATTTTGTAGGGGAAATGTTTAAGAAAATGCTCCAACCATTTATGATTGCACATACCAAGTATATGGATGGGAAACTCTAAATACATATTTCCATGGCATAAAAGTTGCTTGGGGAAATCATGTTAATAACATGATTGCAAGAGAAAAGTCATAATTTTTATGTGCATTGTTTATGAGATATTTCATTTGAATTATCAAATTGATTTTCCAAGGAAAATCATGGCTCTTTTTGAACTTGATATCCTACATGTGGTGTTGTTATAAAACAAAACATTTTTCTTAAGATAAACTACAACACTTGCTAGGATTTACCTTATGAAGGAAGGATTTGATAAGACAATTTATAGTTATATTTGAGCCTAATTATTATGTTATGCTTCACTTATGAGAGTTTGATTTGCTAAGAGAAATCACAACTTTCCTGAGTTTGAATTTTGTACTAAAATCTTAATCATAAGATGGTAATATACTAATGGAAGAACAAAACCCCTTTGATTATGGTATTTTTGATATATTTCACAACTAGAGAGATGATTTTTTATTTGTAGATTGTTGCCTTGCTAGGCATAAACTTGTAAGAAAATTTTATCTATGAGTTGTCATGACAACTATCCATGTTCTTTACTTTTGCATGCACTACTAGAAAGTTTATTTTTATTTACTATTTTTGAAATGAGATCTCTCCTTCAATTGTTTAATTTTATAAAAGAAAATATAAATGGCGCATTGTTATGATATCCCAATACTATGTAATGCCCCATCTTACCTAACTCATGTTTGTGTAATATTAGGAGGTTAATCCTTGTTTAGTTGATGATTTTTATTATCATGATATTGATTTTTTACCTATGCATATGACATGTGGAATGTTTTTCATTAACGAGACATACTTATTATTTCTTCTTGATGTAGTTTATCAACATGTATATTGAGCTATTGATATCACTATTATGTGATCAAGTAATCAATGTTGGTTTGGATATGTGCATAGTTTCACTTGAGAAATTGGTATTCAAAATCCCTTGATTCGTATTAGATGAGAAATATTTAAGAACAACTCCATCCTCGATTTCTCATCAACAATTTCAAATTCATCATGTTCACTTAGTATCTCCTTCATGATTAGATGATTTACGTATGCTTATTTTTAGCACATCATTGATAATTTCCTAAGTGTTTGGATGATTGATAAGCAAGTTGTTTAAATTCTCATATATATACATTTCCACCTACATGCTATGATATATGCTAAGTCATATAGCCTTCCCTCTCCTCCTTGGAACAATGTAATATATTACTTCGCTAACGTTGATGCTAACTCTACACTAGCCTAGCACAAATCTATTAGTGACAACTTGTTTTGTTTTGTTGAAATAAATAGATCACAGTTTTTTAATATCCGCATAGAATCTTTGATTTAACCAATTTCTTTAGCCCTATTGTTGTTGAGGAGACGCACCACCTATATATATTTGTTTGGGAGTCTGAGACACTCTAAATTTGAGGGTAGAAAATAGGTTTTAAATACTAATTTGGTGGAGTACACTACGAGAAAAACAAATTGTAGTGGAGTAATTTGCAGAGGCTTTTAGTGTTACAAGATTGGGAAAAAATTTCAAAATTAGAACTCCGTATAACTTACACCATTCATAGTAGAGTATTGAGTGGTGGTTTAAATATAGTTTTTCTATAACTAAAAAAATTTTGGAAGCTTGAGGTTTTTCGTGGAGTTCTCTTTCTTGTTTGTAGCATTAAAAAAATGTGGTTCATGGACCCCAAAGATCAATGACCACTATGTACATAAAATCTTTGTACCAATAAGATCCACCTAAATCGATCTCTTATTGTCGGCTCAACCATAGAACTTAATCTCGAGAGTATTGAGAGAATTGAATGTTTGTAGCATAATTAAACATGATGGTGTGTAATATACTTAAAGGCACTAGGGAGTACACAGATTTCCCAAGAACTAGTACTATTACATATATTATGTACCGACACATACCTTATTAAAAAGCACTAGACCAGACACAAAATTTAAATGTATTGTTTCTTATACACACAATATTCATCATCTATGCATTTTCATATGATGCATCGGTTCTGTTTTTATAGGATTAATTAATGCAATTACTAATATTACATGCTAGGTCCTTTTATATGGAAAATCAACGCCTATATTACTATATGCACTAGAGGGACATGAAATTTTGAATATTGACGTGAGGTGTTGGCACCTTTCTTTGTCACTGAGCACCAATGCATATGTATATTTATTGCACTCATACTTGAGTATATTTATCACACTAGTGTGTATCCTAATTATGCATATTATAATATTTTAAATAAATAAATAAAATCATATTTATGTCGTCCAAAATAATAATGCTTTCACACTTTTGATCATCGGTGCATTATTTTAACTATTAGCATTGGAGCATGTGACTCTTTAAAACACATTCATGTCTATTTACGGCATAAAACATTAAGTGAGTTCAAAAGAAACCAATACACATATATGCAATATGTGTGTACTAATTTTTTTTACAACAATATTGATTTTTTAATATACTTATTACAATTTTACATTATCTAATGGATTATGACTCTACTATTTGTAACAATGTAAATCATTTGTATATTAATTAGTCAACAATTCAATATTTCACAATATTGTACAATGCAATAATATGATTATTATATAATATATCCAATGTCATAAAAAATGGGATAACTTAAAGGTCTCCAATAATCCAATATAGTTATTTGTAACATGTCCTCATATAATTTGGACACTATGCCACATAGTACATTAAACAAAATCCCCAATTTTCATGAAGAAATATTCCAAAACATTCAACTTGTAGTAATATTCATTTATATTGATTTTTAATCATCACTTGAACTGTTTTCATTGTTCAAGGTTTGTGCATGCCTCATGTCTTCATTACTTGTAAGCAATATTGTACTTGGGTTATTTAACCTAAACTTTTCTTGATTTCCTTTTTTTAATGTTTTGTCTCTTCATGTTCTATTTACAAACATAGAAACAAAGTGCAATGCATATATGTACATTTATATAGTAAAATGTACATGGTTATGAAAACAAAAAACTTACACTAGCAACCACTGATTCATAAGCAATACACATTCTTTCAAAACCATGATGCATGAAATCTCTCAAAATATCTTCTATTGGCTCAACTCAATACTTGGTTTATTGCATGTTTAATTATATGCCTTGATAATACATAGATGTAATTAATGTAAAGTATTTTGTTATTCCTTTTATTATAAAATAAGTGAAGTTAAACAACATAACTACTTATAATTTATTTAATTATCCCTTACTTAACCCGATGTTGATCAATTCTTCAATTGGCTCTTCTTTGCATGTTAGCACCTATTAGGTAAAATCTATGGATGATGTAAATTAAATATGTAAATATATGAAAATAACAACAAATATGAAATCCTAAGTGAGACAAAAAAATATATGTACTCACAATATTTGTGATCATCCCTTTTTTCCTTATTTTCCTATTTTATGTGTTGAATACGTTCCATTTTGTTTTGTAGGACACCTAATCCATAAGCGTTGGCATGTAATAATCCAAAAAACTATCAGAAGTCTAAGAGACCTCTTGGAATATGAAACCCAAGGTCAAACATATGTATTAATATGTACATATTTATGAATAAAATTGCATTCTGTAATTTATCAAATTTGTTGTTTACATTCATGTGTGTTTAACATGGTATCAGAGTGGGTGTACTCTGGCCCTGCATAAAATTTGAGAGCCATGGTTTTGTATCCTTCTAAGAAATAAAATTGGTTTGGTTTCTCAACCACAGGTTTGTGGTCTAATCAAGGCATTTGGATTTCCTCACCTTCATGGGTGCTTAAAGATTCCTTTAATAATTGTAATTTTTATCAAAGCTCGGGGTTTGTGATAGTCTTAGAATTGAAGTATTTTTTCCCTATATCCATTACCTATCTAACTTACCCAACTCTTCTACTCAATCCTGTCACAATTTTCCAAAATACTAGTTGTTATTGGTTTGTCATCCAATGGATTCTCTTTCTTGTTCCATGATAATGTTTCCAAAGTAGTGTATTCCTACCTACAACCTATAGAGGCTCTGGGTTCTGGACTATCACATCTCATAATTTAGAGTGTATCTCTACATGTGTGTTAGTGCACTCTATAATCTATGTTATCACACCAGTCTTTCTTCAAAATTTTCCTTACAATGGTCTGGTCACTGTACCTTTGGCACCAAGTGTTGTTTTCATTCTGGTTCAATCCATGGGTATTATCCTATGGGTTGCATTCTTATTCCAATTTGAATTCTAAGAAATTGTTGATATGCATTCTAGCACTAGTTAGCAACTTTGTCACACATGGGCTTCACTCAACAAACCTCTGAGATATCATGTGTGTTCGTGGCATACTAAAAAATACCCTTAATTTGACTACATATTGGAAAATACCTTTAAAAATCACATTATTTAATCCCCTACCAATACGAAACCAATTACATCTTCCCAATTTAAAAAACCCCTACTTTCACTAGATATTGTAGTTATTCATTTTTTCATTAACATTTTTTATACACCTTTATATTTTTTCATTAACTTTGAGCTCCAATTTTTATACCTGGCAATATAAAAACCCTTTACACCCTATTATATGCTCAATATATTATGTCATTTTTTCCTCAATATATCTCCCAATATGAGCAGACGCGGTATGGTATTGCTCCTCTAGTGAATCCCCTTGTGCTTTTTTGACACATTTAAACATTGCCTACACTATCGATAATGCCTAGTTCACTCTCAAAGGCTAGTCACTTGAAATCTATGGAAAATCAAATCATCGTTGTTATTAGTAACACCATGCTTATGAAAATTAATAATTTGTCCAAGGCTACTAGATGTGAGATTCTTGAGAAGGCATAGTTATGTAATCATGTTATTCGAGGGGATTTGTAATCTGGGGACCTAATTAAAGGCTCGAGTGGTGACGAAGACCACGTAGAATCTCTAATTTTTGGAAATAGTCATGATCGTCCAATTTCTCAGCATAAACAAAGCATAGTAAATAGTAAATAGTTATCAGAGACCATATGCCGGATTTTATTTCATTTTAGCACCTCGATTTTAATCATGTGGAATTCTTGGTCACTGATTGACTGCCAAAATTGCACAACCTTTGATGTTGCATTAGCAACCTTACAGGACAGGGAGGATTCTATAATATCCCATCACAAAGAATAATTGTACGTTTATACATATAAGTCCTTGCCCATTTCTTGATGGTGTTGGAAATCCAACAACCAAGGGGTCTCCCCAATGTGAAGTCCCAATTATCCCTCACACTATTTAGAGCAGGAGCCCCATCCATAATATCGGCCCAGTTTCTAGTTATCGTAGAGATATGCCTTGGCTCTCACTATTAGAAAGAGATAGGAGTGCACATGCACCTTCAAAAAGCAATGGGGTGTGCCGGGTGAGTGTTCAATCATATGTGTGTCAAAGTTCTCTCACTACGGATGTGAGGCGCAGTGAGACTCTAAGAGAGAGGTAGTAGTACCACCCTAGTAGAGACATGCATGAACAATAAGGGTTCGTGCAACATCAAGCAGAATAATCCACATAGATGCGATGGTCACTGAAACCAACATAATGAAGAAGATTTGTCTAATATACAATGGAGTTGTCCATGAGGATGCAACAATAATAATAGGAATTACAACTTATTCTCAATATGATAAGTACCAAAATCACTGAAATAGTTCAACTAATTTAACACAAAGGAAATAAAACATGAATTACAAACATTCATAGAATAGTTTTACAAATATCCATAATCCATGCATGGAGAACATGTTGGCCTTAAGGATTCTATTATTAAGTAAAAATCCCAAGACACATGTATACACTGAACATCACTAGATCCAATAGTGGAGTGTTGGAGTCACTCTGTGCTCCTCAAAAGAATTGATTTGTCTCTCTAATGCCTTGTAGGAGGAGCCAAGGTAAAAAATCCTTTACTCATATAGTGAGGAAGTCTATATAACCAAGGGGTGATGTTCCCCTTCCTTGTGACTCTTTGAATACTCTCATGATTTTTTGAATTCCTATGACTTTTCAACTAACATGAATCTTAATATTCCATATGTGTCCTTTGGAATTTCACTTTATAATACATTTTGAATACCGTTTACATGATCCACCATGACGATGTGGCATATGTCAACTCATGACATGACATGAAATGACACTCCTGACATGGACTACTTAATGATGTGGCAATGTCAAGCCACTATTGCTACAGTGCATTGAGTGTCTGCTTGAGAATTCTCTTCTTTTCACCTTCGTATGACTTGGTGAAAAGGAATTTTAAATGATCTTAAGTCTTGAGTTGCGATCACAAACTGGTGTCCCTTTTCTTTCTTTTAATCTATGAACTTGCATGCTTAGAGACAAGAGTGTTTTTCAATATGTTTCCCTCCTTCATCTCTTTCATCATCATCTCTCCATAGCATGGTAAGGTGCTTGTATATGAAATTCACTCATGACGAGATGACATCAATCTGAAAACCCCCTAGTCTAAGATGGTGCATTCTGATCCATTAACTGAGTTGGAACCAAGTGAAAGATCGGGAGAGAGGGCTTAGTGACTACACTATTGCGCAGTTCAAGAATCTAAGGGTGTGGCTTGAGCCTTGATACTGCACAATGCGCAGTTTAGGCTGGGCTAAGGAAGACAATTGCATAGTCTGAGAGCTTAGGGGGGCAGGCTAAGAGAATGGGCACTAGATTAGCCTGTTGCACATTTCTAGAGGAAAGATGAGCCTAGGTGACTATGTAATTGCATAGTTCAATAGTGCAGGGTTGAGGCTTGAGCCTTGAGACTGCACAATTCATAGTTCAGGCTGGACTGAGGGAGAAAATTACACAGTTCTTAGAGCTAGTGAGACAGGTTGAGGGGGTGGACACTAAAAGGACATAATGCGTAGTTCTGGGAGACAAGAGAGGATAGGAAATTATGCAAATACATAGTTTAGAGGCTTAAGGAAAGATATTGAGGCTTGTGATTGCACAGTACGTACTTAGTGCCAGGCTGAGAGAAAGGATTACACCATTCTGGAGGCCAAGGTTGGAGCTTGAGTACAAAAACTACGCAGTGCAACAGTCCTGGGAGGTAGGAACTACATATTGCGTAGTGGTAAGGAGAAATCTCACAGGTAGAGGATTGAAACTACATAATGCGCAGTTCATGGAGGTGGGGTGAAGCCAAGTTTCTTTGTTGGGAAGACTTCTCGGAAATGGATAAGTGTAAGATCGATTAGACTGATGCGAACAATGATAAGACTTTGACTATGATTTCACACTTAGAATACTTGAATACACAACAACATAGGTCACCTAGGACACATGAACAATTCATTTCCTTTTGTGTGACAACTTTATGACTACTTATGACAAGTGCGACACTTAAGCTACACTTTGCTATGACCGTGACAACACTTGTAGGATAATTCTTAAAAGTTTTTGAATGAGTGCGACATATGTTTACCCTTGAAACCACCAGAACGAGATTCTACACATTGTGATACATCCAATCATATGAAAAGACGGCAGTTTACCCAACTTGCAAAGGGGAGAAAAATACTTCAAGAAAGTACATGAAATGAGTTTCAGTGTTTGCGACAATAAAGTCCAAGACTAAGGAAGGCTCCAAAAATGAGTGTGTCACCAAGTGTTGTAGTAGCTACAACACTTGGCAACACACTGGTAGAATTCTAGCTTCTCTATTTTGGTTAACTGCTTTTATGTAGGGCCTTGGCTCTTCAGGGAGTATTGATTCATCGTGAAGATTACTTTGGTTTCCCCACTTACCCCTTGAATAGACATAATCCCATTTATTCCTTCTCGTTTGAACACAACATAAGATTTAGCGATATCATAATGTTTTGAGTTGGGAAGGGTAAAGTAACTCATAAGCTTAATATTTTTAGAGTATAATTTTTCATCTCTAGTGTTGCTCTGATGCTAGCAGGCCTCGATAGTACCTCAACATAGTCACGCAAGATCACAAACATTGTTCCGCTTCCATCAAGCTTGGACAGTACCCCAATGAAGTTGCTTGCTTCACCTCTCTGTGTAGGAAGAATTTCTCTTCTTTATTTGTTTAAAGAGGACTGTGCATCAACACTTATTTATTTATGGGAGGAAGAGGGATCTTGACTTATTGAGAGTAGGAGAGGTTGTTATTTCAGAGAATCATATAAAAACCTCTGATTTAGGATTTTTCATTTATATTTTTCCCCTTCTCCTATTCTGCTGATTGGATAGCCATGAAAACACCGAAACACAAAACGAACTGTAGGCATAAGGTTTCCTAAGTAGACACAGGTTCATGGTTGGACTAGAACTCTCCTTACGGATAGTTCATATTTTTCGTAAGAACTTGATTGACCAAAATACGTAAATGACACAAGCAAGACATATTGTAGGCTAGCCAAATGTTGAAATATCACAATACTCTTTAGACTTCAACCACACACATAATAAAAAGACAAAATAGGTCGAGACACAACATTTATTCACATGATGAAGACGAAAGGAGACAAACAACAAGAAACAAAACAAAAATGAAACAAAACAAAAGGAAATACAACACAAACAAGGAAACAAAACCAAAAGACAAGAAAAAGAAGCTAAACCAAAGCATAATGCAAGAGAAAAGTAAGAAAAGACAAGAGATACTAAAGAGAACATGACAAGATGGGTGCAAGAGAAGGAAAACTAAGATGTAGCTAATCCTACTCCTAACCTAACAACTAGAAGTTCGGGGTCACGTATAATGGAATTTCCAATGTAGCCACCGTAATCATTCATGTCATACAATCACAAAGATATGATCTATTAAAATAGTTATAAAACAATGTGCAAGAGAAAACATGAGAGCTTGAATAATTTGCACAAAAATTTGAAGGTCTTGCATGTGGGTAGAAAAATGTGTCATAATCACTACTTTCATCTAATTCACATTCTTACCTCTCTGATGGAAAGCATAATTAGACAAACCTCAAATAGTTCTTGTGAATGCACCTTCTTCTATGTCATCCTGCTTAGCCAGCACAAGGAAAGGCCAAAACCTATTTATTGCAATGGAGCTTGTCGAGTAAGATTGCTCAAACCATTCAACCGTTGGATCATAAAATTCATGATGATCCTCTTGAAAACTCTGAAATCTTTGAAAATATTTATTTTCAATTAAAGGCACGAGATTAAAATGAGAATCTCATGAGGGAAAATATATCTGATGATATTCAACAATCATGTTGAGATAGTGAGGACGTGAAATAACCATCAGTGGAGACTAAAGTGCCTCAATCGCTCGACAAAAATCTAAATAGTGAGATGTTGAAAGATGAAGATCAAAGGATGTAAAACCACTTCAATTGGATATACTGGTGGGAAAATGATAAAATGAATGACAATCATCAAAGACAATAATTATTAGATGACATAATTAAAGCATCAGATTCCTAGTTTGTAATAAACGAATATAAATCAATTTGAACTGTTCTCTAAATTATCTGAACAATCGAACCAAGTTCCTCACAAGCCAAATGTGACAAACTATTTTCCTGTAACTAGTGACAAACTGTTCAAGCATTGTAATCATTAAAATAATTTAAAATGGATGTCATCACAACAAATACATGATACCAATTAGGACATGATGAATGGAGAATAAATTGATTCGTGTGATAACTTATGCATTCATTATTACTTAAGAGGGCTTTAGGTGCCATGAAGGGGAATATTTGCAATATAACATTGGTGAGAAAAAAATGGAGTTGGCTATTAAGAGATGAATCTGATAGGCATTATTCCTTCAGCTAAAGATAGTCTTTGAAATGATCAACTTCGCAGTTCCATGACTCAATGAGACACACACATTCCAAACCCTAGTTTGATGTGAGATATTTAAATGAATATGAATGAACTGAAGCATATTCTTGAATCTGGTCAAAAGTAAAATCTTGAAAATTTGAAAGATCATACCCGAAATACCAAACATTTTCCAAAAACAAATTTTCATCAAGTCAAACCATGCAAAGAGAATGATTGTGTCGTAAAACCCATATCTGACTTAGCTTGGGGGGCTTACTAGAGTTGAGAGATCCTGACATAACCATTAATGGAAGTTGAAGTGCCTCGACTCCCTAGTAGGTCCCAAAACTTTCAAAGATCGTAAAATCGTATTTTAAAGATTGAACCAGATCGTTCATGGTGTGAGGATCATTGCTACCACTATTTTCAATAAGACTACTACTCATTGGATGTTAGCCATCTCTACGACTAATTTTACCAGATTATTTAACTTCAAAAACCATATTACTCAAGTCGAAAGATTCTTCTGATTGCAAATTCAAAATGAATGAATCAAGGAAATTTCATGAGAAAGATTATTTGAAGAGTTTCCTTTATGCAAGAGAAGATATTATGAGGGATGGAAATAATACTCAATGATTTGATTACTTTCATTTGAATCATGGATGATCTCACCAACTTATGCCAATTGATAGGTTGACTCATCAGATGGAGGACTTGAAGAACATGGAGTATCTGTCATGCGGAAATAGTCAATTTTGCGGACAAAACCGACCTCCCTAGAAACTAAGGCTTTTCTAGTGACAAACAAAATAATCAAGCACTATCTTTCCCTAAATATGCATTTAAAATAAAAGCAACCAGGTGTTTAAGGCTTACCTTTAGTCCAATGTTGTTTGTAGCGGCCAAGCCTCTTCAATCCAAATGAGCTCCTCTCCTTGAAGCCTACATACACAAACAAGCAAACGATTACATAGCAGTTGAATAACTCATATAATAAAACATATTCATCATAAAGACCAAGGAGTTTATGAAACAAATTATATATAACAACTTGTTGAGAAAGATGAACTTAATTGTATTAATTGGAAACAAAAGAAACCTTACAACCAACGCCTTGGTGTTGTGCAGGTCCCTCCCAGGGTCCAGCAAGAGTTCTCCTCTACTTTGATCAGCTCACCCACTTCCAAATGAAGCTAAGAAAGGAATGTGATCTCTCCTCTCAAGCTCTATAAGGGAGTCCTAATTTCAGCAGCATCTACCCTTAGGAATGTTCAGCTTTCAACCTCCCTTGCCTCTGGCCCAATGCCTGTATTTATAATGCTTTAGAGGAAGTTAAACAGGTCCACCATCAATGGGATAAGCCCCTCTTTCAAAGGGATAGCTCCCCTCTTCATGGGATAAGTTCCTCTTTCATTGGGATGCATGAACCATCTGGAGGCGCTCAATCCACATCAAACCATCTTCTAGAATGCTCTAGAATCGACCGCAAGTAAGTTTTTTGAAGTAAAACTTGCGCCTTTTGACTTTTACAGGGGTACGCACCCACCCCTTTACAGACAGAGCGTACAAGTACGCAGGTATTATGTACTTTAGGTGCGTGCACGCAGGTAAGAGTAAGAGAAAGTGTGGAACCAGAGTTATATTGATTTTTTAAAGGCTTTCTCTCTTTTCTGGAGTTTGACATGAGGAGCAGAGGTATAAGATTTGCCAAGGAGGACCGTATGGTTATTGATGGAGCCATACTGACTGCAAATAGTCATGGTGATAAATTTTAGTGTAACAGATTGCCCCCTAAAGTGCGAGGTCTGTAGTAGATCAGGGTTTTATATCATCTAGGAAGGGTGAAGCACTTTATCATTTCGAGGATTATCTTGTGGAGAGCCCAGTCGGAACCTACAAATATTCAACACAAAATAGATATATGAGATCATATCATCGCCGAGGTAGGCATTCCCATACTCAGATCAAAAAACTTAACTAACAAACTAACTACTGCTCTGATATAGGAATGATTTCGCAATACATCATAATCATAGACACATGTAGACATAGTATGGACGCAGCCATCTGTTTATAATTAGTCTATTGTATAATGAATACAAAACTCCTCGCATCCTGGATGGCGGAAACTAGATCCAAGGTCTTCATTTCTGCTTCCCGAAATAGTACGATTCTATCCATGCGAATAAATGAGTTGATGTCGAACATGGTAGAAACCACTTGATTACCAATCAATGATGTAAACTGTTAACAAGTGTGAGAGAGACCACCAGTGATGTCAATGGTTCTCAAAGTACCCAGTACAATCCATGAGATGTGAATGAATGTGTTGATGTCGAACATGTCACAGAATCCCTTGATCGAAGGTCATTGATGTAACCTGTCGTCAAAGGCGATAAACCTTCCATTGAGGCATGCAGATTTCAAGGTACTGATGATTCCTAGATCATCTTTCTAGATAATGTGCTGATGTCGATAGAAAGCGAACCGTTGCAGGCAAGCCCACAACATGAAATCATAGATCAAGTTGAAGAAATGTAGCTGTAAGGACTGACTCAGGGAAGGTCAAGATGGATGACAGATATTTTGCAGATGAATGGTATTTGCAAGACTCCTCTTGAACACATAACGACACTACAGATGGTTTGGTGACAATTGTCCCAAAGTTAATACCCGGAAACCGGCTGAAGACTTTCAATGTGGTTTGATCAACTGTTAGGCAAAGGATTTCCCAACCCAGGTGAATGAAAAGTGTCGTGTTCAAGAGTGGTGATAAGGTTTTTCCGAGACAAAGTATAACAAATAGGCTCATTTTCCTCTCTTTTCCCCCACCATTTCTGGCAAGTACCTCTTTATTTTTTACAAGCTTGAGGAGGATAACATTTGCTTGATTATAAGCTCACCCTTCGGATGAGTCCAACTTAGTTTAGATTCGAACCCTAAGAAGGAGTGGTCCGTTCCTGTTTGTAATCGAACAGGTCCTTTACTGTGAAATTTTAACGAGTCCAGTATAGGAGAAACTCGACGTTTTTCAATTGTAGAGAGTCTGAAAAACTTAAGAAGACTCCAGGGTTGACCTTTTTCGTAAATTTGTGTCTCCCAAGCCCGAAAAAGTATAAAATAATACTTGAGAGAACCGCTTGATCTTTACGACCAAGGCGTACTTTCATGATTAGTGTCTCTGATCTGAAAAGTAGAAAGCGATCAAGCACACGTCGTTTTATTTCCAATATCGAATTTGAAATGACAAAAATACGGCAATCTTTTCATGTTTTTACGGTCAGAAAAGGGCTGTAAGAGGACCGTCTTTTTAATTCCGTTTTAACGAGCTAAAAAGAAAACTAGGCAATCTTTTCACATTTTAGGAGTCAGAAAAGAGCTTAAAGATGAAATGGGAGGCGGCGAGATACAAAAAGTAATCCTGGTTGTAGTTGGGAGGATGCAATAACGGCGCATGGGTCAACGCGTGCTTGAGTGCATCAAAAGATTTCTGAGCTATCTCATCCCAAGAGAATTGAGCGTTCTGTTTTAACAACCGTGTAAAACCCTTTGTAACCTCGGCGTAGTTAGGAATGAATCGTCGTAAAAAGTTTGCTTTCCCCTGCAAACTTTGGAGTTGGCGAAGACTGGAAGGAGGAGGCAAATTGATAATAGCTTCGACCTTCGAGGGATCAACGCGAATGCCGGCTTTCGAAACTACAAATCCCAGTAACCGACTCGTTTCTATACAGAAGACACATTTTTGTGGGTTCAACCGAATACGATAATGCCTACACCTCATGAAGATTGCACATAAGTGAACGAGGTGATCAGCTCGATGTAATGAATGAGCAGGCAAGTCATCGAGATAGGGTTGCACAATGTGCTTGATGTCATGAAACGCATAAGACATCGCCCTCTGAAAAGTTGCTCCGGCATTCTTGAGCCCAAAAGGTAATTTACAATAAGCAAATGTCCCCCATGGACAAATGAAAGCCGTTTTCGGTTGATCGGCATGTAGAATATTGGTTTGATTGTAACCGAAAAAACCGTCCATAAAGGAAAATATTTTGCTGCCGGCACAATCATCAATGATTTGATCGATATAGGGAGTTGGGTAGTTGTCTTTTGGACAAGCTCGATTAATATCCTTATAATCGATGTATATTCTTATTGTTCCCTGTTTTTTGTTAACCGAAACAATATTCGATACCCAATCCGTTAATGGGATCGGATAAATGAAACCTGCTTTCAACAGTTTTTCAACTTCTGCTTTAATTGCAGCAGCTTTTCGTGGGTGAATCTGATGCAAACGTTGCCGGACGGGTTTAGCATCCGGGTAAGTTTTGATCTCATGAACAACAATCGCGGGATCAATTCCTGGCACTTCCTCATAGGACCATGCAAACACGTCGCGGAATTCTTGAAATAGGGCCTTGTATGTCTGAATTTCATCATCTATACACGAGGCACCTATATGAATGTTCTCAACAATTCCAGGCTTAACCGAAATGTCAATGGGAATAGTTCGAGAGATGTTTCCCAAATTTAACTCTGAATCGGGATGTTTCATTGGATTCTGAGGTTCCTTGACATATTCAGTCGTAAAGATTGATGAGAAATCATTTTCAAAACGACCACCCTCAGGTAAAAACGAAGATCTGTGATGGAGATCTTCCCATGGTAAATCATCTACACATAGGATTTCACGAATTTTCTCATCAGAGTGAAAAAGTTCAGAAAACGTAGTTAAATCCGAGGTTGATGTGAAAAGTGATTCCTCACAGACCACATTCATTAAGTCTTTTTTAGTTGAACACGGGTCGGTAAAAGACTACACGGCTTCATAGGCAAATTTCATATGGACTCAAAGGCATAGCATCACCAAATGAGTCTATCTCAGATTCAGAAGGAACGATCCAAGGATCATCATAAATAATGGTGTCTGATGTAATAATATGAATGGATGCAAATGAAGACAATGCGTTGATTGGAGGAAAAGGAAAAGTTCCCAGTAAACCGGCATCTTTAACTAATCCTACTCCAACATCCTTATATGGGATAGTCGTTTTACCAACATGCTGAATACTCTCTGAAGAGGCTCGGTCGGATGAAAAGTAAGCCAATTGGTCTATTGTTGCGATCTTTCCATTATGTGGAAACTTTATTACTCGAAAGACTGATGAAACGACCGTTGTCATAGCATAAGACCAACTTCGACCCAAGAGAAGGTTGTAGTCTAGAGGGGCATCAACCACCTCCACATCTAGACTAACAGTTTTCCTTCAACCCTTATAGGCAAATCCTGTAGAATGCCAAAAGGATGAAACCCACGACCATCAAAGGCCTTAAGAATTGTCAGGGATTGATTTAGTGAAGGAGAACCAAGCGATCTCCAACACTGTATCGACATAATACACGTTGAAGCTCCCTCATCAATTACAGTCCGATGAATAGGCCTATTTTTGACTATCACTGGGATCTGGAAAGCCATTTGATGAGGCAAACGCGGTGTACTATTTTCTAGATCAAAGATTATTAGGTTCGGGTCCTAAACATCAACAGCTCCTATAGCTGACAAAAGTAATTTACGTTGTGCTGGGCATGATTGCAGCACTTCCAAAGCCGACATTGCTAAGGGTGAAACAGCTAAGTCCTCAACAATGTTATAATTCTGGGCCTCTCTCGCATGTGGATTGAAAGAAGACTTTCGAAGTATACCCTTGGCGGGCGGTTTGATTACTAAGTCTGGATTAGGCTTCTCGATCTGTAGTGGATCGGAACCGGGAGCTGAGGTTGATGGATTAGAATGAGAAGATTCTGCTTCTTTGCCATCAACAGGACTTTTACTACCATAATCTTGCGATCGAGTCGCAATCCTTACATGGGACATCATTAATATGGGTTCTTCATTGGCACTCGAGGAAGAACCTATCATCTTGCTATCTTGTTTTGGAAATGGATCCTTCAAAACAGCAGGAGTTTGGGAACCTTTGACAATCTTCGCAACCTCTGCTCGATGTGGACAGTCTCTTGTAAAGTGTTCCTCTTCACAAATAAGACAAGGATATCGAGGTTTGCATTTTTCGTCATTGGTTTCCAATTTTTCAGTTTTCTCCTTTGGAGTTTTGTCTGCTTTATTCTTCTTCTTCCCTTTCTTCTTCCCACCGGATTTTGATTTAGCCGTAGATGATTCTACAACGTGAACATCGGCGGAAACCTCTGCAGAAGAATCTCCTGTCGGGGAATCAGGCAAGGTTATGATAGGAGAAGAATTCTTGGAGGATTTCTTCTTGCTTTTAGTGTTCACCGTACCAATCATGCCATCAGCAGCATGAGACCCTGACGGAGCAGCAGCTATTTGATTCCCCTTGGGAAGATCTGGGATTTTTTCATGTAACGTACCTGACTGAGTATAAACTAAGTCAAGGTACTGTGCTTGAGCAATCACTTGCTCCTCAGTAACTACTCTGGCTTTAGCTACGTCTTCAGTAATCTTCGGTAACAATGATTTAACAAACCATTCAGCTAAGATCTGGTCCGGGAAAACTTTCACTAACCACCTTCGACGTCTCCATTCATGAATATGATCGGAAATATAAGTGGACGTCGATTGTTTTAATGAAGTTAGTAATTCCGTGCCATTATCATATCTGACCGGCAACTGAAAATGAGTTAAAAACGAGGTAGCTAACTGGCTAAAATTATAAAAAGAGGCCCGTGGTAACTCAATATACCACTTGGCCATAAGACCAATGAGAGTGCGTTGGAAAAGACGTAAGCGGATCGAATCATCCGAGATGGAATTAGACGCACACCAGAGGTGGTAAGTCATCACATGGTTCGACGGGTCCTCTCCTGATTTACCTTCGAACTTGGGAATGTCACTGGGCAACTTATTCGGCATTGGCGGCCAAAACGGAAGATAATTAATTGGATCGTTCGTTAGGCGCGAAAAATCAAGCAAGTCCAAAGTTGCGATAAATGGTAACTGCCGATTAGGATCCCTAAAACTCTGGGTCACGAGACGAGCCCCAGGAGGAGGATATCCGGGATAAGTTGGAATAGGAATTGCGTTCGGGATATTGTATCCTCCCGGAAAACCAGGATTAACCGGACCATACTGGGGTTGTTGAGGTTGTTGATAAGTGTACCCAGGGTACGGTTGATACTGATAGACTGGCTGTTGAACAGCAGGACCGAATTGGTACTGTCCCTGGTACGGTTGATAAGTGAACTATGGTTGACTTGTGACAACCGTACTTAAACCAGGTTGTCCTACAGGCATCTGAACCGTAGTTTGAATCGTAGATCCAGACGGTGGTAAAGATGTATGAGGAGTAGATACAGGAACAATAGAAACCGGAGCTGTCGATACTCCAGAAGTAGGTGGGGTAGATTGAACAGATGTTGCGGCAGTTTCAGCAGTCGTTTGAGATGGAGTACTAGGCGCAATAGGCCCAGACTGAGAAACTACTGAAGGTACAGAAGTTTGAATATTAGACTGGACTGGTTGCTGGGGTGAACCAGAAACTAAGGGTTGTCCAGTTTGAGATGACTCTGTACATTTGGCTGCAACACCTATTGAATTTGCGATGGATCCCACACTATGTTCATTCCGGGGTACTGACCCATTACAGGTTGAGGATATGGGGGATTATAACCAGGTTGAGGGTAGGATTGATAATTGAAAGGTACATTTCTCGTTCCTTGAACATAAGATTGACCTTGGGGTGGTTGGAAACCTTGGTTCGAGTACTGACCTTGGGGTTGATACCCTTGAGGCACATACTGATACTGGGGTTGACCTTGAGGTATAAATTGATACTGAGGTTGACCTTGGGGTACATATTGAGGCTGGGGTTGACCTTGAGGAATGTACTGCACCATGGGTACATACTGTCCTTGAGGTTGCCCCCCAGACACAATTTGTGTACCTTGAGGTTGCCCCCCAGGCGTTAATTGAGGCTGCCCCCCAGGCGATAACTGGCCACCTTGAGGTTGAGAATTGGGAATAGAACCTGACATCATGAGAATGTCTTCTACGCTCAATGGTTTATTACCATTGTTTCCAGTTAATAACCCATGTTCAATGGGTTGAGGAGATTCTCCCACAAAAGTACCAGAAAGTGATTGATACCCAGAGGGAACAGAAGGACCGCCGTACAAAAAATATTCAGGCGATTGAGTAAACATGGACGACTGACCTGACATATTTACGGGAGTATAAAAACCCCTAGGTTGATAAGGAGCACGAGGTGGTGAAAAATTTAACACTGGGTTTTCCAAATAATTAGTTAAAGAAAGATACCAAGTAGTGCTCCTTGGTGGACTGTAAAAAATTGATTCACGCTCCCTTAGATCAATAACAGGTTGATTTTCAGGGATAGGGATGCCTATTTCTTCTTCCGGAGCAAGTTCTTCAATAGCTATCAAACCAGAAGGAAGATTTTCGGTGATTACTCTTTCTACCCTAGGTGAATTAGGACCACTAAAAGTTGGAGAGACAAACCCCGATGTTGGAGTAACAGGTTCAGATATCTCAGGTTCTTCGCCTATATCACTAGTAGATGAAAATCTACCAGCAAGTTCGGAAACCGAAATAGCTTCAGGATTATAACCTGTTTCTAGAGTTTGGTAATCAGGATGAACAACCAACGAAGACTCTCCTTCTTCAGGTGACCCAACTTTACTGCCACTAGGAGTTACGAGGACTTTCAAACCTTCGTAATGGCTCGGGACTTCTTCAGGAGGTTGGCCCCGAAGTCTACGGGACTTCCTCAACAAATCAGCCACGGTTACAACCTCAGGAGACTGGCCCCGAAGTCTACGGGACTATCTTGGTAATTCAGCCACAGCTAAAAACTTTTAACTACTGCACACCCAAACAAAGTAAAATCTCAAAGAAAATCGCCTAAAGTCTCTAAAGAACCAAACAAATTCGAATCACACGCCTAAAGAATCTAGGGCGTCAAACCACACACAAACAGTAACTTTCCGAACCGAAAATGCTAGTTGGTGATGAAATCCAACATCGCAGAGTTCAATACAGAAATGGCGGGTGGAACAGTTACCCCGACAACCTGCTTAATGAATAGACTGGCACAAGTTCCTCCACTAATAACCGTCTCGAGTGAAGTTGAACCCCCCAGAAAATCCAAGTGAGTCTAGCCGACATCTGCTCCAGGTACAGTGGGATCTTCCCTCCACCGTCACCTTAGGAAGAATCCTAAAGATAATAGTCACTAAGGTCACCAACAGCAACAAATATACCTGGGGGAACAATCTACGCTCCGATACGCACGCAAGGGCAGAGTAACAAGCTCAATCCCCTTGCCGGCTCCTTGACAATAATCCAAGGTTTACCGACAAGTGACCCCAGGCTCCTCGACAATGGTTAATCCGAGGTTTACCGTTTGTAGTACGTGCATATCTGGCGTCGTTCCCAATGAAGGAGGATTGATCCCCTCACTGGTTCGGACACGATCTCGTGCTTCTCCTTTAAGATGAGCTTTCCCAGAGCATAAATGTAACAATTGGATTTATCCTACCACAAGATAAGCTACTTGTTTGTTTTTACTGTCTTGGAGAGTTAATTACTCTCCTACTCCAAGACACTAGCCTGATCTATGTTGGTGTATCAGAGCCCCAGTAAATAAAAAGTTACTAAGTTAATTTTACTTTAAGCGTTATTTTTTATGGCTTTTCTTTAGGACAAAAGGTAGCGGAGATGAAACTTATGATGTGTAGACTCGACTCAAATCCACTAAAAAGATGCACCTAGGATGAAAAACAAAACAATCTTTCCTTTTCAATGAATTCCCTAGCTAAGAGAGTTGGAGAATGCAAAATTTATAAAGACAACTTTCTTAGCAATGAAAATCAAAGAAAAAATCTCTTTATCTTTTCCAAAGCACACAACACAAGACCACTAATTATTTCACGAAAACTTCCTTCCTCTTTTCAAAGACTTCAAACGCTACTAAAACAAACTTTCTTCAAAAGAGATTTTGTATTTTTCCTATTTCAACAAAGCATGTAAAACTACTTAACAAAAATCAATTTTAAGATCTATGAAAATCTAAGAGAAATTTACCTAAAAGCAAATCCAATGAGGTAAAAGCCTACAAAATATAATTCCAGGTTGTTTTACTCAATTACAATTCAACCAAGGACTAATTCATGCAGAATCATAAATCAGTAAAAAACAAAAATAAAAAGCTCCTGTTCTTTTTCTTAAGAATGAAATTCGCAGCTTAACAAACAAGCCTTCTCGAAATTCCGCAAAGAGACAACACAACGGTAGGTTTCTCAAACAAAGGTGGATTTTACGAATGGTCTAACTCCTAAGAAGACTGAAAAGACTAGGGATATCCAAGGTTTCTACAACTTCTAAATCCAGAGTCACTACAAGACCAATACAAAAATCAAACCTAGGGCTAGAATTTCTATGAACTTCACTAAAACCCTTGATGCTAATGAAACAAGCCTAGATGAAAACTTCTGACAGGTAACCAGTGGATCTGGGCAGCAACAAATAAGCTATAAACAAGATCTAATAGGTAAAAAAGGAAAAAATTGAAATTTTCTAAACTTTTGACAGGGTACGCAGGCAGCCCGTTTGCACAGGTGCGGCCACGCTCTGTGTGCAAAGCAGAAGTGCGTACAGGTACACACTGTGCTTAACTCAGAGGGTGCGTACTTCTCTCAAAAATAGGAAAAATAAAAAACTAACTCAATCCTAAGCTATTCTACCCAAATTCACACTCAATCAGTCAAAAACTAGAAAGAAATCAACGTTTCTCAAATCAAAGTATCAATCAAAAGAGAAATCAATCAAATCCATGGATTCCCCAGTGGAGTCGCCATTTTGTCATGTGGAAAGAGTCAATTTTGCGGACAAAACCGACCTCCCTAGAAACTAAGGCTTTTCTAGTGACAAACAAAACAATCAAGCACTATCTTTCCCTAAATATGCATTTAAAATAAAAGCAACCAGGTGTTTAAGGCTTACCTTTAGTCCAATGCTGTTTGTAGCGGCCAAGCCTCTTCGATCCAAATGAGCTCCTCTCCTTGAAGCCTGCATACACAAACAAGCAAACGATTACATAGCACCTGAATAACTCATATAATAAAACATATTCATCATAAAGACCAAGGAGTTTATGAAACAAATTATATATAACAACTTGTTGAGAAAAATGAACTTAATTGTATTAATTGGAAACAAAAGAAACCTTACAACCAACGCCTTGGTGTTGTGCAGGTCCCTCCCAGGGTCCAACAAGAGTTCTCCTCTACTTTGATCAGCTCACCCACTTCCAAATGAAGCTAAGAAAGGAATGTGATCTCTCCTCTCAAGCTCTATAAGGGAGTCCTAATTTCAGCAGCATCTACCCTTAGGAATGTTCAGATTTCAACCTCCCTTGCCTCTGGCCCAATGCCTGTATTTATAATGCTTTGGAGGAAGTTAAACAGGTCCACCATCAATGGGATAAGCCCCTCTTTCAAAGGGATATCTCCCCTCTTCATGGGATAAGTTCCTCTTTCATTGGGATGCATGAACCATCTGGAGGCGCTCAATCCACGTTAAACCATCTTCTAGAATGCTCTAGAATCGACCGCAAGTAAGTTTTTGAAGTAAAACTTGCGCCTTTTGACTTTTACAGGGGTACGCACCCACCCCTTTATAGACAGAGCATACAAGTACGCAGGTATTATGTACTTGAGGTGCGTGCACGCAGGTAAGAGTAAGAGAAAGTGCGGAACCAGAGTTATATTGATTTTTTAAAGGCTTTCTCTCTTTTCTGGAGTTTGACATGAGGAGCAGAGGTATAAGATTTGCCAAGGAGGACAGTATGGTTATTGATGGAGCCATACTGACTGCAAATAGTCATGGTGACAAATTTTAGTGTAACAGTATCCCCATTGTAAGTAGATGCATAAAAAATGATAGAGCACAAGGGATAGTGAGATGAAGAGGAAGTTTCAATAGGAACATCTTTTTTGATCGAATCAGAATCTAAATCTAAAGTAAAATCTTCATGAGAAACCAAAAGATCAGCTGATACACCTAGGCATTCTCGATCACATACATCAACAAATTCATCATCATTATAATGTTTGTTTCCAAAGGCTACAGATTGTTTGAAAGAAATAATTACATTTTATTCACTACCGAGATTAGAAGATTGGAAATCATCCAAGAATGGAAGTGCACCATCTTCACATGGAGGATTTTTGAAAATATAAGAAATATTGAAAGCACCTTCACCTTCTTTCTCATTTGTCTGTGTAAACTGACTTCCTTGTACTTGATCGCAATTTGAACCAATAACTCGAAAATAAGGAGAGTGTAAAAGGCTAGCTGGTGGATTAGATTGATCGGGTCGATCATAATACAAAGAGTCATGGCATGTAGATGATAGAGGATCACATAAATATAGATCAGATTAGAGGATAGATTTATGAATGATAACATCATGTTGTAGAATGGGGAATGTAGCCTAGGCTCCATGGTCCAATTTGGGATTTCCTTCATTTAATCTGAGTCATGAGAGATAGAAGAAGAATGAGAAGATGGATTAGGAATTTGATTTGAAAATTTCCCAACTCATAATTACCACAAGGAGGCACCCACATTGGGACTGAAAAAGGAGGAGGACAAGGAAAAAAATGAATAATAGCCTCCTCCTGTGAAATTAGATGTGTCTCATGATTCAAAAGAGTTGGGGAAGTAGGAAAATCACGGGGTTTAGGTTCATTGTGTAAATAGATCAAAACCAAACGCTCAAACTCTTGTTTCAAGAAATATTCATTCATGCCGTCTTCAGAAATTTCACAATAAAGGTGAAGGAATCGATCAGAAAAATCCTCAATTGATTCATTAGGCTTCATTCTTAAGAGATTGATTCTTTTACAAACATCTCAGTAATTATACCTATCAAAGTGACTTCCTTGTAGCTGATCGCAATTTGAACTAGTAACACAAAAATCAAGAGAGTGTGAAATACTAGCTGGTGGAGTAGATTGATCAGGTGGGTCACAATACAAAGAGTCATGGCATGTAGATGATAGAGGATCACATAAATATAGATAAGATTGGAGGCTATAGTTATGAATGATAACATTATGTTGCAGAATAGGGAAGTTAACCTAGGCTCCAAGAGCTATTCTAGGTTTTCCTCCATTGAATTTGAGTCATGAGAAATGGAAGAAGACTGAGAAGATGGATTAGGAATTTGATTTGCAGATTTCCCAACTTCACAATTATCGCAAGGAGGCATCCACGTCGAGAATGAAAAAGGAGGAGGACAAGGAACAAAATGAATAATAGGCTCCTCCTCTTAAATCAGACGTGTATCATGATTCAAGAGATTTGGGGAAGTAGGAAAATCATGGGGTTTAGGTTCACCATGTAAAGATATCAAAACCAAATGCTCAAACTCTTGTTTCAAGAAATCTTCAATGATTCATGTCTTCTTTAGAAATTTCAAAACAAAGGTGAAGGAATCGATCAGAAAAAAACCTCAATTGATTCATTAGGCTTCATTCTTAAGAGATTGATTCTTTTACAAACATCTTAGTAATTATACTTATCAAAGGGTTGATGAAGCTCCCCGAGGAAATCATGAAGGGAATAGATAAAAGAAAGTGGCAAGGTATGACACCATCTATTAACACGAACTTCAAGGGTGAGGAATAAAATCACACAAGGAAACTCTTCATCAGTGATTTCATAAGGTTCATAAAATTTAAGAAAATCATAAATGTGCGTTGTTATGGATGTTATATCCTCACCATCAAACTTTAGCTAGGAAAAGTGATAGAGAGGCTCATTGGGATTAAAAGTTGATAAAGGGAAAAATTAGAGAAACACCCCGGGAGTAAGATTTGAGTACGAACCATTTTAGATAAGAGATTCAAAGATAATTCAATGGGCTCAACCTGTCATATGGCCCTCCTTCGAGCACTACTGTTGACGGTGATGGAAATATGTCAACCAAGGGGTATCCCTGTTGTTGAGTCCCAATTATCCCTCACATCGTTTGGAGTAGGAGACCCATCTGGAATATCGGATTAGTTCCCAAATATCTTATAGATATGCCTTGGCTCTAACTATCAATAAGAGAGAGGAGTGCACATGTTCCTTCGAAACGCAAGGGGTTTGTGTATCTTGTGAGTGTTCGATCATATGTGTGTCAAATTTCTTTCACTTCGGAGGGGAGGATAAGTGACCCTCTAAGAGAGAGGTAGTAACACCACCCTAGTAGAGACACACCTGAACACGAAGGTTTTGTGAAACATCAAGCGGAATAGACCATAGAGATGTGATGGTCATTGAAACCAATATAACGAGCAAGATCTGTCTAATATCCAACGAAGTAGTCCGCGAGGATGTGACAATGATAATAAAAATTATAGCACATTCTCAATATGATAAGTACCAAAATAACCGAAATAGTTAAATTACTTTAGCACAAATGAAAGAAAACATGAATTACAAACATTCACATAATAGTCTTACAGATATCCATAATCCATGCATGAAGAACATGCTAGCCTTGAAGGGTTTTGTTATTAAGTAAAAATTCTAAGACACATGTATACAATGAACATCACTAGCTCTAATAGTGGAACATTGGAGCCACTCCTTGCTCCTCAAAAGAATTGATTTTTCTCTCTAATGCTTTGTGGGAGGAGACAAGGTGAAAATTACTTTTCTCATACAATGAGGGAGTATATATAACCAAGGGGTGATGCTTCCCCTTCCTTGTGACTCTTTGACTACCCTCATGACTGTTTGGCTTCCTATGATTTTTCAACTTACATGAATATTAATATTCCATGTGTTTCCTTTGTACTTCCACTTTACAATACATTTTGAATACCATTTACATGATCCTAAATGACAGTGTGGCATATGACAACTCATCACATGACATGAAATGGCACTTCTGACATGGACTGCTTGATGATGTGGTAGTGTCAAGCCATTGCTGCTATTGTGTGTTGAGTGTCTTCTTGAGAATGATCTTCTTTTCACCTCTGTATGACTTGGTGAAAAGGAATCTTCAATGATCTTAAGTATTGAGTTGTGATCGGAAACTGATGTCCCTTTTCTTTCTTGTGATTGATCAACTTACTTGTTTAGCTACAAGGGTTTTTTTCAGCATGTTTCACTCCTTCATATCTTTCTTCATAATCTCTCCATAGTATGGTAAGGTACTTGTATATGAAATTGACTCATGACAAGATGACATCAGTGCAAAACCACCCTAGTCTAAGATGATGCATTCTAATCCATTGACTAAGCTAGAACCAGGTGGTAGGTTGGAAGAGAGGGCTCAGTGATTGTGTAGTTAATGCAGCCAGGGGTGAGTCTTGAGCCTTGATACTGTGCAATGTGAAGTTTAGGTTGGGTTGAGGAAGAAAACTACATATTTTGAGAGCTTAGAGTGGCAAGATGAGAGAATAGGCACTGGATCAGCCTATTATGGAGTTCTGGAGGATAGATGAGCCTAGGTGACTCTACAATTACATAGTTCAAGAGGTCAGTTCTGAGGCTTGAGCCTTGAGACTATGCAGTGCATAGTTCAGGTTGGGCCGAGGGAGAAATTTGTGCAATTTTTGGAGCGAGTGAGACACGCTGAGGGGGCAGACACTGAGGAGACATATTGCGCAGTTCTGAGAGACAAGGGATGCTGAGAAATGACACAAATATGTAGTTCAAAGGCTTGGGGAATGAGCTTGAAGATTTTAATTGTGTAGTGTGCAGTTAGGGTCAGGATAAGAGAAAGGATTACACAATTATGGAGGCCAAGGCCAGAGCTTGAATATTTTGATTGTGTAGTGTGCAGTTAGGGTCAGGATAAGAGAAAGGATTACACAATTATGGAGGCCAAGGCCAGAGCTTGAGCACAGAAATTGTGTAGTGCAGTAGTCCTGGGAGGTCGGAACTGTGTATTGAATAGTGCCAAGGGGAAAGGTTACAGTTAGAGGGCTAAAAATATGCAATCCATAGTCAGGGAGGTCGGGTGAAGGCAAGTTGCTTAGTCGGGAAGACTTCTCAGAAATGGCTAAGTGTAAGACTGGTTAGACTGATTTGAACAATGATAAGACTTCAACTATGATCTCACACTTAGAATACTTGACGAAAAAACAACATAGACCACCCAGGACACATGAATAATGCATTTCCCTCCATGCAAAAACTTTATGACCAGTTACGACAAGTGCGACACTTAAGATACACTTTGTGATGACAATGACGACACTTGGGCGATTGTGCTTAAAACTTTGCAATTGAGTGTGACAGATGTATACATAGTTGAAACGACTCATATACACAAAGATAGACCCTTGAAACCACTAGAATAGGCTTCTACACATTGTGAAACAACCAATCATGTGAAAGGATGGCAGTTTACCCAACTTGCAAAGGGGAGCAAAATACTTCAAGAAAGTACAAGGAATGAGTTTCGATGTTTGCGAAAACAATGTGTAAGACCAAGGAAGGCTCCAAAATTGAGTGTAAGCCAAAATTTTGGAGGCTTTTATAGAAACTACAACACCATTCTATGTCCAGTTATATTGTATTGACATGTTTGATGAATTCCCTTGTTCATGCTCATCCCAATAATTGTACGCCTCATTTACTTTTCCCCTATGATGAAGGTGGCAGAATGAGCAATGCAAATTTGTCTGAGTTTGAGGAATATTCTTATAAAAAGGAAACTTTATCAATTCTCACAAGGACATGTGGTGTGAAACACCAACAATAAAACAATCTCTCCTAGATCAATAGTTGATTTGAGAAAATAGTGGTTGTTGGTGCAACAGACCATATAAGGTCAATAAGATTGGGTGACATCCTTGATTTGTAGAACAGAAGCTTGTAGAAATTTGGATTAAAGCTCTAGTGAGGTATTAATTTATACCCTTCAACCATAATGTCTAATATTTTCCTTTCAAAGGTGCCCAAGCAGCTAAAATACATCACAATGGGAGAAAATTACCACATCATGCACCATCATCTTTATTCCATGACTGTGCAATCCCTTTTTATGTTTGACGAAATATGGCATAAGAAATAAAATGATTTGATGGTTTAAGTATTGTTTCCTATAGTATTCATTGACATATAAGTGTATATATAATGTTGAAATTTATCCTTGGTCCACACTATTCCTAGATTTGTGGAATATTTTGAGAGTGCATTTGAGATGAAAAAATTATCTATAGTCATGCTTCTTATCAATTTTTAAGTTTCAAAGGCTTAGCAAACTATTTTACATAATGTGAATAGGAAAGTTAGATAATTTTCAATACAAACATTACAATATTTGAATTTCTCATAGTAACAATTTAGTGCACTAAAATCTAAGCAAATCATTAGAGGTATTATTACTGTCCATTTGGTTGTGTGGGCTACTAAAATTAAGCGTCAAGATACTAGTATTAGTGTTGGCACTTGAACCTATGAAGTTAGGGCCAGAGACATCACCTTGGCACTATAAATTTTTTAGTATAGAGGTTTTTATTTCAGATACTCTTATTAATTTCCATTTCTCTCTAGCTTATAAAAAGCAGAATTACTTCAATACCCTTTTGTTGTAAGTGAATCTTTGGTTGTTTGAAAAATGGCTAAAATTGGTGATGTATTAGAATTAGTAAATATCTTAATACATTCCACTATTTATGGTATGGTAAAATTCACCAAAGCCATTCTCACAAAAATTTGAATATGTTTGCAAGTTGCACAAGAAAAGATTGATTTTTTGCAACTTGAATCTCATCTACATCAAGATGAGCTTAACTAAAAGAGTCATCATTCTCAACTGGTTTTTGTTAAGAACAAATATTTGTTTGGGTTTTAGACAGAACCCCATCTCCAGCCAAAATTGATCAAATCAGTGAGGTTAAGGTTGATTTGCATCAAGTGCCCATTTTAGGAGCATATTTGAATGGAGTAGATGTTCAGTCTTTTTTTCCCAAGCTCGTCATCAGAAATTAGGAAGAACTTTTCAACAATAAGAACAAAATTGGTCTTGGATTTGACAATAATGTTTCCTTTCACATTTTAGACTATTCTAAGCCCATTTAGTTTCAAAGAGTTGGGTTTCTTTAAGGAAACACAATTTCACAGACTCCTCTTCCACAACCATAAATTGTCAAATTCCAACATTGTGATCAATTTGGCCATGTGAAAGATAAATGTTTTGATCTTTTTCCAAGTGAGAATTTTGGTCAAAATCTTAATAATTCAAATAGATGTTCCACAAACAATCCCCTTGCAAGAATGAAGATTCACCTTGGATGGATCACTTCTTGGTAATGAGCTTCAATAGCTAATAAGATATTCCATCCATACTTCAAAGTTCATTCTTGAGTACTGACATGTCTTACAGTTGAGATTTCTTCATCTTTGCACCTTGTATTTTATAGGGCGAATTGATGGTCAGTTACCGAATTTGAAGCCAAATCAAGCAAGTGTGAGCCATAGTTGAACCAACTGCCAGACCCTAGAGCTAGAGTCATCCATAGCCAAATTCAGAGTTGTATCTAGAGATAGATTTCATGCTCCATGATCATGCTTTTGGTTGGTGGTCATCCTTAAACCACCACCTGCAAAATAATTTGGTTTCTACGAGATCAGTTTATGGTCAACTTTAAACAAACATCAAGGGTCACTTCCACTAGAAAAAGAATTCAACTTGTAGCCAAATTCATAATTGTTCCAAGAATTGCATCAACCTTTTGTTCGAGAGTTTGTGGTCTGCCTTAAACCACCATCGGTAGAGACCTCGGGTTCTCCCACCTCTTTTGGTTTCTAGTATTCCTTACAAACCACCATTTTGGAGAGCACATCTAGCCAATGGATGTCATGATTTTTTTTTTCGTTTTTGTATTTCAACTCTCTTATTGGACTCATATACACCCCTTTAGATTAAGAGGGGGATGTTGGACACCTAATACATAAGGGTTAGTCTGTAAGAATTCCAACAACTATGGGAATTCCAGGAGGCCACTTGGAATATGAGACTAAGCGTCAGACATATGCATTAATATGTACACCTTTGTGAATAAAATTTAATTTCATGATTTATCAAATTTGTTGTTTACATTCATGTGTGTTTATCATGTTTCCTTATCTACGACAAAAACACTAAAAACTAGTATTTCACATCATAAATAAATTAGATAAATATAAATAATAAATCAACATTTAGATACCTCTGATGCTCATTGTTGTTAGTATGGCTCCTCTTGTGATTCAATTATGTTCAATTCTTTTATGATTTCCCCATACACTTTTTTGCTTATCCCTATATGCATGTATTTGGTTTCCCCTTGTTTCTTTTTTAGAATTCACATAATCTTCCTAAAAAATTAAAAATCACAACTTTTCTTTTTTATCAATATGAATGTAAATAGAGAAAAAGAAAATAATTTGTTACTTTTTGCAACATATTATACAAAAAACATATTTAGAAATAATACTTTTTAAATGATTTATTTTTGTTATTGTATGTTTTTTCTATTCAAAGTCTCACTAGTCTCACTGGCCATTGCTCTGGAAATACTTCCTATATTGCATGTGTAACATGATTATTCAAATCATTGGATTGATTTTTGTACTGAAAGTACAACTATACATTCTTTCCACTATATATTTCATAGTTTTGTTATAAAAAAAATCTCCCTCATTAACTTTTAGCAGCTTAGACGAATTGAGGACTAATTCATCATTGTTTACATTCGTCATAATTTGTATCCTCTTATTATGACATTCTATCTCCTCACTATTGATCCTTGCACAAGATTGAAAAAATTGTGAAATCAAGTGTTTAAAACATGTTAGTGATAAATGTTAAGAAAATCATTTTTTTGTAAAAACCAATTATTTTTATGTTGATTACCTTTTGATCCACTCGGTTCCTTTCTTTGCAAGGACTTAGATTGTGAACAATTTCATCAATTTTCCTCAAATTATTTTCCCTAAATAAGATGAATTAACTAACACACATCATTAATATAAACCTTAAATAGATCATTCAAATATATTAAATATTTTACAAAACTTAAAGAACTTGTCTTGTTTGCTTGTTTGGATAAGTTTTCATCACACTTGTCATAGTAACTTGTTCTCAATGAAATGTTATTGGCCATAATAATAATAATAAAAGGCATTATCCAAATTTCTTCTAAAACCAAATAATGGTGTGCATGATAACATAGTACATATTGGTACATTATCCATATATAGGAACTGGTAAAACAATATATTGGGAATATTTTTGTTTTCAAATTGTTATATCATATAGATATTTATTAAGCAAAAGATGCACCAATTTCAATTTTCTCTTTAAAATGCTTTATCAAATCCGTGAAGAAATTTAAATATTTTTTTTTGGTTTTCCTATTAATTTTTTTATAAGTGATTGGTTGATTGAGTATACACACCAATGTGCATTATTTGATTTTAACTCACAATGCGTTGTAGATGCTACAACCACCCTCCAAAATGTTTCCCATATTTTGATTTTGGAGCCTCCATTCTATCCATGGGAGTTTATCTTTTGATGTCGTCAAGTATTCATGTTATGATAAATACTTATCTTTTCATTCCTTGATTGCGATGTACTGATCCCGATTTGATATTGTTCAGACACAAGCTATCTCTTAACTTGACCTTGCAGCATTGTTTGGCTTGCCTCTAGAAATTGCGCAATATTGGAAGGCAAACTAGCCTTTATGATTTGAACTGCACAATCTAGAATGGAAGGTTTTCCTTGAGCTAAAAAATTACGCAATCCCGGATGGCAGCCTAGCCTTGAGCTCATAAACTACATAAAGCATCCTTTCTCTTACAAACTACATAATTCACTGAGTCAAGGAGTTTCCCAGTGGTTGGAAATTGCACAATCCTTCTTGGAAGTGTGAATGGTCAGTTTCCCGAAGAAACAAAAAAAGGAAAAAAGAAAAAAAATATAAAGGAAATCCCTATAAAATAGGGAGTGGATAATTATTTTCCCGAAGGATGACACAAGTTTCTATTTTTGGAATTCTGCCAAGTGTCGCTTTTTCCTTGATTTTAGGCATGCATGCCATAAACCCTAAGCATGCTAGATCTATATAATGGATGCCCCTTGATATTATTTTTACATTCTAACTTGGATATCTAGCCTTCCTAAGGATATCAAGGAGCCTTCAGTGGACTTTGCGATGCTTTTCTGGGTGACTTTTGCTTTTGTCATATTTTGTCTCTTTTTTTGTCGCTTTTTTTCTTGTGAGTTCTATTTTTATTATTTATTTTCATGTTTGCTAGCGTTTTAACTCATATTATATTGTACGTGTGTTGGTTTGTTCTGTCATTTGCCTTTTACAAGTGTCACATTAGTTTTCTTGTTTTTCCCATTAATGATCATTGTTTTGGCAACTCCCATGCATGTTTGTTTTTCCTTTTGCATGTTAATCTTCTGCAGTTTTCCATACTCTTTCTGGGAAGATGTACTAGTTTCCCATACTCTTTCTGGGAATATCTTCATTTCCCTTGGCCAACACTTGCCTTATCTAACTTAGGATTACACAGGTCCAAGGATCAAGCTTGATTTTTGGCCTCTGAGATTATGCAATGTGTAGTACTTGGATATCCTAATTGTGCATGATGTAATTCCAGGGCTCAAGCTTGCCCCTTAGCCAATGAGGCTACAAAATGCACAATATCTCCCTCAGTATACACAGGCTAAGATTGTGCATTGCATTGTCTCTAGCCTCAAGTTTCTCCCTTGACTGTTGAGACTGCACAATTGATGCACAGTTATGCAACCAATCCTTCTCCCTTCACCTCAAAAATTGTGCAGTATTTCCCTTCAGTCATGAGGTTGATGTTGTGATCTTGCTTTGTGTTTCATTTTTTTGAAGATAATTCACGTTTTCCATGAGTGCTTTTCCTCCTACAGGTATTTTAGTTGTTGATAACTTCTCTTCATCAGTCACCAACATCATGACACCAAAGAGATCTTCTTCAAAGGATACTACTTAAAGTAGCATCGGGGATGTAGTTGAGAATATGCCAGTGAACTTGCCAATTTACTCAGATGGTAGGAAGTGAATGAAAGATTCTCACCAAGAAGCTTCAAAACATACCTTAAAGACCGACAGGTGTATATCAATGTCCAAAATTTAGGGTTACATAAAGTTGCATGTAGGTACTTCGCTTTCCCATTTGCATACATTGTTAGCAAGATATAATCTCATACAGATTCAAATACCATGACTTTGAACAGTTCCAATGGACAAAGTATTGCCTCTTTTCTATCACCAAATAATCATATCATGTACCACTTGTCAGAACGAGAATCACTCATAGATTCTTACTTCAATGCTTCCACCACCTACTTGAGCACAAAGAAAATTATTAAAAATTGGGTGAGAGAGCCAACAAAGTTTCTTTAGACACCCACCAACACCTACAAGACAAGATCTCTCAGGAGGGCCTATCAAGTCTTAATAGCTCTATGTTTTAGAATCTATGATTAGTAGAGTACTGAGACCTTCCCTAAAGGGTGGGAATTCTTACTAAACTAGGTTGTGAACGAAGGAAGACGATACAACTGGTGAGATATTTTTGGCTCAAGAGCTGAAGATCCATGTATTTTATGCCCCAAATCCTCCCAAGGGAAAGAAAGTTATATTTTACATGTCTTCCTATCTACTAGATGCAATCTAGGACCACAATGCATTCGCTGACATGGATTGGACTTGGACACCATGAGAGCCTACCATGCATATATACTGCAAGCTGATTTTGGAGTGCATCTGTAGAGGAGTAATGAAAAATTGACTGATCACTTCCTTATTCAGTTGTATAACTTGATATTTGAGGAAGAACCACCTTGCATGTCATGTGTGACAACAAAAGCAACATCAAAGATAGCGGATTGGTTTGCCTCACCTGATGGCACTTAGAGTGTGTGGTGGATAGAAGTATCTTCATCTTATGCGGAGGTATTCCATAGATAGGTTAGTCATGCAAGAATTTTCCTACCATTTTTCCACGGGGTTATCAACAATTCTGCATAGGAAGAAGAAAGCACCTTGGCCCACTCTTCCCATGCAGATCAGATTGTATGAAATCAAGAACTTGAAAGTTGAAAAAATCGAAGGAAAGGCGATAGAGAAGTTCACATTCAGTCATTTGGACTTCAATCCGTATGATCCAAGGAATTTTTGCAAAGAAAACTAGATGAGGATTCATTTTCAGTGGCCAAGAGGGAACTTTCACAAACTTGAGAAGGAAGCATGGAACAATTTTTATAATGCCTCCAAGTCTCGTGAACTAATAAGCTTCATTGGAACATCACATGTTACTCCATATAAATAACTCACTCCAAAGGGAGTACCGACAGCAAGGCCAACCCAGTGCATGAAAAGGGAAAGAGGAAGGTTGAACATAGCCCAGCGGAGAGTGAAGCTACAAGATGGAAGCAAATCCAATCATACTAAAAGAGTCCATATAAGAAGAGAAGAAGAGGAAACAAAGGATGAAGGATGAAGACCATAAGAAGAGGGAAGAACAAGAGAAAAAGATATTGGAGGAAGAAAGGAAGAAGCAGGAAGAAGAAGAAAGGAGAAGAGTATAAGAAGAATAATTCACAAGAAGACAAGCCGAATAACAAGAACATAACTATAAATTAGAAGAGCAAAGAAAACAAATGAAGGACAAGGAACTCACTCAAGAGATTGAGGAATTGATCGAGATCTAAGACATGGAGGTGGCACCAAAGCCACATAACCATGATGTTGATCTGATGCCATGTACACAATAGGTCACCATTCAGTCTTCCCATCCTTCAGCAGTAGAGCAAGCTCCAAGCGAGGAAAAGGAAATTGTTCCTCTTGATGATGCTATGGTTATGGACACGTACTGATCTTACTTATGAAGAGATTCGAAAAAAAGATAGTACAAGTAAGGAAGAAACATTTTCCGGACGACCTCGCATCTCCTGCATTCATCGGAGAAAGGGTGATTTTTATAGACACCATAATGAATCAAAATTCCATTATTAGAACCAACTTGGCCTTCGTAGGTGCTACAAAGTCAAACATGGAGTATCTGATGGTTGAGAACAAATAGTTGGCAAAGAAATTGTAGGCTTCAAAGCAAGAAGTTGAACAACTCTGAGTAGAGGTTCATAATGAACCTCCCACGCAAGTTTATCAGGAGGAACTTAAGGCAGCCTTACTTGGTGAAGTATCGACATTGGGAAAAACTATGCAAAGCTTCTAAGAAGAAATTGTCATGATGCATAAAGTAGTTTCCCACTTGCATGACATGCACCAGAAGTGTAAAGATAATTCAAAATATCTTAAGGTTATTCATACAACCATTTTTTTCTTGCATGAATGTTCAATGCAATATAAAGGGGCACCGTCTGAATTGGCGAAGAAAACAAGACAACAAGAAGAGTTGGAGAAAGCGCAAGTGTGGATGATCATTAGGAGAAATAAACAACTCACATCATTCATCGTTGATATTCAAGCCTCATATGCACGATTGTACAATAATGTGGATTTCATGGTGAAATTGCACAAGATACCATTAGTTGTCTCGCTCACTGAAGCCAAATTCAGGAATCGTGTTAGGTAGGAGGTTGAAAAATACTTGGACCAGTTTCAACAAATCACTACCATGGAAGAACTTGAATTAAACAGGCAGAACATGCAGAAGTACATTGGTGGCCCTATCCAAATCAATACTATTATTCTCCTGCTAAATAAGGAAATTCATACTAGTTCCAAATTAGTGTACTCAGATGCCATGGAGGCTAGAATCTACTTTTAGCCTGATCCCATCACATAGTTTGGGGAAGTCATTGCACAGTACAAATATTTGCACCATCATGTGACCGAGAACCTACAAATTGAAGTTGGTGAGTTGGAGTTTCCCCAAACTCAAGCTTGACCTGTGTCTTATTAGGTTGTCTAGTTGGCTCTACCAAATCTTGTCTTGTATGGGTAAGAGTATATTATAATATTCTTTTGTAATTAATTTGTAAGTGAAATTGCAAGTGTCAATTTTGGAATGTGAAGGGTCATGATAAAATACGTTGAAGAGACATGAGAGAAGTCCAAGAGTCACAAAGGGGAAGTGAATAATCACCCCTTTTGTTATAAATATGTCCTCATAACTCATGTAAAGGGATTTTGGGATCCGACCTTTTAGCTAGGCTTTTCGCTTAGAATAAGGAGCTTGGGAGTTTGTTGAGAGCCTTGGCTATTCTGTATCATAGAGGGAGTACTTTTATTTGGAGGAGTAGGTGTATAATTCATGTTCCGTTATTGGGACTAATGGTTCATAAATGGTATATGAATTCTTGGAACTTTCACTTTAATAAAAACTCAAAGATGACAAGTTTTCATGCATATATTGTGAATATATTAGGAATATTATTTTTATGTTTGCAATATATGTTATTTCACTTATGTTAATGCTTATGAACTATTTCATTTGAATTAGTATGAATATTGTCGAATGCATGTTGTTGTTTATTTATGTCATGGTTAACATGTGAACTATTTCGCAGGCTAACTCGTGATGTCTTTTATGCTCACGTGTTCCTTACAAGCTGCTTACTATTACATGATTCTAAGGGGATCACTCATTTTCCCCTCGTATGTTAGAACCTTACATACATCGCACATGACCCTCCGCAGAGTAACACACTTGTTTCCCCAAAGTCACCAATACACCACTCTATGTGTTATTGTATCCAAGGCACATCATTAAAACCCACTACTTTAGAAATGCAACCATATTATGGATCAGGCTCCTACACCAAAAAATGTGAGGTCTAATTAGGACTTCATATCGCGGAGACCCCCTAAATTTTGGCAAGCCTAGAATTGGCAACATTTCGGGTGCTAGGAGGGCCATATTACAAGCTAAGCCAACGAAGTTTGTTTCAACTTTTTGTATCTTTAATGGCTTCATCCCATATCTTAACCCCAAGATCTTTTCCCAGAACCACAAATATGTAAGTGCTCACAAGGATAATTAATGACTTGTCGAATCTAAAATTTGATGGAGAAGGTGGAAGAACCATTCTTGAGCACACCACTAGCTTTCTTGAGTTTTGCACTAAACACAACATTCACTGCTAGGATGTTGCTTGCAGGTTGTGTGTTCTTACATTTGAAGCGAAAATTAAGGAATGGTGTTACACATTCCCAGCGACTTCCATACAATCTTTCGAACATATTTTCAAAGAGATTTACCATGCCTTTGATAGGTATGATTACAAATATGTTTTCAAGAAAATCATGCATTTAAGAAAAGTGTCTAATGAATCCCTTAACGATTTTTACAATCATTTCATTCATTTCTGTTTTGAATTGTTTGAAGATGAAATTGATTGAAATTTAATGAAAGAGAAGTTTGAATTTCTTGTTCATATTTCAATGAATACAAAATAATATGAATTTTTTAAAAGTCTCCCAACATACACTGGTTATGGAGCTCCCAAATCTGCGACGAAGGAGGTTGTTTTTCGGAGTGACTCTTCATATTGATCCCTCATCAAAGAACTCCATTTACCCCAGATGACGTTGGAAAACTTGAGAATCCATCAGTTGATTTACCACCACCTTTCCATCCCCAGATATTCAAAATTTAAATGCAATTTTGGACTGTGAATCTGATTTTTCTGGTGATTTTCTTTCCCCTCGCCCTCCATCAATGAGTTCTTTAGGTCCTCCCGATTGTGAGTTGTTGTGTTCACCAGTTTCAATCATGTATTTTAATGTCTTTGGGGATCAAACTCAGGGTGGAGTTAGTGTTGACTAGCCAACTTGCGATATCATTTTCAATGAGTACGTGTGGGATTCTATCTATGAATAAGAATCTGAATTGCAAATTGATGTTCCTCCTTGTTTGCCTCTACCTCATTATTCTGACATCTTCCATGATTCTATCACACCTATTGAACCTTTCAAAGAATTAGTTTCTAACGATGCTAATTTTGATCACACTCAAAACTCATGGAATGCAGTTTTACATCTGAACATGGAAAGGAAGAATATTCTCTTCTTGATCTTTCAAATTCATCATCTGATCATTCTAAAGAAACGAAGCATGCAATTTCTTGTTTTCAATCTTACCTTGTCTATGATTCATTTGTTCATTATGATTTCTTTGTTTTCGAAGTTGAATCTTCTTATCATGGCTGTCATGATCTATTCATTGAATCACCTAGTCATGACTCTTATTTTTCTATTGTTGATCTTTCTAAGCCATCAGTTTTCGATGATCTACCATCCGATCTCTTCGAGATTCCGCAAGATGTCGAGGTAGTTTAACCCGAGCTTATGGTTATGTTAGGTTCTCGCAGTCTTGAGGCCAATTCAATCCTAATCATAAAGTCCTATATCTCTCCAGTATCCTCATCATTCGATCACGCAAATTGAAAATCCATCTATATCTCAATTTTTGCATCCTCTATCTGTTTTGCAAGATTCTATCACTCGATCATTGGAGGAGTCATACCTGGCAAACTTGTTCGCTAAAACGTAATTTCTTCACTTTATTTATGTTTGTCGAATTCAAAAGTTTGAAAGCATTCTCTTGCATGTTACCGTGTTGTGAAATGTGTAAATGCCACAATGCATCTGCAAAATGTTTTTCCTTTGCTTTTCGGTCCTACTTTTCTGGATGCACTTTCAATCATCGAATGTTGCGGCATGTATCATTTTATCATTCTTTTATATTATTTTTCTTGAATATATTTCTTGATATGAATTCCCTCACCCATATAAGTAAGCCTATGCATTGGTGGTTACGCTCGAAGTTTAATTTTACATAAGACTAGCCTATTCTCAGTTAGTTTAGGAGTAGGAGTAGTTTGTTTGTTTTCTTTGTTTTGATTTACTTTTTTCCCTACTCTTTTCTTTCCCTTTTGTTGTAGGATAGTTTTCACATGAGATAGTGTTTGGTTTCCAAAGCAATCATAATGAAGTTCAAGAGGAACTTGTGTTGCTGTCAATGCTTGGTTATTTGTTTATTCCCTCTCTTTGCGTGGATCTTTCACCTTTTAGTCGATGATACCTTGATGGAGAATATGTTCTTTTCGAAGAAAACCATAGTGGAATCATGATGCTTAAATATATAACTAGTACCATGTACTCTAATGAGATTTATAATTGTTCATTTTCATCTTGTCAACTAAGTCGAGTAGTGATCCGAATTGGATCCATAGAAAGACTGTCGAGAACCATGATTGAATCAAGTCGATCAAATCTATAAAGAAATCCAAAACAGTATCAAAAACACCCTAAACTAGTGGCCATGGCAGCTGACGTGGAACGACGAGGACCTCAGTCAAAGCGCATTGATCGAGGCCAATGGAGACCACGCAGGAGGCCAACATAGCCCCTGGGAGCCCCGGAATGGCAAAAAGACGAAGTATTTGATGCGCGATTAGCGTTTTTTATATGCTAACCGCGCATCGCTAGGTGAACAGGACCCTAAAGGGGAAGCCCGAGCACTCGGTCACATCGAGATCCAAGAAACTGCGGGCAGAAAAAGTGAAAAACGCTAACGTACGATGGCGGGACCTGCGCACTGGAAAACCGATGGTATTAATTGGGGTGCCCTTAAATGGTAAGAGTTTTTGGACAGGAGCAGAGAGATTCCATACACCGATCGATGCATGGCAGGCAGAGGTGAGAGAAAGCTATCGTTGATCACGCGTTATCAGTGGAGAAAGTCAATCGCGTGAAACGTGCGTATGGCGTTGGATCTAGAGGGCCTAGATCGAATGGCTGAGATTGCACCCGATGGAAAGAAGCATAATCGATAGGGAATTAAGCAGTGTTCTAAAGGGATTTGGAATCCGTTTGACCGCAATGGTGGAGGAAGAATGCATCCACAGCGTAACTGAAGAAACGAACCGACGAAGCATGCTGGCACCCTTTAGAGGAGGACAAGTGGCCACTCCTTGAGCGTTCATGATGATGCCAAACATAGGGAACTCCAAGTGCAACTGCAGAACGTGAATCGTCAGGTGGAAGAGGAACCAAATAGGCATGGGGATCGAGTGGCTAAAGCCATGAATAGAGACAATCGAATCAGTTGGAGTTGGAAAACAGAGTTGAGAAGAGTCCAAGCGACCAAGAGAGACAGTGAACAGTGAACCCGAAGAGGAGGACTAAACACAAAGAACAGTAAAGCTGAGCAGAAGAGACAGAGGGCCGACCTGACCATAGGCAGCGTCGAGCACCAGAGAGCTTGAAGATTCAAGCCTTCCCATAGAGGAATCTGTCCGGACTGAGCATCACATTTGGCTCTTTCCACTGTAGACCAAGAGGTCACAGAGCTAGTAGGAAGAAGAAGAGTCTGTGTACTCCAAGTGGCTTGGGGAATCCAAGAACCACCCTACCAAGCAAAATCTGCTTCAGGAGAACTCATATTAAGTCCCTGTATTGTAATTTCTCTGCTTAAAGACATAATAAAACAAGGCCACCACTGAAGCTGGACTGGAGACGTAGCCCTAGAGAATAGGGTGAACTCCTTATTAAAATTGCTTGTGTCTTTATGATTGCTTACTATATTTCTCTGTTGTCTTTCCATTTTATTTGTCTGTGTATTGGCAATTTGATCGATCCGTTGTTTCAATAACACATAACACACACTAGCACATAAGTCTATAATACCTTAGTTTAATAAATATTTAACTGATGTTACTCATAGGATGAATATCAGATCAAGTGGTATCAGAGCTCAAGGTTGTAAGGTTAGACAAGCTTGTGTTGGTATAGTTGTGAATGCTCACAAGATCAAAGCTCAAATTAGGAGAAGGAGAGTTGGTGGAAACTAATCCTGAAATTGGGAGAGTCTATCCTCGACAGACCATGTCAGAAGAAAGTTCTATGGGGCCAGACCCTCAATTCATAGAGAGCTTCCTAGCTATAAAGTCTATGGTTGAAGAAATGTACAGAGACTTTAGAAAGCAAAAGGTGGAAGATGCATCAGGCTCTAAGCAAGAGAAAGAAGAAGATGAGTCTCACTTCCATGACAAATCCAAAGGAAAGGGGAAAGAGGAAAACTTTCTCACACCTCCTAATAGCCCTGTACATAATAAGAAAGCATCTTTGATTAAGTTAGATGTTAAATTTTATTTGCCTATATATGATGGAGAGCTAAATGCTGAAAAATTGGACAATTGGATTAGACAAATTGATGTGTATTGTAGGGTACAGAACATAATCTCAAACAAGTGTAAGATTCAACTGGCAAGCCTACACCTAGGAGACACTACCTTGGTTTGGTGGGAAGGTAGAACCCACGCTGATATGAAAAGACATGGTAAGACCATCTCTGTCTGGAGTGACTTTGTTTTTGAAATCAAAAAACAGTTCTATCCATTGTTCTACATGCAACAAGCCATGATGAGTTGGCAAACTCTTTGGTAGTTGAAGGGGCAAAGTGTACAAGGGTATACTCAAGAGTTCAGAAATAGAGCATTGATGTTGGGTATCTCACTAGACTCACCAGAGACTCTTTTGAAGTACATTGGTGGTCGACACAGCTACATGAGGCATACCATCCTCATGTTTAATCCCACTAGTATAAATGAGGTATCTATACAAGCTACTCATCTAGAGGCTAGAGGAAAGAATGACAATCCAGAAGTTGGGGGACCATCCCAACCCACTGTAAGCAAGAGCAAGGAGAAAAGAAAACAAAAGTGGAAAGCAAGGAAGGCTAACACTGCACAGAAAGCCAAAGCTTCATGCACTCACTGTAAAAAGGAGGGGCATGATGATGAGCATTGTTGGATTCTACATCCAGAGCTGAGACCTAAGAAGTCTGAGGGCAAGAAGAAGAAGATAGCTGGAGTTATTCAGAAAGATTTGGGGTTAGACTTGGGAGATGAGACAACTATAGCAGCCATAGGTATAAGAGGTAAGAATTATGAAGCATCTACTAGTAATTCTGCTCAATCTGTTATTGATGAAGAAAATGAGAGAACAAGACATGAGCTTTTCCATATTCGATTTATTTCCAAAAATCAATAGATTGATACTATGTTTGATAGTGGCTCTCAAGTAAATTTGATTTCTGAAGCAATTGTAAAGAAATTGAGATTAGCAACTACACCTCACAAGAAACCATACCCATTAGGATGGTTGAATGATAAAGCACAAATACAAGTGACTAGATAATGAAAACTCAAGTTTTCTTTTGGGTCAGCATTTTTAGATGAGGTTGAGTTAGACATAATTCCTTTGGATATATGTGGAATTTTTTTAGGAAGTCCTTACTTGTATGATAGAAAGGCTATTTTCTATAGAGATGAGAACAAGTATCTACTGGTTAAAGATGGAATCGAATACTTTGTAAGAGCTCATAAGCTCAAGAATAATTATACTCTCATAAACTCAGGACATATGAAAATAATGATTAATTCATGAAAACAATTCTTACTGGTGGTTGTAAAGGAAAAGAAACCTGATAAAACAAATGTATTTGAGGGTTGTAATGCTGAACAACAAGCTAATATAGAAAAGGTTGTTTCAGAGTATGATGTCTTGCTTTAAGAACCTAAAGGTCTGCCACCCAGAAAGGGAATAGTACATGATATTATTTTGCAGCAAGATGTTCCATTGCCTAACATTGGGATGTACAGGTTGTCTGTTTTAGAGAATGCTGAAATCAAGAAGCAGGTGCAGGAGTTGCTTGAGAAGGGCTTCATCAAGCCTAGCACATCACCATGTGGGTCATCAATCATTTTGGTGAGAAAGAAAGATGGCTCGTGGAGAATGTGCATAGATTACCGAGCATTGAATAATATAATGATAAAAAAGTGTTATCCCCTTCCTCGCATAGATGATCTTCTAGATCAATTGAAAGAAGCTGTCTATTTCACCATGTTGGATTTGCACAGTGGATACCATCAGGTCAAAGTTGCAGAGCAAGATGCATGGAAGACTGCTTTCAAAACAAAGCAGGGATTGTATGGATGGCTAGTTATGCCTTTTGGCTTAACTAATGCTCCTGCTACTTTCATGAGATTAATGAATGATGTAATCAGAGCTTTTCTTGATGATTTTTTTATTGTGTATCTGGATGACATTTTGATTTAGAAAAACGTGGGAAGAACATTAAAAGCATGTTAAGCAGACCTTAGATGTTTTTAAAAGAGAAAAACTTTATGTTAAACTCTCAAAATGTGAATTTGGAAAAACTTCTCTAAACTACTTGGGTCATATAGTAGGGGGAGGTGAATAGAAAATAGATCCCTCTAAAGTGGAAGTCATTGTGAATTTGCCTAAACCCAGGTCTGCTACAGAAGTGAGAAGCTTCTTAGGAGCAGCACAATATTGGAGTAAGTTCATTTCTAACTTCTCCTCGATTGCAGCTCCCTTACATGCTTTAACAGGATTGAATTAGGTGTTTCAGTGGGGAGACAAAAATCATAAAGCCTTCGACACCTTGAAAGAGAAAATTAGTACAACACCTATACTAGCACTGCCATATTTACAAAGACCATTTGAGATCCAAACTGATGCCAGTGACTATGCCATGGGAGCAGTGCTGACACAACACAGCAAACCCATATGTTATCATTCTGAGACTTTTAATCCTGCAGTAGTTAACTATCCTACATATGATAAAGAATTGTACGCATTAGTTCAGAGTGTGAAAAAGTGGAAACATTATTTAATGGGCATATTTTATCATTCTGAGACTTTTAATCATGCAGTAGTTAACTATCCTACATATGATAAAGAGTTGTGCGCATTAGTTCAGAGTGTAAAAAGGTGGAAACATTATTTAATGGGCAAAGAGACAGTAATACATACTTATCATCAGCCACTTCAATATCTACACTCCCAAACTAAGTTGCAACAATCAAGACACTACAGATGGAACAGTTTCACTTAGTCATCAGATATAAAAAATGGCATACATAACAAGGTTGCAGAAATGTTATCTAGACCCATTATAAATGCATCTACCATACTTAAGCATAATTATGTGCTACATGAAAGCTACATAGAACAATATGCTCAGGATATGGATTTTAAAGATGTATATGCAACTTTGAGTCAAGGAAAAAGAGTAGAAGAATTGGACTATCATATAAAGGACCGACTCTTATACCATTGTGGGAAACTCTGCATTCCACAAACTGAGAGGATAAAGATAACTAGGGAAGCACATACTTCTATATATGATATTAGGTCAGTTTAGGGTAAGAAAAACAGTTGCATAGCTGCAAAGATTCTGCTATTGGCCGAAAACGAATGAGACAGTTTCTAGATATGTAAGAGGGTGTGCCATGTGTGCTAAAATCAAGCCTATCAATAGAAAACTAGGCATGTACACTCCATTTCCCGTTCCTTCTCACCCTTGGGAAAGTGTTTCCACGGATTTTGTTGGAGGACTGCCTAAATCTAGGAAAGGTCATGATTATCTATATGTTGTTGTGGATAGGTTTAGCAAAATGTGTATTTTGATACCTTGTAGTAAACAGATCATAGTCAAACAGACTGCAAAATTGTTCTTTGAACATGTATGGGTTCATTTTGGATTACCCACTTCCATTGTATCTGATCGAGACACCTGATTTGTGGGGAAGTTTTGGTCTAGTTTGTAGGAACTGATGGACACCAAGTTAAAGCAAAGCACAACTTTTCATCCACAAACAGATGGCCAGACAGAAGTAGTAAATAGGATTGTGACCCAGTTACTAAGAGGTTATTACAGTTAACATCCTAAGCATTGGGTTGAACACTTGTGTTATGTGCAGCATGCTTACCATAGAGCCAAACACTCTTCTACACAAAGATCTCCTTTTGAGACCTGCTTTGGTTTCACACCAAGGTCTCCTTTGGATTTTGTCTTTGGTAAAGATACCATGGTTGATGAACACAGTGATGTGGACAAGGCAACTAGGTTCATTGAACAGATCCAGGAGATCCACCAGGCAGTACAGGAACAACTGGAAAAGAGCCAGGCCAAGTATAAGGCTAGGCATGATAAGCATCGGATAGAGCATAGTTTTCAAGTTGGAGACCGAGTCTAGCTGTATATCAGCAAGGGTAGGAGGCAAGGTGAAGGTAAAAAGCTAAAGCCTATCAGGTATGGACCTTTTAGGATACTTGAGAAAATTGGTGAAAATGATTTTCACCTTGATCTACCAGCTTACATGCACATCTACTCAGTCGTAAATGCAGATTGTTTGAGATTATTTGAACCTTCAATGATTGAGGACCCTGAAGAGTAAAGTCAACTGCCTTCTATTGATGACCTTCTACCTAAATACCTCAATGAGCTGCAGGAAGAGTTGCAAGAAGACACAGTGCTGGAGAGGAAGATGAGGACGACGCGCAGGGCAGATGTTAAGTACCTTAGGATTGGGCTCAAAGGTTCAAAGATGAGTAGCACAAAGTGGATTTAGATTGGACAAGTGAAGAAATAGTATCCTCACCTATTCGATGCTTGAAACCCAACTTTTGGTGGTCCAAAATCTTTTCAGTAGGGATGCCGTGATCCGAATTGGATCCATAGAAATACTGTCCAGAACCATGACTGAATCAAGTTGATAAAATCTCTAAAGAAATCCAAAACAGTATCAAAAACACCCTGAACCAGTGGCCATGGCGGCTGACGTGGAACAACGAGGACCTCGGTTAAAGCGCGTTGACTGACGCCCATGGAGACCGCGTAGGAGGCCAACGTAGCCCCTGGGAGCCCTGGAATGGGAAAATGACGAGGTTTTTTATGCGTGATTAGCGTGCTAGGTGAACAAGGCCCTGAAGGGGAAGCCCGAGCACTCAGTCACATCGAGAGCCAGGAAACTGTAGGCGGAAAAAGCGAAAAACACTAACGTATGATGGCGGGACCCGCGCAGTGGAAAACCAGTGGTATTGATCCGGGTGCCCTTGAATGGTAAGAGGTTTTGGATAGGAGTGGAGCGATTCCATACACTGATTGATGCGTGGTAGGTGGAGGTGAGAGAAAACCGCCGTTGATCGTGTGCTATCGGTCGAGAAAGTCAATCGCATGAAACGTGCCTATGGCATCGAATCTAGAGGGTCCAGATCGGACGGTTGAGATTGCACCCGATGGAAAGAAATGGAATCTACAGGGAATTAAGCTGCGTTCTAAAGGGATTTGGAATCCGTTTGACTGCCACAGTGGAGGAAGAATGCATCCATGGCGTAACTAAAGAAACGAACAGACGAAGCATGCTGGCACCCTTTAGAGGAGGACAAGTGGCCACTCCTTGAGCGTTCATGATGACGTTGAACACAGGGAATTCCAAGCGCAGCTGTAGAACGTGAATCGATAAGCGGAAGAGGAACCGAACAGGCATGGGGATCGAATGGCTAAAGCCATGAACAAAGACAGTCGAATCAGTTGGAGTTGGAAAACGGAGTTGAGAAGATTCCAAGCGACCAAGAGAGACCGTGAATAGTGAACCCTGAGAGGAGGACTGAACACAAAGAACAGTAAGCTGAGTAGGAGAGACAGAGGGCCGAGCTGACCATAGGCAACATCGAGCACCAGAAAGCTTGAAGATTCAAGCCTTCCCATAGAGTAATCTGTCTGGACTGAGCATCACATTTGGCTCTTTCCACTGTAGACTAAGAGGTCATAGAGCTGGTAGGAAGAAGAAGAGTCTATGCACTCCAAGTGGCTTGGGGAATCCAAGAACCACCTTGCCAAGCAAAATATGCTTCTGGAGAGCTCATATTGAGTCCCTGTATTGTAATTTCTCTGCTTAAAGACACAATAAAACAAGGCCACCAATGAATCTGGACCGGAGACGTAGCCCTGGAGAATAGGGTGAACTCCTTATTAAAATTGCTTGTGTCTTTATGATTGCTTACTGTATTTTTCTGCTATCTTTCAATTTTATTTGTCTATGTATTGGCAATCTAATTGATCCATTGTTTAAATAACACAGAACACACACCAACACATAAGTTTGTAATACCTTAGTTTAATAAATCTTTAACTAATGTCACTCATAGGGTGAATATTAGATCAAGTAGAGTAAGGAGGAGAGGAAACTTTAACAAGTGAAATGTATTTCATAGGTGTAAAATTATCCTTCTCTAAAGGGACAACTTCTACTACTCTCAATAAGTTGAGAACCCTCTTCCACCTCATTAAATGAATAAGTTTTAATACATAGTTCTTTGATAAAACAAAATAGAAAAGAATAATAAAAGGTGAAAGAAGAGAAAGGCTTCCTGCATAGAGAGGCGAAGAAAGGAACTCCGGCGGGGTACTGTCCAGGTTCGCTAGCAGCGAAGCAATGTTTGTGTCCCTGAAGTGACTCTGTCGGGGTACTTTCCAAGCCTTTTGGCAATGGAGTAACACCAGAGATGAAAACTAAGACTCTAAAAATCATGTTTCACTTGTGTATCTATATACTCCCCATCCTCAATCAAAACAACTGAGTTTGACTTGTCTTTGTTAAGTGTGTCACTAATAAAGAGAATTATAGGGACTATATCTTTAAATTGAGTTAATTAAAGAAGCTATGGTGATCAATGAACTGAAAAATACTTCCTAAATATTTAGACTTGGTTTACACAAGTTAAGATCCATACAGAGAGCTAGAGTTCTTCCAGTGTGTCGCCAAGTGTTGTAGTTGCTACAACCACCCTCCAAAATGTTTCTCGTGCTTTGATTTTGGAGCCTCCCTTCTATCCACAGGAGCTTATATTTCGATGTCATCAAGTATTCCTGCTATGATAAAAATTATTTTCATGCTTTTCTTGTGATGTCTTGTTCTTGGTTTGATATCTTTAAGATACAAGCTATCTCTTAACATGACCTTGCAGCATTGTTGGGCTTGCCTCCAGAAAATGCGCAATCTTCGAAGGCAGACCAGCCTTGATGATTTGAACTATACAACAAAATGGCAGGTCTGACTTGAGCTCAAAAACTACACAATTTTGGATGGCAGTCCAATGTTGAGCTCAAAAACTACACAAAGCATCCTTGCTCTAAAAAATTGCACAATTCATTGAGTCAAGAAGTTTCCTAGTGGTTGGAAATTGTGAAATCCTTCTTGGAAATGTCAATGGTCGGTTTCCCAAAAACACAAAAAGAAAAAAGGAAAAAAAGAAAAAGGAAACCCCTTGAAAATAGGTAGTGGATAATTAGTTTCTCTAAGGATAAGACAAGTTGTTATTTTTGGAATTCCATGAAATGTCGCATTTTCCTTGATTTTAGGCATGTGCACCATAAACTCTAATCATCCTAGATCTACATAATGGACACCCCTATAGATCATGTTTACATTCGATCTTGGAGTTGTAGCCTTCCCATGGAGATCAAGGAGCCTTTGGTGTAGTTTACAACACTTTTTTGGGTGAGTTTTGCTTTTGTCATCTTTTGTCTCTTTTTTCGTCTCTTTTTTTAACACTTTTTTTTCATTTTTCTTCTGTGAGTGCCATTTTAATTATTTATTTTCATGGTTTCTAGCATTTTAACTTATATTAGATTATACAAGTGTTTTTTTGGTCCGTTGTTCCCCTTTTACAACTGTCAAATCAGTGTTCTTGTTTTTCCCACTAATGATCATCATTTCAGCGACTCTCTATTCATGCTTGTTTTTCCTTTTGCATGTTGATATTCTACACTTTATTTGCACTAATATATTTATCCTTATTCATATTTTCACTCTAACTTACACCATCACTTATATCTACTAGTTTCCCATACTCCTTTCGGGTAGATCTTCCCTTCCCTTGGAAAACACTTGCCTTGTCTATCTGGGCATTGCGCAAGTCCGAGTATTAAGATTTATGCTTGGCCTCTAAGACTGTGTAATGCACAATAACAAGCTAGCCCAATTGTGCATTGCACAGTTCCAGGGCTCAATATCGTCCCTTAGCCGTTGAGGCTGCATCATGCACAGTCTCTCCCTCACTCTGTCTCGGCTGAGACTATGCATTGTGTAGTCTCTAGCCTCAAGCTTCTCCCCTAGTTGTTGAGACTGTGTAATTCATAGTTTATGCATCCAACCCCTCTCCCTTCACCTTAAGAATTGCGCAATATTTCCCTTCAGTTATGTAGTTGTTGCTATGATCTTGCTTTGTGAGTCATTTTGCTTAAGCTAATTCATGTTTATCATGAGTCCTTTTCCTCCTACAGTATTGCAGTTGTTGAGCACTTTTCTTCGTCAGTCACTGACATCATGGCACCAAAGAGATATATTTCAAAGGGTAGTACTGAAAGCAGCACCAGAGAGGAAGTTGAGAGTAGATCAGTGAACTTTCCATTTTACTCAGATACTCAATTGTTCATAGAGAAATAATTAGACATCACATGGAAGAAAGTGAATGAAACATTCTCAGCAAGAAGATTCAAAGAAAACCTTGAAGACTAGTAGGTGTATATCAATGTCAAAAAGTGAGGGTTACATAAGATAGCATGAAGGGAGGCGACTTTCCCATGTGTAGACATTTTCAGCTCGATATTATCTCATACAGATCCAAAGACCATGACTTTGACCAATGCTAGCAGACAATGGCTTGCGTCTTTTTTGGCACTGGATTCCGATCTCATGTATCATTTGACATAGCCAAAATCGCTCATGGATTCTTACTTCTATGTTGCCACTAGCTACTTGAGCACAAAGAACATTGTTAAACGTTGGGTGAGAGAGCCAAAAATTTCAATCAGACACCCACCAACACCTACAAGAACAGATATCTCTAGAGGTCCTATCATCTCTTGATAGTTCTATGTTGTAGAATCTATGTTCAGTAGAGTAATGAGACCTTCCCTGAAGGGTGGGCATTGTCATTGAACCAGGTTGTGAATGAAGGAAGACAATTCAACTAGTCAGAATTTTTGGCTCAACAACTAAAGATCCATGTAGCTAATTCCCTTAATCCTCACAAGGGGAATCAAGTTAGATTTTACATGCCTTCCTATCTACTAGATGCAATTTGCACCCAAAAATCATTCCCTGACATGAATTGGATTTAAACACCATGAGAGCCTCTCGTGCATATCTACTGCAAGCTTCTTTCATAGTGTAGCCATAGAGGAGTAATGGAAAAATTGATTGATCACTTCCTCATTCCGATGTATAAGTTGATATTTGAGGAAGAACCACCTTGCATGTCACATGGGGTAATGGAAGCAGTGTTAGAGATACCGGATTGCTTTGCTCCACCTTATGGAACTTTCCTCAAAGTGTTTGGTGGACATAAGTCTCTGCATATTCTGCTGAGTTATGCCACTAATAAGTTATTCATGCAATAATTTGCCTACCATCTTTCCATGTTGGCCCTCTCTTCCTATGCATATCAGATTGTAAAAAATCAAGAACTTGAAAGTCACAGACATTGAAGGCAAGGAAATAGAGAAGTTTTCATTTGGTTGTTTGGGCTTAAATCCATATGATCCAAGGAATGTTTGCAAAGACCACTGTGAGAGGATTCATTTTCAATGGCCAAGTGATACCTTTCACAAACCTAAGGAGGAAGCATGGAGGAATTGTTATAATGCCTCCAAGTCCCACAAACCTATTAGCTTCCCTGGAACATCACATGTTACTCCATAGAAAGAAGTCACTCTAGAGGTAGTACCAGTGGAAAGGCGTGACCCAGTGTGAAAAAAGGTTAAGAGGAAGGTTGCACATAGCCCAGGGGGAGAGTGAAGCCACAAGATGAAAGGAATCCAATCATTCTAAAAGTGGCCATAACATTAAAGAAGAAGAGGAAACAAAGGATGCAAGAAGTAGAATAGAAGCAGAGGGAAGAACAAGAGCATAAGAGATTATAGGAAAAAAGGCAAGAGCAGGAAGAAAAACAAAGGTGAAGAGTAGAAGAAGAATAAATCACATGAAGACAAGCCTAATAACAAGAACAAAACTAGAAACTAGAGGAGGAGAGAAAACAGATGCAAGACAAGGCACTTGCACAAGATATTGAGGAATTGATCAAGATCCAAGACATGGAGGTGGAACTGGATCTGAAGAACCAATATGTTGATATAATGCCATGTAAAAAGTAGGTCACTATTCAGTCTCCCCATCCTCCAACAGTAAACACATATAATTTGACTTATGACAAGCTTCAGAAAAGGATAGTACAATCAAGGAAGAAACATTTTCCATATGACCACACATCTCCTGCATTCATTAAAGAAAGGGTGATTGTGACAAACACATTAGGGGAGTTTTGATGTCTAAAATGGTCCTCCTAAGGAAATTATAAAATAATAGTGGAAATAATAAAATAATATTAGATTACATCATTAAATTTTAGAGTGAAAAAAGAAAAAACTAATTTTTCCCATCAACTTATCTCCCTATGGGTTTAATCAAATTCCGAGCAGAAACACTTTTTGCATGGATATTTTGATTCCTCATCCGAAGATTACCCATTTTGCATACTTTCTGCGGACCCTACCACATGAAAAATGAGAAATACATGAAAAATGTGATTGCAATCACTTTTTTTCATGTATTTCTCATTTTTCGTGTTGTAGGGTCCATTGAAAGTATGCAACATGGGTACTCCCTGGATGAGGAATTAAATTTTGCATTCAATGAGTACTCCTACTCGAAATTTGAGTAAAACCATAGGGAGATAAGTTAAAAATACGAGTTGAAAAAATAGTTTTATTATTTTTTAATATTTTTATTGTTTTACTCCAAAAATGGTGAATCATCCCCCATGGTTGACATCATCGTCTTGAATCCTATTGGTTCTTATAAAGTTTATTTTTGTTGTATATTTTTCTTAGGAGGCCCATTTTAGACCTCAAAATTCCCAAATGACATAAGGAATCATAATTCCATTATCGCAGCCAAATTGGGCTTCACAAGTGCAACAAGGTCAAACACAAAGTATGTGATGGTCGAGAACAAACAATTGGCAAAGAGCTTGCAATCTACAAGGAAAGAAGTTGAACAAATCCGAGCAGAGGTTCTAAACGCAGCTCCCACATAAGTTTATCTGGAAGAACTTAAGGCATCCATACTTGGTGAAGTATCGACATTGGGAGAAACTATGTGAAGCTTGTATGAAGAACTTGTTAGCATGCATAAAGGAGTTGTCCACTTACAAGGCAAGCAACAAAATTGTAAAGATAATGCAAAATTTCTTAAGGTTGTCCATACAACCATCGTTGTTGTGCATGAATAGTCCATAAAATACAAAGGGGCACCGTCTGAATTGGCAAAGAAAACAAGGCAACAGGTAGAGTTGGAGAAAGCGCACGTGTAGATGATCATTTAGAGCAACAAACAACTCACCTCATTCACTGCCAATATTCATGCATCATATGCACGATTGTACAACAATGTGGATTTCATGGTGAAATCACACAAGGTCCCATCAGTTGGCCCGCTCATTGAAGCCAAACACAGAAATCAAGTCAAGCATTAGGTTGAAGAATTCTTAGAACGATTTAGAAAGATCAATACCAAGGAAACACTTGAAGTAAATAGGAAGAACATGTATATGTAAATTGGTGGCCTTATCAAAAGTAATACTATGATTCTCTAGCTAAAGAAGGAAATCGAGACTGGTTTCAAATCAGTGTACTCAAATGCCATGGAGGCTATAGTCCGCTTTCAACCTGATCCCATCGCATAGTTTGTGGAAGTCATTGCCCAACACAAATCTTGGCATTGCCATGTGACCAAGAAACTACAATTCAAAGTTGTTGAGATGGAGTTTCCCCAAACTAAAGCTTGACTTTTATCTTATTACACTGTCTAGTTGTCTCTACCAAATTTTGTCTTATATGGCTACGAGTATATTGTAATATTATTTTGTAAGTGAAATTTCGAGTGTCAAATGTGGAATGTGAAGGGTCATGATCTAAATAAGTTGAAGAGTAATGAGGTAAGTACAAGAGTCACAAAGGGGAAGTGAATAGTCACCCCTTTTTTTATAAATATGTCCTCATAACTCATGTAAAGGAATTTTGGGAGCCAAGCTTTTGGCTAGGATTTTAGCTTAGAATCAAGAGCTTGGGACTTTGTTGAGAACCTTGGCTTCTCTGTAGCATAGAGGGAGTATATTTCTTTGGAGGAGCAGGTGTAAACTTCATGTTCCACTATTGGGACTAGTGGTTCGTCAATGATATATGTATGCTTGGAACTTTCACTTTAATAAAAGCTCAGAGTCAGCACATTTTCTTGCATATGTTGTGAATACAATAGGACTATTCTTGTTATGTTTGCATTATATGTTATTTCACTTATGCTAATGCTTATGAACTATTTCATTTGCATTAATATGAATCTTGTTGAATGCGTGTTGTTGTTTATTTTTGTCATGGTTAACATGTGAACTATTTCACAGGCTAACTCGTGATGTCTTTTATGCTTACGTGTTCCTTTCAAGTTACGTATTATTACATGCTTCTAAGGGGGTCACTTATTTTCCCCTTGTGTGTTAGAACCTTTGATACATCCCACTTGACCCTCCGAAGAGTCCCACATGTGTTTCTCCATAGTCACTGATACACCACTCTATATGTTATTGCAGCCAAGGCACATCATTAAAACCCACTCCTTCGGCAACCAAGCTATATTCCAGATGGAGCTCCTACACCAAACGGTGTGAGGTATAATTGAGACTTCATATCGGGGAGAGCCCATGAATGTTGGTGGGTCCAACACCGTCAATACAATGACATGAATGTTTTGAATTTAATGCAATCAGTGATCGAATTGAAACACATAATAAATGACCCATATATAACTAAAGACTCTAAAAAAACTTATAAAAAACACTGTAAAAACTCAATATTGAAGGTAATTATGAAACCTTCTATTTTTTTGAGATGGCACTAAAAATTATTTGAACCAAATAGGGGAAATATTAAGATGATCAAATGAAGTCACGTACCTAAAAAAGTTTCCTGCAAATTTATATGTGGCCCACAGTGATCCTTGACAAATTTAACTCCAAAATAATCTAAATTCTCCCACTGTAGACTTTATTGGTAAATCGTTTCTGAAACATAAATTTTGTTTCTAAATTTTGGAAAAATAATGAAATAAGAATTATGATTTCTTTTATAAACACAAAATAAATAAAAAATGAAATTCTCTTCTATTTTTTTTAGATGCATAGACAATTATTTGAATAAAAAATTTAAAATATTAAGATGTTCAATAGAATGAAGTCGCATACCTAAATTTTCTCCTATGCAGGTGCATATGTGATATGTGGTAATTCTTTACAAATTTAACTCTTCAGGAAAAATCTTGCCCACTATATATTCTTTATTAGTAAATTTCTCTTTAACACGTCTCCCCTCCAAATTTTGGAAATATAATAAAATAATAATTACAATTTTAATTTATAAACACAAATTTATGAAAAATTAAGTTCCTACTCTTCTTTTGTATATTTTAGCTCTTTGATGATAAAGATATGTATTACTTTTTTTTAACTCACTTTAACGTTGTGCCATTATGTTACCAGCACATTGGTGCTCACTAAACACTAAAACACATTGGTATATAATTTAAATGACAAAATGCAAAATATAAACATCTAAAAAAAATAAAAATAAAAAGTGTGAAGGCTTTGCAATGGTTTAACACTAGTGCTTTTAGATACGTGTTGCACCAATGTATTGTTATATAAATGAACATTGATGCATTATTAATAAATTAAGCACACCAATATTGTTTACAAGCCCTTAGATATTCATATTAAGGTTACGTTGTTCTATGATTTTCAAAGTTTGATTTAAGAATAAATTCATGTATTGATGATGGTTTTGGCTCAATTGTATAGAGATAAAATTTTATAATATAGAATGGCCAATTTTTCAAAGGTTTTCGAGATCTCCCCATCATTTATAGAAAATCCATTTTTTTTGTAAAGTGTGTTAATGCCATGATAATATGGTACAAGTATTTGACACCCTCTGCATCAAAGGAATCTATCCATAACTAACCACTAGCAACAGTATGTCGTGTGAAGAATTTGTGCGCTAACATATCTCTAGACATATGCCACTCAATTTTCTTTTGCATTACCAGGTGGTAAATTAAAGAAGTGGGACCAAACCTTTCCTCTCCGGAAAAGCTTGGTGATAAAATACATGTAAGCTTTTGTGAGCTAATACCACATATCAAGATTGACCCTGAATACATGCTTACCATGATCCCACCAATGAAATAATTAATATAAAAATGAGAATTTTTCCTTATAAGATGTAGCTTTCTTATAAAACTTAAAAAACCAATATCTAAAAAAAATAATACTAATTGGTAGCTTTCTTATAAAACTTAAAAAACCAATATCTAAAAAAAATAATACTAATTGAAATTATAAAACAAATACATATATAACCATGTTCTATTTGTCATAAATTGAAAATAATTTATTTCTGCAAAAATTACGTAGTTGAATAGACATTATCCCTAAAGAAATCAATGCACACCATCTCCGGTACACCACAAATATCACTTGTACCCAAAGAAAAGTGCCTTATATATGACATAAAGCACTCTCATGTTATGGTGCTCCATGTAAACTGATGCATCGAAAGAGTTATAATTTAGTATCAATTATAGTCCACCATAATTCACCTATATTCCTACAATGCACCACCTATATTCATATAATGCATCAACAAGGCCTATAAATTAGCTTCGGTAGAGTTACAATGCTCCCTGAGTTGTTGTGAACCATCATATTTGCAGTGCTCCATCTCATATAATGCATCAACAAGGCCTATAAATTAGCTTTGGTAGAGTTACAATGCTCCATGAGTTGTTGTGAACCATCATATTTACAGTGCTCCATCCTAATAGATGCTGTAGTGCACTAATTTACAACCATAACACGTATGTGATAATAGATGCTCTAGTGCACTAATTTACAACCATAACACCTATGTGATATTACTTAATTAATTTGATCACTTAATTTTTAATTTGATGTGAGTGTTCTAAGCATCGAAATAGGTGCTTCATGATACAAAGAGCACGGAGTTGTTTTTAAAGAGATTTTTTGGAAGCTTTTCCGGTGGGTTTTTTTGTCAAAATCCGGCAGCAATTCATTGAAATCGCAAGTTTGATAGCTAATTTTTCCACAATCAAAGCGTCTGAGGGGTTTTTCAGGGTGTTGAATCCAAATATGCAGTTAAAAAACCATTTTAAATAATAGAAATCAAGATTTAACCTCAATATTTTCCGCGGATTCCATCATCAGAATCTCCAAAAAAATCACACTAAAAACAACTCCCAAAAGCACTAATGCAAATATATAATGTATCACACCAACAGAGCATGTGAACCAGTGCACCAACAAAGTTACGATGCTCCTTGAATTTTGGTGCACCAACATCATCATGGTGCACCAAGATAAGGAGTGCCCCGATGTGCATAAATCAAATTATTATTCAAGTAATATGTTAAAATTTAATCATTTCATTTCCATAAAAATTTATTTTTTCCAGTGTTCCAAATGTAATCATATTGGAGTAGTGATGGCCCCTTTTATAAATGTGACATTGTTTTGAGAAATGATAATATAAAAACGATAATTTTTGGGTGACCATCCAACTAGAATTAACATAAGTGCTTCGCAAAGTGATAGAAGCGCGAAAAAAATTGATCTTGGTAATGAAATTAAGTTTTGTGATTTTTTAACTCTATTACAATGCACCTGATAGCGGTATGCATTGGTGCTTGTGTTTAAACCATATGCATCGGGGTGTTGTGGAGGAAACACCCAGAGAAATTTTTATATATATATATATTAAAAACTAAAATTTCATATTTTTACCAATATATGATATTGGTGTTTCTATTTCTATGTCCAAATTCTTGAAGCTTTTATTTATTTGAAACACATCGGGGTGTTCTTTTGTTGTTGTGGTAGCACCTAGATAAATTTGATGTTGTTAAAAAAAAAAAAAAATTTATTAAATAATAAAAAAAAATCTTATGGTCGATGTGTTCTCGTCATGTGGCTCGATGTGCTCTTTCTTTAAGTACTTGTATAATTTTTTTAAATATATATATTATAAATGATCTTTTTATATTAATAATTGATATGTGTGTGCCTCAAACATCGATGCTTACATTTAACTGATATACACCAAGGCATTACGAAGGAAGTGCCTCAAACATATTTTATAAAAATATATATTAAAAATTATAATTTCATTTTTTATAAAAATATTTGATATCGATGTTTCTATTTAAAGATGCCCCAAGGTATTCATTATTTTAAACATATAGGGTCATTTATATGAAGTTAGCTGGTAAAGTTCTATAAAAGTATACTCGAAATTGTATTTTCATATTTTTTAAAATAATATATGAGTGGGTAATGCTTATATTGTTTTATAATTAATTTTTTATTAAATAATTAAAAGAACATGTGTTATGTTAGGTGTATTCTTGTTTTCCCTAATGGGTTCACATTTTACTAAATCATTCGAATATTTTTATACAAATATATATTAAAAAATAGTTTTTCAGTAACTTTTTATATTAATAATTGAGATTGGTATATATTTTTAACAAAGTATTGACGCCTTAATGTTAAAGGTGCTAGAAATCTATCAAACAAGAGGTCTCTTCAATGTGAAGTTTTAATTAGATCTCACAATGTTTTGGAATAGGAGCCCCATCCAGAGTATCGTCCTGTTTGCCATATACCCTTATAGATTTTCCTTGGCTTTAGTTGTTAACAAAAGAGAGAATCATGTATGTGCATTTGCGAAAAGCAAGTAAGTGTGCCTGGTGAATATTAGGTTACAGGTGTATCAAGGTTCTTCTACTGCAGAGGGAGGAAAGGTGAGCCTCTAAGAGAGAGGTAATAGTACTGCACTAGTAGAGGCACACACAAGCAAAATAAAATCACCTAACATCAAGAAGAATTGTCCACATAGATGCAACAATTGTTACAACCATTACAACACATTTTCAATAAGATAAGCACTAAAATAACCAAAATAGCTCAACTACTTTAGTATAGGTGAAATAAAGCATGAATTATAAACATTTACAGAACAGTACTACAAATATTCACAATCCATGCATGAAAACGTGTTGGCCATTAGGTTTCAAGTATTAAGTAAAAGTCCCAAGATGTATGAATACAACGAACATCACTAGCTCCAATAATGGAACATTGGAGCCACAACTTGCTCCCTAAAAGTACTAACTTTGTCTCTCTAATGCATTATGGGAGAAGCCAAAGTGAAAAGTCCTTTTTTTGTACAATGAGGATGTATATATAACAAGTGGAGCAATCCCTCACCTCCCTTATGACTCATGGACTACCCTCATGATTGTTCAACTTCTCTATGACCTTTTTACTTCCTACATGACTTTTCACATTACATGAATGAATCTTGGACTTCCACTTTACATTATATTTCTCCATTATAGAACTTACATAATCCACAAAATGATGTGGTGCATAATGACTCATGCAACAACATGACATGCAATGATGACATGGACTACATCATGATGTGGTAGTATCATGCCACTCTTTGCTGCTAGTTTCTTTATGTCTTCTTGACGGATAGAACATGGTCTTTTCTTTCTCCTCCTCATGACTTGAAGATAAGGAATCTTCGATGTGGTATTAATCTTCTATCTTCTGTTGTAATCTTTTGTTCCTTCGTCTTCTCGCGTGATGATAATCTAGATTCTTTAGCTCCATATGTGTCTCTTAGCATGGTCTCCTTCTCCATCTCCTTCATCATCATCATGTCATAGCATGAAGGATTACATGCGACTATAATCCACTCATGACAAGATGACATCAGTCCAATAAACCCCTAACTAACATGCTTCACGAAATCACTTGTTGTGGCTGGAATTGGTGACTGATCAATTTACTGACTCAGGGAGTGCACAGTTCTAGAGGTCTTGGTCTTGAACTGAGGCTTGAAACTACACAATGGGCAGTTCTGAAGCCCTGGGCAGAGGGACTGCGCAATTGAGGGACTCAAGAGCTCAATTTGGAGGTTTGAGGCTTGAGACTACATAGTGCGCAGTTCTGAAGGCCTAGGTTGAGTGACTCAAAAGGTCAATATTGAGGCTTGAAGTTGCCCAATCTGTAGTTCAGATAGGAGAATAGGCTGTGAGGTTGCACACTTGAGGGGTTCAAGGGCTCAAGCTTGAGGCTTGAGGCTTAAAGTTTTTCAATGCACAATTCAAGAGGGACAGAGGCCAAGTGATTGTGCAGTTATGATTTTCAAGAGCTCAAGGCCAATGCTTGATTCTTGAGACTGTGCGGTGTGTAGGGAAGGCTGGCCAAAGGCAAGGATTGCACATTTTTGGAGCTCAAGGGTTGTGACCAAGCACTAATATTGTGCAATGCGCAGTTCTAGAAGTTAGAAACTGCGCATTACACAGTGTCAAGAGGCAAGGCTACTACTTGAGGGCTGAGACTATATAATGCATAGTTCAGACTGGCTAAAGGAGGCTGAGTGGTCCGGTCAGAGAGTTTTCCCAATTTGACTAAGTGTAAGATTAGTGAGAGGAAGATAAGAAAAAACATGACTTTGAACATGACCACACACTTAGATCACTTGATAACATGGAACACTCGGAAAACATGAAAAACATCCTTTCCTTAATGCAACAACTTTGCGATGACCTACACCAAATATGACACCAAAGATACAATTTGTGATGACCATGAAAACACTTGTGAAAAAGTGCTTGAAACTTTGGAAATGAATGTGATACATGTTTACATGGTAAGACCAACTCATTTACACAAAGATTACCCCTTTAAACCACCAAAACTAGCTTTTGTGCATTGTGAGACACTCTACATGTTAAAAGATGACATTTACTATATGAAGAGAAAAGTGTGAAAAACACTAGCGATACACGAACAGAAGTGAAAGCGACACATGCCAGAGCAAAGATAACATGAAAATGACACTAATTAAAGTGAAAGAAAGTGAACAAGACAGTCAAAAGCATCAAAACAACACTCACGAAAGAGAAGGTGTGCAAAAACGACAGTTTGAAAAACTCACCAAAATAAAAGTACAAAGACAGCCAAAAAGAGAAGATTTTCGATGAAAGTGCGGAGTGACCGTTGACATTGGTTGATTATCGCACAGAAATGTCTTGATGGACCATGTTATGCTTGTTTAAGCTTGCATTAAAGAATGCGCTTATAAACTTGTTGCGGACTGAACATGTGTGAATATGTGACTTCGACACTTACAATTCAAAAGGGAACTAAAAAACTTAACAGAACATCAACTAACCAAAAAGTGACTACAGAACAAGCGATTGTAAAATTCACAGTAAGTTCCAAAATTCAAGTGTAAAAAAACTTTTAGAAAGTATTTATCACGCGGCAACACTTATGTAACAAAGCACACTAATGTAATGTTTCAATTTATAATATACCGATAAAAAACATGCGCTAAAACATCCAACCACTTATCTCTATCATAAAATAAAATAAAATAAAATAAAATAAAATAAAATAAACTAAAAATAAAAATAAATAAAAATAAATTATAAAAACCTTTACCATAAAGTGTCATCTTTGTAAGTACAACCACGAATTATAACAAAATAAATATTACCTAGAAACCATCATTAATTAATTCATCACATTAATAACTTACTATACATATTAATCAACTCCGCCTTAAAACATATATCATCAACTAAAATGCATTCCACATATCCCATGTCATATGCATAGATAGAAAAATAATACGATGAACATAAAAATCATCAACTATTAATAACTTTGAATAGATGCACATTGTCATGGTTTGCATCATAACATCAACTTTCTATAAAGTATAGACAATTTCAACATAATATTAAATTATAATTCTCTCCATTTTTAAATATATAATACTTTAACTTAATTTTTTTGAATGTCCATGATGTGGGCACATAAAGCACAAAACATAAAGATGTATTTTGTTTTATAGAAAAGGCACTTTGATTACATAATGATTTATATACATAGAAAATTAATCTGATAACAATAATTTGAGATGATACCTATTAATTTAATATATATGTTTGGAATAAACTTGAGTGTATTCATGAATTGTCGAAAGTATGATTAAAATAACATGATTTACAATGTTCCGCTTTGTATCTTGTTTCACTTTAAAGCTTCGAACCTGAGTCCAATTTTTTTTTTCACCAATCTGTATGGTAAGATTTATTTAATTTTTTATTATTATAAATAAAGTATTTAATAAGTCTTTAGGATTAGTTCAGTTGGTCAAAATCAATGCTTCGCCATCGGGAGGTCACAAGGTCCATTCTCTTCGAAGCCCTTGGGGTCAAGTTTAGCTAGTGGGTCGGGGGCCTAGATTCCCTTTGGAGTTGATCAACCCAGTTTTTTCCGTGGACGTAGCGCCACCCGTTGACCAGAGTGTCCTTGAACCACAGCGAAAAAAAAAAATTATAAATAAGAATAATAATAATAATAATAATAAATTAAAGTATTTAACGAGTTGTTGTTTTTAAAATTGAGTTTATTAATATGATATGATATATTTAACTCTCTTATTATATATTAATAAAAAAGATTTAAAATTAAATTAAGTTTTCTTTATAAATAAATACAACTAAACATATCAATATGTTATGTCATTAACCAATCTATTAAATACCTTTAATAAGTATAAATTAATAAATATATGTTAATATATTTTTGTTTTTAAAGATGCTTTAAATATTTCTTAAAATTGTGTATGTTTAATTAAAAGTTTGTTTTCATCAAATATAAGTAAATAGGTTAATGACTCGAGACCCAAAGGTTTTAGGAGTGAAAGTCTGCTTCTTTATAGAATTCTAGTAAGTAATTTTAGGTGGCGTGGTCTTCTTTAAATAATAGTGATGAGTAAGCCTACATTTGCGGATAGCAGCCATATTCTTTATTAAGGAGAAATATTAGTAATGGTGAATTTTAATAGATAACACAAATAATTATAATCTAATTTTAAGCTTACACGTATGAGACCTTTTATTTGTGAGACAATGGGCCCTCCTCCACATAGTGATTTAATTGCTAAAGCATACAAAAATGTACATACTCTAGCCCCTTTAAATATTAACCTCTAACCTTTTATAAAGAAATATATATTTTTAACTATCAAACCTACTCAAGTTGTATTTCTAAATTATGTATATTATTTTAGGCCACATAAGCTGCAACATAGACATCATAGGTTTAAGGATTTGTTGTGGTGGTTTACCTATTAAATGTTCATCAATTTTCCCTAGCGTTCATCCTTGTTTCAACCTCTTGTCGAGGCTTCTCCCCCTCTCATGCATTTCTGGTTAGGCCGAATGACGGGGGTCATTCGCTCCACCTTAAATCAGTTCAACCTTGTACTTTCCATTGCATTCACCTGCATAGTTAGTGATGAAAATTTTCCTTTTCCATTTCATTCTCTTGGGTTGGTCAGTGGTTTGACTTATTGACATTCACCGAATACACCTTCATCATGACAACGATATACTTATTTCTACCATAGGTCTTTAATTGAGAGAGGATATTCATTAGTGAAACCACCCCATTTCATCCCTACACTTGCCTTTATTGGGTTGGGTGGGTAATTCACTTGGAACTTGATATGGGTTAAAACCTTCATGCATTTTGCATAGGTAATATGATTTTTTCACGAGTAAGATGCATTTTTCATGCATTTCAACTCTCTTGTTTTCCATTGTTTCTCTTTATTAGTGGGTTTAACGTGTACTATGGCTATTGTAGGAGGGAATTTCTTGAGGATTTGGTCACAACGCTACATAGAGAGTCCATGTTGGGGAGAGACACACGCTATATTGTAGGATGCTATTCCTGCTAGCCTATGAACCTATGTGTTCATCAAAATATTAGATTATTTATGGAAATTTGTAAGGATTTTCTTGGATTAATATTGTTTTCCATAGGTAATTTTTATAAGGTTGTATGTTGACCACTTTCTTCTTTGATTGGGTTACCAATTTATTTATTACAATAAAAATTGTATTCTTTGAAAGCTATTTTTCCCAACTAGGATTTAATTATTTGTTTATTTTAGCCGGGTAATCTATATGCTTTCTAGTAAGGAAAGATAAAAAATGGTTTCTATGCTTGTGTGCAATGGAATGGTGTGCATGTTTACATGTAAGGAATGATAAGGAATGTTGTGTAGGATAAGAAGTTGTAACTATTTTTATTGTCATTTACTCATTGTTTGGATAAATATTAAAGGCACTTGGTCTCAAAGTGCATTTGGTTTTGTTTGGAGTTGAAATTCAAGATATTCAAGCCTGCACTTGTTTTTGTCTTGATTTTCTCCCTTAGAAGTCCCTAAAAAGTAGGTAGGCTCAACATTTCTCATTATTTATTTTGTCTACAAGTGTTCTTTGTTTCAGTTGTTAATTAGATGGATGGCTAATGTTGATGCTTAGGTTTTATTTCATGGTTGTTATATGTATAAACAATATTAAAATCTTTACCCATGAGTTTCAATGCTTGTATTCTTTATCAACAATGATTTAAACCAAAAACCTACCCTTATTACGAACTTTGTTTCTTTCATTGTTGGTCGATTCCATACTTTACATGGGTATTTAGATATTTATGGCTTAGTTGTATAATCCTAAAGCTTGGATCTTTATTTGGCTTGTGGACTTAATTGCATGAGCTTCAATGTTGGGCTAATTTCATATTGAAAATGTGTTCATTAGTGTATTATTACCGAACCAATCAACTCAATCCTTACTTGATCAATAACTATTGGAAATTATCCAAGTGGATATTTGTGACCACCCGCGTATTCCACTTGAACCCCTAGCATCATTTGTTCTCAATTTAGTATTTTCTAGCATACTTTCTATTTTTAGAAATTTTTGGGACCTCAAACTTCCAAAGCCGTTTTGAGGCCCTAAACGACATTTTTTGGTGAAACGGGAAAACAGAGGCTAATGCCCATCATTTGCAGTAAAAAATGGTTGTCCTCAGATAGATCTTTATAACAAGGTATCATTCGCACCAAATGAATATTGTATGCCAAATTTACAACCGCTGGAAGTTGACGTTCCAACTAACCCCATCTGAGCCCGTAAACGTTTGGTGCTTCATTTCCTAGGGTTAGGTTTCTGGATTGTTGAGGGTTTCTCATCGTTTCTTCATGATAAAAATGCCTTAAAGACTAATTGTAACTCAGCTCAAAAGGCATTTAGTCGTCACATCTCTTCTCAGAGATAAACTGCCATCGACCGAGCTAATTTGTTTCTTTTATCCATGTAAACAATTTTCAACAATGACTATTTATTAATTGAGACTATGTTTTACTGTATCTCTGTTTTTTTTTTAATTTGTATTTCATGTTGTTCCTTCATAAATCTAAATCATAAAAGCTCTTCATATATATTCTTTATTCCTAATTATTTAAATTTAAAATTGATTTTTACATTCTCATACCATTTATTCATTGCATTGGTTTCATTATATCACATATATTTTACTATTCATAAATTCAATAATTGTTTATTGCATTGCTCCTAGTGCAATTATGTAAGCATTTGTAAAGTGGATAAAAAATTGATTATTATAATTACGTGAATTTAATTTTTTACAATAGATAAAAAGAACATTATAAACATTTTCTCACTATTATAAAATGATATTGTAGGGAAAACATTATGTCCACTATAATCAATTAGACGCCCTAAGATCTTGATCATGTGAAACTAATTTGATTAAGAAATATGAAATAAAAGTATTTGGGATTTGAATTTCAACAATATATGCATTTTTTACTCTTAGTGATTTAAATTTAAAATTGACTTTTGCATTATTAAAAAAAAAAATCATTATATTGATTTTACTATATTGCATAAAAGTTAGTGTTGGTAAAGTTGATAATTTTCAACTAAGTTGTTCATTGCATTTCTCTTAATATAGTGATCGATTTTAATATTTTTTCAATGAATAAATTTCATTTTTAGTATATTTATTTCAACATTTATATAATGTATAAATTATACATTAAAATTATTTTGAAAAATTTAAACTAGATAGAATCACAGGGAAACCACTACAATTGATAAAAGGAATTTATTAACGAGGCAATGAATAACTAATCAATTAAATGGTTGAGATTGTGGTTACAAAAAAGAAATTTAAGACAAAAGCTTGCATGAGCTCCAAATCACAAGTTCATAGAATTGGCCTCTTGAACTAGAACAACACATGATTTCAACATTCCCAACTATAGAGGCTCATATAGTGGGAATCAAAACCAGGATCTCATATAAGTCCCAATTATCAAGCTTTTATTGAGCTTGGATGATTAAGAATCCATATAAATAGGTCATGTGAACTAGAAACTCCAAGCTAATTAAGTCAAAACCCTATGATGGGACAATACCTTGGAATCCAATGTACATCCCTAGGTTATGGAGTTTTGATTAGTTATTATTTACTTAGTCTATATCATTTTATTGATGTTGTTCACTATCTATAAATTTCACGAGTGAGGTCCTCCCCATGGCTTTATGAAATCACAAGGAATGGAATTAGAGAAAACAAATTTTAATATTGGAAAGAAATATATTTAAGCGCTAACCTTTACCAAAATATCTCAAAGCAAATGTTTGAATGGTCTTTGATTTCAATATTCTTTTTCATATGATCAATATGAAAGGATGAAAAAGTTGGCAAGTGTGGGTACAAGAAAAATTAGAGTAAGATTGATTGAGAATATTACTACATCATCTATTTATTACTTCTTTCTTACTATTCACCTTCATCATTATTGAACCTTTATTTTATTACTATTCACTTTATTCCTAATGTAGCTTTTGAAACATCCTTTTTGATAGTGTTCTCTTGATTACAAATAATACTTAGTAAACTTTAAAGGATCAAAGTTCATCTAAAACATATACATTTACAAAATAATGATTATCTAAAATCTTGATGTGACTAGTCCTTGTTGGAATCAACATAGATCCATCTTAAGTTCAATTTTACCAAGCATAGAGAGGGATCAAATCCATTAAGGTGCAAACATTCTCTCAAATTTGTACTTTAAAAAAATCTTTGGCATTGATTTTAACTTAATACATTGAAGGGTGATTTAGCAAAACCAATAATTAGATTATATATATATATATATATATCATGATTATTTCATTAAAAAAAATACGATTGATTGCTTTACAAACGTCTTCACAAAGATGTTCTCCTAATATATATTAGGAGAACATATTTGTGAAAACGTTTGTAAAACAATCAGTCGTCTTTTCTTTTAATGAAAAAGTCATATTATTTGTTCAAATATTGAATGGAAATCACACTTTTCATGTGTGTAGTAGAACCAAAAAAAATTAATCTTACAACTTGAACATTTCAATTTTGTCCCAACGAAAATAAATTCTTGATTCTATACATTTTTCCTTACTTCCTTTTCCGTTATTTTAACCTTATGCCACCCTCTTGGACAAGGTTTCACATAGACTAGTTATAATTTTTAATTTAAATTTTCAAAATGAAAATGAAGTATTAATTTGTTGTCAAAATTAGAATTCTTGGACTCATGAAGCACTTCATTCCTCTTGTAGGTGCTTCATTTACTACTACCTTCCATGAGGGGGAGCACCGAATAGTTTTCTTCTCTATGTTCAGAGGGGATATTTGATTCCTTAATTACTTAATTTTCACTCCTAAATATGCATTATTATCATTTTATTGTATAGACATTTATTGGCTTTCTCTACATTGATCACCTAAAGAGGATTTATAACAATATTGTGATTGTTTTGATTTTTTTTGGTCCTTTCTTCCTTTCGGAGTGAGCTCATGATTAGGGACAAGAACCTTGAAATTTTCCATTTTCTTAGTAAATATGACACCAAAAAATTCTATTCTTGTAATTAGGAACTTGAGCCCTTAATTTGCACTACTATCCTTCTATGATCTATACATGCATTTATTTTCTTTGCATTGATCATTCACCATCTTAAGAGGATTTATAACAAGATTTTGGGTGTTTTGATTTTGGTTTTTATTTTTTGTTCCTTTTGGAGTGAACTCATGCTTACAGAGAAGAACCTTAAAAAGGTTTAGTTGTTTGGTAAATTCAACACTAAAAATCTACATTCTCGTAATCAAGAACCTGAGCCCATCTAAAATTTTCCTTCTATAAGATAATCTTTCCTAATACACCATTGTTAATTTTGATCTCAATGCATATACATGCACATATATAGAGACCCTACTTAATCCATTCAAGTTCATTTTTATGTCACTATGTAAAGAATTGTTAGTGCCTTCAAAAACTGATATATGCCAAAAACATATAGTCAAATTCAGAAGGTGAACCCAAATAGGAATCTTGTTAATATACATGGTGTTGTAGCTAAATCTAGCTCCCTATGGCACAAGCGCTATAGGGGAGATAGAAATCCTCTTAGAGACAACATCTGGGTTGATTGTAGACTAGTGCCTAGGACATCTTAAATAGAGGAGTGCTTAAGAGATTATCTGTGAGGGTTTATCAACACTCCAATTGTCACGTAAAAAGATAATAGGAGGGGCTTGGTTCAATAAGCCTTCACTGAGGTAGAATCAAGCCAACTCATTGATCCAAATGCTGGGGGTATATTGGGGTAATCTCAAAGAGAAATGGTTTCTTCCTTCGGTGGCCGACACATGAAAATGAGACATCTTAAAGTTGAAGTTGTAGTAATGGTGGAGAGAAGGAGAGGAAGGAGAGGAAGGAGTGTTATAGACATTTTTGGGCACTGCAAGCCCAAGCATAAAATTTCCATAAACCAAGGGCTCCTAAGTCCCTAAAATTGTTGTTCTAACCCCTAAAGGAACAAGGTCAATTGATTACAGCTTCTCCCAGAAGTTCTCCATGAAAAACCACTCAGAACTGGTCAAAACAGGATCATTTCACCTGCTCCATAGGCAAAGTGCGTTGCATCTCACCTAAGTACACTCTGTGGGTGCGTTGCATTTCAAAAATCCCTTCTATGGGGTGCGATGAGCGAGAAGTGACAAATGGCAGTGTCAATTCACGAGGTGGAGAGGCTTGGAATCTTCCAGAAACTTCTCCTGTGACACTTGCCTCTCTGAATTTGACCAGGGATGAGTAAGAGATCATCAATCTCCAAGTGGAAGCAAGAACTATCAGAGGGAAGACACTAATCAAATCACAAGCTGACTCATCTACCTTACAGATATCTATATATGGATCCCTCATCCCAGAGATCCAAAGGCTGGAATTTTGCATCTTGTAAGGAATTGTTGTTGGTTTCTTGAGACAACATCATAGTGTTGGGTGATCTAAGCTTTGTATGAGGTGAAGAAGGGCTTACTTGCCGAGAGGATGATGCTGGGTCAGAACAACGGGTTGTAACTCCCTTGGCTCTTTCTTGATTATCAATAAAAGATATTCAAGTTTTCCTCTATACTCTTGTGTCATTTATGTTTTATGCATTTGTATGGTCAATTTACATCTGATCCTAGATTGTTTATGATAATAGATCCATGTTCTTGTATAGTGTTATGCCACTTTGATTCTACAGGTACTTTGTGAAGCTGGGTGTACAAGGAAGCAAGTGGCAAAGGACTATCAGAAGAGAGAGGAATCGAACTAGGAGCCAAGCGCAAGACAGAGGTTGGTCTCCTCTATTCTTCTCTCATCTATCTTTCATAAAGGAAAAACGAAAGTAGCTTTACTTTGTTTGTTTCTAAGGTAGCTACCACACCTTAGTGGGATAAGCAGTTCTGTATAAACACTTTTCCCTGTAACAAAATGGCAACCATACTGGGGAGCGACTAGGTTGTTTATTTATCTACCTTGTTGTTTACTTTATAAACTTACAGACGGAGCCTGAAGTTGAGCCAGGTAGCTTTCGAACTGGATTTGCTGTGCAAATGAAAAGTAGATAAATTCCGCTTCAGTCAATCTCCGAGTTTTATTTATGAATTAAACAACTGATTTACAAACTCTCTAATTGCCCTTGTGGTAGCCCTAGTAACCTCCTTAGATCTACCCCTGATTGTTGATTTACTGATTACCATTTGCTCGGCGAAAACCCCTGAACTGAACTGCAAACTGTGACCCGGAACCCAGGCAAAGTCTCGTCTCTGGCCCAACGCAGGCTCTGTTCTGTGAATCTGAAATTCAGCGCACTTCCCGAGTGTAGTAGGTGCGCTGCATTTCAAGTTCACTGCGTTACAGGTGCGGTGATCAGACTAGGCATTGTTCCTCAGTTTTGGTTTCTGTGATTCATTCTTTTCAATTCTATTCATGAGTTTTGCTGCCTGTAATCAGTATACCTCTGTTTGAAACCCCTTTTCCTTGCTATTATTCCGCCTCCATTGTGCAAAGAACTGTAAAAGTTTTTGTGTATTTGTTGAGTCATTTTCAGTTCTCATTTGCAAAAAAGTAACGTAATTGTACTGTCGTTTCTTCATTTGAAAGTGTCGCAAGTGTCGTTTTCTGTCATAGAAGAGAGTCTGATTGCTCTTGGTAGTTGATTACCCTGTTACTGTTGTATTTGATCTGAATTTGTAGTTTTTCTAGTGTCGAAAGCAAGTATCCATTTCCAAATCGCAAAGTGTTGTGATTGTCTTCATTTTTGATTTTGAAAATGAACTTGTTAGTAATTGTTGCTTGAAAAGTATTTCAGATTTGCGCATTAGCTTTCTTTTTATCATTCACATATTAAGAAGGCTGAAAACAAATACATGCATGTGCATTTGCATTTAGACTGTTTGATTGGTTTGATTTAGGACAATGCATATAGTGTGTGCTCTTTGCTCTTTGTTGAAAGAATTCTGTCTTTCTTTCCTTAGTAGCTAGGATTTTCATTGCACAAAGAAGATAAAAGACTGTTTATCATCTTAGATTGCATTTTAGGAATTGTACATCTACATCACGCGGTGAACCTGAAAGGCAAATTTCTTAAGAAAGATCAACTGTAAAATAAATTTAATGAATCTAACAACGCTTTGGAACCTAACACACAACATCTAGAAGTCTAGGCTAGAGACGTATTCTGGCGTCGTAAAGCCTGGTAACTGTTGTTCTCACTGTTGGTTGGGTGATTCCTCCACTTTGAGACGATAAGTGCCAATATGGACTTGTGCTCCCACGTACCGTCCAGTATATTTTGGGAGACCACAATAGGCTTAATCCTTTATCCATAGGAAGCCGTGTCTGCTGCCCTATCGATCGCAATGCACTGAACACAACATTCGGGAAGATTGACTGCCGTACCGTAAAAAGTATTTTGCAGTTTTGTGATTGGTTTGGTAATCCCTCTACCTAGATTTCCAGAGCAGTCCCTTTCGTTCCTTTTCAGACTCCTTAACGGAAAAGGTCCATCTGAGCAATTGTCACTTCACGCTCATTAAAAATCGAAGGCGACTAGAGTCATCTTTTGTTTTTTCTCGCCTCTTAAAAATTGAAAAAACAAGTTGTGTCAAAGCATCTAAAATTCATCTAATTCGGAAACATACTTCCCCTTGATTTTTAGTTGATCGAGTAATCCGCAATCGTGGAAGAAAGTCAATTGAAACCTCGTCGTTCGCGGAGGCTTACAAGTCAACCATCTTTGTCTCCGGAATCGAAACTATTACGGACAAAGCGAACTCATTTAACCGGTTCCAAATCTCCTGGTAAATTTAGAACAAGTGTTCCAACAACATCAAAGACTCGGGTTACTCCAAACTTTTTTGGTATCCCTGCCTTTATAGAAGAAGTTCAGCAGCCACTGAACGACAGCAGTACTGATCCTAGTCTGAGGGTAAACACTTGTATCACTGAACCAATTCCATCTACAACCGGTTCGGAGAGTGTTGTTCCCCAAACATCTGTCGCTGCAGATTCTATACCTTCTTCGGCACCATAAATATTCTACGGACTTGACGGTCTACCTCTTCCACCTGGTCTGATTGTTATAGAAGAGATTGTGGAGGATACTCCATCGCAATTTGGAGTCGGGATCACTCTGTATCCTTCTTCATCAGAAATTAGTCTACCGCCAACATAAGCTCCTGTAGAATCGCTAGGTAATCTTTTGGATAGACTAGAAATGTCTGAACAACCATCAACATATAGGACTGTGTTGTCTGACACAGCGACGATAGAACTTCCTGCTATCACTCCAACAATGTTCGTCGGTATACCATCTATCCCAACTAGCTCTCAATCGCTAGAAGGAGCCCACTCAGGGGCTATTTCGACGGTGTGGTCCGTTCCTGTTTGTTCATTCGGAATAGTATTCGGAAACTCTTATGTTGAGTCTCAACAAATTGATCCATTTGGAGGTCAATTTGGGTAGTCCGGTCCCCAAGGGAAAACCATTCCCTTAAGTACCGGATTACCACCGTATGGGGGGCAGTATACCCTTTCATTGTCCCCTCTGGGAGGACAGCCATACGAGAGTTCACAACAAAATTCAGGTTATGCTGGAATTACGTCAAGCGGTTGGGTACCAATACTACCTCAACAACCAAGAGTTGTATATTCGGTGCAACAATGTTTACCTATGTCAAATATACCAACTACGCCAGCTATTGTGATGGTGTCGCAAGTACAAGCGCTGCCTATTGTATGCCAACCTCAGGTTTCTCAGGTTGTAATGCAACAGCCTCTTGACCCTGCAACTCAACCACAATCGCTAATTGGTGGAATGACACAGGTTCAAACGGGTACAATTACCCCTCATCTTGGTCAAACAGTTAGTATCGAGCAAAAACACATGGCTTCACAACCATGGCTAGTGCAATACCAACAACCGCAGTTCCAACAAGTATACCAAGGTTCTGAGCAACAAATCTTTGCAAATAGTGGGCGACTATATTCAAAACTGTCAAAATCAATCATTCTACAATGGTCATGCCCACCAACCTTATCAAAGTTACCAGCATCAAATGCATTATGCTGGTATGCAAAGACCAACTGCTCAGGCAATCCCATCTTATCCTGGGTATGCTTCATCGAACTTGAATCAGCAGTTACCCTTCGTGGCAACTTTAGAGTTACCTGATTTAAATCGGTTAACAAATGATCCAATCGCTTACGCCCCTTGGTGGCCAGCGATTCCGCATAAACTTCCATCAGATATTCCTAAATTTAATGGAAATCCAGGTGAAGATCCGTCGAATCATGTGATGACCTTTCATTTGTGGTGTTCATCAAACACCCTAAACGATGATTCGATTAGGCTTCGCCTTTTTCAGAGGACGTTAACTGGTCCAGCAGCAAAATGGTATATCGAATTGCCCAGAGCTTCATTTGACAACTTCAGTACCCTAGCCACAACTTTTTTAACCCATTTTCAGTTACCAATAAGGTACGAAACGGGAACAGAACTTCTTACCAATTTCAAACAAACAACGACCACTCACATATCTGATCATATACATGAGTGGCGACATCATCGTAGAATGGTAAAAACATATGTTCCTGATCAGATTTTAGTTGAATGGTTTATTAAGTCATTATTGCCTTCCATAACGGAAGATGTGGCAAAAGGGGGGGTCGTCACGGAAGAGCAATTTATCGCTCGTGCACAATATTTGGACTTGACTTACACTCAGTCTGGCACGCTCTACGATAAAATACCTGATGCTCCTAGACCAGAATTCTCAGCCCCTCCTCCTCCTAAATCAAACAATGACTCTCATGCCGGCGATGGCGTGATTGGTGCAACAGACACGAAATCGACAAAGGCTACATCTAAAAAGGCCTGTAAGATTTCCAGTCAAAATGCAAAAGAAGAACTTCTTGCCTCGGAAGTAAATGTCGTCTTGACAGATAAAGGCAAAGAAACCAAGCAACCAGGGGGCAAGAAGAAAGGCAAAGGGAAGAAGAAGAAACAGGAAGAATCATCACCTGAAAAATCTTCTGCAAACCCTTCTGGAAATAGGAAACCAAATCATCCATGCTTTATATGCGATGAGGATCATTGGACATCAGATTGTCCATATAAAGCTGAGCTTAAAAAATTCTTCAAGAATACAGAGACCTCAACAGTATTAACTGATCCATTTCCGAACCCAGGAACAAATCTGGTTGACAATGGAAATGCTTCCCCGTCTCAAGTACTGATGTTGTCGGTTTCCAAACAGCAAAATGATGCTTTGATATCGACAAGGAACAAAGATTACGGGAATCCACAGCTGTCGAACAACAAGGATAAAGATCAACCTAGTAGTTTGACAACAACTTCGACAGAAGTTGCGCCGCCCATCATTCCTGAGTTGACAATAAAACCGCTAAAGGGAGTAGTACACAAGTCGACGTTTAATCCTCGTGCTAGAGCAGCACAACATTATAATATAGTGGAAGATTTGGCCCAATCACCATCCGCTATGTCAATGCTTGAGGTACTGCAAAATTGCCCATCCCAAAAGCAGGCTTTATTATCAGCCATCGGTGGGATAGACCCAAAGGATTCCAATCTTGTATCCTTTGATCATAAAGGATACGATCCTCAGTTACCAGCTCAACTAGCTTTCCTCGTTCAAGTGAAAGCCCTCAACAAAACTGTTCATCGAACGATTATTGATGACGGGACATCTACATGTATTATGTCGATGAGTTGCTGGAAAACTTTAGGATCTCCAACCTTGTCGCGATCTTCGACGACATTAAAAGCATTTGACGGACGAACATATACCCCATATGGTATTCTAAGTAACTTGAAGGTGGAACTAGGAGGGAAAACAGTAGAAATAGATGTTGAAGTAATCGACGGAAATCTCGATTACAACATCCTACTGGGAAGACCATGGATATATGCTATGGCTGCTGTTGTGTCGACCTATTTTAGGAAGATTGCATTTCCCTTTCAAGGAGGAATTACAATCTTCGATCAACAAAACTTCCTCCCCAATGGTTCTCAAGTTATGGGAAGCATTCCAATGATCCATGGAAGCCCCCATTCGCTTCAAAATATCAGAGTAGGCCTACTAAAAGACCCTATATTAATGGGAAATTTTTCCCTTCCACCACCAATCAATTTGGTGGAAGTAGCGTCGGTAGGAACCTGCAATATGATATCTTCAATTAAAAAGATCTCAGAAAACGATATCAACATGGATCATGTGCAGGTATTGTCTCCAAGCCCAACAGAAATATTGTAGAAATCAATGTTCCTAGCATGGGAGGCAAACCCAAATCAATGCTCATCAAGCGTTTGGATAGATAGGTCTAAGGAATATGGCACCCCTTCAGATCCTTGGTCGTGAGTGCATGTCACCAACGAAGGAATTGTTCAATCAATGGTAATTGAAGGGGCACCATGGGAAGATTACCACCATCGTTCCCTTCTTCCGGATTGTGAAGAAAATACTCCTGATGACCTTTATCATCCTTCAGTTTTTGATTTTCTATCAAATACTGTAAACAAGGTGGATTCCGAGCGAAACTTGTCCAACATTGAAGAGACTATCGCCATAAATATCTCGACCAAAACAGATGTTGTAGAGAATATTTATGTTGGCAAATGTTGTTCTCGTTCAGAACTGGAAATATATAACGCTATTTTTCGTGAATTCAGAGATGTCTTTGCTTGGTCATATAATGAAATGCTAGGCATTGACTCGAGTATCGTTGAACACGAAATCTAGATGTATCCAGATGTCAAACCAGTACGACAACGGCTACGGCAGGTGCACCCCAAGAAAGCCGCTGCCATCAAGGCAGAAGTTGAAAAACTTCTCCATGCTGGTTTTATTTACCCGATTCCTCTAACCGATTGGGTATCGAATATTGTCCCTGTTATGAAAACAAGGAACGATTAGAGTGTGCGTCGATTATAGGGATGTAAATCAAGATTTTCCAAAAGACAACTACCCTACACCCTTCATCGACCAGATAATTGATGAATGTGCCAGATGTGAAATCTTTTTATTTATGGATGGATTCTCCTGGTATAATCAAATAAATATTCGCCCACAGGACCAGTCAAAGACTGCATTTATTTGTCCGTGGGGCACATTCGCATATCAAAAATTGCCCTTTGGTTTAAAGAACGCAAGGGCAACATTTCAGAGGGCAATGAATTATGCCTTCCATGACATCAAAAACATTGTTCAACCATACCTCGACGACCTTCCGGCTCATTCGCAAAAGCGGACTGATCATCCGTAGCATTTAAGAGCAATATTTCTACGTTGCCGACACTACAAGATACGACTCAATCCACACAAATGTGTATTTTGTGTCAGTTCTGGTCGTTTACTTGGCTTTGTAGTATCAAAAGACGGGATTCGTCTCGACCCATGTAAGGTTTAGGCAATCATAAATCTGCCTCCACCTTCCAATTTGCTTCAGATTCAGAAACTCCAAGGGAAAGCAAACTTTCTGAGGAGGTTCATTCCAAATTACGCCGAACTTGCTAAAGGTTATACATGACTTTTGAAAAAGGAAGTACCCTTCGTCTGGGATCAGGTCGCGCAAGCTTCCTTTGATGCTTTGAAAGACTCCCTAATGAAAGCATCATTAATGTACGCTCCTGATTATCAAAAAGACTTTAACTTGTATTTGGCTGCAGCGGATACAACCATCGCAAATGGTTTTAGTTCAAGAAGACAACGGAACTGAACATCCTATATATTATTTAAGTAAGAACTTAAATGATGCAGAAAGCAAATATTCTTATGTTGAAAAGCTAGCGCTCGCGGCTGTTCAAGCAATACAGAGATTTCGACACTATGTCCTCTTTCGAAAAACTACCATTCTGTCAGATTGCAACCCCATGACTTATATATTGTCGCAACAGTTGTTGGGGGGCATATATTCAAAATGGATAGCAATTCTACAAGAGTTTGATCTGGAATTTGTAAAATCCAAGTCAAAGAAAGCTCTGGTTTTCGCAGAATTATTATGCGATCTCCCATCGTCGTCCAACGATGAAACATTCGAAGAAACGATCGTGGACGAAAATTTGTTTATGATATCTTCAAGCAATCTGTGGTATGGGGATATAATAATTTATCTCCAAACCCAAAAATATAGGCCCAATACCTCTCGCTCCGAACAAAAACATCTTTGATACCAATCAAAAGACTACATGATCGTCGGTGATACACTTTATTGTCGTGGTGTCGATACAGTTCTACGGAGGTGCCTCACCCATGAGGAGGCCGAAAAAGTCCTGAATGATTGTCATTCAGGCGCGTGTGGGGGGCATCAATCTGGTTAGGCTACAACACAAAAATTTTTATGAGCAGGATACTTCTGGCCAACAATGTTTAAATATTGCATAACCGCAGTCAGAAGTTTCCATGCCTGTCAAATTTTCGATAGCAAAACCAGAAGACCACCTGCACCTCTGCAGCCAATAGTTGCTGTTGGGCCATTCGCTAAATGGGGCATCTATTTCATGACATGTAACCCCACCTCGACCGAGGGGCATGGGTATATCATAGTGGCAGTTGACTATTTTACCAAATGGGCCGAGGCGATGCCTACATTAGATAACACTGGTGAAACAACTGCCCTCTTATTTTTCAATCATGTAGTCGCCAGATTCGGCGTCCCACAAGCTATAGTCACAGATCATGGATCACATTTTCACAATCACATGATGGTCGAATTAGCTGCCAAATTAGGGTTGTCTCACGACAGCGCCACTCCATATTATCCGCAAGCCAACAGACAAGTTGAAGCAATCAACAAGGTCCTGAAGCACATGCTGCAAAGGATGATTGGAGTTCACAAAAGAAGTTGGCACCTAATCCTGTACTCAGCCTTTTGGGCTTACCGAACATCGGTAAAGATTGCAACCGGGTTTACACCTTTCCAACTAGTGTATGGCCTAGAAGCAGTCTTACCAATCCAGTGTGAAATCTCATCCCTCAAACTCGCAATTGACCTTCTCCCCGGAACTTCAGAAGAGGAGGCTCGTTTCTTGGAACTAATCCAATTGGATGAAACTCGTCGTGATGCCGCTTTGGCTAATGAAGCCCATAAGAAATGAGTCAAGGCGCAGTTCGACAAGAATGTCAAACCCCGTGTCTTCTCAGAAGGTGACTTGGTCTTGCTTTATGACCAAGAATCCGATAAATCGGTGGCAGGTAAATTCAAGTCTTTATGGATGGGCCCCTATATTGTAAAGCGAGTGTTAGCAAAAGGAGCCTATGAGTTAATGGATTATGACGGGATTCCACTGGCACAACCTCGTAACGGGTTGTACCTTAAGCGTTACTATGCATGATTCAGTATAGTAACCTATATGCTTTTGTTATGTTTTTGTTTTCGCTAAAGTATTTGTTTTGGTTAAGTATTCCATTTTTTACATTTATTGCAGATGTCAAACCTATTGGAGTCATGTGTTGGATATGCCGACGGAGCGAGTCGTAGTTTGCGGAACCTATCTTCCGCGGTCTGGGTCATTTTTGATCCAAGCGGAGAGTTAGTAAGTTTCAGAGGGGTATGTATTGGTCGATCAACGAATAACATCGCTGAATATAGTGCGTTGATAGAACTTCTCTCTGATGCCATCACACATGGTATACGCCGACTGACTGTCAGGCTAGACTCACAACTCGTCATACTACAACTCACTGGTATCTACTCTATCCGAAATCCAGCTATTTATCACATGTTCCTAAGGGTTAAGATTTTGGAAAGGCAATTTGATTTTATTCAATATCAGCATATTTCCAGAAGCTTAAACACATTAACTGACTCATTAGCAAATTATGTGTTAGATAGACATTTGCAACATTTATAAAAAGAAGCATCCCATCAATATTTGCATTTGGATCATGTAACTTAACCATAATAAAACTCTGAAAATCAAATATATATATCTATATATATATATATATATATATATATATATATATATATATATATATATATATATATATATATATATATATATATATATATATATATATATATATATATATATATATATATAACTGTTTATGGTTTACACATAATGTTCTGTAACCAAGACAAAATTGATCAAATGACCCAAAACTCAAAAACGCTAGGGGGCACCCTAGTCTAATGATTCTCATGATAGCAAGTCACAGCCTGTGCAATCATGCGTAAGAGCCGAGTCCATCATCTCGGCACGCCAGTAGTATGCCGCTGCAACCTCAAAGGCAGCTCGTCAGTCCTCACATTTGGAATACCGAGAGTGAGGCCCTCGACCTAATCCTGTAATGCTGTGAGAGTCTTGGCCACATTGAGGTCGCGAAGGATAGCCATTCCAACAGCCTCTCCTGCTAGGGCGGCAACTGGCACTCTCAGGCATACTACTGGCCGAACAGGACCAACATCTGCATGAACACATGAGTTTTGATTAGTCTTGATAGAATAAAGCACAAGGACATTATAAAAGAAAAATGATAAACAGGAATATGGTCAAGGAATTTACCAATGGCACCCCACTGTTCGCCAGCCGCCAGTACCAAATCTGGGTCACCCCAGAAATCCATACCAGCATATGGATACTCGGAATAAACCATCTCCTGACGATCAAACCACCCGAAGAAGGTATCAGAAAAAGAAATCTGAGACTGACCAGCATGCCTAGACATACGGTCGACCCATCTCTGCATACGTGGTTCAGTCGGTGGAGGTAAATCGAGTGCAATATATTGCGGCTGCATCAGTGGTATCTTTTCCAAGGCGAAGGCGGTCAAGATAGAACCATATCCAAAGTTATTCAACCTCCCGCTCTTCACCTTGGTCAACTGTTCTTTCATCACAAGAAGTATTGCGTTGCACCAGTTGAACACCTTCGATTGGAGACATTCCAAGGCATACTGCATATAAGATTGGTTGGCCACATGAAGAGCCGCACCACCAGCCATCCTACCAAAAGTAAACAGAATATTCCTCAGGGACCTGTCAGTGACATCACGGATGATGATCTTGCCGTCTTTACTTGGCTGAGATCCCTCTCTGCAATACATGCGAACATAATCTCTCACAGATTCACCTCCTCGTGCCGAACCTGATAAAGAGATGGGGACACCCCGCCTCGATAAGCCGGTCAAGAAATAGATGTCCACTACAGTCAAGGGGATGGATTTGCCCCTAATCTGGAACACCTGGCTGGTATGATCCCAAGCATCGAGCAAATACTGCAGCAAGTTGATTTGTTGTCTCATGCTAGAAATGCGGAAAAACTTCAGAAAGCCACAGTTCCGCAGTGCGTTTACTGTAACCGGATCATGTAAAGCAAGCATGTCCTCTTCTTCATGCTCACATTCTCGCCCTGTAATAGTCATCTTGCTCCAAAAATCTCTGAAAACAAACAAGGGAAGAGTTAGATCCTGATTTGGTGAGAAACAGGCAAAATTTCCATAAAAAACTGTGCATAAATTTCCTTCCTTGCGCCCATCGCACCTATAGTAGTGTTCTGGGTGCGTTGCATGTCAGTTGGCCAGTAGACAGGCTAACATCCAATGCACCTTTCGATACACAAGGGGTGCGCTGAAGCCAGAGCGAGTTCTTCGAACCCTAGAGGCTCAGAAAAACCAGGAATCAAGCTCAGAATGCAAAATGGAATGCATGAAATGAAAGAGCTCAGGTTTAGCTCCTACTTGGTCCAGACGGCACCGAGAATCATCCACAGAATCTCGCGGAATCAGCTGATGAAAATCAAGGGGGAAAAGCACCTCCAAAGCTCCAACAAACCAAAGTTCAAATGAAATGGTAAAATGAGAGGTAAAAACACTTTTAAATTACTTTTTACGTAATTTGAGTAAAATATTAGTGTTCTAACTCATTTTTCAAACATATATTGTTCATTTCTAACTAGTTTGATGAAGCAATTGAAAATGCAGTACAATCTTTGAAAGAACAAAGCTATTTATGGTAAAGTCAAGAAATGACCGTTGTATCGAGCAGTTTTAGCACATAGTTCAAGCTCGTTAAAAGATAAACATAAGTCATGAGAAAATGTTTCTCCCCGCGTTTAAGCTCATTAAAAAATGAACTATTCCCCGGTAAATAACAATGGTGAATGTAGTACTTTAGCCTTTAAAGCCTTGGTCGTGTTCTCATCATCATCTCCACTCTGTATTGGCGGATCATTCACCTCCATTTGATTGTTTACCCCTTTTGAGGAATAGCTGCGAAGAGTGCTCCCGCTAGCCATCCTTGTAACACTGCCGTGATTGGAAAATTCCAAACCTTACCTGGAATCAGCTGCTACCCAGTTTTATCACTCGTTCCTCAAAAACAAGTCTCCTTTAAGCTCTTTTTAACTGACTCGTAAAATATGAAAAGATTGTCGAGCCATCGGCCTCTCCAGCTCGTTAAAGGGACCGGAAGTGCTATTCCTCCTTTAGATTTTAATCTTTTTGGACCTGAGGGATTATTACACAAAAAGATTGAGCGCTTGTTTTGTTCGGCTCGTTAAAAGTATCGAAAATTCATCCCTTCTGTATTGTTTTATACTTTTTTGGACTTAAGGGATTAGATGATGAAAAATGAATTTTGGAGTTTCCTTGACGTCCCTTTTCAGACTCTCTAAAATTGAAAAAGACCAAGTTATCTTTGTCGTTAAACTCGTTAAAACCTAATAGCGACAAACTTGTCCATAGCAGACAGAACAAGTTTCACTATCGCTAGGCTCGTTAAAACATAGCGATGGGTTTGCCCGAAGGGAAAATTATAGAACAAGCTTATGTTATCCTCCTCAAGCTTGACAAAAATAAAGAGGTACTGGTCAGCAATGACTGGGGAAAAATTGGGAAGAAAACTTGAAGAAACTTTGTTGGTAGCAAGTCGCTCTTGAACATGACACTTTCACTCCGCATCCAAGTCAAGTTGGGTTGTTTCATTCACCGGTCACATCACCATGGTCCCATCACACCATCCACATTTGGGGTTAATGCTACCAATCCATCATGTCAGTGTCGCCGATATGTTCAAGAGAAGTCATTCGGAGAATTCACCTGTCTCTCACCCGCTACAATACATTTACGCTCCATTCTTTCATGACCGCCACCCTGAACCTTATATCACCAGATCATTTTCACCTCCATTAAAATCATTTGCTCCATTCCATGTCATTGATGTGGGATTCATTAAGGCCCTCCTATGATGGATCGCTTCTTGTCGACATCAGCTCATTATCCAAGAAGTTGATCTAGGAACACTCCTTTCAGTACTTTGAAGCTTTCATGCCTCAATGGCAAGTTTCTCACTTTTGGCAACAGGTTTACATCAATGGCCTTCGACCGAAAGATTTTGCGTGGTGTTCGACGCCAAGTCCTTTATTCACACCACATGAATTGTACTGCAGTACCTTGAGGGTCATTATCATTATCGGTGATTCCTCTCGCGCCTATTAACAGCTTACATCATTGGCTAGTAATCAGGCGATGTCTTTCCATGTTCGACTCCAGAACCTCTCTCACATGGATAGACTTGTACTTCAAGTGAAGATTGAACGAGATTGAAGACCCCAGATCTAGTTTCATCCATTCGGGCTGCAATATATATTCAGGGAAATAAAGACATCAAATGTACATCATTGTTGCACAGATAATCATCCAATCAAAGGGCTGATGGCTCTACCAGAATCATCAGTCTACACTCAGACGATTGTCTGTCCTATGTACATGAAAATGAATTTATAAAGCTGAGCATGGGAATGCCCGCCTCAGCCAGATCATGAAAAAATTATGAAGATAATGTATTGTATTTTATCTTATTACAGGTCTCCTTCCAGCTTGAAAGAAATTCGGATCCTCATAATAAAGCATTTCACCTGACATCAAAAAAGATTAACGACCTCATGCTTTAGGGGGCAACTGTTATAGACATTTTTGGGCACTGCAACCCCAAGCATAAAATTTCCATAAACAAAGGGCTCCTAAGTCCCTAAAATTGTTGTTCTAACCCCTAAAGGAACAAGGTCAACTGATCACAGCTTCTCCCAGAAGTTCTCCATGAAAAACCACTCAGAACTGGTCAAAACAGGATCATTTCACCTGCTCCATAGGCAAAGTGCGTTGCATCTCACCTAAGTACACTCTGTGGGTGCATTGTATTTCAAGAAGCCCTTCTATGGGGTGCGATGGGCAAGAAGTGACAAATGGGAGTGTCAATCCATGAGGTGGAGAGGCATGGAATCTTCCAGAAACTTCTCCTGTGACACTTGCCTCTCTAAATTTGACCAGGGATGAGTAAGAGATCATCAATCTCCAAGTGGAAGCAAGAACTATCAGAGGGAAGACACTAATCAAATCACAAGCTGACTCATCTTCCTTACAGATATCTATATATGAATCCCTCATCCCAGAGATCCAGAGGTTGGAATTTTGCATCTTGTAAGGAATTGTTGTTGGTTTCTTGAGACAACATCATAATGTTGGGTGATCTAAGCTTTGTATGAGGTGAAGAAGGGCTTACTTGCTGAGAGGATGATGCTGGGTCAGAACAACTGGTTGTAACTCCCTCGGCTCTTTCTTAATTATCAATAAAAGATATTCAAGTTTTCCTCCATACTCTTGTGTCATTTATGTTTTATGCATTTGTATGGTCAATTTACATCTGATCCTAGATTGTTTATGATAATAGATCCATGTTCTTGTATAGTGTTATGCCACTTTGATTCTACAGGTACTCTGTGAAGCTAGGTGTACAAGGAAGCAAGCGGCAAAGGACTATCAGAAGAGAGAGGAATCGAACTAGGAGCCAAGCGCAAGACAGAGGTTGGTCTCCTCTATTCTTCTCTCATCTATCTTTCATAAAGGAAATATGAAAGTAGCTTTACTTTGTTTGTTTCTAAGGTAGCTACCACACCTTAGTGGGATAAGCAGTTCTGTATAGACACTTTTCCCTGTAACAAGGAGGGAAATAGATGCATAGGGTTGTAACAAACAGAATCCTAGGCAACAATGTTCTAGCAGAAAGTGGAATTCGATGGATAGGGATGTAAACAACATATAATCCTAAACCATGGTTTTCCGATGAAATGATAGAAATAGAGAAGTGCAAAAGAAGGTTTCATATCAAAATGACATGGGTATCATTCTCTTCCAAAATTAACGTAGATCTGGGCTAATACAGGTCCTATAGGTTAATAAATGCACAAGTAAATCTGTAATTTTACAGGTACTACAATGTTAGTGAATAACACATATAGGTCTTTGATAAGCATAGGTACTGTCTTCTATGAGAAGCTAAGATAAATCCATAGATTGAAGAGGAACCAACTGCATTCATTATACTATTTCAAAGGAAGAAAAGCATAGATGAAATGAGATTACTGAGAGGAACATGCTGCACATTAATCATGCTTGGAATCAACAGGGAAACACCATTTATCTCAAAGGGTCCAAATAAACAGTCCATACATTCAATGTGATATTAGTGAAGCCCCCATGAATAAACATATTAGAACCAAATGGCATCACAGAACTTAGACCTTGCGGGTGAGAAATTCTGGAACCCCTCTATAATATTGCTTCCCCCTATTTATGAGAAAAGGGGGAGAGATTGAGATACAATCACAAAATTTGAGCCAGAGCACCAGCTGTCTGCTAGACTAGCTGTCTCAGTGAGTGTAAGGCTCTGCTACCTAAAGATTACAATTATGATCAAATACCTTCTTGGAAATAGGAAACTACAGAAAGTCAAAAAAGAAACAGGAGGAAGAATGGAGGAAGGGGTCCTTTGCGGTTCTTGTGAAAACTTCTAATAAGACTGAGTCTAAGTATTCATGCGTCCTTCTATTGTGGAGTCGATTTCCTGTCCCTTCTGCCTTTACTGTGTGAAAGACATCTTCGGTGGAGTAGGGAGCGGAGTGGGAAAGGTGTGTGCCCAAGCGGTCTTTTTCTATGTAGAGGGATGGGGCTCCATACTAAGCCATTAATCTTCCTGAGTCCGGTGTACTGCTCCATTGTTATGCCATGCTCCATTGAAGTCTTTAGCTGCCGTCCCATCTGCCCATTAAAACTTTGCTAGACACTACCAGAGCTTTGAAAAACCTGGTGTCGTGTCTTAGGATGTAATAAGGATGACCTCTGAGCACGGGCTTTTAACACAGGAACACCATCAAATAGGTGAGCCTGACTGCCCTTTAAGCCCTTATGATTTTAGCCCCTTTATGCTTCTTCCTCTGTGTGATCGGGGGCTTGAACCAAGCACTTAGTACTTTGGGCACTAAGGCTTTCAATTGCTGATCAAGGGCTTTTTCCTTTATAACTTGAAACGCCTTTGATAGCCCCTTACACTGCATCGGCTGATATCCCGAATGCGAAATATTTATGAAATATGACCTATGAAACACTACATCCGAGGTCCTTTTTCTTTGTTACTCAGAATCCTCCATCCCAGCGTTGAATGCACTTTTCCTTAAGTTTCTCCCCTAGGCAGCTGTGATTGCCGATCAACGGGGTGATGTCATCATTGTCATGTGTCACCCTATGAGTGGTGACATGTCTCACCTAGAAATGGCCCCATAGGACCCCTAAAAATGTTGAAATTGAGTGACACATGTCATCTGCCATGTCAGCATCCATACTACCACATCATTGATGACATCAGCTTCCATGTCAGCTATGAGGACTAATCATATACCACTACGTGGCCTCTTGTAGGAGAGATAAAAAGACCCGCGTGGCCATGTTTTCGCAGACATTTCCTTTGTTAATGAATTTTGGCCCTCCCCGACGATTTTGCACTAAATTGCAATATTGCAACCCCACAAGGTTTTTGGGGAGGTAGCCCCTCTGTTCCTACGATCGCTGATAATATCGGATTGCAGGATGCAGGATTTCCCATTTCCGATATGTCGTATCACCACTTGGAGGAGAGAGAAAGGGGTGACCCTGCCTTGTTTTTCATGCATTTCCTTTGTAAACTATTTTTAGGCCTCCTTGGCGACATACTACTATAATGCAAGATCGATGGTTTACAGGTTTTTTAAGTTTAGAACCACGCCGATATTGCGGGACTGTGGGATCGTGGGACTGTGGGCTGTGATATCGGTGTTCAGTACTGTGAACCACTGATAACCTTAAGTTTATTCCCTAGGACCTGTGCGATGCAAGACTGTGGGATCGTAGGACTGTGGTACTGCAAGATGCGGGACTGCGGTACTACAAGACCTGTGAGTTGCATGACTGCGATAGGTGGGATGCGGGATTGCCGATATGTGGGATGTGAGATTGTGATAGGCGGGATGCGGCATTTCTAATACGCGAGATGACGGATATGCGATCAGATTAGCTCCCGGACCCCGATTGTGATTTACCTTTGTCCTTTGGTGTTTTTCCTTTGATTGTTGGGCTTTCCATGGGTAACTTCAATATGCTCTAACTTCTGCTCCAAGAATCCATTTTTAGACTTCCATATGCCGTTGGAAACCTCTTTCCGAGCACTATGCAATGGGGAGGGTATGGTTAAGATTTGTTAGATTATGTGGCTTGGGAAATGACTTAAACTTCACTGTTATTTGGCACTTGAGGAAATTGAACACTGATAAAGTAGTGAGTGACAACATTGGATCCTACTGGGGACAGTGCCTTGCTGGCAAGGTGCTGAGAACCTGCAGACAATTATCCTTCACCATTGGGCATGGAGTAAAAAATATAGTGGATCTTTATAACCAAAAATTCTCCATGGGACTTTCCTCTTCAATCTAAAATGCATAAATAAAAATTCTAACAACTGGAAAGTAAATGCTCAGTTGGTGAGCTTATTTATGTACATTCCTACTTATGTACAGAACTTAATTCGGTTAAGTGTGTTCAACCCTCCAATGGAGCAAGACCAACATTAGAGTACTGGACCATATGCCTTCACATTGCTGAAAAAAAAAAGGATTAAAGCAAGAAGGCACCATAAAAATTATTCGAATAAAGAAATGAGACATGCTATTGATACAACCTCTGTTGTTGGCTTAAGGATACACTCATGTACTCAGCTACAGGGTCATGGAATTGATGAGGAATGTTTGCAGCTGCCTCTTTTTCACAGACAGTCTATTGACTGATGTCATTTTGGTCATGGCATACACAAACAATATCCAGCTCCTCAACTTCGGCTTTGAGCTATTCTTGAAAAAAAATTTGTTGGGAGATTGCTCCCCACTTGCTGGTAAACAACTCATTTTTGACCTCAACAACCCTCTCTCCCTCCTCTGAATAATGTGAATCAAAAATTGGCAGGGGGGCTAGCTCTTGTTCTCCATGCGAATGATGAGCATTGTACACTAGAGCCACTTTGCTGACCTCCTGATGGGCTTCCTCTTCTTGCATAGCTTTCCATGACTGGAAGTGTTGTGGCTCTGCATCACTTGACTCTTCACTAGAGTCATATTCATCATAGGAAGTGGAAACATCACATTCACTGAATCAGACCCCAAAGACCTTGGGAATGTCTTCGTCATTAAAGTATGTGCAACAATATTAAAATAAAGTATTTGGTGGATATAATACTTTGTAATAGTGATTAAACATTGTATGAAAACTTCTTAGGGAAGATATGCTACCATGAGGTATTGTTGTGGAGTCGCCAAGGTGGGAGATCTTCAACCCACACTTCCCTTGCTCACCTAATAGGGGCAATCTAAAATTTTGTCGTACCCAGGGAAAAATATTCTAGTCCATTCCTCAGAAATGATGCAAGAAGATGTTGTAGCTAAATATAGCACCTTGTGGCACAAGTGTTGCAGGGGAGATAGAAAGCCTCCTAGAGACAACCTCTGGGTTGATTGTAGACCAGTGCCTAGGACATATTAAATAGAGGAGTGCTTAAGATATTATCTATGAGGGGTTATCAGCACTCCAATTGTCACATAAAAAGGTAATAGGAGGGGCTTGGTTCAATAAACCTTCACTGAGGTAGATTCAATCCAACTCATGGATCCAAATGCTAGGGGTATATTGGGGTAATCTCAAAGAGAAATGACTTCTTCCTCTCGTGGCTGACACACGAAAATGAGATAGCTTAAAACTGAAGTTGTAGTAATGGTGGAGAGAAGGAGAGGAAGCATGGAAATAGATGCATAAGGCTATAACAAATAGAATCCTAGGCAAAAATTGTCCAACAGAAAGTGGAATTTGATGGATAGGGATGTAAACAACATATAATCCTAAAACATGGTTTTTGATGAAATGATAGAAATAGATAAGTGCGAAAGAAGGTTTTAGATCAAACATGACATGAGTATCATTGTCTGCCAAAAGCTAATGTAGATATGGGTTAATACATGTCCTAGAGGTTAATTAAATGCACAAGTAAATCTGTGATTTTACAGGTACTGCAATGCTAGTGAATAACACATATAGGTCTGTGATAAGCAGAGGTACTTTCTTCTATGAGAAGCTAAGATAAATCCATAGATTGAAGAGGAACCAACTCCATTCATTATATTATTTCAAAGGAAGAAAAACAAATATGAAATAATATTACCAAGAGGAAAATACTGCACATTAATCATGCTTGGAATCAACAAGGGAAACACCATTTATCTCAAAGGGTCCAAATAACCAGTCCATACATTCAGCATGATATGAGTGAAGCCCCCATGAAGAAACATATTAGAACCAAATTGCATCATAGAACTCAGGCCGTGCGGGTGAGAAATTCTAGAACCCCTCCATAATACTGCTTCCCCTTATTTATTAGAAACAGGGGAGAGATTGAGTTACAATCACAAAATCTGAGCCAAAGAACTAGCTGCCTGATAGACTAGCTATCTCAGCCAGTGCAAGGATCTGCTACCTAAAGATTATAAAAATTGGGATCAAATCACTTCTTGGAAATTGAAAACTACAGAAAGTCAAAAAAGAAGGAGGAGAAAGAATGGAGGAAGGGGTCCTTTACGGTTCCTGTGAAAGCTTCTGATAAGACTTAGTCTTTGTCTTCATGCGTCCTTTTGTTGTGGAGTTGATTTCCTGTCCCTTCTACCTTTACTGCGCGAATGACATGTTCGGTGGAGTAGGGAGCGAAGTGGGAAAGGCGTGTGCCTAAGTAGTCTTTTTCTATGTATAGGGATGGGGCTCCATGTTGAGCCATTAATCTTCCTGTGTCCTATGTACTGCTCCATTTCTGCGCCATGCTCCATTTAAGTCTTTAGCTGGCACCCTCTCTACTCATTAAAACTTTGCTAGACACTACTAGAGCTTTGAAAATCTTGTTGTCATGTATTATGATGTAATAAGGATGACCTCTGAGCATTGGATTTTAACACAGGAAAACCATGAAACAGGTGAGCCTGACTACCCTTTAAGCCCTTATGCTTTCAGCCCCTCCATGCTTCTTCCTTCATGTGATCGGAGGCTTGAACCAAGCGCTTAGCCCTTCGGGCACTAAGGCTTCCAATTGTTGCTCGATTGATTTTTCCTTTATAACTTGAAACACCTTTGATAGCCCCTTACATTGCATCGGCCAATATCACGGACGTGAAATATTTGTGAAATATGACCTATGAAACATTACATCTAGGGTCCTTTTTCTTTGTTTCTCAAAACCCCGCATACCAATGCTGAATGCACTTTTCCTTAAGTTTCTCCCCTAGGCAGCTGTGATCGCTGATCAGCGGGGTGACGTCATAGTTGCCACATCTCACCCTATGAGTGGTGACACGTGTCACATGGAAATGGCCCCATAAGACCCTTGAAAATGCTAAAACTGAGTGACACATGTCAACTCCCACATCAACATCTGTATTGCCACATCATTGATGAAGTCATCTGGCATGTCAGCTCTAAGGACCAATCATATGCCGCCATGTGCCCCCCTATAGGAGAGAGAAAAAGGCTTGCCCAACCTTTCTTTCGTAGACATTTCCTTTGTTAATGGATTTCGGCCCTCCCCGCGATTTTGCACTAAATCGCAATATCGCAACCCCGCAGGGTTTTTGGGGAGGTAGCCCCTCTATTCCTGCAATCACCGATAATGCCGGATTTCCCATCGCAAATATGTCATACTGCCACATGGAGGAGAGAGAAAGGGGCAACTCTGCCTTGTCTTTCATGTACTTCCTTTGTAAACTATTTTTCGGCCTCCCCGACGATGTACCGCTATTTTAAAAAATCGAAGGTTTATAGGTTTTTTAAGTTCAGAACCCCATTGATCATTGATCACTGATATCACGGGACTGCGGGCTGGGATATCGACATTCGACACTACGAACCACTGATAACCTTAAATATAAGCACTGGGACTTGCGGGATGCAGGATTGTGGGATCGCGGGACTACGATATTGCGGGATGCCGGATTGTGATAGGCGGGATGTGGGATTGCCAATATGCGGGATGCAGGATGGCCGATATGCGATGAGATTAGCTCCCGAACCCCGATTGCAATTTACCTTTGTCCTTTGCTGTTTTTCCTTTGATTGTTGGGCTTTCCATGGGTAACTTCAACATGCTCTAACTTCTGCTTCAGGAGTCCATTTTTGGACTTCCATATACCATTGGAAAGCTCTTTCCAAGAAATATGAAATGGGGAGGGTCTGATTAAATTCTAATAACTTCTATGGCTTCGGAAATGGATTCAAATTCACTGCTATTTGGCACTTGAGGCCACTGAAGACTGATAAAGCAGTGAGTGACAACACATGGTGTTAGGGTCAAACTATGGAACGATGGTTGTAATAAAAAACCCCAGTATTCCCCAAAACCATGGAACCTCTCTCAAAGATTTTTTATTATCAACAACTTTGAAAAAATAAATAATACATAAACCATTGGAACATAGATATGCCTTGTAGTGCTTCATTCACTAGTAGGAAATGGTGAAATTAGTGAATAAGTGACTAAAAATGTTAGTCACCACAACTTTTCCAAGTGAAATACTACCAAAAATTAGCAATATTAAGAGACCCAACTAAAAATGAGTAACATAAATGACTAGTTAATAAGTAATACTACTAAAAATGACTAACATAAATGCTTAATTTAGTCTAGGAAAAAAAATATGACTAGCTAACAAAAATTACAATAATATGAATTAGTCGTTTATGTTAGTCATTTTAATTGCATCACTTCAACAATCTAAACTTACAATTCATGGGGGATTCAAAGGTTGTTTTAGATTGGGTGAAGGTTATACTTCCTTGTACACTTGTTTTTAGATCAAAGGATGATTAAAATTATGGAGCTTATTAGAATCTTCAGGGTCATATCATTTGATCACATTCACAGGTAATCAAATTCAAAGGTTGACAAATTATCGAAAAGGGGAGTGGGCCAACACCTCCTTTTGCAACACAACATGACCACCTATGTATGTTGCAACAACCTTTCCAACTTATTTAGTTGGTTGCACATATATTTCACATTTCTTCTTCATCTTGCAAAGTGGTAGTGCTAATGAGAGGGTATGAACTTTGGTCAAAGAATGTTCACTTAGTATCACTACCAAATTTCCTTCATGCAACTTTCATGTTGATAAATGGATGAAATTTGAAAGTTACCAACGTTGAAGTAGTCCACATTCAACTTTGTTGTCTTCATTGTCCTTAGTAACAACGACAAGTTTGAATATTTCCTTTATTTATCATCGCAAACACATAACTATTTGTTGTCCCAAACATAGTTAATATTGTTGGTGTATGATCTCTTAATTGTGGAATGGTCTCTTATGGTGATAACGAACCCTCAATCTCCAATGCTCATGAATACGATGAATGAATGATCTAATTCCTTACTTGTATAGACAATTTATGATTCATTTTCTATTTTTATTGTACCATTGTATATAGGCTTCACTAGCAACTCATGCTATATTGTTAATTGAGCAAGCTCTATCTTTCATTTTTAAAGTATAATTTGGTTGCATGAATAAGCATAGTTGTGTAATTAAAATCATTCAATTTTTTTTAATAATTCATGGTTTGTTTGACTATTCACACACTTATCCTTGACCTTTTACTTTGAGAGTGAGTAGTGTCAAATCACTAGTCTTCGTTAAGGAACTTCCTTTCATTACTCAATGACCTAGCTTAGCTCGATATTTAAGGATTCCCCGCTTGATAAGGATATCCTTATTGTAGTTTAAAGAGTGAAAGAAGGCCACCAAGGTGACATTGGGTGGCTTGCTTGATGGGTGGGGTCAAGACTTTTTTTTTTTTTTTTTTCCTATGAGAGTTTTTGAGTGGAGAAACAATTTAGAAAATGCTTACAAGAAAATTAGTTTCCTTTATTTCCATCACCTAAACTACTTCCAATAAAATCATGTGCATTTAATAAAATCTAATTTTGATAAATAATTAATTCAATAAAATTAAAAAAATAAGATTATTATTAATATAGTTATTTTTTTGTATATGAGAGAATAGACAACTATAGCATATTTGTACTTAAGGATCGATTCTATCCACTACCACAATCACCTCCAAGTGTACCCACATTGCCTCACACGTAGCACATTGAGCTAATCGAAGTACAAACCTATAACATCATAAGAAATGCCGTAACAACCCATTCTATCATCAACTAATCTACACCATGGGGAAAATTAAAAATAACTTTTAATATTAAAAAATATAGCCAAATTATTTTATTTGAAAATCAATTTTAACATCTAATTTGAGGAAACTCCGTAAAATAAAATTTAATGTGAAAAATGTTAAGCAAAATAAAGTTGGGGTAAATTATAACAATAAAAATAAGTAAGTAAAAATATAACATTAATAATTATAATTATAATTAATAATTCAATCATATTATTCCTAATCTACCAAGTGTCAGACGCATAAAATCTCTTCATATACAAACCTTTTTTAAAGTGAAAAGAGATTTGATCCCCTCGGCCCTTGGTAAATCCAAAATGAAGATCTAAAATTAAGATAGATCCAAGCTAGTTTTATATCAATTTATGTAATTGAAAGTAAAGAATTATTATTTTAATGAAAAGTTACTTTCAAAAATATTTTTAATTTCCTCAATTTTAAAATAAAGCCAGCCTAGTTCCATCTTAACTCCGAATCTATCAAGCGATGAGAGGGATCACATCTCTTGAGGTGCAAACCTCTTTTTTGAATGCAAAACTTGAGGAAAGGTTTGTACCTCGAGAGATTTGATCCTTCTCGGTGCTTGATAGATCCATAGTTAAGATGGATCTAGGTTGGTTTCAGTCATGTGCGGCCAAAGAAAATATAATGAACATATGATTAATTTTATCAATAATATGTAAATTGAACTAATATTAATATAAGCATTTTAAATATGCTAATATGACTCAGATTAATCTGTATATTTTAATGTTTTGCAGATTTTTGTGGTGTGGTATTTGAGGTTCTGAATTCGGATATTCCACAGTCTTCATTTTTACGTTGTCAACATTTCGAGTCTAGAACAAGACTCATCATCAGGACTGATTTACAAAGAAGAGGAAACATGAGCTATAAATATAAATATGATCAGGTGGGTTGTGAAGCCGACCAGTTCAAGCTTGATTTTTATTTTTATTTTTAATTATTTGTTATTAATAAATTAATAAATTTTATAATTTTTTCCTATAATTCTTACTTTGTTATAATCATGTTTTAAAGGAATTATTGTTAACCTATTATTATTATTATTATTATTATTATGATATATATGCCTTATAATATACTTACTAAATTAGTTCAAGATGTTATTAATTAAAATCATGCCTATATGTTTTTTTGTTAGAAGATTAAATTTTGTAATTTTTATCTTTATTTTAATAATATTCAAATTAAATTACAATAGTTTTTTGGTTATGTGTAAAGTGTTAATATATTACTTTAATATATTTAGAATTTGGATATTTAAATTTATGTTAATGTCTTATTTCTAAGGTGATTTTAATTAGAATCTTAATTTTGTTTAATATAAAGTCAATTTATTGTAATAATATTTGATTTTAAATTGTGGTTTTATGTTTTATTATATTCAAATTAATTACAATTTAATAGTTTATGTTTGTAGAAGTGTAATATATTATTATACTAATATTTGCTTCCTGATTTTTATATGTCTATGTTGTTAGTTTATTGCTAATGTATTATAAAATGAATCTTGATTTTTCTTAATATAAAGCCATGATGTTATGGTATAAATTAATTGTATCTTCATGTTTCTTAATATTATTTCTATTGTTAGGATGGGGGGGAGTCACTATGTCATATGCTAGGGTCAAGAGGGGGGATAAGAGGGTGAAAGGGAAATTTAAGAGGTGAGGGGTATGTGATAAGGGGGGGAAAATTTAGTGAATTAAATTTGCTAAGTTGCCTCAGTTTGCTGTAATGATAATAATTTTAATGATGAAAAATGATGAAATATAAGTTTTGAATGTAAAGGGACAATGTAATAGTGTTGAATGATAGAAAATGTGAATAATAAGAATATAGTCAATTACAAATAGTCTTCATTGTGGTTAATCTAAAACTATTTTATTTTAATATTCTTATTGTCACCCTTTTTACTTTTGTCATATTTTCATATTGATTGTCATATTTTCATATCGATTATATGAAAATGACAGGTTAAACCATAAACCATTTAAATCTTTAGCTCAATATATTGTAGTAAACATCATTCCTTGTCTCTCCTCTCCAATATTAATAGGTTGAATTACTATAACACAAAAATCAACGTACATTGTCAATAATTTTTTGTGCTTACGCTGAAATCAATGCACAATGCTAATCCAATCACTTTAAAATTAATGTACCATCATACATCCAATTACATCAAAACATAAATCAACATTTACACTAAAATTAATGAATCTAATGCAAATAATTAAATAAGATTAGAAAACAACATTTACACTAAAATCACTACATCTAATGAAAGCAATCAAATAATATTATAAATCAACATCTACACTGAAATCAATGCATCTAGTGCAAGCAATCAAATAGGATTAGAAATCACCATCTACATTGAAATCAATGCATTTAGTGCAAACAATCAAATAAGATTGGAAATCATCATCTACACTGAAATCAATGCATCTAGTACAAGAAATCAAATATTATTAGAAATCAACATCTACATTGAAATCAATGCATCTAGTGAAAGCAATCAACTGGAATAGAAATCACCATCTACATTGAAATCAATGCATTTAGTGCAAGCAATCAAATAGGTTTAGAAATCATCTACATTGAAATTAATGCATCTAGTGAAAGCAATCAAATATCATTAGAAATCAACATCTATACTAAAATCAATGCATCTAGTGCAAGAAATCAAATTGGATTAGAAATCACCGTCTACACTAAAATCAATGTATCTAGTGCAAGAAATATTCTTCCACCCCCCCCCCCCCCCCCCCCCCCCACAGCATATATATCTATATCTCCCTCCATCTCCCCTTATTTTCCACTCTATCTCAACCCCCCAAACACACATGTTATTTCACTTCATATCTATCAATCTCTTTGTCCCTCCCTCCCTCTCTCCATCTCTCTCTTCTTTCCTCTCTTCACTTTCCATCTATATCTCCATCTCAATTTTCCTCTCTATATCACCGCCAAAAGATACACTCTATTTCTTCAGTCTATCTACCTATCCCTACCTCCTCCTCTCCCTCTCTCCCTCCCTCTCTCTCTCCCTCTCTTCCCATTCTCTCCCTCTCCCCCGCTTTTATCTCTCTTCCCTACTTCTTTCCTCTCTCCCTATCTCTCCATCCTCTTTATCACTCCCTCTCTCTCTCTCTCTCTACATTATTTTCATCTTACCTCTCTCTCTCCCCCCCTCCAACTCCATCTCTCTTTCCCTCCCTCACTCCACTCTCTCACATCCTCTCTCTCTCCCTCCCTCTCTTTCTCTCTCTCTCTCTTACTCTTCAGCCTCCAACTCTGTTACTATATCCCTCCCTCTCTCCTTCTCTCCCCCATTCTCTCCATCTCTCCTTCTTTGTCTTTATCTCAACCCAAACATGCACACTCTCTCTTCATCTCTCCATTGTTACTCCCTCTCTCTCTCCACTTCTCACTCTCTATGTATTTCTTCTTCCCTCCCTCTCTCCCCCTCCAACTCCATCTCCCTATCCATCCCTCTCTCCTCCTCTCTCTCAAATATTATCTCTCATATTTCCTCTTTCTCCCTTTCTCTCCTATATCCCTCTCTATTCCCCCATCACTCTCTCTCTCTCTCTCTCTCTCTCTCTCTCTCTCTCTTACCCCATCACCTCTCTCTCTCTCTGTGTCTGTCTGTCTGTCTCTCTTTCTTTCTTTGTCTTCCTCTCTTTTACCCCATCACTCTCCTTCTCTCTCTCAAGTATTATCTATATTTATTCCTCTCTCTCACTCTCTCTCTCTCTCTCTCTTTTCCCTCCAATCCTATCTCGTTCCCTATCTCTCTCTCTCTCTGCCTATGTTACTATATCCCTCCCTCTCTCCTTATGTCTCCTTCTCTATTGGGTCCCTATAATACTAGTGATTACCCCATTACTATTGTAGTTATACCCCTTATTATTATTTTTGTGCCCCTATTGCCATCATATTGTTATTACTGTGCCCCATAGAATCCCTCTATTGTTATTTTTGTGGCTTTATATTATTATTGTTAGGTCGGCTGGATTATATTGTAACTTCTTAGACTCCTATATATAGAAAGGAGGTTTTGTCATTTGAATCATCCAAGAATTGTTCATTTATGTAATGTAAAGGAGGTTTCCCCCTCGAAGAGGCTGAATTCTAAGGCGTTGATCTATCTTTTCTATATTTTCTTAAGCTGGTTTCATAACATTTGGTATCAGAGCTTTGGATTCTAGGGTTTCGCTGCTCCAAACAGGTCATCGTGGCATTTTCTCTATAACTTTTTTCTGCGACGTTTCAGAAGTTGCCAAAAAAACCCATTTGAGAAGAAATCGCGCTGAACCTCGGGTCCGAATTTTAGAGATTTTTGCGCTATATTTGCGGAGATATGATCTGAGGAAGTTGGTATTTTTGCAGACTCCGAAATTACATTCCAAACAGGTGACCTGGGGAAAATCGTCATAACTTTCTTTCTTAGCATTGGATTGAAATTTCGTAAGAAGGTACAGAAAGAGGACGGACTTTAGTTTTCTTGTATATATTTTTCAGAGTCAAAGGTCGAAACAGTGACACGTGGCACTTCATACAAGTTCGCTCTACTGAACTAGTCTATAATCAGGTCACTGCGGGAGATTGTGCATAACTCTTTCTTGGAGAATCCAATTTGGATCAGACTAGTGGAATTGGAAAGAGGACACAAAAGGATACTACAAGTCACAATTTCAGAACTGGATGATTCGAAATTACAAAGATACATCAGATTCAATATCAGGCTTCTACAAAGTGAAAAAAGGTGTGTAGTTTTTTTTTTAAATTTTTGCGTAAGCTTGGTTTGAAGGAATTCAAAGGGCATAGTAAAGCATTATTATCGGTAATTGATGCCCCGAGGAAAGAAAATGCAAACACCTAGTAAGCAACCTGAAAGCTCTAGCATGACTTATGAAGAAGAGGAAGAAATGCAACATGATATAGCAAAATTATGAGACCAAGTGCAACAAGTGTCACTTGCACAAAAAGGAACAAAATCTAAGATGGATGGTTTAAAGAAAGATGTAGAAGCTAAGATGGATGGTTTAAAGAAATGCATAGAAGCTAATATGGATTGCTTAAAGAAAGGCGTAGAAGCTAAGATGGACGATTTGAAGATAGATTTGAAGACAGACATGGAAGAATTGAAGAAGTTGCTACAAGAAAGTGTCACTAATGGTGAAAGGGTAGTAAAGGAAACTCATGATCAGAACAAAAGAAATGTTAATCATGATTCCATAGACTCTAATGTTGGATCGAAGACCCACCATATTCCAAAAATCGATATGAGGAAGTTTGATGGCAAGGATCCTGCAACATGGATATTACAGATGGAGCAATTCTTCGATCTCAATAATGTGCAAAACACACAAAAGGTACGTATGGAAAATTTATATTTGGAACCAAATCAATTTGTATGGTATCAATGGCTTTGCTCTCGTAAACAATTTATCACTTGGGCAATTTTTATGGAAGAATTGATAGCACATTATGAGGATACAAAAAGCAAAACTTTTTTAACCAATTGATAAGTCTCAAACAAAAGGGTTCAATAATGGAGCACATTGAGGAGTTCCAAAAATTGAACATAAGGGTAAAAGATATTCCAGAGGAGCATAGGATTGATGTGTTCATAGGGTCTTTAAAGGATAATATCCAACATGATGTTCGCCTTTGGGAACCTGATTCATTAGAGAAGGCATTCAGGTTAGCAAGAAAAATGGAAAGCAAAATTATGGCAACCAGGAAGCATACCACTCACAACTATAAAGACGGAAGTGTTGTTGCCCCTAGTCTTCCACAACCTATAAGGTTGACACCACAAAAATTGGAAGAAAAAAGAGCAAAAGGGCTTTGTTATAGTTGTGATAGCAAATACACTAAAAGTCATAAGTGTGCTGAGAAGAAATTATTCTACATAGATTGTGAAGAGGAAGAAGAAAAGGAGCAAGAAAAGTCAAAAGAAGAGGATATACTCCAGGAACAAAGCCTAGATGAAGAACAAATAAATCCGACCATATCTTGTAATGCATTGGCGGGAATTACCACTCCTCAAACCATCAAGATAGAAGGACAAATCAAGAAGAAAAAGGTAATAGTGTTGATTGATTCAGGAAGCACCCACAATTTTATTCATTGTAAGGTAGCAAAAAAATTGAATTGCTTCCTATATCCAGCACCAGAGTGTCAAGTGATGATTGCAAATGGAGGAACAATAAATTGCTCTGGAAAGTGCCATAATATCAAGCTATCCATGGGAGAATATGTATTGACTAGCTCAATGCTTTCCATTCCAATGGGAGGTGCTGATGTTGTACTAGGAATCCAATGGCTACAATCCTTGGGTACAATAGCTTTTAATTTTCAAGAACTTTCATCAAATTTTCTACAGAAGGAAAGGAAGCTGAATTAAGGGGTATTGCGTGGAAACCAGGAAAGATAATCAGCTCTAATGGTATGACAAAGCTTCTAAAAAAGGAGCAAAGAGGTGTAATTGCACAATTATGTTCGCTAGATGTTTCCACATCGGAATCATCTATTTCTCCAGATCTCCAAAAAGTCCTGGACAATCATTCCAAGGTATTTGAGACTCCCAAAGGTCTCCCACCTATGCGTGATCATGATCATGCTATTCATCTGATTCCAGGAAGTGTTCCTCCAAACATCAGGCCGTACAGATATCCCTATGTCCAAAAGAGTGAAATTGAACGTATGGTTGCAGAAATGCTAGAGGCTGGTATAATTCAACCGAGTCAAAGTTCTTTCTCTACTCCAGTAGTATTGGTGCACAAGAAGGATGGATCATGGCGCATGTGTCCGGATTATAGGGAGCTCAACAAGCTCACTATTAAAGATAAGTTCCCCATTCCTGTCATTGATGAATTACTGGATGAATTGCATGGATCAATTTACTTCACCAAGTTGGATCTTCGTTCAGGATATCATCAAATCAGAATGAAGACTGAAGACATTCTGAAAACAACATTTAGAACTCATGAGGGTCATTATGAATTTTTGGTCATGCCTTTTGGCCTTACCAATGCACCTTCAACATTTCAAGGTTTGATGAATTCAATTTTCAAACCATTCCTTAGAAAATTTGTGTTAGTATTTTTTGATGATATACTAATCTACAACAAGTCTTGGAAGGATCATGTTGAACATGTTGACAGGGTGCTACAACTATTGGAGGAGAAACAATTATATGCAAAAAGATCCAAATGTTTCTTTGGAGTCCAGGAGGTGGAATATCTGGGTCATATTGTATCTCATGAAGGAGTTAAGGTAGACCCTAGCAAAATTAAAGCCATTAAGGAATGGAAAATCCCCACATCCATAAAGCATCTGCGAGGATTTCTCGGGTTGACAGGGTATTATCGCAAGTTTGTTAAGAATTATGGGAGAATAGCAGCACCTCTAACAACATTATTGAAGAAAGATGCATTTTCATGGACTCCGGAAGCAACAAAGGCCTTTGAACATCTTAAAGAGGCAATGTGCCAAGCACCGGTCTTAGCTACACCGGACTTCACAAAAACCTTTATTGTGGAATGTGATGCTTCAGGAAATGGAATTGGTGCTGTTCTAATGCAAGATGAAAGACCCATTGCTTTTGAAAGTTGTCCAATCAAGGGAAAGTTTTTAAGCAAAGCTATTTATGAGAAGGAAATGTTGGCAATACTCCATGCACTTAAGAAATGGCGACCCTACCTAATGGGAAGACACTTCAAGGTAAAAACGGATCATGATAGCCTTAAATACTTTTTAGAACAAAGATTATCCTCTGAAGAGCAACAAAAGTGGGTCACAAAGATGTTGGGTTATGACTTTGAAATCATCTACAAAAAAGGGAAGCAAAATGTGGTGGCAGATGCACTCTCAAGAAAGGATGAGGATGTGGAAGCATTGTTGTGTGCCATTTCTATTATCCAACCAGATTGGATAAATGAAGCAAGGGAGGAATGGAAGAATGACGAAGAAGTGTGGGCACTTATTCGAAAGTTACAACAAGATTCCAGTACGTCTGATACATTTAGCTAAAAAATGATTCGTTATGGTACAAAGATCGCTTATACCTCTGTAAGAATTCCCAGCTAAAAAAAAAGATTCTTATGGAATTGCACACTTCTCCCTTAGGAGGGCACTCAGGATTTCTAAAAACCTACCACAGGGTTAAGAAGGAATTTTTTTGGGATGGCCTTAAATCAGATATTCAAAATTTTGTGGCGGAATGTTTGGTTTGCCAACAAAATAAAGTTGAAACAATTAAGACATCGGGTCTATTACAACCTTTATCCATTCCAAGCCAACATTGGGAGGAGGTTTCCAATGGATTTTATCACAGGTTTACCCAAGTCTGAGGGAAAGAGTGTCATCATGGTGGTAGTTGATAGACTTACGAAGTATGCCACTTTTGTGCATTATCACATCCATTTAAAGCCAGTACAGTTTCTACTGCATTTATGGAAACAATTCAAAAGCTACATGGAAACCCAAAGATTATTGTAAGTGACAGAGATCCCATTTTCACTGGAAATTTTTGGACAGAATTATTTTCTTGTCTTGGTACTCAGTTAGCTCATAGCTCATCTTATCATCCTCAATCTGATGGGCAAACTGAGATAGTAAACAAATGTTTGGAAGGATATCTTCGTTGCTTTGTATCTGATAAACAGACACAATGGGTCAAATGGTTGCCTCTGGCTGAATGGTGGTATAACACTTCCTTCCATACAGCAACAAAAATGACCCCATTTATGGCACTTTATGGGTATCAACCACCATCCATCACATCATATTTAAGAGAAAATTCTAAGGTTCAGGCAGTGGAACATCACATTGAACATCAACAACAAGTCCTCCAACTCTTAAAGGATAACCTCGTGTTGGCACATAATAGAATGAAACAACGAGCATATCAACATCGCAGTGAAAGAAGTTTTGATGAAGGTGATTGGGTTTTCCTTCGGCTACAACCATATAATCAAATGTCCCTTAAGCAAGCTAAGAAGGATAATAAATTATCACCAAAGTATTATGGTCCGCACAAGGTGTTGCAAAAGATTGGTACTATGGCATAAAAATTGTAGCTTCCTGTAGCTTCTCGATTGCAACCAATTTTCCATGTTTCATGTTTAAAGAAGGTTATCGGCGACAAGCTCCCAGTTCAAACAATATTGCTAGAACTTGACGAGGAAGGAAAAATTATATTGGAACCGGAAGCAATCATAGAAACAAGAACTCGACAACTACGAAATTGATCAATTTCAGAGTATCTTATCAAGTGGAAGAACTTATCCGCTGAAGATTCCACATGGGAGGATGAAAATTTTATGCAGAAGTATCCAGAACTACTCAAGCATTGAGGACAACATTTTTTTGAAGGAGAGGGGCATGTTGGGTCCCTATAATACTAGTGATTACCCCATTACTACTGTAGTTGTACCCCTTATTAATATTGTTGTGCCCCTATTGCCCCCATATTGTTATTACGGTGCCCCATAGAATCCCTCTATTCTTATTTTGTGGCTTTATATTATTATTGTTAGGCCGGCTGGATTATATTGTGACTCCTTAGACTCCTATATATAGAAAGGAGTTTTTGTCATTTGAATCATCTAAGAATTGTTAATTTATGTAATGTAAAGGAGGTTTCCCCCTCAAAGAGGCTGAATTCTAAGGCGTTGATCTATCTTTTCTATCTTTTCTTGAGCTGGTTTCATAACATTCTCCCCCCCCTTCTCTCTATCTCTCCTTATTTATCTCTTTATCTCACCCCTAAACATACACTCTTTCTCTCCCTCTCTCCCTTATCAGTCCCTCTCCCTCTCCACAAGGATCAACAGGGAAACACCATTTATCTCGAAGGGTCCAAATAACCAATCCATACATTCAATCCAATATCAATGAAGCCCCCATGAATAACCATATTAGAACCTAATGGCATCACAGAACTCAGACCCTGCTGGTGAGAAATTTTGGAACCCCTCTATAATATTGCTTCCCCCTATTTATGAGAAAAGGGGGAGAGATTGAGATACAATCACAAAATCTGAGCTAGAGCACGAGCTGTCTGCTAGACTAGTTGTCTCAGTGAGTGTAAGGCTCTGCTACCTAAAGATTACAATTAGGATCAAATCCCTTCTTGGAAATAAGAAACTACAAAAACTCAAAAAAGAAACAGGAGGAAGAATGGAGGAAGGGGTACTTTGCAGTTCCTGTGAAAACTTCTGATAAGACTGAGTCTCAGTATTCATGTGTCCTTCTATTGTGGAGTCGATTTCCTGTCCCTTCTGCCTTTATTGCGTGAATGACATCTTCAGTGGAGTAGGGAGCGGAGTGGGAAAGGCGTGTGCCCAAGCGGTCTTTTTCTATGTAGAGGGATGGGGCTCCATACTGAGCCATTAATCTTCCTGAGTCCGGTGTACTACTCCATTGTTGCGCCATGCTCCATTTAAGTCTTTAGCTGTCGTCCCATCTGCCCATTAAAACTTTGCTAGACACTACCAGAGCTTTGAAAAGTCTGGTGTTGTGTCTTAGGATGTAATAAGGATGACCTTTGAGCACGAGCTTTTAACATAGGAACACCATCAAATAGGCGAGCATGACTGCCCTTTAAGCCCTTATGATTTCAGTCCCTTTATGCTTCTTCTTTCATGTGGTTGGGGGCTTGAACCAAGCGCTTAGTACTTTGGGCACTAAGGCTTCCAACTGCTGCCCAAGGGCTTTTTCCTTTATAACTTGAAACACCTTTGATAGCCCCTTACACCGCATCAGCCGATATCTCGGACGTGAAATATTTATGAAATATGATCTATGAAACATTACATCCGAGGTCCTTTTTCTTTGTTACTCAGAATCCTCCATCCCAGCATTGAATGCACTTTTCCTTAAGTTTCTCCCCTAGGCAGTTGCGATTACCAATCAGCGAGGTGATGTCATCATTGCCACGTGTCACCTTTTGAATGGTGACACATCTCACCTAGAAATAGCCCCATAGGACCCCTAAAAATGTTGAAACTGAGTGACACATGTCATCTGCCACATCAGCATCCGTACTACCACATCATTGATGATGTCATCTTCCATGTCAACTACGAGGACCAATCATATGCCGCCATGTGGCCTCTTGTAGGAGATATAAAAAGACCTGCATGGCCTGTTTTTGTAGGCATTTCCTTTGTTAATGAATTTTGGCCCTCCCCGACAATTTTGCACTAAATTGCAATATCGCAACCCCACAAGGTTTTTGGGGAGGTAGCCCCTTTGTTCCTACGATCACCGATAATGCGGATTGCAGGATGCAGGATTTCCCATTGCCGATATGTCGTACCATCACTTGGAGCAGAGAGAAAGGGGTGGCCCTACCTTGATTTTCATGGATTTCCTTTGTAAACAATTTTTCGGCCTCCTTGGTGATGTACTGCTATATCACAAGATCGATGGTTTACAAGTTTTTTAAGTTCAGAACCACGCTGATATTGCAGGACTGTGAGATCACGGGACTGTGGGCTGCGATATCGGTGTTTAGTACTGTGAAACATTGATAACCTTAAGTGTATTCCCTGGGACCTGTGGGATGTAGGAATGTGGGATCGCAAGACTGTGGGACTGCGGGATGCGAGACTGTGGAACTGCGATACTACGGGACTTGCGGGATGCACAACTGTGATAGGTGGGATGCGGGATTGCCGATATGTGGGATGTGAGATTGTGATAGGCGGGATGCGAGATTGCCGATATGCAGGATGATGGATATGCGATGAGATTAGCTCCCGGACTTCGATTGTGATTTACCTTTGTCCTTTGGTGTTTTTCCTTTGATTGTTGGGCTTTCCATGGGTAACTTCAATATACTCTAACTTCTGCTCTAGGAGTCCATTTTTAGACTTCCATATACCATTGGAAATCTCTTTCCAAGCACTATGCAATGGGGAGGGTATGATTAATCTCTGATAGATTATGTGGCTTGGGAAATGACTTCAACCTCACTGTTATTTGGCACTTGAGGAAACTGAAGACTGATAAAGCAGTGAGTGATAACATTGGCTCCTACTGGGGACAATGCCTTGCTGGCAAGGTGCTGAGAACCTACAGACCACTATCCTTCACCATTGGGCATGGAGTCAGAAATATAGTGGATCTTTATAACCAAAAAATCTCCATGGGACTTTCCTCTTCAATCTAAAATGCATAAATAAAAATTCTAACAACTAGAAAGTAAATGCTTAGCTGGTGAGCTTATTTATGTACATTCCTACTTATGTACAGAATTTAATTCGGCTAAGTGTGTTCAAACCCCAATGGAGCCAGACCAACATTAGAGTACTGGACCATATGCCTTCACACTGCTGAAAAAAAGAAGAAGATTAAAACAAGTAGGCACCATAAAAATTATTCGAATAAAGAACTGATACATGCTACTGATACAAACTCTGTTGTTGGCTTAAGGATACACTCATGTACTCAACTACAGGGTCATGGAATTGACGAGGAATGTTTGCAGCTGCCTCTTTTTCACAGACAGTCTACTGACTGATGTCTTTTTGGTCATGGCATCCAAAAACAATATTCAGCTCCTCAACTTCGGCTTTGAGATCTTCTTGAAAAACCTTTTATTGGGAGCTTGCTCCACACTTGCTGGTAACAAACTCCTTTTTGACCTCAATGACCCTCTCTCCCTCCTCTGAATAATGTGAATCACAAATTGGCAGGGGGGCTTGGTCTTGTTCTCCATGCGAATGATGAGCATTGTACACTAGAGCCACTTTGCTGACCTCCTGATGGGTTTCCTCTTTTTGCATAACATTCCATGACTAGAAGCGTTGTGGCTCTGCATCACTTGACTCTTCACCAGAGTCGATTCATCATAGGAAGTGGAAATGTCACATTCACTGAATCATACTCCAAAGACCTCAGGAATGTCTTCGTCATTAAGGTATGTGCAACAATATTAAAATAAAGCATTTGGTGGATATATACTCTGTAATAGTGATTGAGCATTGCATGAAAACTTCTTAGGGAAGATATGCTGCCATGAGGTATTATTTTGGAGTCACCAAGGTGGGAGATCTTCAACCCACACTTTCCTTACTCAACTAATAGGGGAAATCTAAAATTTTGTCGTACCCAGGGAAAAATATTCTAGTCCATTCCCCGGCAATGACACAAGAAGATGTTGTGGCTAAATATAGCACTCTGTGGCACAAGTGCTATAGGGGAGATAGAAAGCCTCCTAGAGACAACCTCTGGGTTGATTGTAGACCAGCACCTAGGACATATTAAATAGAGGAGTTCTTAAGAGATTATCTATGAGGGGTTATCAACACTCCAATTGCCACATAAAAAGGTAATAGGAGGGGCTTGGTTCAATAATACTTCACTGAGGTAGATTCAAGCCAACTCATGGATCCAAATGCTAGGGGTATATTGGGGTAATCTCAAAGAGAAATGAATTCTTCCTCTCGTGGCCGACACACGAAATGAGATAGCTTAAAACTGAAGTTGTAGTAATGGTGGAGATAAGGAGAGGAAGCATGGAAATAGATGCATAAGGCTATAACAAATAGAATCCTAGGCAACAATGTTCTAGCAGAAAGTAGAATTTGATGGATAGGGATGTAAACAACACATAATCATAAAACATGGTTTTTTGACGAAATGATATAAATAGATAAGTGCAAAAGAAGGTTTCAAATCAAACATGACATGAGTATCATTCTATGCCAAAAGCTAACGTAGATATGGGTTAATACAGTTCCTACAGGTTAATTAAATGCACAAGTAAATATGTAATTTTACAAGTACTGCAATGCTAGTGAATAACACATATAGGTCTGTGATAAGCATAGATACTATCTTCTATGAGAAGCTAAGATAAATCCATAGATTGAAGAGGAACCAACTTCATTCATTATATTATTTCAAAGGAAGAAAAACACAGATGAAATAATATTACTGAGAGGAAAATACTGCACATTAGTCATGCTTGGAATCAACAAGGGAAACACCATTTATCTCAAAGGGTCCAAATAACTAGTCTATACATTCAACACGATATGAGTGAAGCCCCCATGAATAAGCATATTAGAACCAAATGGCATCATAGAACTCAGACCGTGCAGGTGAGAGATTCTAGAACCCCTATATAATATTGCTTCCCCTTATTTATTAGAAAAGGGGGAGAGATTGAGTTACAATCACAAAATTTGAGCCAGCGCACTAGCTGTCTGCTAGACTAGCTATCTCAGCAATTGTAAGGATCTGCTACCTAAATATTATAAAAATTGGGATCAAATCTCTTCTTGGAAATTAAAATCTACAGAAAGTCAAAAACGAAATAGGAGAAAGAATGGAGGAAGGGGTCCTTTACGGTTCTTGTGAAAGCTTCTGATAAGACTTAGTCTCTATCTCCATGCGTCCTTTTGTTGTGGAGTTGATTTCATGTCCCTTCTACCTTTACTGTGTGATTGACATGTTCGGTGGAGTAGGGAGCAAAGTGGGAAAGGCGTGTGCCTAAGTAGTCCTTTTCTATGTAGAGGGATGGGGCTCCATGCTGAGCCATTAATCTTCCTGATTCTCGTGTACTACTCCATTTCTGTGCCATGCTCCGTTTAAGTCTTTAGCTGCCAGCCTATCTACCCATTAAAACTTTGCTAAACACTACTAGAGCTTTGAAAATCTTATTGTCGTGTATTATGATGTAATAAGGATGACCTTTGAGCACAGGATTTTAACACAAGAAAACCATGAAACAGGTGAGCCTGACTACCCTTTAAGCCCTTATGCTTTCAGCTCCTTTGTGCTTCTTCCTTCATGTGATCAGAGGCTTGAACCAAGCACTTAGCCCTTCGGGCTTTAAGGCTTCCAACTGTAGCTTGATTGATTTTTCCTTTATAACTTGAAACACCTTTGATAGCCCCTTACATTGCATCGTCCAATATCCTGGATGTGAAATCTTTATGAAATATGACCTATGAAACATTACATCTAGGGTCCTTTTTCTTTGTTACTCAGAATCCCGCATCCAGGTGATGAATGCACTTTTCCTTAAGTTTCTCCCCTAGGCAGCTGCGATTGCCGATTAGTGGGGTGACGTCATAGTTGCCACATGTCACCCTATGAGTGGTGACACGTGTCACACAGAACTAGCCCCATATGACCCCTGAAAATGCTGAAACTGAGTGACACATGTCATCTGCCACATCATCATCCGTACTGCCAAGTCATTGATGAAGTCATCTGCCATGTCAGCTCTGAGGACCAATCATATGCTGCCATGTGGCCCCCTATAGGAGAGAGAAAAAGGCTTGCCCAACCTTGTTTTCACAGACATTTCCTTTGTTAATGGATTTCGGCCCTCCTCGCAATTTTGCACTAAATCACAATATCACAACCCCGCAAGGTTTTTGCAGAGGTAGCCCCTCTGTTCCTGCAATCACTGATAATGCGAGATTTCCCATCGGCAATATGTCGTACCGCCACATGGAGGAGAGAGAAAGGGGCGGCCCTGCCTTGTTTTTCATGCACTTCCTTTGTAAATGATCTTTCAGCCTCCTCGACGATGTACCACTATTTCGAAAAATCAAAGGTCTACAGGTTTTTTAACTTCAGAACCCCATTGATCATCAATCACTGATATCATGGGATTGCGGGCTGGGATATCGACGTTCGGCACTACGAACCGCTGATAACCTTAAATGTAAGCCCTGGGACTTACAGGATGCGAGATTGTGGGATCGCGGGACTAGAGACTGCAGGATCGCAATACTGCGGGATGCGGGATTGCGGGACTACGGTATTGCGGGATGCGGGATTGCGGGACTACGGTATTGCGGGATGCGGGATTGCGATAGGCGGGATGTGGGATTGCTGATATGCAGCATGCGAGATTGTCGATATGCGATGAGATTAGCTCCCGAACCCCGACTGCGATTTACCTTTGTCCTTTGGTGTTTTTCCTTTGATTGTTGGGCTTTCCATGGGTAACTTCAACATGCTCTAACTTCTACTTCAGGAGTCCATTTTTGGACTTCCATATATCGTTGGAAAGCTCTTTCCAAGAAATATGCAATGGGGAGGGTCTGATTAAGCTCTGATAACTTCTGTGGCTTCAGAAATGGATTCAATTTCACTGTTATTTGACACTTGAGGCCACTGAAGACTGATAAAGAAGTGAGTGACAACACATGGTGTTAGGGTCAAACTATGGAACCATGGTTGTAATAAAAAACCCTAGTATTCCCCAAAACCATGGAACCTCTTTCAAAGATTTTTGATTATCAACAATGTTGAAAAACTACATAATACATAAACCATTGGAACATAGATATGCCTTGTAGTGCTTCATTCACTAGTAGAAAATGGTGAAATTAGTGAATAAGTGACTAAAAATGTTAGTCACCACAACTTTTCCAAGTGAAATACTACCAAAAATTAACAATATTAAGAGACCCAACTAAAAACGACTAACATAAATGACTATTTTAATCACAAGTTAAAATATATGACTAGTTAATAAGCAATACTACTAAAAAGGACTAACATAAATGTTTAATTTAGTCTAGGAAAAAAATATGACTACCTAACAAAAACTACAATAATATGAATTAGTCGTTTATGTTAGTCATTTTAATTGTGTCACTTCAACAATCTAAACTTACAATTCATGGGGGATTCAAAGGTTGTTTTAGATTGGGTGAAAGGTTATACTTCCTTGTACACTTCTTTATTAGATCAAAGGATGATTAAAATTATGGAGCTTATTAGAATCTTTAGAGTCATATCATTTGATCACATTCACAGGGAATCAAATTCAAATTTTGACAAATTATCGAAAAGGGGAGTGGGCCAACACCTCCTTTTGCAACACAACATGACCACCTATATATGTTGCAACAACCTTTCCAACTTATTTAGTTGGTTGCACATATATTTCACATTTCTTCTTCGTCTTGCAAAGTGGTAGTGCTAAGGAGAGGGTATGAACTTTGATCAAAGAATGTTCACTTAGTACCACTACCAAATTTCCTTCATGCAACTTACATGATGATAAGTGGATGAAATTTGAAAGTTACAAATGTTGAAGTAGTCCACATTCAAATTTGTTGTCGTCACTGTCCTTAGTAACAACGACAAGTTTGAATATTTCCCTTATTTATCATCGCAAACACATAACTATTTGTTGTCCCAAACATAGTTAATATTGTTGGTGTATGATCTCTTAATTCTGGAATGGTCTCTTGATGATGATAATGAACTCTCAATATCCAATGCTCATGAATATGATCAATGAACGATCTAATTCCTTAATTGTATAGACAATTTATGATTCATTTTCTATTTTTATTGTACCATTATATATGCTTCACTAGCATCTCATGCTATATGGTTAATTGAGCAAGCTTTATCTTTCATTTTTAAAGTATAATTTGGTTGCATGAATAAGCATAGTTGTGTAATTAAAATCATTCAAAATTTGTTAATAATTCAGGGTTTGTTTGACTATTCGCACACTTATCCCTGACCTTTTACTTTGAGAGTGAGTAGTGTAAAATCAGTAGTCTTCGTTAAGGAACTTCCTTTCATTACTCAATGACCTAGCTTAGCCTGATATTTAAGGATTCCCCCCTAGATAAGGATATCCTTATTGTAGTCTAAAGAGTGAAAGAAGGCCACCAAGGTGACATTGGGTGGCTTGCTTGATGGGTGGGGTCAAGACTTTTTTTTTTCCATGAAGAGTGTTTGAGTGGAGAAATCATTTAGAAAATGCTTACAAGAAAATTAGTTTCCTTTATTTCTATCACCTAAACTACTTCCAATAAAATCATGTGCATTTAATAAAATCTAATTTTGATAAATAATTAATTCAATAAAATTAAAAAATAAGATTATTATTATTATAATTATTATTTTTTGTATATGAGAGAATAGACAACTATAGCATGTTTGTACTTAAGGATTGATCCTATCCACTACCACAATCACCTCCAAGTGTACCCACATTGCCTCACACGTGGCACACTAAGCTAATTGAAGTATAAACCAATAACATCATAAGAAATGCCTTAACAACCCATTCTATCATCAACTAATCTAAACCATGGGGCAAATTAAAAATAACTTTTAATATTAAAAAATACAACCAATTTATTTTATTTGAAAATCAATTTTAACATCTAATTTGAGGAAACTCCATAAAATAAAATTCAATATGAAAATGTTAAGGAAAATAAAGTTGGGGTAAATTATAAAAATAAAAATAAGTAAAGTGAAATATAAAATATAAAATTATAATTATAATTAATAATTCAATCATATTACTCCTAATTTACCATGTGTCAGAGGCATAAAATCTCTTCATATACAAACCTTTTTTAAAGTGAAAAGAGATTTGATCCCCTCGGCCCTTCGTAAATCCAAAATTAAGATCTAAAATTAAGATAGATCCAAGCTAGTTTTATATCAATTTATGTAATTGAAAGTAAAGAATTATTATTTTAATGAAAACTTACTTTCAAAAATATTTGTAATTTCCTCAATTTAAAATAAAGCCAGCCTAGTTCCATCTTAACTCCGGATCTATCAAGCGACAAGAGGGATCATATCTCTTGAGGTGCAAACCTTTTTTTTGAATGCAAAACTTGAGGAAATGTTTGTATCTAGAGAGATTTGATCCCTCTCGATGCTTGATAGATCCAGAGTTAAGATGGATCTAGGTTGGTTTCAGTCATGTGGGGCCAAAGAAAATATAACGAACATATGATTAATTTTATTAATAATACTTAAATTCATATAATATTAATATAATCATTTTAAATATGCTAATATGTCTCAGATTAATCTGTATATTTTAATGTTTTGCAGATTTCTATGGTGTGGTATTTGAGGTTCTGAATTCGGATATTCCACACTCTTCATTTTTACATTGTCAACATTTCGAGTCTAGAACAAGACTCATCATCAGAATTGATTTACAAAGAAGAGGAAACATGAGCTATAAATATAAATATGATCAGGTGAGTTGTGAAGCCGACTAGTTCAAGCTTGATTTTTATTTTTATTTTTAATTATTTGTTATTATATTGTTATTAATAAATTATTTAATTTTATAAATTTTTCCTATAATTCTTACTTTGTTATAATCATGTTTTAATGGAATTATTGTTAACCTATTATTATTATTATTATTATATATATCCCTTATAATATACTTACTAAATTAGTTTTAAGATGTTATTAATTAAAATCATACCTATATGTTTTTGTTAGAAGATTAAATTCTGTAATTTTTATCTTTATTTTAATAATATTCAAATTAAATTACAATAGTTTTTTGGTTATGTGTAAAGTGTTAATATATTACTTTAATATATTTAGAATTTGGATATTTAAGTTTATGCTAATGTCTTATTTCTAAGGTAATTTTAATTAGAATCTTAATTTTGTTTAATATAATGTCAATTTATTGTAATAAGATTCGATTTTAAATTGTGGTTTTCTGTTTTATTATATTTTAATTAATTACAATTTAATAGTTTATGTTTGTAGAAGTATAATATATTATTATACTAATATTTGCTTCTTGATTTTTATATGTCTATGTTGTTAGTTTATTGCTAATGTATTATAAAATGAATCTTGTTTTTTCTTAATATAAAGGCATGATGTTATGGTATAAACTAATTGTATCTTCATGTTGCTTAATATTATTTCTATGGTGGGGGAGTCACTATGTCATATGGTAGGGTCAAGAGCGGGGAGGGGGCTCCAAAAATGGGTAAGGGGGTTAAATTTTTTTTTTCATGGCAGGGGGAGGGGCGTGAGGGGTGGGATGAGAGGGTGAAAGGGAAATTTAAGAGGTGAGGGGTATGTGATAAGGGGGAAAAAGTAGTGAATTAAATTTGCTAAGTTGCCTCAGTTTGTTGTAATGATAATAACTTTAATGAAGAAAAATGATGAAATATAAATTTTGAATGTAAAGGGACAATGTAATAGTGTTGAATGATATAAAATGTGAATAATAAGAATATAGTCAATTACAAATAGTCTTCATTGTGGTTAATCTAAAACTATTTTATTTTAATATTCTTATTGTCACCCTTTTTACTTTTGTCATCTTTTCATATTGATTGTCATATTTTCATATCGATTATATGAAAATGACTGGTTAAACCATAAACCATTTAAATCTTTAGCTCAATCTATTGTAGTAATCATCTTCCTTGTCTCTCCTTCTCTCTAATATTAATAGGTTGAATTACTATAACACAAAAATCAATGTACATTGTCAATAATTTTTTGTTCTTACATTGAAATCAATGCACAATGTTAATCCAATCACTTTAAAATTAATGTACCATCATACATCCAATTACATCAAAACACAAATCAACATTTACACTCAAATTAATGAATCTAATACAAATAATTAAATAAGATTAGAAAACAACATTTACACTAAAATCACTGCATCTAATGAAAACAATCAAATAACATTATAAATCAACATTTACACTCAAATCAATTCATCTAGTGCACGTAAGAAAATTGGATTATAAACCAACATCTACACTCAAAATTAATGCACCTAGTGCAAGTAAACAAATATGATTATAAATCAACATCTACACTGAAATCAATGCATCTAGTGCAAGCAATCAAATAGGATTAGAAATCACCATCTACATTGAAATCAATGAATTTAGTGCAAACAATCAAATAAGATTGGAAATCACCATCTACACTGAAATCAATGCATCTAGTGCAAGAAATCAAACATTATTAGAAATCAACATCTACATTGAAATCAATGCATCTAGTGCAAGCAATCAAATAGGAATAGAAATCACCATCTACATTGAAATCAATGTGTTAGTGCAAGCAATCAAATAGGTTTAGAAATCATCTACATTGAAATTAATGCATCTAGTGAAAGCAATAAAATATCATTAGAAATCAACATCTATACTAAAATCAATGCATCTAGTGCAAGAAATCAAATTGGATTAGAAATCGCCGTTTACACTGAAATCAATGTATCTTGTGCAAGAAATATTCTTACCTCTTCCTCGCCCCCGATATATATCTATATCTCCCTCCATCTCTCCCTATTTTCCACTCTATATCAACCCCCCAAAGACACATGCTATTTCACTTTATATCTATCAATCTCTTTGTCCCTCCCTCCCTCTATCCATCTCTCTCTTCTTTCCTCTCTTCACTTTCCATCTATATCTCTATCTTCATTCTCCTCTCTATATCACTGCCAAAACATAGAATCTATTTCTTCAATCTATCTACCTATCCCTATTTCCTCCTCCTCTCTCTCCCCCCTTCTCTCCCTCTCCCCCGCTTCTATCTCTCTTCCCTACTTCTTTCCTCTCTCCCTCTCTCTCCATCCTCTTTATCACTCCCTCTCTCTCACTCTCTACATTTCTTTCTTCTTACCTCTCTTTCTCTTCCCATCCAACTCCATCTCTCTTTCCCCCCTCACTTCGCTATCTCACATCCTCTCTCTCTCCCTCCCTCTCTTTCTCTCTCTCTCTCTCTTACTCTTCAACCTCCAACTCTGTTACTATAGCCCTCCCTCTCTCCTTCTCTCCCCCATTCTCTCCATCTCTCCTTCTTCGACTTTATCTCAACCCAAACATTCACACTCTCTCTACCTATGTTACTATATCCCTCCCTCTCTCCTTATGTCTCCTTCTCCCCCCCCCCCCCCCCCCCCCCCCCCCACCTTCTCCCTATCTCTCCTTATTTATCTCTTTAGCTCACCCCTAAACATACACTCTTTCTCTCCCTCCCTCTATTATGAAACCAGCTCAAGAAAAGATAGAAAAGATAGATCAACGCCTTAGAATTCAGCCTCTTCGAGGGGGCAACCTCCTTTACATTACATAAATGAAATATTCTTGGATGATTCAAATGACAAAACCTCCTTTCGATATATAGGAGTCTAAGGATCACAATATAACCCATCCGACCTAACAATAATAATATAAAGCCACAAAAATAACAATAAATGGATTCTATGGGGTGCAATAATAACAATATGGGGATAATATGGGCACAAACATATTAATAAGGGATGCAACTACAATAGTAATGGGGTAATCACTAGTATTATAGGGACCCAACATGCCCCTCTCCTTCAAAAAAGTGTTGTCCTCAAGGCTTGAGTAGTTCTGGATGCTTCTGTATAAAATTCTCATCCTCCCATGTGGAATGTTCGGCAGATAAGTTCTTCCACTTGATAAGATACTCTGAAATTGATTGATTTCATAGCTGTCGAGTTCTTGTTTCTGTGACTGCTTCCGGTTCCAATATAATTTTTCCTTCCTCGTCAAGTTTTGGCAATATTGTTAGAACTGGGAGCTTGTTGCCTATAACCTTCTTTAAACATGAAACATGGAAAAATGGGTGCAATCAAGAAGCCGCAGGAAGCTCCAATTTGTATGCCATAGTACCAATCTTTTGCAACACCTTGTACTGACCATAATACTTTGATGATAATTTATTATCCTTCTTAGCTTGCTTGAGGGACATTTTCTTATATGGTTGTAGCTGTAGGAATACCCAATCACCTACATCAAAACTTCTTTTGCTGTGATGTTGATCTGCTTGTTGTTTCATTCTATTCTGTGCCAACACGAGGTTATCCTTTAAGAGTTGGAGGACTTTTTGTTGCTGTTCAATGTGATGTTCCACTGCTTGAACCTTAGAATTTTATCTTAAATATGATGTGATAGATGGTGGCTAATATCCATAAAGTGCCATAAATGGGGTCATTTTTGTTGCTGTATGGAAGGAAGTGTTATACCACCTTTCAGCCAGAGGCAACCATTTGACCCATTGTGTTTTTTTATCAGATAGAAAGCAACGAAGATATCCCTCCAAACATTTGTTTACTATCTCAGTTTTCCCATCAGATTGAGGATGATAAGATGAGCTATGAGCTAACTGAGTACCAAGACAAGAAAATAATTCTATCCAAAAATTTCCAGTGAAAATGGGATCTCTGTCACTTACAATAATCTTTGGGTTTCCATGTAGCTTTTGAATTGTTTCCATAAATGCAGTAGAAACCATATTGGCTTTAAATGGATGTGATAATGCACAAAAGTGTGCATACTTGGTAAGTCTGTCAACTACCACCATGATGACACTCTTTCCCTCAGACTTGGGGTAAACCTATGATAAAATCCATTGAAACCTCCTCCCAATGTTGGCTTGGAATGGATAAAGGTTGTAATAAACCCAGTGTCTTAATTGTTTCAATTTTATTTTGTTGGAAAACCAAACATTCCGCCACAAATTTGTGAATATCCAATTTAAGGCCATCCCAAAAAAATTCCTTCTTAACCCTGTGGTAAGTTTTTAAAAATCCTGAGTGCCCTCCTAAGGGAGAAGTGTGCAATTCCATAAGAATCTTTTGTTTTAGTTGGGAATTCTTACAGAGGTATAAGCGATATTTGTACCATAAAGAATAATTTTTCCAGCTAAATGTATCAGATGTACTGGAATCTTGTTGTAACTTTCGAATAAGTGCCCACACTTCTTCGTCATTCTTCCATTACTCCCTTGCTTCGTTTATCCAATCTGGTTGGATAATAGAAATGGTGCATAATAATGCTTCCACATCCTCATCCTTTCTTGAGAGTGCATCTGCGACCACATTTTGCTTCCCTTTTTTGTAGATGATTTCAAAGTCATAACCCAACATCTTTGTGACCCACTTTTGTTGCTCTTCAGAGGATAATCTTTGTTCTAAAAAGTATTTAAGGCTATCATGATCTGTTTTTACCTTGAAGTGTCTTCCCATTAGGTAGGGTTGCCATTTCTTAAGTGCATGGAGTATTGCCAACGTTTCCTTCTCATAAATAGCTTTGTGTAAAAACTTTCCCTTGATTGGACGACTTTCAAAAGCAATGGGTCTTTCATCTTGCATTAAAATAGCACCAATTCCATTTCTTGAAGCATCACATTCCACAATAAAGGTTTTTGTGAAGTCCGGTGTAGCTAAGACCAGTGCTTGGCACATTTCCTCTTTAAGATGTTTGAAGGCCTTTGTTGCTTCTGGAGTCCATGAAAATGCATCTTTCTTCAATAATGTTGTTAGAGGTGCTGCTATTCTCCCATAATTATTAACAAACTTGCAATAATACCTTGTCAACCCGAGAAATCCTCGCAGATGCTTTATGGATGTGGGGATTTTCCATTCCTTAGTGGCTTTAATTTTGCTAGGGTCTACCTTAACTCCTTCATGAGATACAATATGACCCATATATTCCACCTCTTGTACTCCAAAGAAACATTTGGATATTTTTGCATATAATTGTTTCTCCTCCAATAGTTGTAGCACCCTGTCAACATGTTCAACATGATCCTTTCAAGACTTGTTGTAGATTAGTATATCGTCAAAAAATACTAACACAAATTTTCTAAGGAATGGTTTGAAAATGGAATTCATCAAACCTTGAAATGTTGAAGGTGCATTGGTAAGGCCAAAAGGCATGAAAAAAAATTCATAATGACCCTCATGAGTTCTAAATGCTGTTTTCAGAATGTCTTCAGTCTTCATTTTGATTAGATGATATCCTGAATGAAGATCCAACTTGGTGAAGTAAATTGATCCATGCAATTCATCCAGTAATTCATCAATGACGGGAATGGGAAACTTATCTTTAATAGTGAGCTTGTTGAGCTCCCTATAATCTGGACACATGTGCCATGATCCATCCTTTTTGTGCACTAATACTACTAGAGCAGAGAAAGAACTTTGACTTGGTTGAATTATACCAGCCTCTAGAATTTCTGCAACCATACGTTCAATTTCACTCTTTTGGGCATAGGGATATCTGTACGGCCTGATGTTTGGAGGAACACTTCCTGGAATCAAATGAATAGCATGATCATGATCACGAATAGGTGGGAGACCTTTGGGAGTCTCAAATACCTTGGAATGATTGTCCAAGACTTTTTGGAGATTTGGACAAATAGATGATTCCAATGTGGAAACATCTAGCGAACATAATTGTGCAATTACACCCCTTTGTTCCTTTTTTAGAAGCTTTGTCATACCGTTAGAGCTGATTATATTTTCTTGTTCCCCTGCAATACCCCTTAATTCAACTTCCTTTCCTTCCACAGAAAATTTCATGAAAAGTTCTTGAAAATTAAAAGCTATTGTACCCAAGGATTGTAGCCATGGGACTCCTGGTACAACATCAACACCTCCCATTGGAATGGAAAGCATTGGGCTAGTTAATACATATTCTCCCATCGATAGCTTGATATTATGGCACTTTCCAGAGCAATTTATTGTTCCTCCATTTGCAACCATCACTTGACACTCTGGTGCTGGATATAAGAAGCAATTCAATTCTTGTGCTACCTTACAATGAATTAAATTGTGGGTACTTCCTGAATCAATCAACACTATTACCTTTTTCTTCTTGATTTGTCCTTCTATCTTGATGGTTTGACGAGTGGTAATTCCCGCCAATGCATTACAAGATATGGTCGGATTCATTTCTTCTTTATCTAGGCTTTGTTCCTGGAGTATATCCTCTTCTTTTGACCTTTCTTGCTCCTTTTCTTCTTCCTCTTCGCAATCTATGTAGAATAATTTCTTCTCAGCACACTTATGACCTTTAGTGTATTTACTATCACAACTGTAACAAAGCCCTTTTGCTCTTTTTTCTTCCAATTTCTATGGTGTCAACCTTATAGGTTGTGGAAGACTAGGGGCAACAACACTTCCATCTTTATAGTGCTGAGTGGTATGCTTCCTGGTTGCCATAATTTTGCTTTCCATTTTTCTTGCTAACCTGAATGCCTTCTCTAATGAATCAGGTTCCCAAAGGCGAACATCATGTTGGATATTATCCCTTAAAGTCCCTGCGAACACATCAATCCTATGCTCCTCTAGAATATTCTTTTACCCTTATGTTCAATTTTTTGAACTCCTCAATGTGCTCCATTATTGAACCATTTTGTTTGAGACTTATCAATTGGCTAAAAAAAGTGTTGCTTTTTGTATCCTCATAATGTGTTGTCAATTCTTCCGTATTGCCCAAGTGATAATTTGTTTACAAGAGCAAAGCCATTGTTACCATACAAACTGATTTGGTTCCAAATATAAGTTGCAATACGTACCTTTTGTGTGTTTTGCAGATTATTGAGATCGAAAAATTGCTCCATCTGTAATATATCCATGTTGCAGGATCCTTGCAATCAAACTTCCTCATATCGATTTATGGAATATGGTGGGTCTTCGATCCCACATTAGAGTCTAAGAAATCATGATTAACATTTCTTTTGTTTACATCATGAGTTTCCTTTACTACATTTTCCCCATTAGTAAGTATTTCTTGTAGAAAATTTGTCAAATCTGTCTTCAAATCTGTCATGTTTGTCTTCAAATCTATCTTCAAATCTGCCATGTCTCTCTTCAAATATGTCCTCAAATCTATCTTCAAATTGTCCATCTTAGCTTCCACACCCTTTATCTTAGATTCCACGCCATTTATCTTAGCTTCTGTTAGTTTTTGTGATAGTGACATTTGTTGCACTTGTTCTTGTAATTTTGATATATCATGTAGCATTTCTTCCTCTTCTTCATGAGTCATGCTAGAGCTTTCAGGTTGCTTACTAGGTGTTTTAATTTTCTTTCCTTGGGGAATCAGTTACCGATAGTAATGCTCCACTATGCCCTTTGAATTCCTTCATAATAAATTTTCAAACCAATCTTAAGCAAAAATTTAGGAGAGTCTACACACCTTTTTTCACTTTGTAGGAGCTCGATATTACCTCTGATGTATCTCTGTACTTTCGAATCATATAATTATGAAATTGTGACTTGCAGTAGCCCTCTGTGTCCTCTTTTCAATGCCACCAGTCTGATCCAAATTGGATTCTCCAAGGAAGAGTTATGCGAAATCTCCCACAATGACCTAATTATTGACTGGTTCAGTAGAGTGAACTTGTACGGCATGGCACAAGTCACTGTTTCAACCTTTGGCTCTGAAAAATAAATACAAGAAACTACAGTCCGTCCTCTTTTTGTACCTTCTTACAAAATTTCAATCTGATGCTCAAAGAGACATTTATGACAATTTTCCCCAAGTCACCTGTTTGGAATGTAATTCAGGAGTCTGCGAAAAGACAAACTTCCTCAGATCATATCTCAGCAAATATAGCGCACAAAACTATGAAATTTGGACCGGAGGTTCAGAGCGATTTCTTCTCAAATGGGTTCTTTTTTTAGCTTTTGAAACGTTGCAGAAAAAAAGTTATAGCGAAAATTCCACAATGACCTATTTGGAGCAGCGAAACCCTAGAATCCAAAGCTCTGATACCAAATGTTATGAAACCAGCTCAAGAAAAGATAGAAAAGATAGATCAATGCCTTAGAATTCAGCCTCTTCGAGGGAGAAACCTCCTTTACATTACATAAATGAACAATTCTTGGATGATTCAAATGACAAAATCTTCTTTCTATATATAGGAGTCTAAGGAGTCACAATATAACTTAGCCGACCTAACAATAATAATATTTTGGAAATAATACTAAGAGGGGGGGGTGAATCAGTATTATCAGATCAATAATATTTTTCAAATTTCATGCTCAGAAACATATACGCTACTTCAGTTAAGTGAACCCGCGTGTACACGCTACTGTGTCTAAAGCAACTAGCGTATATCCAGAAATCTTATGATTCAGTTAGCTTATCTTCAGTAAATGCATCAGAACATAATTAACCACATTAACAGTAAATAGGTGCAGTATAACAGAATAGATCATCACATAAAAGCCACACACATGAACACCATGATATAAGGTGGAAACCCAATGTGGGTGAAAACCACCTGCTGCAATTCGTCTCTTTCTTCTTTAATAAGAAACTTCTTTTACAATGTACTGGTCCAGTCCTTTACCAGCACGCAGGCTACAACCTGCAGAGGGCTACAACCCTCATAGCTCTTGTACTAGCCGATCCATTTACTAGTATGTAGGTGCCTACCTACAGAATGCTCCAACCTTTACTCATTTTCCAACTGCTACTGGAAGGGAGCTACAACCCCCTGGCTCTTGTACTGGCTGATATGTTTACCAGTACGTAGGTGCCGGCCTACGATCTTCCCGGGACCACATTTCATACATTTTCATACTGGATCCATAAGATAATCACCATTGTAGTACAACCTGCATCATCAATCACTGAAACACCCAACACTGAATCACTGAAACTCTGTCAACAACAACCAGACAACATAACAACAACCAGGTCCAACTCCATCTTCAAATATCATACTTCACATTGTATACGCTACTTCGACGAACCCAACCTGCGTGTATACGCTCTTTTACCAAAACCAACCCGCGTACAGATCTGCAAATTCTAACTTATAACTCCGCAGCTATATCAGACATCAAAACATACCCAGATCATAACAATAAACATGCGTCAATAGATCTAGTCTATCCACAGTCATACCATAGGAAGATAATCATTCCAAGCCTTGAGATCTCGTTCCATCATTCATCATCCTCCACATGAGTGAAACCTTGGTTCAGATCACCAACCCATAACCTGCATTTGGATCTCACACTTCCTCAGATCTTCATCACACACACACACACTCACACCTTACTTGCCTCACTTTGCCTAATGATCTTCTCCTTATATAGCCTTAGGCCCTTCACAATACCATGGTCCAAAACCATAGTAACACAACACCATCAACTTCAAAACTAGGGATCGACACGCCCGTCGAGACACCATGGTCCAAAACCATAGGCACAACTTCCAAGGACTAACCGCCACGGACCAAAGGTACGTTTTCACATGTACGCGCTTTTACTGAAGCCAACCTGCGTGTATACGCTGATTTTCCTTAATGAACCTGCATATATCTCTTTCTTGTCCTGCTGTACTAAGATCTTTCCTCTGATTAAGTTGCCCTCACTTGTACCTGCTTCTGAGTGAGTTGCCATCAAGGACAACACTTGTATCATAATGCCAACAATCTCCCCCTTTGGACTTGATGGCAACCACCACACCAAGTCACTCTCCCCCTTTGACATCAAGGGCAAAGGGCGGACAAAGATATTCTCTTCTTTGGTATACCTTCTGCTGTCCATACTCCCCCTGATTACATGCTGACTTTTCTGATTTGGCTCCCCTTTGTATATGCCAAGTTGTATCAATCCATCCATGCTCCCCCTGAGCAGATGCAGGTTCTAAGACCAGCAATAACCATCATTTATCATATATGATATGTACCATATGCATAAGCCTGCAATACAATTCCTTTGATCAAACAACAAGATGTATCATTTAGTTTCATCAACAACTTCTAACCATAATGCCAACAATGCATTATTTGAAGTATATGCTCCCCCTGAGCCTGTGCCATCTGTTTTCAGTTAGATCTGATCATGCATACACCAGTAATAAGCATCAAGACATCATCATCATTAAGTTAGGATTAAAACATTTCTAACATCTTACAAGTATCCAGACATTTCCAGACATCCTCAGCAGACTGTAATTGTTAACCAATAGAGCAAATACTGGACTGAATCATATCAGACCCCTTTTCTGAGCCTATCCCCACTGCTTTTCTTCAGACTGACCTATACGCTCTTTTGCAGTGTGAACTCGCGTGTATACGCGGCTTCCCTTCATTAAACTTGCGTATGAGAATTAGAACACTGAAGTTTTACACCTTCAGCTCCCCCTGAGTCTGTTATGTCTGTGTTGTGCTGAGTACACTGTGTTGTGCCACATCTTTCTGACTGAGCTTCCTTCTTCTTCCATATCTTCAAGCATGTTGATGATTTCTTCTTATCATGAGCTTTGTTCCTGCAATCTTGAATGTGATGATCTTTCTGCATGATGGTCTTGAAACCTTCTTCTTCTACATATGGCTGCAACATGTCCAAGATTATGATATACATGGCATTCAACATTATTCATGGGAGGAGTAAAAGATTTTCTTTGAGGAGTCTCTTTCCTTGATTGTTGATGGAGTTGTCCTTTCATCTCCTTGTTGAGACTTTCAGATTTTGCATTAGAGATTCTTGTCTTACTTTGTGAACCAGATTCATCTTCAATAGACTCATGAAAACCAAGACCAGTTTTGATAGCAGGGGACCTTTGACTACTAAGAATATCATCCAAGATCTTAGTACTATCTTGAAATCGTAATAGTTTATCTTTTTCTTCTAATTTACTTTTCAAGATTTTTACCTCAACTTGATGTTGTTCTTCTTTTTCCAGACATTGCTTCTTCAAGGTCTCTTCAGCTTTCCTTCCTTCATCCAGCTGATGCCTTAGTTTGAGGATCTCGTTTTCTTGCTCTTTATTCAGCACTAGCAGCATTTGTCGAATTCTAGAGGCACATTCCAACTGATCTTCTAATCTGATGATTTCTTCTTTGAGGGCATTCTCCTTTTTGCTAGGTAGATCTTGCTGATCTATGGTTTGATTTGATGCTTCATTTGTTTGTCCATCTTCATTCTGAGGTGATTCAGGATCTGAATTCTTGCTTCCACTCAACGACAGGTTGTCATTGTTCCTTTGAGCTGTCTTCTTCTTCTGACGCGCTTTCTTCCCCATTGTTCTACGAATCTCCTTCAAGCGATCAAGCTTCTCTGAAGGACCCGCTCTGATACCAATTGTTGGAAATAATACTGAGAGGGGGGGGGGGTGAATCAGTATTATCAGATCAATAATATTTTTCAAATTTCATGCTCAGAAACATATACGCTACTTCAGTTAAGTGAACCCGCGTGTACACGCTACTGTGTCTAAAGCAACTAGCGTATATCCAGAAATCTTATGATTCAGTTAGCTTATCTTCAGTAAATGCATCAGAACATAATTAACCACATTAACAGTAAACAGGTGCAGTATAACAGAACAAATCATCACATAAAAGCCACACACATGAACACCATGATATAAGGTGGAAACCCAATGTGGGTGAAAACCACCTGCTGCAATTCGTCTCTTTCTTCTTTAATAAGAAACTTCTTTTACAATGTACTGGTGCAGTCCTTTACCACCACGCAGGCTACAACCTGCAGAGGGCTACAACTCTCATAGCTCTTGTACTAGCCGATCCATTTACTAGTACGCAGGTGCCTACCTATAGAATGCTCCAACCTTTACTCGTTTTCCAGTTGCTACTGGAAGGGAGCTACAACCCCCTGGCTCTTGTACTGGCTGATATGTTTACCAGTACGTAGGTGCCGGCCTACGATCTTCCCGGGACCACGTTTCATACATTTTCATACTGGATCCATAAGATAATCACCATTGTAGTACAACCTGCATCATCAATCACTGAAACACCCAACACTGAATCACTGAAACTCTGTCAACAACAACCAGACAACATAACAACAACCAGGTCCAACTCCATCTTCAAATATCATACTTCACATTGTATACGCTACTTCGACGAACCCAACCTGCGTGTATACGCTCTTTTACCAAAACCAACCCGCGTACAGATCTGCAAATTCTAACTTATAACTCCGCAGCTATATCAGACATCAAAACATACCCAGATCATAACAATAAACATGCGTCAATAGATCTAGTCTATCCATAGTCATACCATAGGAAGATAATCATTCCAAGCCTTGAGATCTCGTTTCATCATTCATCATCCTCCACATGAGTGAAACCTTGGTTCAGATCACCAACCCATAACCTGCATTTGGATCTCACACTTCCTCAGATCTTCATCACACACACACACTCACACCTTACTTGCCTCACTTTGCCTAATGATCTTCTCCTTATATAGCCTTAGGCCCTTCACAATACCACGGTCCAAAACCATAGTAACACAACACCATCAACTTCAAAACTAGGGATCGACACGCCCATCGAGACACCATGGTCCAAAACCATAGGCACAACTTCCAAGGACTAACCGCCACAGACCAAAGGTACTTTTTCACATGTACGCGCTTTTACTGAAGCCAACCTGCGTGTATACGCTGATTTTCCTTAATGAACCTGCGTATATCTCTTTCTTGTCCTGCTGTACTAAGATATGTCCTTTGATTAAGTTGCCATCACTTGTACCTGCTTCTGAGTGAGTTGCCATCAAGGACAACACTTGTATCATAATGCCAACATAATATAAAGCCACACAAATAACAATAAATGGATTCTATGGGGCACAATAATAACAATATGGGGATAATAGGGGCACAACAATATTAATAAGGGATGCAACTGCAATAGTAATTGGGTAATCACTAGTATTATAGGGACCCAACACTCTCCCTTGTCAGTCCCTCTCTCGCTCCACTTCGCACTCTCTATGTATTTTTTCTTCCCTCCCTCTCTCCCCCTCCAACTCCATATCTCTATCCCTCCCTCTCTCCTCCTCTCTCTCCTCCTTCCTCTCTCGCCCTTTCTCTCCTACGTTTATCTCTCTTCCCCTGTCTGTCTGTCTGTTTGTCTCTCTCTCTGCCCTCCAATCCTCTCACTATCTCCCTCCCACTCTCCTATCTCTTTTCCCTCTCCGTCTTTTACCCCTCTCTACCCCTCTCTCGTTTTACTCTTCCTCTCCCCTCTCTTTTAGTTTATCTCCATCTCTCCCTTGTCACTCCCCCTATCTCACCACCTCTATAACTTTATGTCTTTGTTCTTACCTCCCATATATATAGATTTAATACATATCATGCTATATTAATATATATTATAATATAACAAAATTAATATTGGATTAAAACAAAGTTATTATATTTAATAATATCAATATTATGATATATTAATATGAATATTAGATTTAATAATAATAATAATAATAATATTTTAATATTAATATTATGGTTAATAGTATTTTTTGCATGGTATTAATAATAATTTGGCCCATGGTATTTTTCCCATAGGCTTCACCTAAATAAAACCTATCTTTTGAGTGTTAGCAAGTGTAAAGAAGTTTATGGAGCAAATATAAAAATAGGTTTATTTATTTACCATACCTCTTGTTTATTTATATTTATATTTATTTATTAGATTTCTTTTATTTACAATGGTATTTGGCCCATAGGCTTGGTATATAATTAGATGTTGATTTCTAATCTTATTTGATATGTTTTTATTTATTTACTTTACATCTTTATACTTCTTTAATATTTATTTATTTATCATACCTCTTTTATAAATATGGTAATTGGCCCATGGTATTAATAATTATGTGTCCCCCACGATCCACCTAAATCAAACCTATTTTTTGAGTTTTCATAAATATAAAGAGGTTAATGGAGTAAAGATAAAAAGAGGTCTTATTTATTTACCATACCTTTACTTTATTTAATTTTTACTTTATTTACCATACCTTTGGAGTAAATATAAAAAAAAGTCTTATTTATTTACCATACTCTAGTTTCTTTATATTTTTATTTATTTACCATAGCTCTTTTTTTGACTATTTGTAAACCTCTTTATATTTTAAATTTATGTGGTGTTTATACATAATAATAATTAGATCGATTTTTAAATAGGGTCGACATTAGATTAACAATGTTAAATATTAACTATTAACGTTTACATTTAAGTTTATGTTTACATTTACATTTAAGTTTACATGTTTACTTACGTGAGATCTACCCCATGGGCGCAATAATTATTTTATTTCTAATTTACAAATAACTTTGAAAAATACATATAAATAGCCAAAAACAATTTTATATTAATTAAAATAAAATAAATTTCAAGTAATTGAAAGTTAAAATAATAAGTTTATGTTTACATTTACATTTAAGTTTACATGTTTACGTTTTTATGTGAGATATACCCCATGGGCGCAATAAATATTTTATTTTTAATGTGAAATTACAAATAACTTTGAAAAATACATATAAATAACCAAAAACAATTTTATATTAATTAAAATAAAATAAATTTCAAGTAATTGAAAGTTAAAATAATATTATTTGAACGAATAGTTGCTTTCTATTTTCAAAGAGGGTAAAGAGATTTGTAATTATTTTATTTAAACTTTGAATTACAACAAACTTAATAATTTAATAATTTAAACTGACGTAAATTTGGGGTTTTGGGGGATTTTTCCTAAATGGTAAGGGTTATGGATCATCTTGCCTTGATAATTGGCAATGTAAAGGCATTGTTTTACATCTGGCACTGCTTCTACCAGGGTAACACCTATCCAAATCTCTGGGAGGATAAACCTGATCCAAATTGTGCTGCTAGATTTTCAGTGGATCCATATGTTTGGTTCCCCTGAAAACCGAATCTCAACCATCAGAGTGATTTGAGAAAGAGAGCTACAGTGAGCTGCTGAAACCTAGAAAAAAACTAGTAGGCTTTTAGATTCAAAGCTCCTTCTAATGGAGACATGGTGGGTGCTTCAGATGTTGGTTACATGTCTGGGAGTTTGAACCGCTGCTCGCCGGATCAGTGGATGTCGAGGTTTCATCGGTCTTTGACAACGTTGAGGAAACCTTCAGATTCGATGCTGGATTACTCTCACATTGTTGTTGAGCTAAATCAAATATTCAACTTGCAGAATGATGATTCAATCATTACACACTATGGCAAAGGTCAACTATCTTGCTTCTTGGTTGATCGAGATATTGTGCTAGGTCTAGTGAGTAACTCTTAACAAAGTGTGAAAAAACATTTCATAATTAATTTTAGATTTTCTGGAGTATTTCCATATTAATTTTTTATTTTTATTAGATTACGTTTTTCGTCTATATCTAGAAGATGAGAGTGGATGGTTCCAAACTTAGATTTGTCATTTTTTAATTATTTAAAAAATATTTATTTGATTTTTCTAGAGCTTTTCTACATTATTTATTTCTCTTGGGAGATCAGATCTTCCATATACGTCTTCAAAACTTGGACCCAAAAAACCATTATCCTTTTTCTCTTAAATGTGTTATTTTTTTTTGTTGAATTCAAATTGATATCGGCAGACATGGTTGTGAATGCAACTTTAGAATCCATGGCCAAACACGCAAGAAAGCATGGCATAAAGGAAACCCAGTAAAATTGTTGAAGAAATTGACAAGCGTTAATATTGTGGAGAATTATGGGCAGGATCTAGACACAATGGTCAGTTCACCAAAGAATGTAAGTTGTAACGATACTCTATATTTCTTACTTGAAATTTTGATGACTATAAGTGGAATTTGAAAAGTTAAAAATTTACTGATGTAAATTTTACTTTGCATATAATCATTGTTTAATGAGAGGATTGGTTATTTAATCTAAAGAATTATTGATTCAATATATATATATATATATATATATATATATATATATATATATATAATGAATCATTGCAAACTGATAGTCATATTGCAGAAAGCAGGGTTATCAAGATCATCTACAAAATATATATGACATCAATTGAAGCACGTGGAAAAGATCTAAGATCCATATGCATTCTACGAAGGAAGGTGAATTATGTGCAATGGAGATGAAATACAAATTTATTGGTGTTGTATTGTTTTAAACATTTTGATTAATCAAGCAACATATATTAATAATTTTTTTAATATATTTGTGCAGATTTGATACAATTCTGAAAAATTGTTTCAAGAGCTCTCTCAAGATGAACGAGACAATTTTGGATTTGATGTGAAGATGAACGAGACAGTTTTGGATTTGATGTTAAGATTATCCAGTGGGAAAATTACATTGGAAATATTCATATTCCCTAACTTGGTGAATATATCTTAAATGGGTGAATATGTATTAGTGGATCACAATGGTTGCAATGGCCATGAAGACATCAATTTTCACTTCACTGGGTTCACTATTTCTGGGAGAGTGATGGGGGATGTTGGAGCAGAAAGTTGTCCAGATATAAATGGAGGTCGTGCCAATGTGAACATTGAACTCATTTCCACCAGCAATGATCTCATTAATGATGTGTTTACATCGCAGGGGGGCAGTTACACGTTTACAAATATCACTCCAAGGAAATATAGGTTGGTTGGTTCCCATCATGAATACATAAAATTCATCAATCCTCAAGCAGTATACAAATAGCAGGTCATATCAAATCCCACTACATTTTTTTTAAAAAAGGAAAGACCACGATATTTTTCTCTCTTTTCCTTCATTTGATGTGCAGAATATGTTTGGAGATTCCTTAAGGATGAGTGTCCAGAGGACACAATATCCCTCCATGAAATCAAACGTGAAGAAGTGGAAAGAGCGGGCTCTGTGAGCCAATTGTTAAATAGAGGAAGAAGATACAAAGTCATACCTAATGTCGATCCTATCTAGGATGGCACTGTTAGCTCTGCTATGCAGCATTGACTTTCTAAGGTCAAATAGAATCATGGTTTGTTTGGTTGTGTCCAAGGGGGGCTCGCATTGGTCACTTTTCCCTTTCTTCCTTCACCCTTCTCACCTTTAAACCTTTCCCATTCCCTAAATAAACCTTCTAAAATCTGACAAAGTCCCCTTTGGCCTCAGCTCTAAGCGCAAAGCCAATTAACCATAAAACCTTACCCATACACCCTCACGCGCTCATAAACCCCTCATCAATTTCCCGTCGTTGATCATTCCCTGACAATCTAACGGCCCACATTACACCCGATAAAGGTGACCTGCTCGACCAATTTCCATCATCAGATCATTTCCACCAGATCTGCCAGTCTTCACATACATCGTGCAGGCAACTTGATCGAGTAATAGCGTGCGATGAGAGTGATTTTTCTCTCTCATCCGTTGCTACGTGTTGATCATTGAGTGGAATCGCTCGGCCCTGGACATTTACCACTTAGCACCCAAAAGCGGTGCGATGAAAACCGTTACCACCCGACCAAATAACCCTCGCCCATTAAACGCCTGTGCAACTTTGTCGCCCGATGATCGTTCGATCTGTCCACTGAAGATCCAACCGCCATAACACACCCCGCTCCCATCTCGGCCAATAGCCTTTTCCGAGCCATTTTTGCCATCCATTTCCCCGATCTAACAGTCATCTCCCTCTCTCTCATCCCAAACATCTATGTACCCATGCATCCCACGTCCTATGACCATTATGTTTCCTAAAGAAGGAGATGACCAGCTCTGTCAGGATCTGTTACAATAATATCCCCAACAACCACATTAAACAAAAAGCATGGCCAAAAGGAGAAAAGGACATAGCACGACTCTGTAACAGAATTTATTAGTCATGGACTTCACTGCTTCGAGCATTCCAACCACCTAAAGGATAGCACAGCAGTTGTACAGATCAGATTTGCACAGTGAAGAAAGCAACCTCGTTCAGAGACTCCATCAAGCAGTTAAATGCAGTTGGTGGTCAATTAAGACCCCTCCATACCTAAATGGCCAAGTGCCATAGTAATGTAAACTTATAAATATCCAGAAGAAAGATGTAATCAGGGTTGGCATTTGATGTAAGGTTCAACTTCTGGAGACTGTAGACATTTTGTCACTTGCAGCATCTCATCTTCATTTTTAGCAAATACAAGCTTCTTTTGTTGTTAACTGCTCACTGTCCATTTTCCTCTGTTCTAAGCTTGTACCTGATATGTTGTGTTCTTGATCTCTTGATGTTTAGCACTAGATAACTGTCATCTTATCTCTGTGTTAGAATCTTGAATGCATCACTGAATAGGTTGCTCAGGTTTCTTTCTATCTAATGCAGGAGAGTTGTCATCCTGTCTTTGCATTAATAGATTAAATTTGCAAGTTTCTGTACTAGTTGCAGCCAGCCATCACATGGTCTTGTGTATTTGTTGGTGTGGTTAGTATTCTCCATATTCACCTAATATCTAAAACTGTGAGCATTGGTGGTGTAAAGCCTTGTAGTTTTAGGGTGTTCATGCATGTCTGGAGTGAAACAGAGTAGAAGTGGTTATCTAGCTTGAACCAAACCATCATTCCTTCCATTAAACCTTGCAACAATAGTTGAATTTATATGTTACTAGGCATCTCCAAGCTACAACCTAGGAGAGTTTCTTGGAATCCTAACATAATTGGCGCCATTGCTGGGGAAAGGAGATTGAAGCTCAGCTTCCCTGGGAGAACGACACAAATCCAGCTTTGATGATAGACAAAGTCTTGACACATTTTTGGTTGTAATCATCTATCTGGCGACTCTACTAGAGGACTAACCTTTTGGCGACTCCACATCACAGTTCTAGCTCAGTTTGTGAGACATACTCGGAGAAATCCTCAAAAATCACCAGCTGACCCAGTACCTGACCCTGAGAAGATTGTCAAGCAAAGAAAGACATTACAAAAAGGAGCATTAGGAGTAGGTAAGCATAAATAATCTTATTTATCTCTGTAAGAAAGGCTTGTAACTGAGCATGCACATGTTGAAAACATAGAGCCTAGCACTATCAGTGAAGAAATACTCTCAGAGATTCATAAAGCTCCTTGTTCAATAAGTTCCCTTTCGGATATTAGCCCAAAGAAAACCTCCCCTATAGTCCATCAGTTTCCTTCAGCCCTGTCATTCATTTCTCAGCTTCCTATCATCCAAACTGCCAGTACCCTTCCATCTACCCCAGTCATGGCAAGTCCACAAGCGCCCACCAAAATGGAGAGAATCATAGCTGCTAGGTATGGACCCTTGGTCCTACCTATTCCTTTAAATTCCATGCTTGTAGGAGAATATCATAAATACATGCCTAAGTTCACTGGTACAGAGGGAGTAACAGTTGAAGAACACCTTGAGTCTTTTTATAGCTATGTTGATAACCTAGATATTAATGAAGATGATGTGTGGATGAGAGTATTTGTCCAAAGCATTGATGGAGAGGCTAGAAAGTGGTTCATAGAACTGACCCCTAGGTCTATAGCAGACATTGAAGAATTAGATGATGTGTTTTTAAAGCATTTTGGAGATAAGAAAGATCTGCTATATTACCATACTTGGTTTGGCAACCTGAAAAGGGAAAATGGGGAGTCATTGTCTCACTTTAATAAAAGATTCAATTGTATGTATAACAAGATACCAGCTAAAGTGAAGCCTACCTCCACCTCTACAAAACTCACCTATGCCAATGCCTTTGATTGTGATTTATGCCTGCTACTAAGAGAGAGAAGATGTGCTTCTCTAGCTAAAATGCAAGATGCAGCCTTGGAGGTGGAATCCAATATCATGGTTGCAGAGAAAATCAAAGGAAATGCTGATAGAAGGAGGTAGAGAGGTGAGTCTTCTTCTTCTTCTTCATCTTCAAAACCCAAAATAGACAAAATGACTAGAATGATAGAGTCACTGGCTACTGAAATCTGCAAGCTGAAGGTTGAGCAGAGTTCTCGGAAAGCAAGGCCTCCTAATACATTTGCTCCTAGAAATCCAAATCCATTCAGAAGAGCAAATGAAAAATTGCAGATCATTCAAAGGGGCAAAGAGGCCAGTGAAGAACAAAGGGTTAAGACTCCTTTCCAGAACGTAGTCATGGAGGAGGAGCAATTTGATGAAGAGGATGAGATTCACTACGTGGAAGACAAGGGTAATGCTACCTTTTTGACATTAGCTACCTACGAGGAGTCATTACTCAGGGACCAGACTAGTCAAGAGTGGGACAGAGAGGTTGTTCTACAGACTGAAGACTAGAAAAGATATAACTTGAGGTCAAGAACGAGTAATGTCAAACATGATCCTACCCAAAGAGCTGTTTTTCCCAAAGAGCAGCAAATCAGTAAGGAGAAGCGACCGACAGTTGATCCCATCATCCTCAAAACATCGGCTCAAGAGGTAAGAAGCCCTGACAAATCCCCTTCCCCTTTCAGTTTTGAATTAGAAGTACTGAAGTTAAAAATATCTATGCCTCTGATAGAACTTGTAAAGAGTGAGGTCTTTAAGAAGCCCATCCTTGATTCCCTTGAGCTGAAAGCCACACAAGCATCCAATGACTATGTGAATTTACAAGATGATAAACTTACAGTTGTGCTTAGCCCAATTATTGAACCTGCTAATGACAATTCCCCATCATTTTATGTCTCCTTGACCATTCATGACAAAATCCTCCACAACTGTCTGCTGGACATAGGGGCCAGCCATAATCTGATGCCCAAAGCTATCATGGAAGAGTTAGGCCTTGATATTACCAGACCTTATCATGACTTGTTTTCCTTTGATTCGAGGAAGGTGAAATGTCTGGGGTTGATCAAAGACTTAGCCATCACCCTAACTCAGCTTCCCATGAAAAGCATGATGATGGGTATTGTAGTCGTATATGTTCCCCCTAAGTTTGGTATGCTACATTCCAGAGGGTGGATTAAGAGGTTGGATGGAACATTGCAAAATGACTTGTCTGATGCCACCATCCCAGTTTTTGGAGGAGAAAGCAGAAGACTATATCAGGAAGCCCAGCTGGCCTATATCATTAGTGATGAGAAGAATCCCACTTTAATCAGCCCAGACTATAGCAAGGAATTCCATATCTTCTCTTTCGCTTCCTGTGACACCCTTGCAGCAGTCCTATTACAGAAAGATGATGAGGATTCAGAGCATCCAGTGGCATTTTTCAGTAAAACCTTAAGGGATGTTGAACTAAGGTATGATATTATCGAAAAGCAAGCTTATGCTCTTATCAAATCTTTAAAATATTTCTGAATCTATATTCTACACTCCAATGTAATTGAATATGTGCCCTCTGCTTCAGTAAAGGATGTCCTAACGCAGCCAGATGTTGATGGAAGAAGGGCTAAATGGATTGTAAAGCTTATTGAATTCAACATAGAACTAAAGCCCACCAAGCTTATTAAGGGTTAGGGCCTTGCTAAGCTGATGGCTGAAGAAAATTGCAGGATGTTGGACATGAATTCGATAAGCAAAAACTCAGAGGATGGATAGACAAAAGAAGCAACATTAGGACAAGGACATGACCAGTTGCAGGCTAAAAATATAGCTTCTTGTGAATGGTATTCTAGAAGAGCTCAATTTTTGTTGAAGCTAGAAATCCCTCCAGGTCTCAGTTCAAGCCAAGCTAGGACTATTAAGCTCAGGACAACCAAGTTCTGTATTCATGAAAACTTGCTTTATTGGAGGGATCCATCTGGAATCCTTTTAAGATGTCTGGACAAAGAACAATCTGTAGAGGTCATGCATCAGTTTCATTCTAGCACCTGTGCAGGACATCACTACTGGAAAACCACAGCCCACAATATCCTCAGAGCGGGGTTTTATTGGCCCACTCTATTTTTTGATGTCTTTTCATTTGTAAAATCTTGTGACAGGTGCTAGAGGTTTGAAGGAAAACAACAGTTGAAATCCTTACCCTTGAAGCCAATACATGCCAGTGGCCCTTTCCAGCAGTGGGGCTTAGATTTCATAGGGGAAATTAATCCACATTCTAGTGGCCAGCACAGATGGATCTTAGTAGCCACTGATTACTTCACCAAATGGATTGAGGCCATCCCTACTGAGAAAGTTGATCACCATGTTGTGATGAAATTCCTGACAGAAAACATTTTCACCAGGTTTGGCTGCCCACACAAATTGGTTACAGACAATGCAACAACCTTCAGGGCAAAAGAGTTGGTGGACATGTGTGACTCAATGGGCATTAAGATTGTGCATTCCACCTCATATTACCCTCAAGGCAATGGTCTAGTAGAATCATCTAATAAGAACTTGATAAGGATACTAAAAAAGCTGCTGGAAGACAACAAAAGGAACTAGGATTCCAAACTTAAGTTTGCATTGTGAGCTGATAGGGTGACCACCAAGAAAGCCACAGGGAATTCTTCGTTCAAGTTGGTACATGGAATTGAGGTTGTATTCCCAATCCAGTTGACCCTCCCTGTGACCAAATTCTTGCAGGATGAGAAGAATGAGAAAAATGACATGGTAAAGAGGATTAGTGACTTGGCTGAAGTGCATCAAATCAGAGATCAATTGATTGAAAAGTCTGCAACACATCAAAAGAGAATCAAGGAAGCCTTTGACAGAAAGGAAAAGATGGACAATTTTCAAATTGGAGACTTGGTTCTTAAATGGGATGCACTGAAGGAAAAGAAAGGAAATCATGGGAAGTTTGATGCTCTGTGGACTAGACCTTTTGTCATTGCTCAAGTCCAGGGGAACAACACTTTCATGCTACAAAGTATGGAAGGAGAAACAGTTTTTGATGGCCCAGTCAATGGGCGGTTTTTGAAGGTTTATGTTAATTAAGGCCTTCAGGCCTTAGCATTGTAAATATGTTCTTTTTACAAGTTTCAGTGTAGGCTTAATTAGACTCCATGCCCAACGGAACACTAGGAAATATTGCTAATCTTGTTTTTGTATGAAAGGCAGTGTTCTACGGTTCTTGAAACCTCACAGGGAGGCTTTCATCCCCATAAGGAGCCAGTGTTAGCTCTGCTATGCAGCGTTGACTTTCTAAGGTTAGATAGAAGCATGGTCTGTTTGGTTGTGTCCAAGGCGGGCTCGCATTGGTCACTTTTCCCTTTCTTCCTTCACCCTGCTCACCTTTAAACCTTTCACATTCCCTAAATAAACCTTCTAAAATCTGACAAAGTCCCCTCTGGCCTCAGCTCTAAGTGCAAAGCTAAACCAACCATAACGCCTTACCGATATGCCCTCACGCGCTCGTAAACCCCTCATTACTTTCCCGCCATTGATCAGTCCCTGACAATCTAAAAACCCACATCGCACCTGATAAAGGTGACCCGCTCGACCAATTTCCACCATCAAATCATTTCCACCAGATCTAATGGTCTTCGCATACATTGTGCAGGCAACTTGATTGAGTGATAGCACGTGATGAGAGCAGTTTTTCTCTGTCATTCGCTACTACGTGTCGATCATTGAGTGGAATCGCTTGGCCCCGGGCATTTACCACTTAGCGCCCGAAAGCGGTGCGATGAAAACCGTTACCACCTGACCAAACAACCCTCGCCCATTAAACACCCATGCAACTCCATCGCCTAATGATCGTCCAATCTGTTCGCTGAAGATCCAATGGCCCTAACACACCCCGCTCCCATCTCGGCCGATAGCCTCCGCCGAGCCATTTCCACCATCCATTTCCCCGATCTGACAGTCATCTCTCTCTCTCATCCCAACCATCTGCGTACCCATGCATCCCACGTCCTATGACCATTCTGTTGCCCGAAGAAGGAGATGACCAGCTCTGCCAGGATCGGTTATAGTAATATGCCCAACAACCACATTAAACAGAAATCATGGCTCTGTAACATAATTTATCAGTCATGGACTTCACTGCTTCGAGCGTTCCAACCGCCTAAAGGACAACACAACAGTTGTATAGATAATATTTGCATAGTGAAGCAAGTTGTAGAGCTATAAAAAGGGTCTCTTTCACCTCTAGTTACCTCACATTAGAATTTCAATCCGGGAACGTCTTTCTATTTCAAAAGAGTGTCTTAGTCTGAGGCTTAGCACTTGTCAGAGTAATGCTTGTAGTACAGCTACCTAAAGGCTACAAAATTAAATGGCTGCATGTCTACAACTTAACTACTTCAAAAGGCTAAATCACACCAAGCATTGCATCAGTCGAAGGTTCGGTAGCAATAACCCATCCTTTTCATAACTGATGAGAACAAATCCGAGGTCTGGGAGCTAGGTAGCAGATGCTGGGGCTCACTACAGCCTGAGATCGTCCTTGATGAATATAAATGAAATGGAAAGTAAAGGAAATAACGATGAAATAGAACAGCACATTAGCCAAGGGTTTAGTAGCAGTAACCCATCCCTTTCATAGCTGATGGGAGCAGATCAGAGGTCTGGGAGCCAAATAGCAGATGCTGATACTCACTATAGCCTGAGTTTGTCCTTAAGAAATGGCAAGTAAATGAAACAACAAATCAACAATCTTGAAATAGACCAACAATTGAAATGGAACAGCAATTCAGAAATGGAACAACAACTAAATGGAACAGTAATTGGAATAAGCAATAACCAAGTTCATCAAGCTGCGATTCTATCTAACCACTCCAATCAAAACATCAATCCTGCAGTCTCAAAAGATATACACATACTATAGGACAATACTACCAATTCCAACCCTAGAAACACAACGTGCTCAATCTGCTTCTGTTATTGATCTGAATAAACGCATGCGATTGCATCTCAAGATATAAACAGTAGCATTCAATAATCATCTGAAATCAGACTTCTCAAGATAACTTGTCATAATGCTAAAACACAATCACAATGAACTCTTTACTGGAGTGATAATATCCTGTAGATATTAATCAACACTTTAATGAATAACATAATACAGTGTCAATATAAGACTTCAATTTGCAGGAACATTAAACAAGTTAAACATAACAGAGCATGTAATATAACGTTCATAAAACACAACAGATTACCAGATTACGCCTATGAACAAACCACACAGACACCACACGTAATGGTACAAGAGCAAGTGTCCTCCAGGGCCGGGCCCTTAGCCTCCAGGGGTACACCGCTTAAAATTGATCCAGGATCAAAGATGAAAGAGTAACCAAGTCTGTATTAATGCATGAAATAAACTTACAGCAAAGCGAGTCTTAACAAGACGTGAAGATCATAGTCTTGATCTGTTAAAAAGGAATTACAACGGAACCTCCCTATAGCCAACAATGTTATCTCTTATATAAGGATGATGACGGAGATATCTAGATACAGAGAATAGATAAAATAGCGATCAGATTCGCAGAATCATTAACCCTGAGTCACTTCTTTCCTTTTCCTGCTCCGAGCTGGTGTCTCTGCTTCCTTTTCTGGGTTGGTCCATTTTGATCTGGTCTGTTTGCAGTTTCCTATCAAAGGGACAGCAGTTAGCTCCTCTTCGTCTTTCCCTTTGAGATGGCTAATTTCTGCTTTTCCTCCTTCCTGCACGTAAGAACGACAATTATCAGTTTTTCCTATTCACCTCACGTGTTTCGTTATTATCTAAGTTTAAAATGCAGAAAGGCTTATATATCCTAATGAAAAAGACACTGAAATAACCATCAAAACATACCTTCTTTGAGACTCTACACACCCCCCAGCTTACCCTTTTTCATGGCCTCATGAAAACATTGTAGTTGATATGCAATGCAGTGAGTGAGTAAGCTGGAGATGGAATCTCATGTGAGGGTCTACAACCGTGATGCGAAACTAAATAATCAAAGAAGTGGCCTGTCTGACCCTCAGGCATCTCATATAGGGCTTGGTATCCGGGTGCTGGATGCCAAATGATTGGACTCCGGAACCTATATCCTAACCAGGATGGCCCTACTCTCAAAACAATTTCGCCATAGAGGGGAAAACGGCTAGCAGCAAGTCTAAAGTTCTCGTATTTAAATGGTTCTCTGAACTGAATATTTGGATTAGATACTTGATATCGAACTTTAGCTGCATCAATGGCAGGGTCCTTAATAGAGGAAAAGTATTCAAGTCCCTGCCGAATGATTGCCTCATGCATGGGTCCTAGCGCTTCAATCACTCCTGGAGCCCTCATAAGGTTTCTATGACTCCTCCATAACTGCGCTAGATCCTAGGCTCGGCTCTTACCCAAAGATCTAATCTGTTCTCTTGCTTTTGAAAATCGTTATAAGCTTTGAGCCATTTAATTTGATTAACTGCAAATGAGATAAATGCTTGCAATTGAATGTCCCCAACAAAAGGGCCTGGGTTCAATTCAGTCTCTTGTTCTAGTATAAGGTTATGCAAGTAAAATTCACCTAATAATCTCTGCACTTTCACCCCATAATGTTTACAGCAGTTTATGAAATCATCCATAGTGTTAATCTGTATAGGAGCACCTGCTTTGACAACCTTTATTTTCAATTGTAAATACCTCTCCATTAAAAATAGGGCATAATTTTTGGCAGGGTCTCTACATGCTAGAACGTCATTATATAAAGAACACAAGGTATCCATTTGTTTGATAACTACATCTAATCTACGGGTTACCTTGGCAACTTTCTCTTGTTCCCTTCGCCATCCTTCGAAAGCTTGGCTTTCAGATAAGTTGACGTTCCTTAGCTGCTGCTGTAATTCTTCATATTTTTCTCAGGGGACCATTTGCTCCCTGAGCTTTTCTGCTTCTTGTTGGGCCTGCTTCAAATGTTTGTGGAGGGTTCTTGTTTTCGGGTCCTTCTTCCATGCATCCGTGGAGGCCGGGAGCTTTACTTGAACTTTCTTATTACGCTGCTTCAAGTTCAGAGCCCTTATTACTCCCAATGGTGGTGCCTCTGTCTGAACCATCTTATCATCCTTTTCAATTTTAACACGAACTCCAGCCCACTGCTGTTCCTTTTCAAATGGAACAGCAGTTTGTTTTTCATCTTCATTTGGAACAACAGTTTGGCTTCTGTCAGGGTTTTGAGCAGTGGGACGGCTTCTGGTCCTCCACCTCCTGCCCTTAAGGGGCCTTACTAGTGTGGTCAGACCTTTTCTTCTTGAAGTCCCCTTCACCCTTTGCCTTGCTTTTAGAATCCTAATCTGCTGGTGAAGCTGGGCTATTATGTTCAACAATGTCCGCTTTTCCCTTCGTAATTCCCTTATTTCCATCATCTCTTCCGAAGGAACAACAGGTTGTTCGCTACGGTTTGGATTGTGGCTAGCTTCCTGAGGTAACTGTTCTGGGGTAAGAACCTTACTTGGCTCCATTATTTCTTGGGCTGATTCCTCTTCTGCCCTTATTTCCTCTGGACTTTCCTCTGGTGGCTTCTAACTAGGAACGGGTTGTTCTTGCTCAGCATTTTCTAATATATTTTCATTATGAACGGGCAAGTTTTCTATTTCTGCCTCTTCTTCATGCAATTCCTTGGGTGCATCTTTCTCCTGGGTTTTCTCTTCGGCATGGAGGTTTGATGGACTCAGGGGTTGGCCATATTCGCCCATATTGGCCAAAATGTCGGCCAATTCATCTTCCCTTAACGGGTCTTGTAATGGGCTCCCTTCCTGCTGTTCCGTTCCTTCCTCCTGCTCGAACTGCTCAACTTCTTTCTTTTCGTCTCCTTTTTCTTCAGTCTGCTCATCTTGTTCTTCTTTTCTCCCTGCAGATTGCTCGGGCTCCTCCTTTCCTTCTTCTGTTTCTGTTTCTGCAAACTGCTCTGTTTCCTTACTGCTTTCTTCTTCTGCTTCTGTTTCTGCAGACTGCTCTGTTTCCTTACTGCTTTCTTCTTCTGCTTCTGTTTCCGCAGACTACTCATCTTCGATTTCTATTGCTTGGCTCGTGATTGCCTGGGGCTTCTCCAGCCCTCCTTGTAGCCCTGCGAGCCTTGCTGACTTTCTACGCTTTTCTGGTTGTTCGGGTGTACTAGCGTCATGTTTCCGCTTTTCGGGTCGTTTTTCATATTGTTTTCCAGGTTGCACTTCTATGCAAGTGTCCTGTTTTCGTTTCTTTGCACGTTGGGGTGTGTTATCAACTCGTTTTCATTTTTTCCGACGTCTAGATGTGGCCGTCCCTTTATTGATAACAGCAATTAGTTCTTCCCAGCTGCTCTGCTGCTGGGTGAGACTGTAATTTACTATCAAGTGAATTAATCCGTGGTGGCTAATAACTGATTCTACGTGTTGTGCCTTCTTCATACTTCGTGCGACATCATGCAATAGAGAATTCAACAATGCAGGCAAATTCACAGAACATTTTTGTTTTAAGACAGCTAGGAGTTTAAGATGTTGTGGTCTTACCACGTCTTTTCTGCCTTCGCAAGTGATGTAGCTTTGGATGATTTTTTCCAATTCCGCCCATGGCTCTCCTAGCGTTGCTGGTAGCACCCCCTTTCCTCGGATTGTCAACTTCTGGCCCTCGTCCTGAAAGATTTCCAAAATCTTCTGCAGCCTTTCCTTCTTTATTGTCCATACTGGTCCCGTGGCCGGTAGTCTCGTGACTCTTGCTATTATGTCATTGGTGACTTCTATTCGCCTTCCTCTTACTGTGGAGTATTCTTCCTATAAGTTCTGTAAAAATTCTCTTGCTACTGTTTCATTAGACTCCTTCAGGCGGTTGAAATAGGTCAACCATCCTGCTCTTTTCAGGATTCTTCGAGCTGCAGCCGAAACAGTTAATGTTTGCGGTTCTCGGTGGACTGACCTTCCTCTCATAGTTTCACTGCCAATTTTCAAAGGAACAACAGCTGTTTGTTGAAGCGCAGAGAATCTGGTAGCATATTCCTCGTTCAAATTTAAATGCAACAACGTATGCAATGGAAATAGCTTCGAACGTCAGCTCATGCAGAAGAAAACAAAAATAGCAAAAGATCATACCGTTGAGCTATGCCGTGCTTGAGTACAAACTTTTTTCAAATAACGGACTGACACGTACTCTGGGGAATGATGAGGTTACCTCCCCCCCCCCGCAATGTGATAGGCTGTCCTAGCCGTCAAATAAAGGAGCAGCATTTGTTCTGCTGCGAGGTCTTTATGGAACAGCTTATGGATATATGACATGTTCGCCAAAAACAGCGTAATACTGAAATCGAGGTAAAGAGTTATATCGCTTTTAATATTATGGGGCTGCGGTGATTTGATGGAAGTTCAAGGATAAGACATTTGCCATAAATAGAAGGTCTCATGCGGTCACTATCAGTAGCTTTGTAATGATTGGCGATGATATATAGTCATGCACTATATGGTTGGGTAATATTATATAATTTAATTATCACGGCATAAGAAGCAAAAGGATGTAATCTTCTTACCTATTGGTGTAAACATACGACTTCAATACCATTAACAGTTCTCTGCTGCCAACATGTGTCCATAACCTTGGCAGAGTTGTTTGTTTCACCCCTGGAACCATAGTCCTTTGTGTATGCGAGGAAGCGTTTGTGTAATGTCAAAATGTAGGCCACTATGCTGGCTTCGTGACCAGTTAGTCATAATGCCATTCACGAGGAAGGAGCGAATAGTGGGCAGGCCGGCTCGTGGTGAGACCTCTTGTTCCAAGGATTATTTGTTTGATATACCTTTTGGACCATTTCCCAGGTGTGGTGGCCCTAATGGGAATGCCACTTCGCTTCCATCCTGATGATCATGGTAGGCCAGCTCGTAATGAGACTTCCTATCCTGCAATTTGACAGTCTTTAGAAATTCTGTTTTGCTTCTTTTTAATAGAGAGCCTTTCCTGTTTATGCACAAAGGGTGGTTCAACACTCCTTAAGAGTAGGAATGGTGGAAGAAGTCTTAATATCCCAATAGAAAGGTATAGATCTTTTGATCCTATTGCCATATGATAATTAAAGAAAAAGAACCATCATAATACAGATAACCAATCAGAACGAAGTTAGTAGAACAATGGCAGCAAAAGATGATAAATAAGCATGTCTTTCTCCGCATCCTTTCACCAAGTCAGGGCAGTTTCTTATAAAGATAGCGATTTATGATTTACTGATTTCGGTATGCTGCGTTTTTGCTTTAATCACATAAATGTATAGCCGTATTCCAAAAGACTTGAAAGAACATCAGCAATAAACATCCTTAATTTGGAGTAGAGGGACCAAGCTGTTTCAAAATCGTATGAGTAATGTTCCTTTCAAGAAAGGTCATAACAACAGTTCACAGATGTTGTTCGTTTGGAGAAAGGAACAGTAGTTTCAAGGAAATGTCATTCCCTTTTTTTTTTTAAAAGATCGGTAGAAATCAAAAGTGTTGTTCCTTTTGGAAACAGCAAAAACACACAAGTGTTGTTCCTTTTGAAAAAGGAACCGCAAAAATCGTAAGTTGCAAGTGCTGTTCCTTTTGGAAAAAGAACAACAAAAATCAAAAGTGATGTTCCTTTTGGAAAAGGAACAACAGAAATCACAAGTGTTGTTCCTTTTGGAAAAGGAACAGCAAAAATCACAAGTGCTGTTCCTTTTGGAAAAGGAACAGCAAAAATCAAAAGTGTTGTTCCTTTTGGAAAAGGAACAACAAAAATCACAAGTGCTGTTCCTTTTGGAAAAGGAACAACAAAAATCAAAAGTGTTGTTCCTTTTGGAAAAGGAACAGCAGAAATCAAAAGTGTTGTTCTTTTTGGAAAAGGAACAGCAGAAATCAAAAGTGTTGTTCCTTTTGGAAAAGAAACAACAAAAATCACAAGTGTTGTTCCTTTTGGAAAAGGAACAGCAAAAATCAAAAGTGTTGTTTCTTTTGAAAAAGGAATAGCAAAAATCACAAGTGTTGTTCCTTTTGGAAAAGGAACAGCAAAAATCAAAAGTGTTGTTCCTTTTGAAAAAGGAACAACAAAAATCACAAATGTTGTTCCTTTTGGAAAAGGAACAACAAAAATCAAAAGTGTTGTTCCTTTTGGAAAAGGAACATCAAAAATCAAAAGTGATGTTCCTTTTGGAAAAGGAACAGCAGAAATAACAAAACATACTACAAAAATATGTACAAAAATAATTCGATAAGTTATATACAAATTATAAAGAAAAGTAGATTTTTTTTAGTGAGTTACAGGCAAGGAAGACTTGTCTTCCTCCCCTAAGATCTCCATATCTGAATCTTGGCATAGTTGTTGGCAGAAGGACTCCCGAGTAAGTGGTTTGCGATAGAGACGGACTTGATGGCCATTTGCCTTGAAGGTATATCCAGAACCATCGATAGTAGTCAAGGTAAGGGTCCCATTTTCATGCACTTTCTGCATTTCATATGGTCCCAACCAACGAGTCTGGAGTTTCCCGGGGAAGTCCTAAAATCTAGAGTCATACAAAAGAGCCCAGTCTCCTTCATGGATGACTCTGTTTTTAATGAGAGCATCATGCCATTTAGCTCTCTACTGCTGTATCAGAGCAGTGTGTTGAAGTGCAGAGAGCCTAATTTCATCCAGCTCATTAATCTGTTGTAGTCGATTAGTCTGTGCCTCAGTTAAATCTAAACCAACTTGTTGTGTTGTTCGTAATGTCTGGATTTCAAATTCTATAGGAAAGATAGGTTGCTTTCCAAACATTAGCTGGTAAGGTGAGTGACCAGTGGTGCTTCTCCATGTTGTTCTATAAGCCCACAATGCTTCTGGTAGTTTGGCTGCCCAGTCGCATCTATGTGATGCAATTGTTTTTGTTAGAATGGTCTCTATTATTTTGTTACTGCTTTCTACTTGCCCATTTGCCTGTGGGTGATATGGGGTGGTAATTTTATGTTGAACATGATAGTTATTGAGTGTTACCGCTATTCTGTTCCCAGCAAACTATGGCCCTCCATCTGTAATTATCTCTCTAGGGAGGCCATAACGCAAAAATAGATGGAGCAGGAACTGTATAACAGATTCTTCTGTAGCTCTGGGCAAGGCCTTTGCTTCAACCCACTTGGTGATGTACTCTGTTTCCACCAAAATGTATGTTTTTTGGTTTGATGGTGGGTTGATTGGTCCCATGAAATCAAGAGCCCAACGCTCAAATGGTTCGATGACTAACTGTGGTTTCAAAGGCATCTCATCTGAATGACTAGGGCGTCCCGCTCTCTGGCAACTGTCACATGCTTGGACGAATTTCTTTGCATCTTTAAAAATTGTGGGCCAATAATACCCTGTTTGTAATACTTTATGTGCAGTCCTACGATCAACGAAATGTCCACCACATGGTTGGTCATGGCATGCTTTCAATATATAAAAAATTTCATCTTGTCTAACGCATCTTCTGATTTGCATGTCTGCCCCTGTATGAAACAAATAACCCCCAATCCAGGAAAATCTGGTACTTCGTTGGACAATCTGTTTTCGCTCATTAGGGGTTAGATGCTTTGGTAACTTACCTACTGCTAGGTAATTGGCGACATCCGCATACCAGGGTGTTTGAACAACAACAACAAAGAGATGCTCATCTGGAAACTGATCTTCAACTGCTGCTGCATCGACTAGTTTTGGCACTCTTGAGAGGAAATCAGCTACCGAGTTTTCTTTCCCGGGTCGATCCTTGATTGTAATATCGAATTCCTGCAATAAAATCAGCCATCTAGTTATTCTGCCATTTGTGACAGGCTTATTTGCTAAATATTTTATAGCAGAATGATCTGTGTACAGGATAACAGGATATCCAGTAATGTAATGTCTGAATTTATTGATAGCATGTATAACAGCTAGAAATTATTTTTCAGTGACAGTATAATTCAATTCAGCAGGGGATAGATTTTTGCTAATGTAATAAATTGCATATGGTTTTCTATCCTCCTCCTGTCCAAGGACCGCTCCAATGGCTGTATCTGAGGCATCAGATGATATCTGGAATGGAAAATCCCAATTTGGTCCCCGAAGAACTGGGGCTGTAGATACGAGCTTCTTCAGATCGTTGAAGGCACGTTCGCATTTTTCTGTCCAAAAGAAATCAATATTACCAATTAATGCATACAATGGTGCAGCAATACATGAATAATGTTCTATAAATCTTCTGTAATAACCAGAGAATCCAAGAAATCTACGTACCTCTGTTTGAGTAGTAGGAGTAGGAATAAGCAAAAGTATTTGGATTTTGGCTGGGTCTACCTGAATGCCAACTGCTGAAATGTAGTGTCCTAAAATAAGTCCTTCTGTCATCATCATGTAACATTTTTCATGGCTTAAACAAAGCCTGGTAGCTATGCAACGTTGTAGGACTTTTTCTAGTGTCTCCAACGCTGGATCAAACTCATCTGCGTATGGAGTAAAGTTGTCCATATATACTTCCAGTCCTTCATTTATTAGATCTGCAAAAATGCTAAGGATAGCCCTTTGGAATGTCGTAGGGGCATTACATAAACCAAAAGGTAAAACTCGGTAGGCGAATGTTCCCCAAGGACAAGTAAAAGTAGTTTTGTCCTGATCTTCAGGGGCAATCTGTATTTGGTTATACGCATTGAAGCTGTTGAGAAAAGAAAAGAATTTCTTCCCTGCCAAAGTGTCCAATACTTGATCAATGAACGGGAGAGGAAAGTGATCTTTTTGCGTTGCCTTATTTAGCTCCCTGTAGTCCACGCAGATCCTCCACTTCCCATTCTTTTTCGGTACCACCACAAGTGGGGAGACCCATTTACTATCAGAGATAGGGTAGATGAAGTTAACATCTAAAAGTTTTTGAAGCTTAACTTTTACTACTTCTTTTAGGTGAGGGTTTAGTCTTCTCTGAGGCTGCCTAACAGGTCTTGCATCATTTTCTATGTAGATGTGGTGTGTACATAACTGTGGGTCAATTCCTTTCATATCAGGTTAATCCCATGCAAATTCTTCTTTATATTTTCTTAAAATATAGATGAGTTTTGTTTCTTGTTCGGGTGTAAGGTCGACGTTAATGTTTAAGGTCTTTCCAGGTTCGATTTCCACAATTTTACTATGTGCAACTGAAGTGATAGGGATTGTGTGTTCATGTGCATCTTTTAGAGGTTCCTCTTCTACTTCGTTATCAAATGCTGCTTTTATCATATGACACTGGGTACGAGATGTGAGTTCAGTTTGACTAATGAAATTACTGATGGCATCATCTTCTGTTTGGTATTTGAACTCTAGTGCTTCTTGTATAGTTAATGGAGATCTGATGTTGTCGGTAAGATATGATACAGGGTGCCTATTAGTTTTAACTATAGTGATACTTGGCTGCGCTGGGGGATATAGTACTAAATTCTTGATATCCGCCCCCTTGGTTATAATCATGTTCCCTTGCCGACAGCCGATATAGGCATCAGCGGTAGCGAGCCAAGGTCTTCCTAAGATCAATGGATGTCCATCAAGTCGGGTTTTAGGGTTTATTATGAAAAAATCAGTTGGGTATTCCCAGGAGTCAACCGAGACCATGACATCATGCAGTATGCCTTCTGGCCTAACCACAGACCGATCGGCCAATTCTAGCAGAGTTGAGGTAGGTTCTGCAGATGTAATGCCTAGCTTTTGGCAAGTAGCAGTTGTCAATATATTGATTGCAGCTCCAAGATCAACTAAGGCATTGGTTAGGGTTTGACCATGAATTTGAACAGTTACTATTGGGTTTCCTAGGTCCTCATACTTAATAGGTGTTTCCTTTCCTGACAATAGGTCAGATAAAGTACCGACTACCTGAACTCTTGGATTATCCATTATATTCCTCCTTGGCCTTTTTATGCACAATTCTTTAATAGTTTTTGCGTATATCGGGATGTCTTGAATGGCCTGAAGGAATGGAATTTTTATGTACAAATTTTGTAATTCTCCCAGAATGTCAAAATAAGATTGTTGTATCGGTCGAGGTATGACTAAACGTTCTGGGAATGGGGGAGAGGATGTGGTTGCTTGAATATGAGTTTTCTGTCTATTCACATCCTCTTCTTGTGACAGATGTTCTCTAGGTAACTGATCTTCAATCTGAACTGTTTTATTTCCCTCTGTTTAGATAATACGCCCAGTTCTTAGCTGAAGATCATTGCACTCCCTCAGATCGGGTCCTTCTTCTGGTGTTTCTAAAATTTGGAGTGCTTGGACCGGTCTGTTATTTGGATTGGGATTGGGCTGGGCTGGGAGTTGCGGTCTCAGATTAGCCTGGGGATTTTGCTGTAAAGCTGGCAGTGTAGGTTGAGGGAGAGGGACATTTCCTACTGGTTGATTTGTTGGTCTCTGCCAGTTATTCTGCCAGGCTGAACTTTGTGAAGTAGGGGGAGTCCATTGTGGAGGATATGGGCTGTTTTGCCAATATGGTGGGGGATAAGGAGGATTCGACCAACCGGATTGGCTTGTCTGATTTAGCCATGGATTAACAGAAGGATATGACTGTGGTGACCAGTTTGGGAATGGGGGCTGAAATTGGCTTTTCCATGTATTATACTGTTGAGCTTTATACTGGGGATACTGAAAAGACGAAGTTGGATCTGAAAAGATACCAGTTTGTCACAGCTGCCATTGACGACGCTGGTTGAGCATGTACACCATTTCTGGTTCTTCTTCTGCCTCCTTATATACTGCTTTTAGTCCAGGTAGTGAGGGACAACTTTCTGTCGAATGATCCTTTGTACAAATGGCGCATGCTTGGACTGCATCTAGTGGGCATTCCTTATGGATATGCTTCTTCCTACATCTGGGGTAGAAGATAGCTAAATTCTATTCTGCCTCCATTTGCTTTTGCTTGGCCTGCAAAACGTCCAATAGTGTAGTCAGTGTTCCTAGTATATCAATTTTAAAGTTTTCCAATAAATTTCCGATTTCAGCCCGCGTTACTCCTTCTGATGAAATTTTGTTTTCTCTTGCAAACTGATCATGTTCTACTGGTTTGATCCGTGTACTGCCTCTCGAACTCCTGATACATAGATCAATTATGTCAACAAAACATTCCTGATAAATATCCCCTTTTCCGATAATGTTTAATGTTTCAATCCATTGTTCTTTCATGCCTCTTATTAATGCTGTTTTCAACACATTATCGGGTAAGGGTGATGATGCATAGGGAGATCTTTGCAAATTATACTGAAAAAGCTCCACATATTCTTCTAATGTTTCGCTTGGTCTAGCCACTGTTATAGCTCCAAATCTCACTCTTATGGTTTGTGATGCTGCACTTATGGCCTAGGGCAACCCCTCCTTCCAGACCTGGTTCAAAAATTTAAAAAACAGTGTTTTATTCCCTATACGCGACTTTGCCCTGTGTTAAACGCGTGTACACGCGGGTCTGTCATACCCAACCCGCGTGTATCTATTAAAACACTTAAAAAAAATATAATTTCCTCTTTTTCGGGCGGTGATCGCGGGTTTACCTGCTGGATCACCTGTTAGTGCCCGTGGCCCAACTGTTCCCAACCAACTCCTAACTAAAAAACTACTTTGGAGAGGGTATAAAAAGACATCAAAGGGAAGGCCAAGGGGAGAGAGAAAGGAGAGCAAGATTATTATGCTGAGATTTTTCCCTTAGACCAGGTCTGAAGTCCTTGGTGCATTCTGCACTTCCCCCATTTTGCATAGGAAACCCTTGTTTCCATGTGTATTGGTGATCATTCATCCTTGACATCATCATTGAGTAGGACTTGGAAGGAGCTCTTGTTGGAGGCTGGAGGCTGGAACGAATCCGGGAGGAAGCTTGCTTGGAGCCTGCTGAAGGTGTTCAGGTGATATCTTTCCGATATATGTACTTTATTTGCCTTTATATATAAAGAAACACGTCTTTGTTCCCGAATAATCTTTCTTTATGCTTATGAGATTCTTGTGTTGAATTCTTATGAAAGTGGTTACTTAAAGATTTTTTATAACTAACTTTATAGCATAAAGATGATTTATACATAAACTTCTATACATGTACTGTTGTGTTCTTTGATTTGTTTGTCTTGCAGGTCAGAGAAAGAAGAAGGGAACTCCAAGAAGGGTTTGCACCCTAACGGTCTTCTCGAACGTAGGACCTTAGGTATGTACCCTAAACATTAGAATTTGCTTAAAAGTAAAAAAGATGGCTGTGTGTGTGTGTTTCTTTGTATAAGAAATTTTCAGTCTGGTAGGGTCTTAGCCCAAAGGATCCTAGGGGTACTTTCCCTTCAACCAGAATTGGCGACTCCGCTGGGGACAACACTCTTGTTGTTCCTAGTTTGGGTAGTCCTCAAGCCAATCAAGGCTCAGTCCCTCTGTTTGTTGGTTCTGACTGTCTGATATTTTCTTGAACTCCAAGCTTTTCCAGTTTTTCAGTTTGTGTTTTTTATTTTTCTTGAAACACTTCATATACGCACTTTTTCTGGATTACAGAAGCGTATATACGCAAGTTGCACTAAGTAAACCCGCGTATACGCAGGTTTCCTTAGTTACAGTCGCGTGTACACGCATTCTGCAAATAATTGCAGTCGCGTATATTCCATAATTTTCAAGATTTATAATTTTTCTTTGGCTGAATGTTTGTCTGGTGGTTTGGGTCAGTTTAAAACAGTCAATTCCCTGTGACAGTTCTCTGTTTAACAGGGGGCATCTTGTTCTGAACTCTCTCTAGTTATAAGGAGTACTAGTCTTGTTTTTCGTTGATTGCAAGCGTCATTGATTTTTGACACACAAGATTTCTGTTTGAGAATCTTGATTGCTCTGTTTCGGCAGAGTGGGAAGATTGTGTTCAATCTTTGTGTCCATTTTATTTTCATGACACTTTTGTTTGCTTAACGAAATCATTTTTATGACCATTTACTCCTTTGTTTCGGGAAATTTGTTTGTTACCATTTTCTTGAAACTTGTCTTTTGATATTTTGGACTTTCATTGCTGCTTTTGATTGTCAAAAGCGATTTCGAACACATTTTATTTTTGTTGAGTTCTCATCATTTGAAAGGTGTCAATTCACAAAAGTGTTTGGTTGCTTGTTTATCAATCATTGGTGTCAATTTTTGAGAGCTTTCCTTTGAAAAAGACTTTTTTGATTTGATCGAAAGAAAATCTTTTGAAAGTTTTTGAGTTTCGCTTTCTTAAACTCGCTTCTCATTTGATTTCCTTTTTTGCGAAGTGAAAGTGCTTTGTTTTTATCTTAAAACTTGTTTTTATTGTTTGGACGAAATGATTGGTAACACATCATCTTCTATCTAAGCATTTTAGTGGCAAGACAAAATTTGATAAAGCAGCAACTTTCCTTCTTTGTTTTTAGAGTAGTCTTTGAATCGTGCATCCACATTTAGTTCTTGCATTAGGGTAAGATTTGCATCCCTTTTTATGCATACATAGCTTTGTTAGCTTTTGTGAGTGTGGAGTTTGAAAAGAAAGCAAAAATTTTGTTTAATTTGAAGTTCCTCAGAAACCTCATAGAAATTGCTCTTCATCGAAATGAAAAGTGCATGTGCATGTAGTTAGGATAGTTTCTTTTGCGTCCTAAAAACACCACAAGTTTCACTTCCGTTACCTTCTGACTTAAAGAACAGCCAAATAAAATCAAGCGCTTAATTAAAATCCACTAGAACTTTTTGTTTTAGTTATTACACCAACAAGTTTAGGATTTTAGGGCCTTGGATTAGGCGAGTGGAGAGTTAACTCTCCAAGGCCACACAAAACGTCAAACATAAGAGTCTGACTAAAGAGAGTAAATCCAATAGCGTTAGGAAGACCAGGAAAGCTCCGGATCTGGGAGTTAAGCACGAGGGTCTGTGAAGACAGGGAAGAGAGATACCCCCTCTCCTACTTGTCCGAACTCACCTCACGACTGTTCCGCCTGGCTTCTGTGACGAGTTGGTACCCATAGTTGCCTCTCCTAGGGATCTGCATAGGTGGCTGCGGAGGGGAATCCCGTGGCACCTGAGGTCGACGTTGTATCACTCTCGACAGTACTTCCGGAGGGCACCCTTGCGAAGCTTGGGGGCTTGCACCGGCGCAGGCTGTTGTTAGGAGGTCAGCGTAACTTCCTCTGTTACCTTCGCTGATAGGACTGGGCCGTCATTATCCCAGACTATCTTCGGAAGGCCCCTGACTCCGCTTTCTTGTATTTTGGTGTCCGGTCCTCATCACCCGGAGTGGAAATACTTGAAAGCTGTTTGACTGGCTGTATCTTTAGGGACTTTATAGTGAGTGCTCTTTGCTCCTTGTATATAGTTGGCTTTAGGTATTTTTGTCTAGTCACATTTGGACTTTGTGGTCTGAGTGACTGGCTTACCGCTCTACCGATCTTGAAAGGCTTTTGGTCGTTCTTTCGGAAGTTGTGGAGTTGCCTCCTCAAGGGCAAAGGTTTTGATTGCTTATCCATATTCTTTGAAGAGTTATTTCTATGTTCCCGCAAGGGAAAGGGTCTTTGGATCAGTTAGATATGGCTAATATTCCTGTGGAAACCAACCAAGGTACCCTTCCAAAAGGGGATCCTTGTGCTTTTCCTTTCTTTGGAAACGTTGGTACTCCCTTGATGGCCACTTTGAATATTCCTGGGTTGAATGTTGGACTACCCGTTTGGCTGTGGTCCACTCCGAATATTCCGAATGCTCTTGAAGCTTCTCAGATGAATGCTTTATTTCAGGGGCATCATATGGGTGCTAATTGTTCATCTTCTTTCAAAGAGAAATCTGGGATTCCTTCTTCTTCTCCTTCTTGTAATAAGAGATCTAAAAAGAGGAGAAAAAGGAAGTCAAAGAAGAAGAATAATTCTATCCCTTCATCTTCAACCTCTGCAAGTCATGTTGGAGATGAGTCTTCAGCCACTGCAAGTCATGCTGGGGGCACAAGTCTAGTCACTGCAAGTCATACTAGCACTTCATCTTCAACCTCTGCGAGTCATGTTGGAGATGAGTCTTCAGCCGCTGCGAGTCATGCTGGGGGCACGAGTCTAGTCACTGCGAGTCATACTAGCAATGAGTCACCAACCTCTGCAAGTCATGTTCAGGACTCTCCGCAAACCACTGCTAGTTATGTTGGTGGAATGGAGGTTGATAAGAAACCTGGACGTAGAAGTTTTAAACCTAAGTTCCCTTGTAAGATATGCAAGGGAGACCATCTTACTCATTTATGCCCTGGTATTCCAGAGGTTCAAAGGATATGGTCCGAGTCTGAAAGTACTTCTACTCCTACACTTGATATGGTTTCTCATCAATCCCATCAACCATCAGTTGAAAATGTGGTAAAGCCAGTGCAATCGCTGGCCGATTACACTCCTCTTTTGGGGGGTGAAGTGCCTAACAAAAGAGTCTGTTTGATCTCTAGTACAGAGTCTTCTAGTATAGGGGGCATTCCGGTTTCTTCGAATGTTCCCCCTCCAAGTTCTAAGAGTGTTTCCTTTGATTGGGATAGTCTTGTTGAGCCTCGTCTTCCTTCCGCTGTACCTTTTCAAATAAAGGTCAGAGTTAATTCCACAAATGTCTATCGATGTATGGTGGATGAAGGATCCTCTACAAGTATTATATCCTCTTTGACTTGGAAAGCTTTGGGTTCCCCAAAGTTGTTGACAGCTCAGAGTCAGTTGTTAGCCTATGATAGAAGGCCTGGTGAATCTATGGCTGTTCTTCCTCAAGTGCCTATCACTTTAGGTGGGAAGACTGTCTTAATCGATATGATGGTGGTTGATAGCCCTTTAGACTTTAATATGCTACTTGGGCGTGATTATGTCTATGCTATGAATGCTGTGGTGTCTTCACTCTTTCGAGTAATGTGCTTTCCTCATAATGGGAATATTGTCACTGTTGATCAGCTTGCATCTGACAATCACCACCCTAATTCGACTTTACTGCAGAATGCCCCTTGGTTTGTTCCAAGTGTTCAAGTAGACTCTACCCCGCCACAGGTGAATTATGTGGCATTGAGTCCTCAATGTTCAATCGCTTCTAAGAAGGATCCTTTGACTTATTATTTTCCTTCTTGGGACTTGGTCCCGGCAGTTGACCGAGAGATTCTTCCTATAAGGACATGGGACCCTTTAATTCCCTCTTTTGATCCTTGTAGTTCTCATGATTTCTTAGAACTTGTTTTGCCTTCACAGGAGGAACTCTTTGAAGCCATGAGTTATGACTACCAAAGGAGCCCTTGGCCTGAGCCCTGCAAGGGGTTTGTTCAGCAGAACTATTATGCGTAAGCCGCAAGGCTGCGTGGTTCCCTGTACCATATTGTATATATGAGGTACGCATCTTCAAGTTTTGTATCTTATAACACAACGATTTTATATGAAGTTTATATGTGGGATGTATTAACTTCGTGTCTAGTGTTCCTATTTATGTTTACAGAACTTGGAAGATTTCTCCTCTGGAAGTTTATGGTTGGTCCGTTCTGACAGGTATTGGTTCTCGAACTTGGCATATAGGTTAGGTTTTTCCGCCTGCATTGTGCATTTATCAGTTTCCTTTTCCATTTTGGCCTTAGGATCGACCCCACCAAGTTATGATGCGGAACCTTCTCATTGCTTAGAAGTATCATGACTTGTGTGGTAGAGCCTACCTTATCATGGGTGCCCTAGTTAGTACCTGATTGTCACTTGGCACTCATGCTGATTTTTTGTCACTAGGCTCGGGAGTCCTCTGTAGTCCCGCCATGACTTGTGCGTTGAAGACTCATTCCTCTTTGCTTCCTCGCCTCGTTCTGGCCTTATACCCTAGAGGCTCCTATGTGTGTTGAGTTGTACTTCTGCATTGCATGTTGACCATTTGCACCTTTTGGCCTAGAGCCGGCTTCACTTGGACTCGTGTTTAAGCCCACTTTTGACCATGGCGTCTGCAAAATCAACCTTGCATACCCTTGACCTCTGCAGCTTGACATACCCAGATCCGTGGAAGGAACATACCTCTGAGTGTCACTGACCAGTTTTTCACCTCCCTGCATTGAGCATAGGAACGTTCCTTTCCCAGGAACTAGATCATCTGTTTCACCGACACTCGTTCTTTCCACTGTACCATAGCATTCTTTTATTCTTTTTCCGGCTTATCAGAAAAAGACAAAAAAATTAAATATTCCAAAAAGAGCGGGAACAGGGACATTATTTCCATTTATTGGCAGCTAGAGTCAGTCGTGTCGCCCTTGAACAAAGCACTCAAAACAAAGTCTCCTCCGCATGGGTGGGATTTAGTTTGACTTAGGTAAGCCATAACCTTGTTATCGAGTCAGTTCTCCCCCGATTGGTTATCTCTTCCAATCATATGGAGGGTTCGTTCGTGCCTCCTGCATAACGAACTTATACAGATTCATTATATGCTGCCACATAGTCACATTGAGTCGTGCTTTTGTTCAAGGGAAGTTAGCCTGAGTCGGCCTTTCTGCGGTGTCTCTTGACTCATTTTTCAGTCGGCCATCCCTGGTTGTCAGTGTCATGTCTATCATCACATCAGTTATATTGGTCCTTCACTCGTGCCGGTTTGAGAAGGTCCCCATTGACTTCTTGCTGGCGGGTCTTGTCCTTATCGACGACGACACATTGCTCTGAGGGCAGACCTAGAGACCGCACCCTGGCCCTATTTTCATTATTGATAGGTCACCTTGTGCTCAGCATCGATCAGTATCATGGGTCTTTGACTGAGTGGTTTCCCTTGTGTTCGACATCAGCATACATTATCACACATTGGGATTCGTGCAGTACCTTGGTTTCCATTTGACCCTATTGGTGGATACCTCGCCTCTGTGTCAGCTTTCATTATTGGTTGGTTCAGAGGGTTTCTGCCGTGCGCTAGCCACATCTTGTGTACGCCGGAAACGTACTTCGGTTGGGTTACTACATCTTTTTCGTCCAATTCCTTCCACATTATTGGACTACGGGTTACACTCGCGGTAGATTGATGGAGGATGCCTTAATGCCTTCCTTCTAGCGGATCTTTCCCTATCGACTCCGACTCATTGCTCTGGGGCAAAGATCTAGAGTCCATTTGGCAGTACCTTGGGGTTTGCAGTCATTAGTGGCAGATTCCTCGCTATCGACAGTGGGAAACCATCATTGTCTCCTGATTGATAGATTCTTACAGGTGTTCGACTTCAGCTCATCTATTCACACTTGTTAGATTGTACTGGGTACCTTGACGCTCATTATCATTATCGGTGAGTAGTCTCGTGTTTGTTAACGGTATACATCAATGACCGGTAATCAAACGATTTCTCACATGGTCGACTTCAGATCATTTATTCCCATGGTGTAGAAATGTACCACGGCGGTCGGTGAAGACCTCAGGTTGTATCAGCATTCATTGGTTCACTTGACAGTTGCTCCTGTTGCTGCTAGTTGATACCATTCCACCTTATATGTTGCAGTCAGTCATGGCGACATTCTATATGCTGGCACCTGAGTTTGCAGTGTAGTACCATCCTATTCCATCATGTTCAGTTGGTACCTTATGGGATCAGTCTTTGATTTCAGTGATCCGTTGCATCTTTCAGCATCATTGACAGTTTTATATGTGATATTCAGACATGTACTTACTCATTATGGTCAGATGATCCATTATGTATTTTTACAGTCATTTATACTTGTATACTTAGTGGATCCGCTTGTACTTGATATGCGGACATGCTTTACTTTTCCTGAGCATGGGTATGCCTGCCTCAGACAGTGTTTCTTTCTGATCTCCTTTCGGTGGCTTGGCAGGCTGAATTCTAGTGAAGTCCTCCTCGGTTTTTCGGCAGAGTTCCTTTCCTTGTACTTACTTAATGTATTTCGGCCATCATGTTTCCCTTCTGACCTCATACATTAGGGGGCATCTATTATAGCTCCAAATCTCACTCTTATGGTTTGTGATGCTGCACTTATGGCCTAGGGCAACCCCTCCTTCCAGACCTGGTTCAAAAATTTAAAAAACAGTGTTTTATTCCCTATACGCGACTTTGCCCTGTGTTAAACGCGTGTACACGCGGGTCTGTCATACCCAACCCGCGTGTATCTATTAAAACACTTAAAAAAAATATAATTTCCTCTTTTTCGGGCGGTGATCGCGGGTTTACCTGCTGGATCACCTGTTAGTGCCCGTGGCCCAACTGTTCCCAACCAACTCCTAACTAAAAAACTACTTTGGAGAGGGTATAAAAAGACATCAAAGGGAAGGCCAAGGGGAGAGAGAAAGGAGAGCAAGATTATTATGCTGAGATTTTTCCCTTAGACCAGGTCTGAAGTCCTTGGTGCATTCTGCACTTCCCCCATTTTGCATAGGAAACCCTTGTTTCCATGTGTATTGGTGATCATTCATCCTTGACATCATCATTGAGTAGGACTTGGAAGGAGCTCTTGTTGGAGGCTGGAGGCTGGAACGAATCCGGGAGGAAGCTTGCTTGGAGCCTGCTGAAGGTGTTCAGGTGATATCTTTCCGATATATGTACTTTATTTGCCTTTATATATAAAGAAACACGTCTTTGTTCCCGAATAATCTTTCTTTATGCTTATGAGATTCTTGTGTTGAATTCTTATGAAAGTGGTTACTTAAAGATTTTTTATAACTAACTTTATAGCATAAAGATGATTTATACATAAACTTCTATACATGTACTTTTGTGTTCTTTGATTTGTTTGTCTTGCAGGTCAGAGAAAGAAGAAGGGAACTCCAAGAAGGGTTTGCACCCTAACGGTCTTCTCGAACGTAGGACCTTAGGTATGTACCCTAAACATTAGAATTTGCTTAAAAGTAAAAAAGATGGCTGTGTGTGTGTGTTTCTTTGTATAAGCAATTTTCAGTCTGGTAGGGTCTTAGCCCAAAGGATCCTAGGGGTACTTTCCCTTCAACCAGCCACCATCTGGAATATTTCATCTTTTAGTTCTCTAGACCTGCAGTAATCTTGATATTTTTTTAGAAAAGATTCTTTCATTTGATCCCAATTATTTATAACCCCACCACCTAATCCCATAAACCATCTTAAAGTAGCCCCTTTCAGGGTTGAGGGAAATAGTTTTAGTTTCTGGGGGTCAGTGGTGTAGTCATATCCCCTGCATAGTACATCAAATTCAAATAAAAATGCATTCGGGTATTCTGATGTAATTCCGTGAAATGTAGGGATATGTTGAAGGGGAATTGCTTTCATGGGGGCATTTGCTACAGAATCCACTATGGGGTATTGTAATGTAGAGGTTTGGGTGTTTCGTGGATTTTGAGCCACTGGGTCAAATATATGCCAATAACCTTCCGGAATATCTAGAAGAGTGTTCCTTGGTTGAGCGGGAATGGCTTTGACAGGATTAGTTTTAATAGAACTTCCTCTATCTGGAATTTCTATCTGAGGGGATTGGATCTCTTCAATAATAATTTTTACCGCACTTCCTTTGTCTGGGCTATTCAATGGCTGAGTTATCCTAGGAGGAGATCTCGACTCTCTAATCTCCCCTCTTTCCCCTTCTCCTTCACAAAGATTACTGAAATTCCCTTCTTGCAATCGCTCTGGAATAGAATTTTCAATTTCTTGAAAGTCCTGTTCGTCAATTTGACTATGCACCTCAGCAAAGGCTACAGATGGTGAACCTGTGGCCTGAAGGGAGCTAGTAGGCTGTCTGGAAATAACTTTCCTAGGTCCTACTGAAGGCTGAGATTCGGCTTTCTTATAGATTTCATCTATGAATGTTGTTCGACCAAGGGTCACCGGCTCCTTAGTTTTTTTTGGCTTCGGAAAAGGTTTGGGATTTTTCTCCGGCTTTTTCTGCTTAGTCATGCACTCAATTTAACTACTAAATCTTTCTTAAGCAGATAGCATCAAATCTGCAGGAAAGCGGGCAAAGCAGCAGGGCTTTTACATGCTCTGCATGTAGGTTCTTACCTTCCATTTTGAAAACCCAATTCTTCCCTAGCAGGTTCGTGCACTACCCTGAAAAAGACAAATGGCTATACTCTTTCCCCGGCAACGGCGCCAAAATGTAGAGCTATAAAAAGGGTCTCTTTCACCTCTAGTTACCTCACATTAGAATGCCAATCCGGGAACGTCTTGCTATTTCAAAAGAGTGTCACAGTCTGAGGCTTAGCACTTGTCAGAGTAATGCTCGTAGTACAACTACTTAAAGGCTACAAAAGTAAATGGTTGCATGTCTACAACTTAACTACTTCAAAAGGCTAAATCACACCAAGCATTGCATCAGTCGAAGGTTCGGTAGCAATAACCCATCCTTTTCATAACTGATGAGAACAAATCTGAGGTCTGGGAGCTAGGTAGCAAATGCTGGGGCTCACTACAGCCTGAGATCGTCCTTGACGAATATAAATGAAACGGCAAGTAAAGGAAATAGCGATGAAATAGAACAGCACATCAACCAAGGGTTTAGTAGCAATAACCCATCCCTTTCATAGTTGATGGGAGCAGATCAGAGGTCTGGGAGCCAAATATCAGATGCTGATACTCACTACAGCCTGAGTCTGTCCTTAAGAAATGGCAAGTAAATGAAACAACAAATCAGCAATCTTGAAATAGACCAGCAATTGTAATGGAATAGCAATTCAGAAATGGAACAGCAACTAAATGGAACCACAACTGGAATAAGAAATAACCAAGTTCATCAAGTTGCGATTCTATCTAACCACTCCAATCAAAACATCAATCCTGCAGTCTCAAAAGATATACACATACTATAGAACAATACTACCAATTCCAACCTTAGAAACACAACGTGCTCAATCTGCTTCTGTTATTGATCTGAATAAACGCATGCAATTACATCTCAAGATATAAACAGTAACATTCAATAATCATCTAAAATTAGACTTCTCAAGATAACTTGTCATAATGCTAAAACACAATCACAATGAACTCTGTACTGGAGTGATAATATCCTGTAGAGATTAATCAACACTTTAATGAATTGGTAACATAATACAGTGTCAATATAAGACTTCAATTTGCAGGAACATTAAACAAGTTAAACATAACAGAGCATGTAATATAACGTTCATAAAACACAACAGATTACGAGATTACGCCTATGAACAAACCACACAGACACCACGCGTAATGGTACAAGATCAAGTGTCCTCCAGGGCCGAGCCCTTAGCCTCCAGGGGTACACCGCTTAAAATTGATCCAGGATCAAAGATGAAAGAGTAACCAAGTCTGTATTAATGCATGAAATAAACTTACAGCAAAGCGAGTCTTAACAGGACATAAAGATCAACTCTTGATCTATTAAAAAGGAATTACAATGGAACCTCCCTATAGCCAACAATGCTATCTCTTATATAAGGATGATGACAGAGATATCTAGATACAGAAAATAGATAAAATAGAGATCCCTCAGGATCTAAGATCCTGAGGGATTCGCAGAATCATTAACCCTCAGTCGCTTCTTTCCTTTTCTGCTCCGAGCTGGTGTCTCCGCTTCCTTTTCTGGGTTGGTCCGTTTTGATCTGGTCTATTTGCGGTTTCCCGTCAAAGGGACATCAGTTAGCTCCTCTTCGTATTTCCCTTTGAGATGGCTAATTTATGCTTTTCCTCCTTCCTGCACGTAAGAACGACAATTATCAGTTTTTCCTATTAACCTCACGTGTTTCGTTATTATCTAAGTTTAAAATGCAGAAAGGCTTATATATCCTAATGAAAAAGATACTGAAATAACCATCAAAACATACCTTATTTGAGACTCTACACAAGCAACCTCGTTCAAAGACTCCATCAGGTAGTTAAATGCAGTTGGTGGTCAATTAAGACCCCTCCATACCTAAATGACCAGGTGCCATAGTAATGTAAACTTATAAATATCCAGAAGAAATACGTAATCAGGGTTGGCATTTGATGTAAGGCTCAACTTCTGGAGACCATAGACATTTTGTCACTTGCAGCGTCTCATCTTCATTTTCAGCAAATACAAGCTTATTTTGTTGTTAACTGCTCACTGTCCATTTTCCTCTGTTCTAAGCTTGTATCTAATATGTTGTGTTATTGATCTCTTGATGTTTAGTACTAGATAACTGTCATCTTATCTCTGTATTAGAATATTGAATGCATCACTGAATAGGTTGCTCAGGTTTCTTTCTATCTAATGCAGGAGAGCTGTCATCTTGTCTTTTCATTAATAGATTAGATTTGCAGGTTTATGTACTAGTTGCAGCCGACCATCACATGGTCTTGTGTATCTACTGGTGTGGTTAGTATTGTCCATATTCACCTAATATCTAAAACTGTGAGCATTGGTGGTCTAAAGCCTTGTAGTCTGAGGGTGTTCATGCATGTCTGGAGTGAAATAGAGTAGAAGTGGTTATCTGGCTTGAACCAAACCATCATTCCTTCCATTAAACCTTGCAACAATAGTTGAATTTATATGTTACCAGGCATCTCCGAGCTACAACCTAGGAGAGTTTCTTGGAATCCTAACAGGTGCTACACATGAGGTACAATGATTGAGGTTTATAGAGTATATTTTCTATAATATTCTCTTTCAAATACGTGATTCTCATGTTCTCTTAACAATTTTCCAAAGAGGCTCTCCAGAGATGGAGTTGGGCTTTGGAAATCTGGTAGTAGATGACATCTTTTATGTCCCAAGTTATGATATGAATGGCTTAGTTGTTTCTCAAGGTAACCCTATTTTAGGTGTTCATGTATACCTTTATTCAGATGATTTCCATGAGGTGAAGTGCCCTCAAAGAAGCTCCTTGGCCAAATCAAGCGCTTTGTCATGCAATATATGATGCATATGGGAAATTTGCTTTTAATTTTATTCCATGTGGAAAATAAAGGTTGTTATCATTCTACAAGTGTTAGAATACAATATTTGATGTTTCACTTCCATCTATAGAGGTTCTTCTTGAGCACAATCATGTTAATATATCTCAGCGATTTCAAGTCACAGGTTTCTCAGTTGGAGGACTTGTGGTTTTTGAAAATAGCAACAAGAAATGCTAAAAATAGCATTGCTATAAATAGAATTTTAGGATATACTCCAACTCTATTGGAAATAGAAAAATTAGAAATTCTAAAAATAGCATTGCTATAAATATCATTTCGGGATAGATTCCAATTTTAATTAGTCCCTGAATTAAAATTGAGAATTAAAATTCGAATTTGGTTTTAGCAGCTGTTTGAAAAATAATTAATTAATTCATTTTGAGTTAATTAGTTGGAGAAAATCAAACACGAAGTCTATGTGAGGGCATGCAACAGTTATCCCATTGATTGAGGAATTTATCCCTTAGTTAAAGAGATAAGGGTGAGTTGTAATCAGTTAGCTCAATTAACTGAGTTAAGTTAACTCAGTTAACTCGGTTAGATTAATTCAAATAGTTTTTTGAATTAATTATGAGTTCATTTAGTTAATGCATGCATGCATGTAACTGTTGCACTTCAGATAACTGAATATTCTCTCATAGATAACTCATGCATGTCAGTTAAGTCAGAAACCCAGTTGAGATCAGAGGAAGGGACATTGTACTATCAGTTGGAGGATTTTTCCTATATAGGAAACTCATCAATGTAGAAGGAATTATCTCCTTCAGGATTGCGCAATTACTTTTGAGTTTAGTGAGCAATGTGAGAGGCCAATTTACACAGGTGGCAGCATTGGACCTCAGAAGAAACTGCGCAAGGAAATAGGAGGCTTCGAGGGCAGAGGAGAAGGTTTGTGAGAAGCCTTTGACTGTCTATGAACAGTAGAGGAATTGTACTGAGAGCTGGATAGCTTGTGAGCTAAATCTTTGTGTAATCCGGACATATTTCCATCTGTATGATAATACAGAGATCGGGGTTTTTAGTTGAGGCTTTCCCTAGAGTATTCTTCTGTGTTCATGTGTGATTGATTTATCATTCTCTGTTATATGTGTTCTATTTGATCTTGCTCATAATTGATTAAGCTTCCACAAGTTTGTTGTAGAAGTAGATCTTGTATTTTGCTTTAGTACATTACATAATCTGTTGATCTACAGTGGGAAATTCTACATGGTATCAGAGGAAAGGTTATCAAAGCAAAGAAGACTATACAAAGAAGGGAGAAGTTTGAAGTTTGAAGTTCCTGATTATAGAATTCAAATTCTTATCACATCTCAAATTTCACCAGTGGAGTTCAATGGTTTAAGACTCGAGTATGCCCTTGATGGCAGATCGAATTATATAGCCTGGAAGGATTCCATGGAAGTGGTATTATAGGACAATTGTCTAAAAGAATTCATTGATCAAGAAGTCCCCAAGCCAGCAGCAATTAATGCCCAAGAATTGGTGGAATGGAAGAAATGTTTGGCTAGAGCATGGAGAATCCTCTTGGAGGGAGTTTGAGACCACATTATCTCGAGCCTCCATGGGAAGGAGACACTATTTTCAATGTGGAAAACATTGAAAGATCTATATCAGAATAGCAACGATTAGAGGAAGCTGGCGTTGAAAGACAAGCTTCGAAAAATCAAGTGTGAAAAGGGCGAAACAATCTCTACATATCTGAACAAGCTCACCACCTACAGGGATGAGCTTGGAAGTGTAGGGATCATGATAGCCGATGATGACATGGTGAGTCTTGCTCTCCTCGGTCTTCCTAAGAGCTGGCATAACTACCAAGACTCGGTAAATAGAAGAGAGAAACTACCAGATTGGGAAAGAATTTGGTCAGATCTGATGCAGGAGGAGATAAGAAGAAGCACTAGAGATGGTTCTTCATCCAAGGAGGATGAAGAAAATTGTGCCTTAGAAAGTAAGGAAAAGAAAGGGAAGGAGAAGGATTCTCATCCAAAATCAAGTTCTTCCTATGGTGGGAAGAAGTTTGACAAATCGAAAGTGTGATGCTTTCATTGTCATGAGGTGGGTCATTTTGCTACAAATTTTCCACTGAAGAAATCCAAGAAGGGATCCAAGGAAGGATCAGAAGGTGAGGCACTGGCCTCACAGTTCGAGTTGGATTTCACCCTCTTCACATGCATGGTTTCATCCATGGTGTGATGCGGTTGGATTTTTGACAGTGGAGCTTCATTAGACATGACCAGCAATAAGAGTTTTTTTAATACCTCGAAGGAGAAAGATCTCCAGATACTCATAGCGATGGGTAATGATGAAAAGTATAGTGTCTCAAAAGTAGGCACAGTTGTTTTTCCGAGGGAGCATGGAGCTCGCATTACCTTGACTAATGTGAAGTATGTGCCAGGACTGAAGAAAAACTTGGTATCGATCGCAATGCTGGAAGACAAAGGCTATGATGTAGTCTTCAATAAGGGAAAGGTTTTCCTTAGACACATCATCATGAGACAGGTGAAGCAGATTGGTTCATGAGTCAAGAACATGTATGCTCTTGAGGTTCAAGATTCTTGCAAAGCCTTGAGGAGCAAGGCAACTGTTGGAGACTTGGTGGTTGAGAGGGAGAGTACATTACCTCTCAACATGTAGTGCGAGAAGAAGTCTCAGACAATTTTGGAAGAGCTACAATTGGTGAAGTAGCTTCAGGGGGTTGTGGAGCAACCACAACTGAAGAAGTCGAGAGGAGATCAAGTGGAGGCATCCACTCATGTAGAGACCTCCAGTAGGCGGAAATTTCGAGCCAAGTGGGGAGAGGGATCACATGCATCCATACCTCCAATTAGGAGGTGGGGCGATGTGGAGTGACAGTCCCAAGAAGGCTGGAATAGGGGCAGGATAATTGAGGTACCCAACCTCTTTGATTAGACCTTGCTACGGGAGCCCCAACGAGGAGTAGAAGGACTGGCTGAGTGGGTAGAGACAGATGCGGATGGAGCAGCAGAGAGAGCTATAGTGCAGGAATCCCAAGACAATGCAGTGCTAGCAAGCTGCAACAATGTGAGAGGCACAGGAGTGTTGCACCAACGCAGGATGGCACAGAGAGGTGTGAAATGGTGCGAGATGCATGGAGTGTTGTAGCAGGTCAGAGGTCACAATGGGAGTACTTATCAGCGGTAGAGGGAGATTCAGCCTCAGAGCATGTTTCTAGCCCAACACGGAGGTTAGTTGGGAGAATTTTTGTTTCTAGAGTTGTTGGAGCAACAACACTTGGGAGAAGTGTTGCATGCAGAACATTCCAAAGGTTCAAGATCGGGTTTGAGTTGAATGCCTTTCATGTTGAGAGGGAATGTTGAAAATAGCAATAAGAAATGATAAAAATAGAAATGATAAGAATAGCATTGCTATAAATAGCATTTCAGGATATACTCCAACTTTGTTGGAAATAGAAAAAAATAGAAATGCTAAAAATAGCATTTCCATAAATAGCATTTCAGGATAGATTCCAATTTTAATTAGTACCTGAATTAAAATTGAGAATTAAAATTTGAATTTGGTCTTAGCAGCTGTTTGAAAAATAATTAATTAATTCATCTTGAGTAAATTAGTTGGAGAAAATCAAGCATGAAGTCTATGTGAGGACATGCAACAGTTATCCCATTGATTGAGGAATTTATTCCTTAGTTAAAGAGATAAGGATGAGTTGTAATTTGAGTTGTAATTAGTTAGCTCAGTTAACTGAGTTAAGTCCAGTTAGATTAGTTCAAATAGTTTGTTGAACTAATTGTGAGTTCAGTTAGTTAATGCATGCATGCATGTAACTGCTGCACTTTAGATAGCTGAATATTCTCTCATAAATAACTCATGCATGTCAGTTCAGTCACAGACCCAGTTGAGATCAGAAGAAGAGACAGTGTACTATCATTTGGAGGATTTTTCCTATATAGGAAACTCATCCATGCAGAAGGAATTATCTCCTTCAGTATTGCGTAGTTACTTATGAGTTTAATGAGCAGTGTGAGAGGCTAATTCACACAGGTGGCAGCATTGGACCCTAGGAGAAACTGCGCAAGGAAATAGGAGGCTTGGAGGGCAGAGGAGAATGTTTGTGAGAAGCCTTTGACTGTTTATGAGCAGCAGAGGGATTGTACTGAGAGCTAGATAGCTTGTGAGCTAAAGCTTTGTGTAATATGGACATATTTCTATTTGTATGATAATACAGAGATCAGAGTTTTTAGCTGAGGCTTTACCTAGAGTATTCTTCTGTGTTCATGTGTGATTGATTTCTCATTCTCTGTTATATGTGTTCTATTTTATCTTGCTCATAATTGATTAACCTTCCGCAAGTTTGTTGTAGAAGTAGATCTTGTATTTTGTTTTAGTACATTGCATAATCTGTTGATCTACAGTGGGAAATTCTACAGTGGTGACTTCTGAAGGAGTCTGTTTTGAAGGAGTTAAGATATTAGTTGATGGAAGAGAAATAACTACAACCGATGTCTAGGGATATTACAAACTTTATCATGCAACATCAACACGCTACACAATCAAGGCTGAGAAGGATCACTTCAAGTTTAGCAGTTTGGAGAATTTCATGGTTGCGCCAAACATGGCTTCAATCCCAAAGATAGAAGCAACACATTATAATATTTGTGGTTCCCTAAAATTAGTGACAAATGGCTGTTATGGCAAGCATCAAGTTGGCTTGACACATGGGCCAGACAATGTTAAGCCTCAACTAAAGAGGATTGATGATATGGGAAACTTTTTCTTCGAGGTTCAACCATGTTAATATCCAATATCCCCACTAACCACAACAACAGAACATGATTTTGGTCTTCAATTTTCACCATCACATATTGATGTGACAGTAACTAGACCAATGTTAGGCATTGAATTTATAAAGGCCCTCGCTGATATCCATGGATTGGTAATATGCAAGGAAGGATGTGACTCCTCGGTTTATATATCACTTACCTCTCTGGATATTGATCTCTAGGTTTAGAGAATCTTAACTCTTTAAGTTTAACAAATGAGAGCAGTGACTTCATATTTGAGAAATTCCTACCTGGTGCATTGCGTCTTGAGGTAAAACATGGACCTTCATCTGATTTGTTAGATTGGGATGACGAGTGGTGTTGGGAGAGAAAGGTTATTGATGTCAATGTTGGTGTTTCTGATCATTCAAAGATAGTGTTTATCCAAAAATGCTATTGGTTGCATATTATGTCTACTCATCTCATGGCTTCTTAAATCGTACAACCAAACAAAGAACCAATGAATTTTTTGATTGAGAAAGGGTGGTAGCAAATCTTCTTAGAAGCTTCTCGTGTGCATATGCTTCATTTCTTGAACTCGTGCATTTTATTTGGAATGTCTTCATTATAATTCAATGTATTGAACCATAAGCCTATATATTTGACCAGTGAAACATATCTATTGAGTGGTGAAATACATGTTGATTCAATTTCTTATCCCAAAGAAAATGAGTTGTCTCGAAGCATTATTGTAGACATATGGAAAAAGGAGGGTGAATTTATAGATACGATCAATAATTTTGAACTTGTTTCAAGTGCTAATGGACCAAGAAACATTGTTGTATATCAATACACTCACTGGGCCAATCTTGAAGATGAAATGGTCTTTGTTTTGAGAGATAAAAGGAATGCTAGTGAGAAAAATAGTTTTGAAAAGGTATTTTTTTATCCAAGTCGGTACGTTGACGTTAAAACTGATGGGTGCCAACCTGTTATTCCTTGTTTTATGGGGTGCCTAGGAAAGTACATTCAGGGTCAATGCTGCCAGCAATCCCAGGTGTTGACATTAAAATAATTTCTCAAAATGGTAGTAGCAATGGTCTTCTGAAAAAGGGTGACTTGGTTCTTCAAACTTCGACAGGATTAGATGATCTATTTTTGGGTGCTCCTTTGTATGATGATACTGAGTACTATGTTGAAGCTTCCAAGGGATATAATTTAAAAGCACTTGCATAGGACCCCTTTTGAAGCTTAGTTTTATGCTCATCCAATTTGATTGGATGCCCCACTCGACTAGCCAAACCATAAATAATATTTGATCGTCACTATTCGACCTTCTGTGCACTCCCTGCGTTTGTGGTCCTCAGTAGAGGAATCACTGAATTTGCATCAAACAGCCACTAGATATGGACAAAACCTCTTCAATCGCATTGCTTCAAACTAAAACCATGTAAGTTTGGATTTTACTATTAATTTCAATGCTTTACAATGAAACGAGTGTAAATGCAGGTTGTATGTGGATAAAATAGAAACCACTATAAACGCAGGTTGTCTTGTATGTGTATGCAGGGGAATACATGATAAAATATTTGAGAGTGAATGGTAAACTGTTTCAAGAGCTTTCATGCTCTATCTTGAGACTCAATATGCAACATGGAAGTAATTTGACCATACTAGAAATGGACTCATATCCCGATAATGCATACAATTTCTTTGTGGACATATTGATTGAGATGATGGGGAGCTTTAAATCATTAAAGGATTTGGTCATATGTGTTGTTCCTTTGCTTAAATAAATATGTGTCTTCTCAATTTGTTGTTCGAGAGGCTTCCTAATCTCCAATGTTTGTTAATGGGTGACAACTTTATCTTGGTAAAAACAAAATTTTCGTTTTTCTTTTACATATGGAACAAACAACATGTTTCAATGTTTAAGAATGTTTGCATTTGCTACTTAGTTGTCAGGTATAGCATAATTTTTTTTTATACAAAGCATATATTGATGTAGCTTAGGTTGACTATTATGTTTTGGTTCATTATTATGTCCTGTTTGTAGATTCAGTATATCCAATAGATATGAAACAAAACCAAGTAACGACTTTGTTTCATATATATTCCTTAATGAAAATATACACTACCTAAATTAAAAAAGTTAACCTGCTATAAGATGTGAAAAGACCATAAAATTCTTCCATGGTTTTTTTCCATGATGTTCATAAAGAATATTTATGTATTTTACCTCATAAATGAGTGTAGAGATGGCTTATTCTGGTTTTGAAATGCAATGCAGGAACTTTCAAAATATCCCATACCTCGATGTCTTAGATCCCCACTCTCTCATCTCCATATATAGAGGTTTATGTAGACATAACTGAATTTCATGATAGGGAAATCAGTGTATTAGGTTGCTTTCTTCAGAGCAACCCTACTCTAGAGATGACATAAATTTGTTTAATTGATGACTTGAGTTATAATGATCCACGATATGTAAAGCTTTTGGAGGAAGTGATGTATTTGAATATAGTTTCAAAGAAAGCAAGGATATTGGTATGAGAATCTTCTTTTTAAATACACGCTTCAAAATCTTTAAACCATTGACCAATTAAAAGGCTTTTGAGCTTCATTTTCTTTTATTTTTTTCTTTACGGAAGGGTATGACCAATGTAGGTTGTATGTGGATACGAGGATGAATTTACTGTGGATATGAGGATGTGGACACCAGTGGAATGACTTGCTTAGTCTTGGGCAACATCGAGTATGTACGCGGATGGCAGTCTCATGGAGTGGGTATGCGACATTTTTCCCCATTTTCATTTTGTTTATCATTGGTTGTGTACATTGGTTCTAATAGTCAGTTTTAATTATTTATCTTTTTGTCATTTATATCATTAACATTCCATGTTTCCCAGGCAAGGTAACATCTTCGGTTACTTTAGATGAGCAAGCTATAGGATTAGGATGTTCCTAATGAGTTTGAACATTTGTCCGATATGCCTTGTCAATTTTGGATTGTCATTGCGGGTTATCACTTTAATTGTTATCCAATTTGACATTTGATTGACAACGAAATTCCATGCTTTTATAAATTATTTGTATGTTAATTTTTAAAAGTATTTAAGAAATTTGTCTTCAGTAGCCACACTTCAAACAATGGATTTCACACTACTAGGTTTAAGGTTTGGGTTATGTATTTGGTTAAAATTTCCCAAGATTTATATCATATCTCAAGTGTCAGGTTTGGGTTATTTATTTGGTCAAAATTTCCCAAGATTTATATCATATCTTAGCCTTCTAAAATTCATGCATTCATGCCATTAAAATGTAACACATCACGACAAGGATGAGCCCTATTAAGCTCACCAACTCTGTTACTATGCTTCATGAATCATAATCCTAATGGACTCTGAATTTGGTTCTTTTCCTTGACTAGATAATATTAAGCAAAGTCCTCTCATTCAAACTCAACCCCAAGTCATATTCAAAATTTTGACATGTGAATAACATTGGCTCGGTAACAAGTTTGACACCCAAGTCCTTGCAAGTCAGACAAGACTGTCCATTTTTTTTTTAAATTGATCATATCCTTAAATTGTTATCCCTTGGACTCCTTCATTAAAGAAAAGATCATTCTATGATCTTGATAATTGGTCTATCAAAATGTGGATGGGGCGAAATATGAGTTAAGGAGTAGAGAAAGAAATTTTCATTGACATTGCCTATAATATTTTGAATTTTTGGGGGCACATCACATGACACCACCATCACGACACTAACATTTTTTGGTAAAATTCCACTGCAAGAGGCATCCACTGATTCAAAGTCCTCAACCTGTGACCGTAAAGATGATTCTTCCTGAACATTTTTCCTAGATGATTATAATGATATATAGTCCTTATCGTCATATAGTATGGATTTTCTTTCTTCACCCGTGCTCCACCTTCCCCCTCCCAATTGTATATAAGCATCAGATTATCTTGCATACTTCCCTCTGATTGCAAAGTTATACCCATACCTGAAATCCTCATCTTGATCTTGGTTCTTATGCTTCTCTTCTTCTTCTAAGCTAAGCAATTAGAAAAACATTACCTCCCTACCACGACAAATAGATAAACTGTTTTTCCTACACTATCTTTCAAGTTCCACAATAGGACTACTAAAGAATTCTCAAGTTGTTTCTCCCTCTCCAATCACCATAGCAACATCTTGATTTGGACTAGATCCATATGTTATGTCTGTAAGATTGGATTCAGAGCTATCAAGGTCCTTCAATGGTGGGGCATCTCCACATATTAAATGAAAGGGAGGGATACCTGAATTTCCAAACCGAAGAAAGGTAGCTCTCTGTCCATTCACATAAGCATATGAAAGGATAAACAAATCCGACCAATCTTGGAGAACTTTCATCACCCTCTCCTACAAGGACGCCATAGTATAAATGTAAAAAAATTCACAAAAGAATACACACAGTCATTACACTAATTATGATAATTTTTTTTACAAGTAAAAATTATCAGCTGCCTTTCTAATTGATGACCAATAAGGGGCTTGATCTTAATACATGATCTATTTTCATCATTACTATCCTCAAGATGTTCTATTATTTAGAATGAGATTTTTTGAATTGGCAGGCATGTTTTTCCACATTTTTGTTTTTATATCCCACACAATTGGAATCCTGCTACATTTGGCCTCCTCTACTTCCCTAGGCTACATGTGTTAAATAGGCTAAAAAGCACTCATGATATGTTCTTTTGCCATAAGTTATTCTCATTTTTTGGATGAATTCTGTGGAAATTTTATTCGTGTCAATTATGTGGCAGGAAATAATGTTCCATTATTCCTTTTTATCATCTCTTGTTTATTGGTTAGCATGCTTCTATTGTACTAGTTCATTATGATTATGTCATGTAAAGATCAATTTGAGTGGGTTTTACATTTGATTTCCACTGTATTGAACAACTGAATATATAAGTTTTCTGTTAGGTTGAATGATGGGACACCACACTTTCATTTCCACTAGTGCTCTCTTTTTCATACACTATCACAAGTGCAAAAATACAAAGTCACTTTTATTTTTACCTGGATAAGCAAATGATGACAACTTTATATTTTGTAGTGACAAGGATAACTATGTATTGGACCTATACCTTGAGCCCTTCAATTCATCCGTTCCTTACCCAACATGACCATCTCCTATTTGTAACGGAGTTCAATTTCTGAACCAACATGTGTCTTCAATACTATTTCATGATAAAGAGAGAACACAACCATTGTTGGATTTCCTTCGAACACACAAATACCAAAGCCATGCCATTTTTCTTTCCTTAGTTAATATATTGCATCTTTGTGTTTGATAGTTAATTCATTATTCTTCTATGCCAATAAATCTCTATCAAATAGCAGAGAAGGATGACCTGGTTATTTTAGAGATATATGATATGAATTAATTAAAAATTCACAGGGTTATTTCTATTCTCATTTTTCTATTTCACTTCTTTAGAGAAAACTATATATTCAAATACCAACTCAACTCAAACCAAACTAAAATAGAGAATCCTAGTTATGAAGATGTTTCTCTCTCCATACCTTATAATGACATTATCTTTTTGAATTATACTTGAAGTTCACTAATAATAACCTAGATTTATATATTTATTTTAGCACCAAATTGAAATCATGGTAAAAATTTGAATATCCCATTAAATATGACTTAAAGATGATTCAAAGAATATCACCTTTAGTCTAAGCACGTGGGAGAGTAATTTCTGAGGTGTGAAGTTTTATTAGAGGTATTGTTTGTTTAATTGTTTTGGTTAGAAAATGGTTTTCTCTTGCAAATATGTGGCTTTCAATTTATCATATCTAGCATGTTGAGAAATGGGAAAGAATAATGTGTGACATTTATCTTGCAGAAATTGATGTTGAATGAAAGGATAAAGAGTTTAACCAAGCTACAATCCGCTTTAGTAAAGGTAGAGGTACATCTTAAAAAGTTACCTAAGGATACACCATATAAATAGTTTGAACATAAGTAATATATGTCTTTTTCGTTTGCAGATATGTTCTTTTTTTTATCCAAGATATCACAACAACAAAAAAATTGATATTGTAGAAATTGTTAGAGGACCTCATTGAGGTCAATTTTTCTGATGTTCTACTTGATTGATACATTCTCATGATAGGAAGCCTTTAAATACAAATTAATATGTTACCAAAACAAATTATATTCAAATTTTATACATATAAAAGATAAAAACAAATGTCAATTCCTTCATTTGATTGTTACTTGACTCTACTGTGGGCAGGTTACATGAAAAGTGATTGGAAAAAGGATGGAGAGACAATATAGAGATCATGTCTTGGATATGATTCATTTCTTGTTGGAGATCCTTCAAGCACTTCAGCCATCGACTTTGGAAATGTTTCTAGTAACTATTCCTATGGTTTTTAATATTGTGATTCTTTCACCTCATGGTTATTTTGGGCAAGCAAATGTTTTAGGTATGCGTGATAAGATATCGATGGATAGGTAAACAATTTTTTTATAATTGCATTGTCCATTCCATGATATCCTCTCTTTATTGTTTGATTGTATTTTGAATGTTTATTTCAATTTTTCTTTGTATTTTAACTATGAAATTGAAATTACTTGGTGTTATGTCTGTTTAAACAACAACCAAAGCTTCAAGATGAAAGTAATATTACACAATATTGATTGAAATCCTTTTAACTATTTTGTATTGAAAGATTTTCATGATTATTAGAAAATTTTACTTTCACGTTGTTATTTGAGAACATGTTGTTTATATACGTTACCAAGTTCATGCATTAGACAACAAATTGTTTTCGCAAATAAAATGACAAGGATTAGACATCACACCTTAGATTATTTTTTTTAACAAGTTATTTACAACTTGAGATTTTTAGCATATAACTTAGTTGGCTTGATTGTGCCTAAGCTTTCCCTGAAGGTTGAATACTAAGTTACTAAGGTGCTCTTTTCTATGGTGACTTTAATTTGTTTATATATGTCATCTGGCCACATAGTGGCCACTATCGCTCAACTGAAGAAACCTTGTTTGAGTTTCTTTCTCTTATGGGGAAGAATGGCTTTAACATTGTTGATGTTAAGGTATATGTAATATAAATCCTTTATAGTCTACTTTCATTTATATTCTAGTGTTCATCATCTTTCATGTCTTACAATTTGCATTCTAGGTTCTTTTGTTTTCAGAAAAGGAACTCAGTATTGATGGTAAGTAGTAGGATTTGAAGAAAGAGGAGAACACTAACATTGGAGCGACAAATGCAAAAAGAGAGAGAAGAGAACTGGTCTAGTGGTACCCTTAAAGCCAATATCCCACATAAGACACACACATAGAGACTAATGTTCAAGTCTTCATAGTTGGTGAATTCACCTGCAATGACTTGACAACACAATGATAATGTTTTATAGTGATGAAACAACATTTCATGTGTAAATTGTAGTCTAGCTAATGTTAAGTTGGAAACTCATATTGTAATACTTGACATTTCATATAATATAATTTATGTGGTTGAAATTATTTATAATTGAACTTGATATTGTTTAGTATTTTAACTAACATATGTAATTTTGAATTTTTCATATTAGATGAACCAATTCACATTGTATGATGTTTCTTTAATTTAGTCACAAAATCATACTAATTAATCTATGTTGATTAATAATGAACACATAAAATCAATCTAAAACTACTAAATTAGTAGTTTATATTGATTAATGATGAACAGAAATAAAATGAATATACGACTAAATTAGTAGTTTATAATGATTATTAATGAAAATACATGAAATGACTATAAAATACTAAATTAGTCATTTATATAATGCATATGAAACTACCAAAAAAATATAAATCACTACTGCATGATTATTTTTTCATAACAAATGACAACTAAATTTTGCATATATACGACTATTAGTAGTTAATCTACAGTATCTTATAACACAACAAAAATTTAGTCATATTTCTTTGGTCATTAATTGGTTTCAAACAACGACTAAAATTTGCATATATATGACTATTAGTAGCTAATTTACAGTATCTTATAACACGACAAAATTTTTGGTTATATTTCTTTGGTCATTAATTGGTTTTCTCAGATGATCATATAGTAATATATTTTGTTGTATATTTAGTCATTAATTGTGGCAATTAATGACCAAATTTATGACTAAATATACTTCTAGATAATAAAATTGAGACAATCAATTAATGACTAAGCTAAAAACGACTAAAAGTTGGTCGTGTTATAAGATACTGTGAATTAGCTACTATTGGTCACTGACTGAAAAATAGTCATTTATATGCAAATTTTAGTTGTTGTTTTAGTAACTAATTAGCCATTTTGTACTAGTGATTCAAGTCGAAAATATTTACTAGTAGAAGTATAACATGGGAGGCCTCAAACAATTGAATCTACAAATGATTGAAGATGATTTATAAAAGGAGAGATTTTTTTTTTTTTACCTTCGAATAAAAAAACTCCAAAACTTACGACCTTTTATGAGTTCCTTCATTATATTGGACTAGACAAAGGAGAATTTGGAGCAATTAAAGAGGATTTGTTTCTAACCATGTCCTTGAAAGAGATATGTTATGAGGATGAAGGGACTCCTTTTCCATTACTCCTCCACGCTGACATAGAACCACTGTCGGAAGTGAATATTTGAAAATTATATACAAAGGTTGCTCATAAAGGTGTTTACCTTCAAAAGGAATTTATTGTTGCTCCAACATGATCCCCTGTAATAACTATTGTAACATCTCCTTGTACAAAAGAAGACTAAAATTAAAACGCCTATACAATATTAGTTTTGTTAAAAATTGGTTTCATTGATCTAATTATTTGGTTATTCATTGTTTTGTAGCTTTAATGTGATAATGTGCGAGACAAATTTTTTATGATTAATAAAATTTCTTAATTAAAATTTCCTATTAAAATCTTGAAACTACTTAAAGCACGGAATCAAATGGATATAATAAGAGGAATATCCTACCTAAAATGAACTCAAGTATATTCACTTATCTACATAGTTTTGTATTAGTTTTGTGAAGCATTGCATTGAAATTTTGAGCACCAATAACACTCCCCAACATTTTGATGTTCCACAACATATCTACGAGTAACATTGTAAAGTTCCACAAAATATATAAGATTAAATTGTATAACAATGTTCAATCTTGGAATCAAATATTGCTTTAGAAACAAAATAAAGCATAAATAAATAAGGAAAATAAAGTAATTATAGTTCATTGCGAATAAAAATATTGACACCAAATAACAAGCTCATCTCTCTCCCATTTCCCTGTAGGAAGGTTATGTTTTCAATCAAGTTTTTGCAATAATAAAATACTTCATAAAAATATGAGTCATAGTGCATGACATTGGTAAAGCATTATATTTTTTAAACCACATCATGTCATTGATCAAATATCCGTCCATTATATTATACATGTAGCTAATGCAATTAATGAAAACCCCCTACAGCAGAGTGCAACCTTTCACAAACAATTAGCAGCAAAAGGTTGCGCCAAAGAAATTCTGAGTGTGGACATGTGCAAAGAGGTAGGATGGACTAATGCATCAATGATCTGTTGTGGATATTTTGCAGGTTAGATAATAAATTGATACAAAAAAATGATAAAAAGTTGGAGCGTGGTCCTCACCGCAATTTCGCCAAGCAATAGCAACTAATTGCATAAATGCCAAGCCAAATTTGATCATTTATCTATTTGAATATATAAATGTGAAGACAAAAAACTTGTATAAAGTTAGTTTTTAGAATTACTCAATTTGTAAGCGTCATAGTGAGATATAATAAAGAAAATATGTTTTTATTAGTTGCACATGGAGATAGTGAACTTATAGACTATGTACAAGAAAATTATAGAGAGCAATTAAGTCAAACAGGGTATGATAAATAAATAAATCTTTTTAATGAAAGCAAGATCCAGAACCAATTCAACATGTAATTCATCTTTGGCACAGGCATAGAAATCACATTAAAATGTCTCATATGATGAAAGTCCATTATGAAGTATACATATTGCTTTGACTTCATCCAACCTCTATATTCAATCCATAGAGAATATGCACCATGATATCATACTCTCGTAATAAATCTTGTCATGAAAATGGCCATATTGAATTTGTTCTTGACTATGTCTAAAATATTGTGCATTTGATCAAAATGTGGGAAACAAAACTGAACAATAATGACATCCTTTTGACTAGCATGTCTCTCTTGAATCAATAGTAGATCATATTTTATTCAAGTTATTATATGGAAGCTTTATCCAATTAATGAAAAACCTTCACAACATTCAAATTCAATTCAAATCTCATTGTTGTACCACATCGAACCTTATGAAATCTTTCCAAAGAAACTTTTCTAGGGTTACTTCTGAGTGTATGTAAAGCGTTGCCCCCTGCAAAGTGCCTCCAATCTAAAAGGAGAAAAAATCCTCCAAACAAGAGCCATATATCCACTGCTTTTTCTTACTGTTTTTCCTTTACCTTGTTAATTTTCTACTTGTTATTTTAGCATTACCTCATTATTTTTCATTATAGACACCACATGACTTGGCCAAAAATTTTGTTAACATAGCTATACATTAAAGATTCAAAAGGAATTCATAAGAATCTCATTAAATAGAAACTATTGCAATATTCATAGTGTTTGCAACAAATATTTAGGAAAAGAAACATCCATAATTGCAAAGAGTCACATAAATTAATACTCAATGCCAAAAATAGCCTCAAAGAAATCTAAATGCTCAATTATTGACTACTTGTAATGAATGAATAGCTCTATAATCCTTAGAATTTGTAATTGGACATGTTTGTGCATAGAATCATTGAGGGAATTGTGAAAAAGAGTTGTTGATGAAGATCATGAAGCCTACTACCCTATGATTGAAATATACAAGAAAATTGCAGATGGTATGGATTTAAGATAGGTCCAACGGGTCTAGAATTTAAATGAAATCCTTTAAATTAAATATATTGTATAGAAATAGAGATCATAGGCTCAAAGAAAGGAAGCATCACAAGCTTGCCCATATTTAAATTTAATAAGGTTGATTGTGAAAACAATAACCTATAGGAAAAATGCCATTCAACCAACTTCATACATAATTTAATCTTCTAAAATTAATAAGATATAAGGATTTTTAAAAAACTATATAAGAAATTTGCAGAATAAAGATAGAAGTTTATCTGAATTTAATGATGACCAACAAACCAAGCCATATTTAACAATATACACCCAACCAAAGGAAATTTGTTGTAAAACTATATCTCCTAGTGAGGCTACAATACCACCACGGTAAAGTAAGAACCAATAATAACTCTGAACTCACACTCAATGAAAGTCAAACCAATCAATTATCACTTCTAATATTTCTAAGAAAGAGAGCAGCTATAAGCACCAACAATACCATACCCTTAAAACATGAGGAGGACCTATCTATTTCCTTCTCATACCCTTACAATCTTTCTCTTTAGTTCTCTTCAGTCTGGAAATGGATAGGTTTAGCTGTAAACTCAAATATGTGGCAATTTTTTTTATGGTTTATCGGATGATCCTTTCTGCCGAGTTGTACTAGCTTATTTTCATAGTTGGTCTGATGTAAAATTGTAGTTGATTATTTTTTCTTTTGTTCCACACTTCCTCACTACTTTTCCTTCTATTTTTCATTCCTTCCATTCAAATTTGTCATGCATTATTGTCCAACAAGAAGTCCCTCTAACTACTTCTTCCAAGAATGTAGGGATGACATATCATTGAACTATAGAGTGATGGTTTAAATATAGAAACTATTTTTTTCCACTAATCATGGCCTAAAAAAGGTGAATCTTATAAGGTAGGATAGGTAGAAAGAACATGGGATTCTTACACATGAAAATCCCTTAGACCCTATTACCTTTTCTCACTTGTGGTATCATAGTTGCAAAAGGAAAACTATTTACAATGTTTATGATGACATGGTATATCTACATCATTGTGATAAGTATAGTAGAAACAAATAAAATATCTATGCATAGTTTTTAACAAGGTTAATTACGAATGTTTTTAAGGAGAAAAATTGGGATATTATAGCTATAAATTGTACTTTATATCTATCACATAATTATCAAATTTCACTCACAATGGTAAGGTTTTTTCAATGAGAGAAATTACCATGATTTGAATACTAACTAAATCATGAAAACCATATTATATCAAGGCTTCCATGGCATAGTTCTTCATATCATGCATTTCATCAAACATTTATCAAATAAGAGTTTCATCAAATAATTTTCTTGGTGACATTTTTCCAAATACTTGTTTTCCATGCATTTCATCAAACATTAAGCAAATACGAATCTCATCAAAGACTTTTCTTTCCAACATTTTTCCAAACACTTGTTTGTCATACATTTCATTGTCATGCATTTCATCAAACACATAGCTACAATCCTTGTGTTGCAAGAGAATATTGTAATTATGCATGTCCTCAAAACGATAAAAAATGACATCTTTGCAAAAAATAAAGGGAATTTTTCGCACACAATGTTGAGAATTGCAACTATAAAAATAAAAAAGAGAAAAGAAAAAAATCACTGAAATTATATTCGACCCTTCAACAATAATCCTTTCACCATAATATAAACTTGCATTGTGCCATTATAAATCAAAGGGAATGTTTCTCACACAATGCTGAGAATTGCAACTATTTAACTATCATTTCAATACAAAAGAAAAAAAATATACTGAAGTTATATTCCACCCCTTCAGTAATAATTTTTTTCCTTAATATAAACTTGCATTTTGTCATTATGAATTAATGCAAGATCCTAATGCTACCTAGCCTAGAAAATATACTACAAATAAGAAACATACACCCTATCTTCATGCCACATCTCTCTCTCTCTCTCACACACACACATATCAAATTCCCTTCCCCATTGCAAAATTCCATGCCATGAACCCATTTCACATGTTCTTTTCATTAAGTCGAAAAACAATAAAGTTTGTAATGGTCATTACTGAGAAAGGAATCAAAGGAGTATTTTTTCTAAATAAATTCCAAAAACAATGTTTTCCAAAATGAAAACAATAATAAATACTCTTTTTTTCTTTTCTTTTTTTTTTCTTTCTTTTTCTATGAATTAATTTGGGCTTAGTCTGGGGCTAGTCCTAAGGTAGGATGGAATAATGGTACTCTAATGTTGGATGGTGGGATGCTATCACCAAAATTGTGTGAATATTAGATTATCCTTGCATTAGAGAAATTTTGAGGTCTAAAATGGGTCTCCTAAGGAATATTATAAAATAATAGTGGAAATAATAAAATAAGATTAGATTACATCATTAAATTTTAGAGGGAAAAAGAAAAAACCTACTTTCCCAACTCATATTTTCAACTTATCTCCCTACAATTTTACTCAAATTTCGAGTGGGAGAACTCGGTAGATGCGAAACTTAATTCCTCATCCGAGGAGTACCCATGTTGCATTCTTTCAATGGACCTTGACACACGAAAAATGATAAGTACATGAAAAAAATGATTTCAATTTAGATTGTATTTATATTAATAAGTTCATGATAACATGTACACATAGCCCAACTATATGGATGAAATTATGAGACCATCCAAGGGGGCAGTTGATCAACCAAAGCAGCCTCCACCAATGCATGTTTCCATGGATTATCCTACAGCCTCACCCGGCCCACACCTCCAGCTCAAAGAACTCATGTGGAGGAAAGTCACTACGTACAACCACATGGACCAGTAGTTGAGGTAAACTTACTTATTCCTAATATTTCAACATTTTTTTATTTTAAGTTACATGCATGCTAATTAATTCATAGACTAATTATCATTTGTCTTTGCCATTGTGTACACAAACCCATATGCATTGTATTATCAATATCAAAATTATGTGGATGCATGAGCAAGATGTTGGGTATAGAGACATTGAAAATGTGGGTCCATTGACGCAAACCCTAATCTTTAAGCCACAGGTAGGGGAGCACCAAACCCAGATTAATCAAACCCCCATCCTACCTAACTTACAGTTGAGCTCGAGTGAGGTTAATAGATTCATATATGTAATTAGATGTGGTTGAAATCATTTGTTTTCAGATTGTTTATTTTGTACAAATAATGATCTAATTAATGTGAATTTGAATGTAAATTATATTGCAACACTGGATTATGGACTATTACTTTGCATAGTGTCACTCAAATAAGAGTTTTGGTGGTACATAGAGTAGATAGTTTGTTTATTTTTAGGCCTATTTCACAAGGCACATTCACATGTTATACATACTTTGTATACTTTCATACATGGACAGTATATGGATGCTCATTATTTCAGTTTATGGATGTTCATGTAATGTAATTTCTATATATTTTCACATGGACAGTTTATAGATACATTCATTCTTTCAGTTTATATATTTTTATTAATCTTGTTTATGGATGTTCATTAAATTTTAGTTTATGGATCTGTTAATTATTATACTATAATTATTAAAAAATATAACAATTTTGATTTCTAGTTTTATAGACTAAGAAAATAAGTACAATATTACTATGATCCAAGTCACTTTGATACTTAAAATGAACTAAACTATATCATGTATCAATTTAATATTGAGCATGAAAAGAATTACAAATATGTTTCATAGTGGTTTGTATTAAGTGTCTTTTAGTGCAATCAACATGTATGTTATTACAATGAAATTAAAAATAAATTATTTGAATGCTAAAGCCATCCATATTATAATTTAAAAAGTCTATGTATGAAAAATTTTGTGACACACCCATATACCATTGCATGGCCAACTCTTTTGAGTATTTCAATCAATTCCTTATCTTGAGGTTCAATTAAAAAACGCAAATATGATCGAAATAAGTTTTATTCAACTTTATTTATTTTGAGGTCATTTACAAGAGCTTAGTCATAACATGATATAAATACAATCTTACTATGATGCAAGTCACTTTGATACTTAAAATGAACTAAAATATGTAATATATCAATTTAATATTGAACATGGAAAGAATTACAAATATGTTTCGTATTCACTTGTAGAAAGTGTACTTTAGTGCAAACAAAATGTATGTTAATTGTAATCATTTTAAAAATAAATTATTTGAATTCTAAAGGCATCCATATTATAATAAAAATTTTATACATGGAAATTTTTGTGATCAATCCATATAGCATTGCATGGTCAACTCTTTTAAGTATTTCAATCAACTACTTATGTCAAGTTTCAATTAAAAAACACAACACGATTGAAATAGATTTTATTCAATTTTAAAAGATGTTTTGCAAATGACAAATAAGCTTTATTCAATATTATTTCTTTTGAGATTTTCTACAAGAGCTTAGTCATAACAAGATGTAAGTGAATCATATTAGAATTTAATATAAGTCAAAAAACAATATATGATGACATTTTTATAATTTTATATAATGTTATGAACTTTCCTAAATTTACTTGGTTATTTCAATCAATTCCTTATTTTAAGGTTCAATTTAAAAACTCAAATATGATTGAAATACATATTATTCAATTTTAAAAATTTCAAAATGTAAACTACAAATAAGTTGTTTGTTTCTTTTGATCTAGTTGAATTTCCATTTTAAGTAAAATAATATTTTTTGAACTTAGATCAATTATTAATGGATTAAAATTTAGATATTTTTTGACTCTAAATCTATGATTATGGTGATGATGATGATAATTAGTGGGTGTTAATCATCTTCATCACCATCATCATAACATCTTATCCCTAAAAATAAAACCTCCTTGAAATTTTGAAAACTTTATTTTTACGATGACTTGGTCGAGCTATATAGACATAAATGGTAAACTATTTGAATTTATAACTCCAATGCTAAGCACTAGATCGATTTGTTGAGGTCCTGAAAGTCAAAGTTTTAACACCTCTTCTGTAGAATTCTCCGCCACAAAATTGTGTACCCTCACAGACGCAGGGCATAGTTTGTCCTTAAGTGGTAGAATTGTTTATCATGTTGGATTCTTTAAGGAATCCTCTACCAATGGCATATGATTTTGACATTTTTGAACTCATATGATATTTTTTTCTAATTTCTTCTAACTGTAATGTTTGAATTTTTTTTGTTAATTTCAAACGGGTTGAATAAAAAATCAATAACATAAAATATACACAATGAAAAAATTTCAAAAAATATCACTATTTTCGTCATCTTCAAAATGGTATATTTATTTAAATAATTGAGAAAATCTTACCTGAACATATGTGTCTCCAAAATGCAATTGAAATATTACTTCACCAACTTCCAAAAATAATAAAAAAATATAATGTTGCATAAAAAAAATTAATATGCATAACTTAGTTCTACACCACCCGCCCTCCCAACACACACACACACATATACATATTTAAAATTACACATTTTAGAAAGTGATGCGCGGGCACACACATATATATTTAAAATTACATATTTTAGAAAGTGATGCATAGTGTGAAAATTTTCAAGTTTCATTTAATGGAAAATTGGCAAATTGACACTAATATTTTTTGAAAAAAATATCATTAGCACAACATAATTATCCACAAATTGTCTGTTTACTTGGAATCAAAATTCACAATGCTTATATAAATTTTGAAGGTTTCAATTCCATATAAGAATAAAATTTTGAAATTTCATCACCATACTTGGCCCAAAAGTATAACCCATCTTCATACATTCATCCTATTACACAAACCAAAATAACACTATCATAATAATGGGCAGCGAACCTCCACTAGTCACTCTTTTCTCTGTAATGTTTACTTAACCAGCGTAGATCCATCTTAAATATGGATCTAACATGAGCCTAGAGGGATCCAATTTCTTTAGGCGTAATTTTTTTTATGAGCATTATTTAAATGTTTTGTATAGTTATTTTTTTTAGATTTTTTTTTTGATCGACATGGGCAAGCTTTCAACTTTCATGACGAATAAACATTGTTACACATCATACTCGTTGTAGAATGAACCTCTTGGCTCAATAATAGTGTGGTGTCTCGATTGTCTCTCTTTATAATCAGATTGAGATTTTGGAGATCTTAAATTATACTTTATTGTGGGAGTTAACTACAAAACTTTGATAAAAAATTGGCCTGTTATACTTTTATTATACTTTATTTTCAGGGATTCATTTTGTATAAGCTATTTAACTACAAAACCTTGGTAAGATTGGTAAGAAATTTGCATCTTATTGCACGGCATGGAAAGCAAAACGAAGTAAAAACCAACTTTGTTTGAAGGAACCAAAATGCATCATAGAAAATTAGTATTTGTTATAAAACAAAAATGAAAAGAAAAAGTTGATGATCAAGGTCAACAGAATCGCAATAAAATGGCCAACTCCACATTATCATGTGATCCATGTTTTTCAAAATTGCATGATACTGACAGTTGTGGAGTCCACACAAAACGCATTTAAATTAATAATAATTTCCCCCTTGAGTCTTTACCATCGTGATTCCTCATATTTAAATTAATAATAATTTCCCACTTGAGTCTTTACCATCGTGATTCATCGGTTGGCTATTCACGAATCTCATAAAATAATTTATCTGTTCTGTCACTGCCCGCGCAAGAACCCTAAAACTGCCGCTCATTGGACATCGTTTGATTCTTCTATATATTTATGGACATATAGATTTGTCTTTGTTTTGTTAAATATACACATAGAATCCTGTGCTGTTTTCTTTCTATGAATAGGATTACGTGATTTGTTGTGCTCGAGATATAGGTAGTTGTGACAATTACGGAGTCTAGTCACTACACAAAATTATTGAGGTTTCACGTAAATTGGAATCATGATGGGCAATGCCGGCTCTGTAGCCCACCATGGGGATGAATAGACAGATATACAGCCAATAATGTGAAATTTATTCTGGAGCACGACTATATAATTAGTAAAACTACATGGGTTTAGTCTCGGAGATTGAATGGAAACTATTATCATCCTCAATGTTGCCAGCTGAAGAAAATCTTCTTCTCTTCTTTTTCTCTCTTTTTTTAGATTTTCAGAATGATTTTTTGAAAGCCTTTTCGACGGGTTTTTCCGGTCGAAATCTGGCAGGAATTTATTGGAATCGCAAGTTTGATAGCTAGTTTCTGCACAATGAAAGCGTCACAGGGGTTTTCCAGGGTGCTGAATCCAAATATGCAGTTAAAATGGTTTTTTAACTGCAACAAATCAAGATTTAGCCTCAATTTCTTCCGCTGGATTCCGTCACCAGAATCTCCAAAAAATCACATTATAGACAACTCCTATTTAAAAAGTTAATTTCGTTGGACCTCAAAGCATCTTTCTGAGAGCAAATAACGTCAGATTCCCCTGCATTCATGATTCATAGGTTTCAATATGACCCATTAACAGTCTCTGAATCCCAATTTGAATAATTGAGTGGTTTCTACTGGCTCTGCAATTCACAACCAGCTCTTTGTGAAAAATGCCAAACTTTATTATTTCAAGATTTTCATTTTACTGAGAATTACTGCGGAAAGACGAAATTTAACTATCTAAAATAATTTGTACATGGTTAAAAGCCCGATTAAGTTTATGAATTTCTACTTATAGCACGGCTAAAGAATTGTTACCCTATACTTCAGGGTCAAAAGGTTTGGCCATTGTTGTTTCCCGATATCTTTCTCACACCATGGCTGAGACTACTAGGGGGTCATTGCTGACATTACTAGAAGGGTTATTTAGTTTTCTTAAACCTCTTCGTCTTGAAGTTAAGATATATCTGGTTGCAGTGTAACCTTTATTAAACAAATATATTTCAGTTATATGTATTTTTATAAACATTCACATCTTACTTTATCCAAAAACTTATCCATTTAAGACAACGGCTCAAGAGGTCATAACAATTCCTAGAGAATCCTACCAATGTTTATTTTAGAGCTTTTAACACCCTATGTAGAGTACCACTTTTACTGTGGTTAATGGCACACTTAATTCATAGGTGAATATCATTAAATCTAAATTTTATTTAAATTAAATTGTAATGTAAGGTAAGTAATTTTGTAAGTTTATAAATTGTTTCTAGTTAGTTTATTATAGTTGGGTTGGTTCAAGTCTTTAAAGGTTAACAAGACTAACATTGGAATAAACATTAAATTTTCTAGGAATTCCTCAAATTATTGCTTTAAATGTCATAATGGCTAAATAAGATAGGATACAAATTGTCACTAATGTAACATTCTGGCTCAAAAAAAAATTTTGGTCAACTTTGGTTATACAACATTACCTTTCCTCAACCATAGTGCCTTAACCAACCTGTGCTTGCTACAACCATATTACACCTCTTCACTTAAACTTTTCCCATAACTTCACTTTAAGCTATAATAAATTAGATACAAAACTAAATCCAACACAACCTAATTCACCCAACAATAGTCACATGTCCAGTCATGTCCTTAAGACATCCTAGCAATACTTACCAAATATTTCATCACTTGAATAAACACAAATCAAAGGAAGGAACATAAAATTTGGCATCCATGTAAAGCAACAATACACATGTACAGGCAACACCCAAGGCATATGCCTTAGCTTTATTTATACGAAGAATATTAGAATGTACAAAAGAGGAGTACAGCCAACTATTTGTGACTCATTTACATACTACATTTACACAATGCACAACTTCCTATAAAAACTACCAATCCAACCCTTGAAGCAATTGCAAGTTTGCCTCCAACATGTCCTCTATTTTTCTTCTTCTCACTCAACTAGGGAATTCAAGCTACATGTGTCTTACTTTAAACTTAACACGACCACAAATCTCCTTTACAATCCTCATGAATGATTAATTACTTATGCCTTAGCAATTTTGAGATGTCCTTTTATATGATACCAGCCTTGCACTTGGAAGCACCTTCACTCTAAGGTGGACCCAAGTGTTATCTTTCAACATGCTTCCTTTGGTGACTTTTCTATTAGCCATTGGGTGAAGTCAACTCAAGTTGTCCCAAATTATGCAAAAGCAACATGGAATGACTCACCACTTTGTCCATTGATCAAGTGGGTAGCATCCAACATTGCAACCTTTTGCAACAACCCTCCAAACCCGCCTAAGTAGCACACCTATTGTTATCCACATGCAGAGAACATACATTCTCTCCCATTAAATTTATTATCATCTCAACAACATCCAACCAACACTTGTCTAAGTGCATTAAGCCTTTTCTTCTTAAATTGTCAAATCTTGTCTTCATATTTCCATAATCCAACTATAATCCTCTTCAGGTTTATCCTTCCAATTGACAAAGCTCTCATGCCATCAATTATTATTGAAGTGAAAGGTCATATGTGCAAATATCTCCTCCACTTCTAGCTCTATCTTGTTTGCATTCAACATGGTGGCCTTAAATGGTGCAACTATGTTAGGATCACCTTCATCATTCCTATAAGGCTTCAAATGATTGATGTGTAAAAATAGGTGGTAGGTTGTCATGTGGCATTTGAGGAAATTTTAGCCTAAAACTGCCCATGAAATTTTCATGTAATTTCCATGTCATAATATGTAAACCAATCAAATCCTTTAAATTTAAAAAGAGGTACATGTAAATATTTTGGAGGGAAAAGAAAAGAAAAACTACTTTTTTTAATTGTATTTTTGGCTCATATCCTTATAGTTTTACTCAAATTTCAAGTGCATACACTCGTTGGATGCAGAATTAAATTCCTCATCAAGAATTACCATTATTCATACTTTTGAGAAGACCCACATTGATAAAAAATGAAAATACATTAAAAAAATGTGTTGAACACACTTTTTTAATGTATCTTAAATTTTTATCAATGTAGGTACTTATTGGATGTGGAATTTAATTATGCATCCAACGAGTGCCTACACTTGAAATTTGAGTAAACCTATAAGGAAATGAGCCACAAATACAATTAAAAAAAGCAGTTTTCTTCTTTTCCCTCCAAAATTCATAACTTTTTTTTTTATCCCATATGAGTCCATTAGTCTGCCTCACACATAACTACTAATAAACCTTTGGAAGTATATGACTTGTCCTACTCTCCATAAACTGAATCGGAAACAAAGGGATTTAAACCTTGGATCTCTTAGTTTTCACAAATTTCGCATTACTTTGATCACCAATTGAGTTGCTTATTTTCTTTAGGAGGCCACTTTTAGGATGAAATTTCCTCTAATGTTTGGAAAAATTCAATTTGTAAGAAACATTATCAATCTTCTCAAGCACCTTGAACACTCCTTCAAAGTCTCACAACAAAGCACCAAACATGCAACTTGGTGGCTTGAATTTCTTTCTACCCAAGTTAAGTAATACCAAGTTGCCAACATGAAACTCGGCCTCCATCTTATCATAATCCACCCAACACTTCATCTATTTTTATGTGTTTGTCAAATGAACACAAGCCATCTCCAATTTGTTTTCCCATCCCCTCATGAACCCAAGAATGATGTTTTAGATCCATAATCATCATACAAAATTATGTGTGGTGTTAATATTTGTTTTCCATTTTCCAACTCAAATGTATCATAGATTGTTTTAGAAATATCGTGCATGTTGTTAGTGAACTAGGCTACATCCAACAACTCTAACCATTTCAATTTCTTTGCAAGACAAAAATGCATAAGATAATCCTCCAAAAGGCCATTGATAGTATATCTATGCATTAGTATAAAAATGGTAACTTGAACTCATTAGTGACAAGCGTGAACATCTTTGTCCAAAACATAGATGAAACAAGCATTTAGATGCAATTAACAAAACATAAAATCCCACTATTCATCCAAAACCTCCTTGTTCTTCTCTCCATCACTTGTTTCATGATATTCAAATTTGTGGGATCCTTGTGCAACCTCTCTTTTCTTTTTCTTACGAATCTATGAATAATTTCACCTAATTTCCATTGGTGTTGAAAACTCATCCTCCTTTAAGGCTATAAGTTGTGCCCTTTTATTGAAGGAATTTATTGTCATTATCAATTTGTCTAGTTAGTATTTAATGGGCATGCCAAAATTTTCCAAGAAGTCTTACCACCATGCCTATTTAGGTCATGATTTTAGTTGGGTGGAAAAGTAGCTTCTTGCCACATGTTTGTCTTCAAAACAAACATTTGTATTCACAAGTAATGCCTCCATAATTGTAGTCAGTGTATTGTTGTTGCCATCTTCTTTTCATGGATTGGGTACCTCTGTTTGCAATCTTGTAGCTTTCTACTCTCATAGACCTTTGGATGACCTTTCTATGAAAAAAATCCATCCAAAACTTCCTTATTTTCCCCACCATCAATTGTTTCATGGTATTTAGAGCTATAGGATCCTTGCACAATCTCTCTTGGATTTTTCTTACAAGTTTGTGAAGACTTACGCCTAACTGCCAATCGATGTCAACAACTCATCCTCCTTTAAGGCTACACGTTGTGCCTTTTTATTGAAGGAATTCATTGTTGTGTGCAACTTTCCTTGTTATTATTAATGGTCATGCCAAAATTTTCCACAAAGTCTTACCACTGTGCCTACTTAGGTCACAATTTCAATTTGATCATAAAGTATCTTGTTGCCACATTATTTGATCCGAATTGGATCCATGAAGATTAATCAAAGCACCATGATTGTATCAAATCATGACAAAACTTCGAATTCGAAGCACAGAGCAATCATGAAGACCTCTGAACAGTGGCAATTAGTAGCCAGCGAGGAACGACGAGGACCTTGGTCAAAGCACGCTGACCGAGGCCCATGGAGACTGCGCAGGAGGCGAAACCGGCCATTAGGAAGCCCGGATCAGGAAACAGAGGGCATTTCTGATGCGCTAATCGTGCATCACTGGGAAAAACCCCTCGAGAAGGAAAGCCCCAAAGCGCTCGATCGCATGGAAGCTGGGAAACCATGGGGAAAGTGCTAAAGGCTAAAGGCGGGGCTCGCGCTCCAAAACCGGTGGTATTTATCATGGGCACCCTTGGGCGGTAAGCGGAATTGAAGAAAAGTGATCGATTCCATTCAGCGCTCGACGAGTGGCAAGTAGGAGAGAGAAAACCGTCGTTCATTACGCACTAACGGTCGAGAAAATCAACCGTGCGATATGAGCGAATGGTGTCGGATCTAGGGGCTCCAGATCTAACAGCTGAGACCACACCCGATGAAAAAAATGGATTTAACAAGGGATTAAGCCGCGATGTATAAGGATTGAGGTCTGATTTGACCATTGAGATGGCAGATGACTCATTCCACAGTGTAACTGGAAAACCGAACCGACGAGGACGAGTTGGCGCAGTTCGCGAGAGGACAAGTGGCCACTCCCTGTGAGCCGTTGATGATGATGAAAAGACAGGGAATTCTAAGTGAACAGCAAAAAGCGATTCGACAGAGGCGGAAGGGGAATCGGGTAGTCATGAGATTGTTTGGCGTTAAAGCCATGAATAGAGCAGAAGGAGAGAGGAGAACGAACAGAGGAAGAGACAGGGAAGAAAAGAGCAGAAAGATAGAGAGCCGAGCTGACCTGCAGCCTAAGGCAGCATTGAGCCATCCCTGAGAGGATCTGTCGGGGAATCGAGCACCACGTTGGGCTGCTCCCATTAAAGACCAGAGATGTCAAGATCTGGTAAGGAAAAGAGTCTATGCACTCTAGTGGCTTGGGGAATCCAAGAACCACCCTGCCAAGCAATTCTATTTCAGGAGACTCAGTTGGAGCTCCTCATTGTAATTCTCTGCTTTAAAGACACAATAAAAGAAGGCCATCAATGAAAGTTGGATCGGAGATGTAGCCCTGGAGGATAGGGTGAACTCCTTATTAATTTGTTGTGTTCTTGTATTTGCTTACTGTGTTTCTCTGCTATTTTCCATTTTCCAAATGTCTGTGTATTTTGCAATTTGATCGATCGGTTGCCTAAAATGACATAGACACACACCAGCACATGAGTCTGTAATACCTTCATTTAATAATTAATTAACTGAGATCACTCAAGGGTGATTTTCATATCATTATTTGTCTTCAAAAGAAACATTTTTGCTAATAGGTAGGCCTTCATGATTGTAGGTACTATACAACTATGGTCATATCATTTTTATGGATGGGGTATCTTTGTTTACAATCTTGTAGATTTCTACTCTAATTAGCCATTAAATGACCTTCCTTTAACAAAATTCCCCCATTGGAAAATTTTGTAGCACTTGTCTATAATTCAAATCATTGCTCAAAATTTATAAAATTCAACACAAGTGCGAACATAAGTGTCTTCTTTAGTTCATAAAATGTTTCTTAGCACTTCTCCATCCAATTCCATCTTTTATTCTTCTTCAACGAGTCACTAAGTAATATCAAAATCTTAAAGTAACCTTAAAAAAATCCATGGCAGTGGTTAGTTAAACGTACCAACGAACTCCTTATCTCATGCACTATTCTTGGTTCCTCCACAAACTTAATTTCCCTTATCTTTGCATGTTTAATGCAAATGAATCCTTGTCCAATCCAATGACCTAATAATATAGTTTTTTCTACCCAAATACACACTTGGACTTATTCAAGAACGAATGGGTCTTCCTTAGTGCTTCAAAGACATTTTTCAAATGCTTATTATAGTCTTCCACATGTTCACTAAGCACCACAATTTCAACTATGTATACAACCACTAACTCGTCTTAGAATGGTCTAAACACATTGTTCATCAAGGTGTAAAAGGTAGTTGGAGCATTATGTAACATAAAAGGCATAACAAGAAATTTAAAATTGTGATATCTTATCATCGTGGTTATATTTACCTATTTTACTTTTGCAATAATTACTTGGTAGTATCCCTACCTTAAATCCAACATTGAGAAAATTTTTACTTTAGTCAACTTGTCAAAGTAGTTTATTTCCAAAGGTAAGGGGCACCAGGTTTGATGGTTTACTTGTTCAATGCAGGAAATTCCAAATACATTCTCAACTTTGGGGTGTACTTCTTCTTTTAAATGCGGAATGGTGCAGCATATGATGTTTTAGAAGACCTAATGAATACAACATCAATGATGTTAGTCAACTACCACCTTAAAGGTTTCAACTTAAGCCTATAAATTTGATAGGGAGCTCTAACCAACAGAGGTTGAGGCCTAGTTCAAGCTCAATATGATGGTCAATAGTGTGCCTAGATGGAAGCCTTTTAGTAAAATAGTTAGGCATTCAATTTATAAACACATCCAACACATTAGAAAGTGTTAGAAGAAAAGGAATTCCCTCTCCATTCCCATCCACTTCCCCAATAGCTTTTGTAAAAATTTGAGACTCCGAGTGCATAGCTACCCTCTTCATGTTGAATTTGGATACATATGTACATTTCCATTTTGATTCATTTCTATTTTTCACAAAACACAATTCTTTTTTCCGCTAAGTATCACAAACTTCTATATGAATGGCATGAGAAATAACTATGTTCTCCATACGAACTATTTCCCAATAATGACTCCAAAGTCATGCATCTACGATACTAGGAAGTCTACATGGAACTTCCATTTGTCAAATTCTATGTGAACTATGGATGAAACCATATCTATCTATTGCCCTATTCTTATAATTAACATGTTTGAATGAAGAAAAACAAAATCCAAATGTAAGTCTAATTTCACTTTCCATCTCCCTCTTCAAGACATTGTGCAAGGTACAAAATTTAACAATATCTATATTTTCCTTCCGTTGATGAAAAGATTTATATAACAAAACTTATTTGGATTTTCCCTTAGTTGTTTGTCAAGGCACCTATATAATGGAAAGACACCTCTAGGTATGGCTTCTCCCTTCCATCTTCCACAAAAGTATACCATGCATAATTTGTTAAAGGAAATGAACTACAAAAGAAACAAGAGTCTTACCTCTACCTAAAGTGGTATACTAATAGATATCATACACTATCATCTTGAAAAGGTTTTTGGCATAATGTATAGGTTCAACTACACTTGAACCCAAGATACTTTAACATGTGTACTTTATTATTTCTACATGCATATTCATTTATTTCTAATGCACTCTAAGGCATAGAGGGGCACTTGGTTGGGTTTCTTATGCATTGACCTCAACCTGTAACAATAACTAAGTGTCATTCTCCACCTTCACCCAATATCCAATGGTTGCTAGAACTATTCCATATAATCATTAAATGGATCGCTCCAACACCTATGCTACTAGATGTTTCCTCAATGAGTTCCCAAGCCTCCCAAACAACTCCTTTCTTTAAAGATGATCATGAAGATGTCTTAAACTAGTTATATTACCCTCCCAAACTATTGCTTCCTTATGGAACATGGTGAAGGGCATCCAACAATGTTCTAAAAACAAGTTCTTAAGGAAGTTGATCTTTGATACCACTTGTCATGGACCTAGGAGACTTTCAAAAAAACTTTTTTTGTCATCTACAATCATATGGAATTTCCTTGCCTCAACCAAAATGGGTTGAAAGACTTATGCTTAGTATAACTAAACTATGCCCCTTCACTTAAGGTCTTCTCATGACTTCACTTTAAGCTACAATAAGTTTTATGTTCAACAAAGTCCAACATAACCTAATTCACTCAACAATAAGTACACATCTAATGGAAACTTTAAGACATCCTAGCAATATTTATGCTTAGCTAACAAAAGTAAAAACAAGGATAATAACATTCATTCAAGTAAAGAAACCACAACTCACAAGTATATGTGACATCCAAGGTGAATGCCTTAATGTTATTTATCAAAAGATTGTTACAATTATACAATAGAGGAGTGTGGCCAACTATCTATTGCTTATTTACAAATTATAATTACACAGGGAACAAATACCTATAAGAACTGTTAATCCAACCCTAGAAGAAACAACATGCCTACCTCAAATGAGACTTGTCCTCTTCTTCTTCTCACTCAACCAATGTGATTCTGCTCATTGTGTCTTACCTTGAACATAGCACAATCATGGAGCTCCTTGACACTCCTTGTAAATAACCAATCACTTATGCCTTAACATGTTTACGTATCCTCTATTTATATGAGACTTGTCTTGTGTTTACAATCCCCTTCACCCTAGAGGGGAAACAAGTGTCCTCCTCTCAAATTGCTTCCTTTGGTCCTAAGTTGTTCTGAGTTGTCCTAAGTTGTTCTATGTTATCATAACTTGTATAAAGGCAACAAGGGGTATTAACTATCATGATTTTGGGGTTTTAAGGGTTGGAATTATAGCTTAAGGGTGTATTAGCAATGATGATTGAAAAATAGCATTTAGGAATGATGTTAATGATGTCTTATGATGGATTTAAGTATTTTTATTGTCCTTTCTTTATTTGCGATTAACTCAAAGAAAAGGTTACACAAATCGCCCATACCCTAGACAAATGGTGTTTACTATGCATGGAAGATTTCAAAATTTAATGTGAATGTTAGTGAGGGGTGTGAGAAGGATATCTTTGTTCTAGATTAATTTGTACTATGACTTGGTCTTACATTGGTCTCTTGAAGGAAGGACTTATATAGTTTCCCCATACACCTAAAAACAATGTGTGAATGCTATACATAGAGTATTATGTAACCATTCTTAATGGGATTGAGAATATAGGCTAGGTGTTTACCTCCATGATGGTTTATAGCTTATTTTTACCTTGAGGTTAGTGGAGCTAATAGTTAAAGGTTTTATGTCATTTTGTCTAACCATACATGTGTGTATGATGAGGTAAGAACCATATAAATTGAAGAATCATGACCTCATGTTTCTTATGACTTATTGATCATGAAAGCACACTTCTAATCAAGGAATAAGATGATTCATGCATGAGCTTAGAGCATTAAACCCTACACCCTTGGTTTTTCCTACTTCGAGAAGAGATAAGGACTTCCATAAAAGGATTCTAAGTAAATGATGGACTTCTAAACTAAAGGTGATATGTGAAGTAATGATTATGCTTATGGTTATTTCTATTATGTCAACTATGTTTCAATTGTTACAATCTTGAAAAGGTGTTATGTGAAAAAAATAGTGAAGTTCTTGTTGTAATTGACTCGAGACTTTAGACTTGGATTTTTTAATAAAATGAATTCTTACCTATATTTTTCATTTTAGGATTAAAAGATTGACATGTGTTGAGGTCCAGTATGATACCAAAAATTGTCATAGCAATAAATAAAAGGGGCTTATTCTTATAAATGATCTTAAATTGTCCATGATATCTTTGATAGATGGTGTTAAGGCACTCCTTGATGTGAAGTCATTGGTTCAATTCCTCGCCCCAATCGGGTGATATATTGGACATGATGAAGATGTAGTCTCACCAAGCTTACAAAAAAAATGGTCTTAAATTGTTGTAATCGAGTTACATACCACTACCAACAATGAACATTTAGACTACGAAACCTTACTTTTATTATTGATAGTGAAAGTACACTACAATTGGTGGTATATCCACCATCTAGAAATGCAACTACCTACTCTAAATATTTATACCATGCAAATAAATATGTGAATTCGTATTCCATGGTTATGATAAGGGACATGTATTGAGAACATGGGAAATTCTTACTCCCTAGCAACTAATTCTTTCATATTTCAAGCTTAGCTAGGGTAAGCTATAAATGAACCTTATGATAATATTAATTCAACTAAAAATATCGAAGGGGTGAATTTAAATACTACCATTTAATAGGTAATTGAGAATTAAAAAAAAAAAAAAAAACTCTTAGTGACCCATAAAGCGTTTATTATTTCCCATTCAAAAAAATAAAATAAATTTTTTGGATAGGACACACATGTGGGTACGAGGAAAAATTCTTGAGGTGAAGTTTCAAACCTCACAAATCTTAAAAATGATGTGACTGAGAAAGCATAAAAATGATGCTACATCCTTTAATGCTTAATATCACCAAAATTATATTTAATGTTTACATTAAATATGCCATGAATTTATATGGATATTTTATTGAATATTACTTCACACTAACTAACCATCTCAAGAAAGCTAACATGTTGATAGATTTGCAATTCCTGATGTTTGTAAAAATATATTGGGTAAGTTATGTTGCTTGGCAAAATAACATACTTACCAAAGAGTTGGGTGAATAAAAAACGATGAACCAAAATTTGGCTATGGTTAGAATATCTTTATTGGCGAAAGATTTTGAATGTTATATCTGGGTTCTTGACATGCATTTTCCCTTCTTTCCATCACAAATTTATTGAGATCTTTTTCCTGGCTTATGAAAATTTCCCTTACGTGATTAAATTGGTTAGAAAAGCCATTTTTTATATAACCGTTAGATAATTGACAAATTCGTGCTAATTTTAAGGACCATTGGAAATTTGTTTTTTTCTTTGGTTAAATAAATGGTTTTAATAAATTGGAACAACATTATCTGCTATACGTTTTAAGATGTTACATGAGATAATTAAACCATGTATGTATTGACAAAGAGATTCTTGTTATGGATAGCGATGTTTGTTTTTTAAGGAAACGCATTACTGCTTATTTTTTATCAATTCAAAGAAAGATTAAATGGTATTTATGTGATATGGAATTGTAATTTTTTTCCTGAATTTAAAAATAAAAAATAAAACTGTTTCTAAGTGATTTTTGAAACGAAAATCCCATGTGGGTTGTCTACTTAAATCTAGTATGATTGTTTAGATTTTTTTGAGGGAAAAAATTAAATTGGATTTTATTAAGGAAAACTACTAGTTACATATCTCTGTCATTTTGTCAATTTTCCCAATTCCAAAAGAGTAACTAACATGAGTCAAAATGTCATCGAGTACATATTCAGGGAATCATCCTGTGTACATATGAAAACTTCATCTATCAAAAAACAAAATAGTGTGCAAAAACCATCCAAAATGTTCAAGAAGATAAACAACAAACATGACAACAATATAAGTTCTGAGAAATAAAAGACCAGTGAACCAACTATGGAAGGGCAATGCTCCCCTCCTCCCTGACAACCCCATCAGAAATATATGTAAAATACATATAACCTTCATCATCATGCAATCCTTTTTTTGCCAAGGAGTCTGATTCCCGATATATATGCATAATCTCAGAACTCAGAAAAGTCTTAATGAGGCCATCTGTATGTACCCGCCATCCCCTGAGCTCTGGGGGATCGAAAATTCTTTTTCCCAAAATGCCAGCTATAATAGTTAAAAATAATTAGTATTATTTTTGTATTAATGGAGAAAATGGTTACATTGTTGTAACTTTCTCCCTAGTTTAGGATTAGTTCCTATAGTTATGGGGTTTGGGTGCAACTTCCTATTTCCTAGTATTCTATTTAATAATGTAATCTTTGATTGATTTGGAATAGAGTGAACGAGAGTGATCTCTCAAGTTTGATGAGTGTAGTCTCCAGGTGCAGGCCACACCTGAGAGCTACATCTCTTTCTTTTCAATTATGTTCACATTTTATCTTGGTATCAGAGCTCAGAGTGAGTGAGCCTGATCTTTTGTCACCTGTGAGGCTGAAGTGCCTGTAGTAGCTAGCTTGCCTGTGTGGCTGGAATAGCCTGTGTGGCTTGAAGTGCCTTTGTGGCTGTGTGTACACGAGAGCTCTGTGCTCGATTGAGCAGGTGGACTGCAGAACACCTGGCTCGGACTCGAAAATTTTGGCGCGGATTTTGCACGGATTGGCGCGGATTTTGCGCTGACAGTCGCGCCAGAAGAGGAATTAGCACGGATTTTGAGGAATAAACTGCGCCAGAGCGCCAAAAAGCCCGATTAGCGCGGGATTTTACCGGGAAAGTCGCGCCAATTAAAATACTCTAAGCGATTTTGAATTAGCGCGGATTTTTCGCTCGGGGTAGCGCCAAGGGATCTGCGAATAGATTGAACTTCGTTTGGCGGTTTGCCAGCGGTGCAGTGGCAGTTTGCAAGCGGTGCAGATCGGCTGAGTTGTAGATCCGTCTGGAAGAGACAGATCGGGAAAGCGCCAGAGGAGATCTGCGAGAAACTTCGACTTCGTTTGGCGATCTGCAGGGGAAGCAGAATCGGTGAAGCGACAGATCAATCCAGGAGAGGTGGATCAAATCAATTGTGATCAGATCATTGTTTCGGCTGTATTGAAAACGTCGAATTTGCTCATTGGAGCGTGAGTGCCAGATACTGTAGATCGGTGGCAGAGGTGACAGATCGATCTGACAGGTATTGTTTTTTTTGTTGTTGTTGCTGTTAAGAAGATTCACAATGAGTAATACGATGGAATCTTATCTTAACGAGTCTGGTAAACTCAACGGGTCTAACTTCACGAATTGGAAGTTTAAGATCCAGACCCAGCTCGAAGGTGCGAACACTTGGACTATAGTGACAGGCGATGAGCAGAAGCCGACTGCGAGCACGCAGAAGGAAGACTGGGAAAAACGAGAAAACAAGGCCAAGGTCCTGTTAAAGATGTCTGTGAAAGACAATGTCATTGCACACATCAGAGACTGTAAAACGTCCGCAGAGATTTGGACGAAAATCAAGAATCTGTATGAGACCCAGAATACAAACAGAGTTTTGGCTCTGAAAAGCAAGCTATTTTCAATGAGGATGGACGAAAGGGAGTCTGCTACTGCATTTGTCGCGCGAATTAAGGATGTTAAAGACGGATTGGTGGCCATTGGAGTGGCGGTGGCTGATGAAGATCTTGTTGCAATTACAATGAATGGGATGCGTGATGATTTCCAAACCTTCATCACTGGAGTCTCGGCAAGGGAGAAAACACCCACGTTTGATGATCTCACTGCGATCTTGCAGCAAGAGGAAGAGCAACGGAAGAATCTGAATCTGAACCCCCAAAGTGACGATCTTGCGCTGGTGGAAAAACGACGACTATCCAAAGGGAAGCAGTCACAACAGCAATCAGTCCAGAAAGGAGGAACAACACATAAAAATCACTGTCATAAAGGTATGCTTGCAAATCATTCTGAAAAGAAATGCTTTTATTGTGGAAAGAAGGGTCATATACAGAGAGATTGTTATTATAAGAAGCAGGCTGATGAGGCAAGGAGGAGATAGGTAAATCCAAAACACAGAGGATATTTTGTTGAAGAAGAAGACTTTAGTCATGAATTTCGACTGTTCACAGTCGACTGTGCCCTTTCAGCATCGAATGAAGATGACATCTGGTATGTCGATTCCGGAGCATCCTCTCACATGACAGGTAATAAGGAATTTTTTGATAGTCTTGAAGAAATTATAAATGGATCAAAAATATATCTAGGGGATGATAATGGATATCAGATTAAAGGTCATGGGGTGATTTCAGTTAAGTTACCAAATGGAAAAATTAGTCACCTTTCAAATGTTTTATATGTACCTGGAATAAAGAAAAAACTGATATCTGTATCCATGATGGCTGACCAAGATATGAATGTCGAATTCTTCAAGACTCACTGTGTGATAAAGGATTGCAGGAATGAAATTGTTGCAACAGGCATGCGAGTTGGAAGCCTATATAGATTGGATGCAAAAAGTATATCAAAGCAAGCCATGGTTGCAGGAGAGTCGACAGCTGAACAACTCTGGCATCAGAGGTTTGGTCATCTAAATCTGCAAGATCTCATGTTGTTACAGAAGAAAGGTATGGTCGAAGGTCTCCCCATCTTTCGTAACATTCAGTTAAACTGTGAAGGTTGTGCCTTAGGAAAGATGCACAGAGAACAGTTCCCTGTGCATGATAGGAGGAGGCAAACAGAAATCTTAGAGCTAGTGCACACTGATGTATGTGGTCCCATGCAGACAAGGTCGCTAGGGGGAGCATACTATTTTTTTTTGTTTACTGATGACTGCACTAGGTATTCATGGGTTTATTTTTTAAACAAGAAAAGTCAGACTTTCCAATGTTTTATAGATTTCAAAACCCTGGTGGAAAGACAGTTTGGAAAAAGTATTAAAATTCTCCGATCTGATCAAGGAGGAGAATACAAATCAAAGGAATTCATGAAATACTGCAAATCTCACGGGATTGTTCAGCAGTATACAGTGTCGCACACACCACAGCAAAACGGTGTTGCAAAGCGTAAAAACAGAACCCTGGTAGAGTGCGCAAGGAGCATGCTGCAAGGTAAGGGTCTATCTAATACTTTTTGGGCAGAAGCGATAAATACTGTTGTATATTTGAAAAATAGAAGTCCTACTAGGTTTCTTGGCTTCAAAACTCCTTTTGAAGCCTTGTATGGATTTAAACCAGCAGTAAATCACTTAAGAGTCTTTGGGTCAAAGGCATTTGCACATGTACCCAAAGCTGATAGAAAGAAACTAGACCCTAAGGCAGTCAAATGCATCTTTGTTGGTTATGGCACAGAGTTTAAAGCATACAAACTGTTCAATCCTGAGTCTCGTAAGACATTTGCAAGTAGAGATGTAGTCTTTCATGAACAGGTACAGGAAAGGAAAGCTGATGTTGGAGATGATTGGCACATTCCATTGCTGTTGGAGGAAAGCAGCGAGGATGAAAGGGAGCAGGAACAGGAGCAGAAAGAAGAGAATGAAGAAGAATAGCAAGAAGGTGAAAGAGCAGGCCCAATTATTGCAGAATAAAACCAATTTGAGGTAAGTCCCCTACCAAGAAGGTCAGGTAGGAAGACTCAATTACCATTGAAGTTGAGAAACTATGCGTTGATGTCAAAGTTTTTGAACATTATAGAGCCCTCTAATTATAAAGAAGCTAGTCAATTTGAGGAATGGAGAGCTGCAATGAATGAGGAGATGGAATCAATTCTTAGAAATAATACTTGGGAATTAGTAGAGCTGCCTAAAAATAAAACACCTATAGGAAGCAAGTGGCTGTTTAAACCAAAAATGAATGCAGACGGAAGTATAGATAAGTTAAAAGCTAGGTTGGTTGCAAAAGGATATTCACAGAAGGAAGGTATAGATTTTGATGATACTTTTGCACCTGTAGCAAAGCTAAATACAATTAGAATGCTTATTGCTTTAGCTACTAAATGTAATTGGGAATTAAACCAGCTTGATGTTAAATCTGCATTTTTAAATGGTGAATTAAAAGAAGAAATTTACTTAGTACAGCCAGAAGGATATGTAAAGAAGGGGTAGGAACATCTTGTTTGCAGATTGAAAAAGGATTTATATGGTTTAAAGCAAGCACCCAGGTCTTGGTATGAAAAGGTTGATTCTTTTTTTGTAGAGTATGGTTTCCATAGAAGTTTAAATGACCCAAATTTGTATACCAAGTACAATAACCAGGGGCAGATTATTTTGATTTCTCTATATGTGTATGATATGATTTTAACAGGAAATGCAGAGGATTTAATTAGAGGAATCAAAAGGCTCATGGCACAAGTTTTTGAGATGAAAAATATCGAAAGCCTTAACTATTGTCTGGGATTAGAAGTATTCAGAGATACTGGGCAAACTTTCCTTACTCAAGGGAAGTATGCGAGAAATCTGTTGGAAAAGTTTGGTATGGATCAGTGTAGAGCAGCAGCAACACCTTTGCAGCAGAATTTGAAATTGAGCAGTGACGATGGCACTAAGGAGGTAGATGCCACAATGTACAGACAGCTGGTTGGCAGCCTTATATATCTTACAACAACCAGACCCGACTTGGCATACTCAGTTAGTGTATTAAGCCAATTCATGTCAAAACCGCGTGAAAGTCACTGGACAGCAGCAAAAAGCGTGTTGAGGTATCTTTGTGGTACTGTTCATTTTGGTATTTTATACACTGATGTATCTGATGTTACTCTAGCAGGTTTTTCAGACTCAGACTGGGCAGGTAACCTGGATGATCGGAGGTCCATCACAGGTTATGCATTCAACATAGGTTCCGGGGTAATTGCATGGAGCAGCAAGAAACAAAGTACTGTATCTTTGTCGTCACATGAAGCTGAATATCAAGCATTGTGTGCAGCAACATGTGAAGCAATCTGGTTGAGGAGACTTCTTAACGATGCAGGAAAAGAACAGAAGAAACCCACTTCCATCAAAAGCGACAACCAGAGCACCATTAAATTAGCATACAATCCAGTGTTTCACAAAAACACCAAACATATAGACACTCAGTTCCATTTTGTTAGAGAGAAAATACAGTCTAAAGAAATTGCTGTTGTATATTGTAAAACTTGTGACAATGTGGCTGATATTTTCACAAAGCCTCTTGCACAAGTGAAATTTGAATTGTTTAGAAAGATGCTAGGAATCCAGGAGAACCCTTTCTCCATTAAGGGGGGGAGTTAAAAATAATTAGTATTATTTTTGTATTAATGGAGAAAATGGTTACATTGTTGTAAATTTCTCCCTAGTTTAGGATTAGTTCCTATAGTTATGGGGTTTGGGTGCAACTTCCTATTTCCTAGTATTCTATTTAATAATGTAATCTTTGATTGATTTGGAATAGAGTGGACGAGAGTGATCTCTCAAGTTTGATGAGTGTAGTCTCCAGGTGCAGGCCACACCTGAGACCTACATCTCTTTCTTTTCAATTATGTTCACATTTTATCTACAACAATATAAGTCCTGAGAAATAAAAGACCAGCGAACCAACTATGGAAGGGCAATGCTCCCCTCCTCCCTGACAACCCCATTAGAAATATATATAAAATACATATAACCTTCATCATCATGCAATCCTTTTTTTGCCAAGGAGTCTGACTCCTGATATATATGCATAATCTCAGAACTCAGAAAAGTCTTAATGAGGCCATCTGTATGTACCCGCCATCCCCTGAGCTCTAGGGGATCGAAAATTCTTTTTCCCAAAATGCCAGCTATAATGGTATTAGAGTCTTTGTATATATGGATGTGTTGGATCAACCTATCATTTGCAAACCAAAGGAGACCCCAAAGAGCCACCATCTTAGCTCTGGAGTTTGTGCCTAATCCCCCAAACCAATGTAGCTTATAATGAGAATTACCATTGATGTGTAACCAAGCTCCACAACCACATCTTCCTCGTTGTGTTGCCCCATCGAAAAAAACTATCAGAAATATTATCTTAAACATATATCTCCCCGAGAGGTCTCTAGTATTTTCCTTCCACGGTTCCATATAATCAAGCCAAGCCATAATCTTAGAGCATGTCTTGTAAGCATAATGAGGGATTTTGTGAACGATGAGATGATTCGGGGTCTTCCAGATCTCCCATATTACAAACAGTGGGATGAATTTATGTATGCCTTGTCCTTCTAAACCCCATCGCAAACATTGCTCAATAGAAGTGAAATTCCTATCAATAATATTGAAGATAGACAGTGTCATCGACCAGACCCGAAGCGTGACATTGTAGGAAATGAATAGATGTAAAACAGTTTCAGTTTCAACACCACCTAATGGAAAACACCCAGGCCCCTGAAAACCACGTTTACATAGATTATCCCATGTTAATATCTTGTTCTTCCACACCAGAAGACAGAACAAAATAATTTTCAAAGGGCCATGTATTTTCCATATAGCAATAAACCATGACAATGTAGTAGTTTCATGTGTAAGGTACATAAGATGTTTGTAATTCTCCGCTACCACCACAACACCTTTTTGAAGAGGCCCATCCCATGAAAGGGAGTCACCATTGTCATTTCTGCAAAGACCAACACTTTTTAGTGTTATAACATAGTTATTCCAATCTATAGGCTTATGCCCAATCAATCTGATATTGTGATAGTAATTATTTTCTACCTTTCATTATTATCTTTTTTTTCGCTATAGAAAGATTCGAACCTTCTATTTCAGTAAATTGAAAAATGAATTACATAAAGTACAATAGTCCTCAAGGAACTGTGAGCTAAAGAGAAATCAAATCACAAACAGTACAACAAAACCCTCGAAAAGCAGGCCGAAGTCGAGCCCAATCGTTCACCCTCCAGAGATCCGACAGACCACGATAAAAATTAGCCTCGGATCTAAGTAAGGGGAAGAAGCCATTCTAAAAGGATTTCAGGATAACTCTCGAGCACAAATTTACGTCAAAATCCACCAATGCCCATCATGATGTGTAACAAGCACGGAGGATAACACTCACCCTGCCCTACCAACTTATCCTTGATCGTCGCGTCACCTTTCCAGATCCGACGGCGGAAGAAGATATCGCACGACCCAAAAACACGGAGAATAACCGCGCAAAGAACTCCCTAGACCCACCAACATGCACGATTGATCATGACCGTAGAATCATCTTGCTTGATCCAACAACTGTGATACATATCGCACGGGCCAAAAGCACCTAGATTTAACTCGCGATGAGGGTGGTATTTATTTCCGTACCTAGGCCACGTGTTGATATGTGAGTGGAATTGCTCCCAACTCCGCAAAACCACAAACCGCTTGAAGGGCTTGCGATGAACCTGAAACCACTCCTCGAGCGGTATTACCACCGCTGAAAGAAAAACCAGGTTATTGAGACTGCCGAGATATCCAGAATTTCGGCCCCTCGCACCAACCCATTTCCTCGTGCGGAAGCACCAAAGGAAGATGAAAAGTCCTTCGTCCCGCCGTCTGCCCGAGTAACAGTGTCTACCTAACCACATCCTCCAGAGATTTTTGAGATTGTTCTTACCAGGGTTGAGGAGGCCAACAGTGACCTGCTTCCCAAAAAGGACCTCCCTAAAAAAATGACACTTCATAAGAAAAACCCAAATCAAATAGACACTGGCTCTGTGTCTCTATTGTGAAACACCTTTCTATCCTCGTCTACCTAATCTTGACATCGCACCCTTAACCCATTCTGAGGCAGCTCTTGCCAGCTCAGCTCGACCCTGCTCATGGTGCAGAGCACCCCTTGATTTGCCAGGATGTCCGCCAATTTATTTGTCGTTCTTAGCACATGTGTGAAACTCACTATACTTAAGCCATGAATGTGAAGCTGAATCCACTGAAAGACCTGAAGCAACCTCCAGTGCTTTGAGAATTTTTCTGGCTCCGTATCATAACTGATTCTCTTAACCAAATTAATGATTAACTCAGAGTTATCTTCAACTATGATATTCTGGAGATTATTGTGCTTCAGGAATTTTAAACAATGCTTGAGAGCCATTAATTTTGACAAATTATTAGTGGCTCTTCCCAAATTGCAGTGAAAAATAAAAATGATGCAACCATTATCATCTCTTAACACACCTCCAAAGCCGGCTACATCGGGGTTGCCTTTTGAGGCCCCATCAATGTTGTATTTCAAAAATCCTTGAGGTGGGGGATGCCAGTAATCCTGCTTAGTGTTCTTTCTCGTGGCCTTCCTATCCAAGCCCTATGGAATGAGCTCCCACATACCCAACTGAAGAAGTATCTGCATTTTAGCTTCTGAAGGTGGATTCTTTAGGGAAGTTCTCACAATAGTACCTATAGTCTCTTTAAGTTGTCTTAAGATATGCTCAAAGATTTGTTGGGAGGATCTTTTCTCATTTTTGAATACTTTGTTATTCCTTTCTTTCCAGACATTCCATATTATGAAGCTTGGCGTTAAAGCCTAGGCAGAGCAGAGAAATATATAATCAGATAAGTTTTGTCTCCAGTTAGTCAGGGTGTTGATAATGCTTCCTTTGTCCCTATCTGTCGGTTGGAAAATAGTGGCGAACGTGTCCAACAAACTGGAAGTGAAGTTGCAATTACTGAGAAGGTGCTCTATGGTTTCCTCCTAGGCTTCTCAGAGCTGGCATCTGGAAGGACCAATAACACCCGTCTTTCGAATATTATCCCAAGTCAGAATTTTCTTATGTTGAACCAGCCACATGAAGAGTTTAATCTTCATCCATCCTTGATGCCTCCATAGGTTCTTCCAAGCCTTGTCCAGTACATTGGATTCCAGCTCAAGGAGTATGCATTTAGCCTCCTTAATATTGAAGTACCTTCATTATTGTTACCCCATCTAATTTGATCATGCCCACCTGTCACTAGAATTTTTCTTTGGTCCAACACTTTCATAAGTGCCTCCACTTTTTCTTTTAAGGGGCTATCATCCCTATAATCTAACTTCTTCCAGATTCTCCATTTTCCTTCACTGTTGTTTTGTACCCAAAAATCTTTTACCCTAATTAAACCTTTGGCATCAGTTTGTTTCTTGAGATCTAGAAAGTCCTCTCTTAGCAGTGTAGGTTCCTATTGCCATTTATCCTCCCAAAACAAAGAAAGATCTCCCTCTCTGATTTCCCAAAAGCTATTTTTTTGTACTAAGCCTCTATTATCCTAGGCCTTATTCCAAGTATGTGAGCCTTTAATGATGCCAGTCATCCATATGTGATCATTATCTTGCCAAGTACTAGCATATTTTGCTTTCCAGATACTAGCCCATTGAGCCTTTGGATCTTTTACCCAGTGCCACCATAATTTTGCCCCTAGAACTCTGCTTAGCACTTCTGGATCATCCAATCCATGACCCCTGTGTTTTTTAGGTTTGCAAATCTTATCCCAGGCTACCAAGGCCCATTTCTTTCTCTGCTCCACCTTGCCCCAAAGAAAGTGTCTTTGAATGTTTCTAAATTGTTGCAACACTCCTTTAGGAGTTGGAAGGGCAGATAGCATGAAGACAGGGATAGACTGTAGAACAGCGTTTGTAAGCACTAAACGACCAGCCAGGTTTAATGACCTGATAGTCCATTTCCTGATTTTATCCTGCATCTTATTGATCACCGACTCCCAAATGCTCTTGTGCAATGGTTTATCAATTAGAGGAACTCCCAAGTACTTGGAAGGAAGGACATCCCTTTGAAAGCCCAGAATTTTGGAGATGTTTCTCTGAATAGCAATATTGGTATTAAAGAAAAAAATCTTAGATTTGTAGAGATTAACTTCCATACTTGTAGCCATGGCAAAGTCACACAGGATACGTTTATAAGCTAGTGCCTCTTTGACTGTGGGGATTCCCTGTAGCATGGTATCATCAACAAATTATTGATGAGTTAAAGCCTCACTATCCTCAAAAAGATGAAGACCCTTGATATTTCCAATTTCTTTTGCATGCTTGATTGACCGACCAAGTCCTTCCATCATGAGGATAAAGAGAAAGGGAGAGAGTGGATCTCCCTGCATGAGGCCTCTGGAGGGAGTAAAGGCCCTGGAAGGAGAACCATTAACCAAAATTGAGAAGCTGGAAGAAGTAACCAAGGCCATGAACCGTCTGACCCAATTATGATCAAACCCAAAGGCTATAAGTACCTTCCTGATATAGGTCCAATTCAGCTTATCGTAAGCTTTGGCTAGGTCCAATTGCATAATCATGCCCACCTTCCTATTTCTTACCAAAGAGTGTACCACCTCATGCACTTGAATGATGTTATTGAGAATTTGTCTACCCTCCACATAACTAGATTGCTCCACAGAAACTAGAGTGGGAAGAAGAGGTTTAAGCCTATTGGCCACAACCTTGGATATTATTTTGTACACCACATTGCACAGAGCTATGGGTCTAAATTTTTCTAGGGTCATAGCATTATCCTGTTTGGGGATCAAGGATATTAAGGAAGTATTGAGCACCTTCAAAATGGTTCTATTCATCCTGGAATCCTCCACCACCTTCAGAATGTCTTGTTTAACAATGTTCTAGCAAGCTTTAAAGAAATCTACCTTTCATTATTATCATTCATGCTTAGAAGTTGAATTGATGAAACATATAATCAGATGCTTAGATAACCCAGCTCTGGGTTAATTATGTGAGAAAAATGTTTAATGGTAGTAAAAGCTAATATTTTTTTTCCTAAGAATTCATTCTTAATCACTATGTCTTTTACATGTTTTATGTGTGTTGAAGGGTATTAATGTTGTAGGTGGTTATATGCAATGTGTTTGGTAAAAGTTCTCACCAAAAGGATTGTCACGTTTGACTTGTTTGTCAAGTGTTGGACAAAGCCCTTCAATAAAATTATATTGGACAATATACCAAGTGTTTGCTAATAATTTTAGCAATTAGGTTTTGTTTGTTAAAAATATATAGTGGATTATTATTACCCAATTTATCCATGAACAAAGCACATTATTTACATGCACTTTTCTTTATGTGTGAATGTGATTTGAAATGGGTTTTAACAAATAAATGGTTGTTAGACTCTATACCTCCAAGTTAATTCAACAAATAATGAAGTTTAGCAAACTATGTAAAAGACAGTATAATGTAATAGTGAATTGATGCAGGAACATTTGACTTTTCCGGCTATGTTCACTTCCACAAACCTGCAATCTTAAGCATGACGAACAATGATATCTTTTCCAGCAGTCACAAAACTAATAATCCTCATTTTTTGCTATTTCAATGATCCAAATTTTATTGGATTCGATTGATATGTCAATCACAAAACAGATTCCCATGCTTTATTTGAAATCAAATAATCATATTACACTTCATATAGAATTCTTAGATTCAAAATTATGCATGAACTCTCATTCATTAAACTAGTTTTGTACATACATAAGCATTCATTCTCTCTATTCACTCTTTATGGCATGATTTCACATTCATTTTTCCACTTGTTTTCCCCTTAGGCTTACAATATTGATAATAACATATACAAATAAAATAAATTTTCCTAGATCCATAAATTAATCCACAAATTACTCATTCTTTTCAAGGTAGACTCGCTTTTTCCTTATTGACAAATGTTTTCCTATCCATAGCTTTTCTAAATCCTAAAAGCACCACAATAGTTTCTAATATTTCTAAACTTTTCTTAATCTAACAACTTGCTAATTGCTACTAAGATTTTTTTCTCCTACAACGTCTCGTGATTTATTTCCTAAATTTTTCATGCCTTAAAAGACATATTTTCTTCTTAAAAATATTATCTACTAAATATTATCTCTATCTATAGTTATATAAGAAATAAAGAAATTAAAATTATTTACAATAAGGAAATAAAATTCATTTTCCATGTTAAGATCTGGTTTGGAGCTTTGTCTCCAAAGAGTTTCATGACTTGGAAGCTCTAATTATCCTGCATCATGAACCATCATTCCTAGTTGGTTTTCCTGTTTTTGGTTTCCAAGCTGAAATTTCTAAATTCATGTGATTGATTATTTTGTTATTATTGTAAGAATCTATCATTTGTCTTTGATACTACTCTTATACATACTAAATTGTTCTCTATCTATTTTATGGGTTTAAGTATTCAAACTCTATTGCAATTTTTGGAGGATTTTTTTTTTATATTTTTAACCTCTATGTGTAATCAAAGAACACCTACAACTTTGGAATGTCAACCATATTATTTTCCCTAAATGTTAATTAAGGGCCATAATGAAAGAGGTGTTTATTTAGTTTCCATTATCAACAATGGGATATAGTATCTTGTCTATTCTAAAGTTATTGGGTATTTTGGGAAAGATATGGGTATAGTATTCCTTTTGTAGTTCATAGAAAATGGGACCACTTATCTTTGTTAATGATTTTAAGACCTCCAATTATACATCCTTGATTGATTCAATTGAGAATGAGCAAAAGGCAATGGTAAACTCTCCATTCCCTCATGTGAATATGTTGTTCCATCCAAAATTATAAATAACAGCCTTGTGCCTTTAAGTAGATAACCAAGAAATGTTTTGAATATTGTTATCAATTACCAATTCTAACAAACTGCATAGAAATAAACTCAAGGCACCTTTGACAGTAGGAGATTTTCTCGACACATCCTTTCACTTTTTCTTTTTTTTAATTAATGTATTTGCACTAAGATGGAACATTAGTCATATGGTAGATTGTAGATGATTTAATACTATTATCATACTTTCATCAAATTCATTATTCTAACTGTGGCTTTCCGAAGTGAAACATCAATATGATCTACATATCATGTAGATATCATTGACAATTTATCAATCAACAAATTGGGTAACAAATTATATTCTCCATAAAATGTGGTCATCTAATATTTCAATTCTTGTTCAAGATCAAGAAGACCCTCATAAAAAATACACTAGTTCAATAATGAAAATTAAGTAATTATCGTATTCCAACACTTTCTTCCTAATCCTTAACATACCAACTCATCACAAAGTCTTCAAAGGTTATTCCCACTAAAAATGTTTGCTTTGTAAACAAATTTAGTTCAACATGGACATATCCTTGTCAATGTAGGGATTTTGTAAACAAGAGTGAAACTACAAGGCATTGGAGTCCATGCTACTAACCTAAAAGCTCATGAAGGGTCTTTATGAAGTAGGTTGAATATGTTTCTCATTTCAAGAACAAGTGCATAAACTAGGAATAAGAGGAAGTAGTTTAACTTTCATTATACTTTAATATTTTTTTGTATGAAAAGTACAAAAGAAAATTAGCTTTCATGTCTACCCAATTTTAGGGATAATCCCTATTTAGATTATTCAATTATTTACAAGATGCAATTAATCACTCGGGTTGGGTTAAAACTCAAGATCACAATTTGAATCTTCCAATAGAAAAATTGTGGAGGTAGTAGTATCATATATTTCCTTACAAGTAATTTAAGTATAGTCCACTTGAATTTTTCCTTGAAAATTGGCCTTGCCCCTTACCTAAAGAACCAAGCTTTGAAGGAAACAAAAATTCCATCCTCGCATGCCTACTGAGGAATATAACACATAGGGCTTTGTAGTTGGTTATTTGCATACAATTTACAACCAATAATAGGTCTTGTATCTAAGAGAATAACATATATTCTTGTATTAACAAAGGACAAAGGCCCTAGTAACATTTCTAAATCTAGAGATCTCTATATAAGACATAAGATGGACCTTAGAAGTTAAAATATGTAGAGGATCCATGTTGGTGAAGTGAGTGGACTATAAATCACTCATTTATAAATAATAAAGTATATAGTAGTTAAATCCTTCACCCTTACATAATTACTATAACCTTGTAGACTCATCATGGTTAAAGGAAGCAAAGAGAGGTTGGTACTTAAGGGTCATTAATGCTTAGCTTCAATAAGAGAACCAATGCTTAAAGGAATAGGTCTAGATTTTCAACTAGAGAATGATAGAGATGGAGAAGAACCTTGACACATTTGCTAGAATATTTCCATTGATCAAGAATCAATTTGATGAATGTTAAGAATCCTTCATTGTGGTCATCATATATTGGGACAAGCACAAAGTGCAACTTGTGAATTTGTGAGAGAAGGTCATTCAGTTAAATAGTTGACAAGAACATAGGTTCACTAATGTTATGGATCAACTACAACAAGAGTTGGTAGAGAATGAAAATGCCTTTACAAAGCTCCAAGTAACTATCTAAAGCATGGGGAAGCAAGGACAATTTCCATTTCCACTACTAATGCAAACACCATGACCACAACAACTTTTATTTGTTCAAATTATGGCAAAGTTTCTCAAGAGTAGCTTGGTAAATTTGAAAATCATACTAGAGGAATTGGATCAAAATTGTTAAGATAGATTGGATATCATGGAAAAGGGATGGGTAGTAGAAGATAAGGCATCTTAAGCCCCATTTTAGCTACACTTTGGGTGAAGCATGAAATCTTAGGTTTTGATGGTAGATGAGAAAATATCATGACCATGGAGACCACTTTTGTGAAGGAAAGAAACATGGTAGAATTGGATTTCTAATCAAAAGGAGAAGAAATAGAAACTCAAGGTGGTATCCCATTACCACTTGAGCCTTATTGTGGAAAATTGAGGAAGGGTAATGATAAGAAGAGCTTAAAGATGCATCTTTCACCATCACTCAAAGTAAATAACAAGCTAAACAATAGGGGAAATAAGAAGAATAAGAACAAAATGCCTACATAAAATAGGGCATCTTTTGTTTGTCATTGTTGTAGAAAGAAAGGCCACCAAATTGTATTGGTACTTAGAGGCTTGCTCATTCTGCAATAAGAAAGGCCATATTGAGGCTTCTTGATAGGAGAAGAAATCTACATGTCACAAGCCTAAATGTTTTAAAAAGGAAGAAGGACAAGGATTCTTCCTTAACACATTAACAAAGATGTAGGTACATGGAGAAGGAAAACATATAAATTAGTTCATATACCAAATGATTTTTCTAGTATTTGAATTTGAGTGGCCTTTTGGAAGCAAAGTTTTGTGAAATTCATTTATATCTTCACCCTAGAAATTATATAGTAAAGTGTGTAGAGTGAAGATTAATGAAGATGAAGAGTTGTCTACACCTCTAATGTAAAGAGCATAAGCTCTCCAAGGAGCTATAGAAGCATCAATGGTTAGTGACACCGACAATATGGATAACATATTTATGCAAAATGAAGCCATAGTTCAATTTGTGTTTTTGATATTGCATCAAAATAACCCATTCTTGAAGATGTGTTGAAGATTGGTGCATGGATATCAATGACCTTGGGGGAGCTCTTGAGAACTCCATGTAATGCTTCTGAATAATATGAACCCAAGAGGGGGATAGATGGGGTTAAATGTATATGATATGACCCCAACAGGGGTATATATGGGGTTAAAAATATATGTAACATAATCGAACTTGGGAGCCTAGGGTGAGTTGCGTGCAGCTCCCCCACACCCAAGCTCGCGACTCTTAACAAAGTAAATCTATATGTAATAGTGGTTTTCCTAATAAAGGGTCCAAATGTGCAATGTGTGAACAATTATATATTGATATCATGTAGTCATTATTCAAGGAACATCTGATTTGGATGTATAAATGTATTGGGTATTTAGGGGAGGTTCTCTTATTATTTAAATATTTATTGTATAACTTATCTCTGTTATATCTCCTTGAGTTTTTCTCCATTTTAACATTGGTGTGCATGGTGTGTACTCTAGTTTTTGTGCTATCTTTATTATTTGGTGCATAAAATTTCATATTAAAGAAAATGTGGTTACCAAAAGATATTTGAAGAAGCTGAATTCCTTCTACAGGATTTAGATGTCAAATATGATGGAATTATCTCCAAGACTAGGGTAATCAAAGACCAATTAAAGAGGATAGAATATGACATTGTCTCTTAAAAGAAGGCAAATGAAATGGTGTGCAACATGAAGGAAAATCATCAAATGTGAAACCATATCAATACCCTCATTTCTAGAAAATATTTCAAGAAATACAAAAAGACTGGTATCATTATTATCGAGAAAGAATATAAAACACTCACCAATATTCATAGAATATGGAATCAAAAAATCATTATTCAATAGGATATTATCAAATGCCAATAACTACTACAAATTTGGGAGCTTATAACAACAATACATGGAGTCAAAGGAAAGAAACTTATGTTAAATCTAGCCATTAATGATTAAGATTGAAAAGAATTACAATTGGATTGATGTATCATTATTAATGGAATGAAGAAAGTAGGAACATAAGGAAATCATATTATGTAAAAGCAACAACTACAAATTTTTTAGGATAAAGCTTTTAGAAGGGGGGGTGTTATAATATGACCCTAATGGGGAACCTTATGGGGTTAAATGTAGATTATATTATCCCAAATGGGGCATACATGGGGTTAAATGTATATGTAATGGAGTAAGTATACATGTAATAGTTTTCAACCTAATAAAGGTGCCACATTTGCAATGTGTGAATAAGTATATATAGAGATCACATAGTCATTATTGAAGAAATATGTGATTTGCACATATGAATGTACTATGGTATTTGGAGGAGGTTTTCTTATTATTTAGGGATCTTTTGTGTAACTCTATTATATATCTTGGAGTTTTTCTCCATGTTGGGTAATTTAATTGTTGGTTAAATTACTTTGCATTAAATTTTCAATCTAGGGTTTGTATTCTTATGAAGCATACTTGCACTATATATGCTAGGCTATTAAATTTCAATTGAAAAGGAAATTGGCTTATGGAAATAAATGCAAAACTAAAATGAAACCTATTTATTAAAAGTTATAAATGATCACACACATATGTTCTTTCTCAAAGATTATATCTAATAAAGCATTGAATTCAGAACTCAAAAATTAAAGTAATTTAGAAAAAATCTATTGTAATTCTATACTTTGAAAGCTTTGAAATTCTATTCTATTGAACATAAAAGTAAAACCTACTCTATTGGGATTTGAAAATAAATCTAATCTATCTAGATTTGAAAAAAAATCTAATCTATTGAATTTGAAAGTAAATTTAACCTACTGAACTTGAAAGGAAACCTAATCTATTAGACTTTGAAAGTAAAACTAGTTTATAGAAATCAATCAAACTCTATTCTAGGAAAGCAATAAAACCTCATTCTAAAGTGAGAAGCAAATAACTGAAACTAAAGTGCAGAAAACCTACTAAGATAACTGATGTGTGCATACCAAATTAGAGCCAATCATAACTATCAACTATCTATAAATTTGAGACTAAGTGAATTAAAGAGTGAAATAAATGTTTTTGGTTTTTTTTTTTCTTCAAGCACTTGACCTACAGAAGATAAAGGAAAACAAATGAGTAGAAGGCAAGATAAGATATTTATTAGGAAACAAAATATTAATCTAAGTGCATAAAAATAGAGCATAAGGAAATTGAATGAAAGACAACTATACTATTGATCTCACACTTTTGTAGGGGCGCATCCTAAGATGTACGAGGTAGTGGAAACTTTAGATCACGAAATTAAAATCACAACCAAATATTACAACATTGCCATAACAAAGATTTATATTATATGAAGTGTATAAAACAAAGTTCTCTCTACAACAATAAGTCTGTAAAATATATTAACTTATGAACTATCATTCGCTTCCAGATATAGAGTTTCAAAATAAACAACTTTGAGAGTTTGTTGCCTAATAACTAGAATCTGAATCGACATCTCTGTATCTTAACTAGAATATGAATCTTTCTTCTCCCAATTCACTACCGAAGGAGCGAATCATGAGAAGACAGATCATCAACTTCAATTTTATCTTTCAATCTCACTTGGTTGATGATACCCCTTTCTCGCTTGATTATAAAATTGATTGACTTGATACTCTGCATGTTACAGGTGCATTATAACTACTTTGACCGTAGGTTTGACTTAAGATATATGTTGAACCTCCGAACTTCCACCTCTAGCTATTAGGTGGATCTTCATCTTGGCAACACTTGGAAACTTCCCATAGGCTTCAATTAATTTTTAACACATGTGAACCTATAGAATATCTGATTTAGCTACAAAATGTAGAGTAGCTGCAGAATGTGCACAATTCGGTAGCTTATGTATAATCAAACCAATTTCACAAAATAAAAAATATAGAATTGAGATGATACTGGGAATTTACCTTATTAATGTATTTGCATGGCCTAGGTGATTGTTAACTCATAGAGAAGCTGTAATGATATGGGACTAGGTGACAAAATCGATGAGAAAGGAAAGATAAAACTATCAAAAAGAAGAAAATTTTGGAGGCTCATAACTCCATGCTCACATTGGTATATATGGTATCTAATATGTTTTTTGTCTTATATTTAGTATTTGATGCATAAAAATGATCATGTGCAAGCATTAAAGGGTTGTTTCCATGTTGGAAATCAATTGATCCTAGTAGTATAACACAAATCACACCTCCCTTATGGAATCGTTACATGATGAAACAATGTGTTAAGGTCACACTAAACATATACTATGATTCAACTTAGCTTCACTGATTTCCAAGATGGACCATATCAAAGTTTGAACAGATGCTAATGAATGTTTATTACAAAGTTTGGACATGTAGATTGCTCAAATGTAAGAGTTAGTGAGTAAAATTATATGTTTATGAAATAGGTAAACTTAGAACCAATGCTAGTTGCAAAAGACATAAGCTAAAGAGAGAGCTAGTTTCAGAGCTATAGCTGGGAGCCAAATTCAAAGCCACATTCTAAATAAGCAAACAGAGGGCACTTCATTGATCCAAATTGGTTTTCTTCAAATCTTTTAGAGACCAAAACACCTCTCCATGGGGAGGAGTGATTTGAAAAGAATCTAAACCAATTAATGGTTACATGATTCAATACCCGCAAGTAAATTTAGCAATTAATCAAGGTTAGTAAATTATGTAAAATAGAGTGTAAATTTAAAATAGAATGATACATTGTCAATGTAAAAGTGAATGTGACAACAAAAAGAGAGAAGATGCATGGGGAGCTAAACGCTGTGTTATATTAGAGATTGTATAAATGAGAACTAAGCCACCATTTGATGTTGGTTTCCCATTTAGGTTTCTAGGGTAAAATTTCTAAGTTCATTGTAAATTATCGTTGTTTTTATTATTTTGAAAATTTATCATCTATGTTTGATACTTCTCTTAATCATACTAAATTCTTGTGTACTTATTTTGTGGGTGTAAGAAGTCAATATCTGATGTAGTTTTTGGTGGATTCCATTTATAGTTTTAGCCTACATATGAAATTGAAGAAAACTAATAGCTCATTGTTGTCCATCATATGATTTTCTCCAAGATCTAAGATCAAGGGCCTTAATAAAATAATTGTCTCCCCAGTTTCCATTCTTAGCCCTAGAATTTAAAAACTCACTAATAGTGAATCCATTGAGAATTGTGGGAAATGTGTGGGCATAGTTTTCCTTTTCAAGTTGATAAAATTGAAAGCACTCAGCTCTGTTAATGTTAATGACAACCTCCAATTATACATATTTTATCTATTTAAATGGCAATGAGAATTTAGAATATGGTTAAAATCTCCATTCCCTCACAAGGGTATGCTTTTCCATCCAAAATAAAAATAAAAAAACATGTTCCAACCAAGAAATGTTTTGATTCTTGTTATATGTTGCCAATTTTTCCAAGTTGCTTGAAAAGAACTCAAGGCACCTTTGACAAAGGGAGATTTGTTGTTAAAGACACATCATTTCCTTTCAATAATTAATTTATCTTAAATAAGATGGAACATTTAGTCATATGGAAAAATTTACATGATTTAATACTTTGATCTACCTCAATCAAATTCATTATTCTATACATAACTTGTCTAATTGCAACATTAGTCTGATTAACATAACTTGTAGATACCATTGACAATGTCTCAATCACAAAATTTGTATCTAACAAATAATGCCCTCCTTCAAATGCGCTCATCCAATATTTAAATTCTTATTTGAGCTCAAGAAGAATATAATTAAACAAACTGACTAGGTCAAAAATGAAAATTAACTAATCACTACATTCCAACACTTTCATCTTGATCCTTAATTTATCAACCTGTCATAAAGTCTTCAAAAGTTATTATCGCTAAAACTATCAAGTTTGTAACAATGTTCAAGTGAACATGAATAGATCCTTGTTTAATGTACGAGTATCCTTGAAAAGAGTAAAGCTAGAAGGAACTGAGTCCACACCATTACATCAAATGCTCATTAAGAGCCCTTAATGGGCAAGTTGAGTTGTTTCTCATTTCAAGAACAATAATAGAACTTGGGAATAAGAAGAAGCCAATTAGTTTTCATTGTCCTTCTAAATGGTTTTGTAGGACAAGTACACAATATAATTACTTTTATTATCTATCTGGTTTTAGGGATAGTCTCTAATTATATTATTCAATTACTTGCAAGATGTAGTTGATCACTACGCTTAAAAAATTTTAGAATCATAGTTTGGATCTTCATAAATATGAACTATGGAGGCAATAGAAGTGTACATATTGTCTCATTTGCAACTGAAACACAATCCAATCAAATTTTCCATGAGCATTTACCTTAGCACCTAACCAACAAACTAAGATTTGAAGCCAAGAATTCCATTGTCACATGCCTATTAAGAGATATACCATAGAGCAGTTTGATGTTGGTTTTTGTATATATTTTACACCCAAGAATATGCCTTGCAACTAGGAGGACAATAAATATCCTTGAACAAGGCATAAGCAAGAGGCTTGGTATCCTTTCTGAAGACACAATTATTTATATAAGGCTAAAACTAAAGCTCAAAAGTTAAAATTTATAGAGATTCATTTTGGTGAAGCAAGTGGGCTAGAATTCCCTTATTTATAAATCATAATTCCAAAGAGAATCTCATTTTTATTAGAAAAAATCAAATCCCATTACAACGCATAAAATTTAAATATAGTTAAAATTTCATGGAAGAAAAATATAACAATTTAGGGAATAAATATCCCAATGTAAAAACAAAATAAAAAATCTAAATATGTTCATTAATTACAAGTCAAATCAACTTATAGAAACAAGTAAGCATGTTTATAGAAAAAGTGTTTAAAAAAACGCTTCAACCATGGTATCATTGTGCACACCAAGTACGTGGATGGGTGATCCGTAAAATTTCGAGGATATTCCACTAGATAGTGCATTACAACAAATATGATAATATTATATTAAAAATCTAAAATTCTACACTATTACAGTTTTATTAAATTACTAAATCCGTAGATTTTGTTGTAATTAATGCATGCATGCGAATGAAAATTACACAAAAGATAGAGAAAAACAGAATAAAAATATCACACACGCATAAGACACAAGATATGCTCCGGGAAACCCTTTCGGAAGAAAACCCAGTTGGAAGGTGAGGTTGCTCCGCTCTCTTTATCTATCTTGAAATATGACTGCATGTACAAAGAAGTATAGCATGTGGCCTGTGAACTGCTACAGTGCACAACTCCTCTTTTTTCTTATCTACCTCCTATCTGTCTCAGCTATTTTTCCTCAACTATGGAACAAATGCACTCGAAAGAATGAAACACCTCTTCCTCCTAGTGGACTGGTTATAACACAACCCAATGCCCTACTAGTGGTTAAGTTTGGCTACATCAACTCTTAACTAGAGTTACAAGATATAATCTTCTAGAGTATTTTACATCCCAATCACGTGGATAGTTGATTTTCCATGAATAATGTGGGCTAACATAGCATCCTCTCGAACCATGGTGGTGAAAACAGGAATGTCAACTTCTAAGTGACATAACTTTCACATATTGACTTTGATTGATGCTTCTTATGTTGTTGGAAAGGTATTCGTGTGTACAATAGCATAAAATAGTGCTATGCTAGAGAGGAAAAGTTTTACCCCCAAAAAATGTCGTTTGATGCCTCAAAATTCTCCCGGAAGGTTTCATACCTTGTTTTGCCAAACTGGGTCCCGCTAGTAAAAATGGTCTCGTGATCTCATTCCTTGACTTTTTCCACTCTAAATGCAAAGAGATGGATGAGAAGAAAAATAATGATCCAATTTGGATCATACCTCCCCATTTTGGGAGGATTTTGGTCCCCAAAATCTTCTACTAAATGAGATGAGGAATTTTTTCCTCCACCTTCTCTCTGGTGTACCATTTAGCTTTGATTGGAGGTTTTCCCTTCAACCTAATCTTCCAAAGATCATGCTACCCTTATCTTGAAGTTCTGGACCTCTTTTGCAAAACTGTATATTTTGTCAACCCTAGCTGAGCATCTAGTGCCAAATCCTCCACAAAAGGCAGGACATGTTCCTCTTCCTGGTCTAACATGGAAGGCTCATATAGTTTCAAATTCTCTACATTCACAACTTAGTAAATGCACATAAATGGTGGTAGTCTAAGTTGATATGAATTTTCACCCACCTTTTCCAATATCTCAAAGGGATGATACCTTAGAGCCTTGATTTTCTTATCAAGCCCCTGCAACCTCTCCTTGTTCAACTGTAGTCATACCCTGTCACCCACCTTGAATGATTTCTCTATTCTATGTTGATCATGCTTGGCCTTATACTTCTAATGTGACTTGTGTAGTGTTTCTTGTACATGTATATGTATCTTCCTGATGTTCTCTATAATATTTCCAGTCCTTATAGCATCTCCTGTAAGATCTTTTTTCACTCCTCCATGCTCCTCATATGCAATATCCAAAGGTGAAGGTGGAAAATATCCAAAACAAGTCTCAAATGGAGACTTTCATTTAGAAGTGTTGATAGCTATGTTGTAATAATGTTGTATATATACCATATTTTCATCCTTCTTCAAATGCTTCTAGTTCTATCCCTTCAGAAGTTTCACCAAAGTCCTATTGACTGCTTTTGTCTGCCCATGTATCTATGGATGGAATGTTATACATCTCTTCAACATTTTTTCCATCTTATCCCACAATGTAGTCCAGAATGCATTGAGAAATATTGTATCCCTATCTGAAATGATTCTCCTTGGTATCCTAAAGTGCACCCAGACCTATCCAAAGAAAAAGTTTTCTTCTTCTTTCCCACTAATGGTCTTTTTATAGGGAATTAGAACACACATCTTGATGAACCTGTCAACTACCATGAACAAGTAGTCATGTCCCTTCCTAGTTGTTGGTAAACCTCCCATAGTGTCCATGGAAATTATTTCCCAAGGATGATTAGGTACATGTAAGGGATGATATAGACACTGTTTCCTATTGCTAGGCTTACTGGTACAACAAAGCATGAATACTCTTATGAACCTAGATACTTGCTCTTGCATCTTGGGTCAATACACATACCTATGCAAGTTAGCCATGGTCTTCCCTACAACAAAGTTCCCTACAACGTTGGAGGTGTGAGCCTCTCCAATTAGGTGCAATCGCTCACCTTTAGGAACACATAGATTATCCATCCTGTAGAGTAACCCATCCTAGAGATGGTAGTCAATAGTGTTGTCACCATCGTGCACGACTCTGACTCTACAACCGCTAATACACCTCCTTCAAGTCCTCATCCTCTAAATATGCCTCTTTGTATGCATCATGGGTGAATCACACCATGTGCATAAGAGTCACCAAAGATATGATATTTGATGTGGATGGCCTTTAAAGAATATCATCCAACTTGTTTGTGCTTCCCCTCTTATACGTGATCACCAAATGACACTGCTATAAAAACCTGATCCATTTGTAATAACTTTTTTTTATAGCTTACTATGGACCTATAAGTACTGTAACAATTGGTGATCTGTGTGGATTACTATTTCCTTTCCCATTAGAAAGCGCTTCCACTTCTTTATAGATTGCACCATAGAATAGAGCTCCTTTTCATAGGTAGGGTAGTTAAGAAATGCCCCATGAAATACTTCATAATGGTATCATACATGCATTTCTCGTTACATCAGGACAACTCCCATAACATACCCACTCACATTTGTCTCCACATCAAAAGGTCATTGCAAGTTTGGTAATGCTGAGACTAGTGCTTAATTGATCTTCTTATTTAGCTCTTCGAAAGCCTTTTGTTGACCTTTTCACCAATGAAAACTCTTTCCTCTTGTAGTTATGGCATGGAGTAGTGTTGCTACTGCTAAAAATGAGGCTATGAATTTCCTCAGGTACTGTGCTTCCCCAATGAAACTCTTGACCTCAAAAACATTAGTAGGAATCGACCATTTCATGATGGCCTCCATCTTGGTAGGATCTATCTTCAACTCTCCTCCACCTATCACATACCCCAGATACACCAAATACTTTTGTGCAAACATAAACTTCTTGAGATTTGTTAGTAGTTGGTGCTTCTTCAATGTTTCCAACATCTACGTCAAATGTGAAATATGCTCCTCCAAAGTAGCTCCATATACCAATATATCATTCAAATAGACAATAAAAAATTAATCTATGAAAGGGCACAATATATAATTCATTAACCTCATAAACGTAGCTGGTGCATTACATAGGCCAAATGGCATGATTAACCACTCATACAATTATTTCCTGGTTTCTAAGGCAGCCTTCTAGGTTTCTTCTTCTATGACTTGAACTTGGTGATATCCAGACTTCAAGTCTAGCTTGAGAAGTATTTCTCTTGTTGAAACTGATCCAACATATCATCTATCCTAGGCAAGGGGTATCTGTTCTTGACAATTATTTTTTTCAATGCCCTGTAATCTATACACATCCACCAAGTCCCATCCTTCTTTGGCACAATGATGATGGGTGACCCACATGGTGATGTACTCCTCTTTATAATGAATTTCTCTTAAAAACAATAAAACATAGTTCTTGCTGGAACTAATCAAGTTCTTGGCTTGGTTGGCACTTACTAGTGAAATTTTCGACTTTCCTTTGTGCGAGTTGATGATGAATAATTTTCCATCCTTGATGAGCTAGTACTGGTTGGTTCTCTTCATGAATATTACATCACACATGTACATGTATGGACTCCCAAACACGACTTCACATACTTAAAGGGGAACCATATCTAGATCTACTTCATCAATAAAATCACCACTAATAGCAAATATAATTTTGCACTATTTTTTTACCTTTAGCTCTCCATCCTTATTTACCCATCCCAGTTGATATGGGTTTGGATGATCATGAAATTATGGCCAAAACTTCTTGACCAACTCTGCTGCAATGAGATTTGCCTACGATCCTGAGTCAAATAGAGCATCAATCTTTGTCTTCTTGAACTGTATATTTATATGGAAGAGTTTGGTCATTTCTTTCTCTTCCTATTGTTGGAGGTTACTCAGATTCACCTCATTCTACAATGATGTATAAACGATATTCTCATCCACATCTGACCTACTTTCAACTTGTTTTCTCGAATTAGTGGTCATTATATTCTTCTTCTTGTTATCTTTCTTCCTGTTCTTCGGGTTTAGCTCTGGATACAACTTCCAACATTTTTCCTCTGTATGGACATCAATGTTGCAATGGTTTCTATGATATTTGCACTGGTGTGTTGTCACTATCGTCTTTTATCTCTTCCCCCTTTTTACTTCACCTTTCCCTCCTTAGAAGCATCATGTTGTTCCTTCTACTTCGATCCACTTGATTGCACTCTCTTCAGCCCTATGTTCTCTAGGTACTGTGCTTGTGCACAAGCCTCATCCACCAATTTGGGCTTGAAAAACATCACTTTCTCATGTAGATGGCAGTGTAGACCTCCCAAAAAATTGAGGAGTACATCTAGATTCTTTGGTGAGATACCCAATATTATGGCCATCTTTCTTAATTCTGTTGTGTACTCCTGCATGCTTTGGCTTAGTGTTTTCTTGAAGTAATGCCATTGGATCCACTAGTCCTCCTCTTACCCAATGGGATAGAATTATGAATTAATGAGGGTTTAAAATTCCTCCCACTTAGTCACTAGAGGTTCTCCCTCCAACCTCAGGGTTTTCGTGTGGCTCTCCCTCCAAATTAGTGCATGGCCCTTTCATTTCAGTAGCAGAAATGAGATATTTTTTACTTCCTGAGTCTGATGGACATTGAAATAAAATTCCAGTTGTACAACCAGTGGTTCAGCTTTAGAGAATCAATCTCACCATGGTATGGCTTGACATCGAATTTTTCTTCCATTTTAAATAGGGATTGATTCACAACACTTGAACTAGTTTTATTATTTTCGGGTTCTTTCTTTGGTCGGTTCTTTGTTTCTTCCCCATCTCCCGATCCCCCTTGTAATTTGTCCTCTGCATTTGAAGCCCAATATTCTCCAAATATCCCAAGATTATTGCTCACGACCACCATGACGAGGTTTGAATTTTGATTTATGTCTGTGACTTGTTATTCTAGCCGCGAAAATCTCACCTCTGCAAGATCACGAGGGTTATTTGCATATTCGTCGGACATGATTAGGGTTTTACGATTTTTGACCTTGTTGACCTAGATCCCCTGCAATCTCCAAAAAATACCCAAAGAAACCAGCTCTAATACCAAATGATCCATAAAATGTCATGGATATTCAAATGGATAGTTTGTCACAACAGATATGATAATATTATATTAAAAATCCGAATTCTAAGTTATTACAGTTTTATTAAATTACTAGATTTGTAGATTTTACTGTAATTAGTGTATGCATGCAAATGAAAATTATGCAAAAGATAGAGAAAAATAGAATATAAAGCTCACACACACATAAGACACAATATATTCTCTAGGAAATCCTTTCGTGAGAAAACATAGCAAGAAGGTGAGGTTGCTCTGCTCTCTTTCTCTGTTTGTAAAGATGGTTGCAGATACAAAGAAGTCTGGCATGTGTCCTGTGGGCTGCTATAGTGCACAAATCCTCTTTGTTTTCTCTAACTCCTATCCTTCGGTTATTTTTGCTCAGGTATTGAACAAATGCACTTGAAAGAATGGAATGCCTCTTTCTCCCAATGGCCCGGTTATAACACAACCTAATAGCCTATTAATGGTTAAGTTTGAACAATGTAAACTTTGAAACGGGAACTGACACGATTACACGTTTCATTCAGGTAGCAAAAAAATCAACCAATTTTGAAAAGTGGTGATGCAGAATACACTTTTTTTTTTTCGGAGCATATTTTTAACACTTTAAATTTTCTTATGTATCAAATATAAATATTTGTTTTTAAATGTTAGTGATTTTCATGTTGATTATGAAACATGTTGATGCAACATTAACCTTTTATTTTAAAGGGCTTATTTTGACACTTTAAATTTTTTAATGTATTAAGAGTGGATATTTTTTTTACATGTTACATTTTTTGACACTTTCAAATTTTTTATGTCTATTTTTTTTAAAATCATTATTACTTAACAAATTTTCTAGTTGTCTTGTTTTTTTTTAAATGTTGATTACTTAAAATATATATATAAAAAAGACAAACAAACAAACAAACAAAATCTCGTAAACCATAAAAGAATCTGGGAAAAAATAAATAAAATAAATCATTAAAAAACTGCAAAATTAAGTAAAAATAGAAACATTTTAAAAAGTATTAACAAAAAGATTAAAAAAAACAAAAAACAAAATAGATTTTAAAAAAGAATAGAAAATTAACCAAAAAAAACAAAAAAAAAAATTAAAAAACTACTAAAACTAAGATTAAAAACATTTAAAAAAAAAAAACCCAAAAAAACAAAAATATACTCAAATTATAAAAATTAATTAATTAATTAATTAAAATTTAAAAATATACATAAAATAATAATAATAATAATAATAATAAACATTTAAATTTTTTATAAAATTATATATTTTTTTATTTGAAAGAAAAAACATTTAAAATTATATATATATATATATATATATACACGAATTAAAAAAAAAAAAAAAACAAAACAAAACAAAAAAAAGACATTTTTTTTAAATGTATATTTTTTATTTAAAAAAAAGTGTGCATTTTTTTATTAAAAAAAATAAAATAAACATTTAAATTTTTATAAAAATGCACATCTTTTATTAAAAAAAAAAATGTGCGCATTTTTTATTTAAAAATAAAAAATAAACATTTCAAATTTTTAAAATATGTATATTTTTTATTTTCAAAAAAAAATTTGCGCATTTTTTAAATAATAAATATATATTTAAAAAAAATGTTGAATTGAGACTTCTGTGATCCATATCAAGTTATGAGAAGATTTTTTGGCGTAAATCACATTAATGTTTGTTTTTAAAAAATTAATGTTTATTTTAAAAAACAAATAAAAAATGCGCACAATTTTTTTTTAAATATATTTTAAAAATTTAAATGTTTATTTATATATATATATATATATATATATATATATATATATATATATATGATGTTGATGATGATGATGATGATGGTTAACGTCCACTGAGACCAAACTTTGGTCTATCGGACCTAAAGAAACGAATTATTTAGTTTGATTTAAGATTTTATTCCTATGCTCAAAAGGCTTGGAGAGAAGCCTCCTGAGCTCACTGTAATTTTGACAATGTAAAAGGCTAGGAAGGTCAGTATTGCAACAAAGATTTTGAAACTGAGATCTAATGTGGTTGTACGCGGGGCACTCTAAGAGGAAGTGATTTTCATCCTCGATGTGCGTATTCTCACAGAGATGGCAGAACCTTTCCATCCATGGTGTTTTAGGAACTGCCCAACGACCCGTTTCGCTATGGAGCTCATGAGAGTTCGTTCTAATCTTGGCTATATTAATTTTCTTCTTAAGCTAGTTAAAACAGAGAGATACTTTTGATCTTCTAGGGTGGGGTTGATGACCTCCTTATAATATCCTAATTTTCTTTAAGCTGTTAAATCTTTCTCACACCACATTTTTTCTTTGAACTTAGAAGTAACAATATTTTTAATGTTATTAATGTTTTGCAATGCAACATTCTCGTCGATCTCCCAATGGTTTAACCAAGCCCTGGTGTCTTTATACCAACCTCGTTTGAGCCTTAGGTGGTTTTGGCTAGAATTTAAATCTAGCTTAGGAAGTCTATGGTCTCCTATGTTATTGAGTTTGCGCTTGTACAACAGAAGCCTAGTCATAGCTAGGCTCTCGATAGGGGAAAGACCCACTTCTATAAGGAAAATAGGATAGGGTGTGTTGCTTTTAATTTTGAGGTTATACATTATAAAACGCTTCTGGATTTACTCAATCTTTCTCTAGGATTCTCTAGAGATGCTACAACCCCAAACCTCACATCCATATAAGATAACTGGAGTGACTAAAGTTTCAAAGAGGAACTTCTTTATATCCCACATTACGAGGTTTGTCGTTTTACAATTATTTTCAAAACCAAAATAAGCTTTCCATCCCCCATTAATCCTTTTCTCAATGCTATAGTTCCAATTGAGCTTGTGATAAATATCAATTCCTAGGTACTTGTAGGAAGACGCTTCCTCCAAGTTATTATTGTCATACATAAAATTAGCGTAAGTGTCCTTCTTGGATTTGATAATCATAACTTTTGTTTTGTCAGTGCTAACAATCATACCCATGGTAGAGCAGGAATCCTTAAGAAGTATAAGTTGCTTATCAAGATCAAATAGGCACCTTGCAAGAAGAACAATATCGTCAGCGTAGAGAAGAAAGACGATGACTATCCCAGCTAAGATCGTGCCAGCACATCCTACTTCCTCTAAACAACCTTCTAGCTTGTTGATGTAAATGCCAAATAGGGTAGGGGAGAGGGGGCAACCTTGTTTAATTCCGATATTACACTTAATATCTTTTGACCACCCCTCATTGATCTTTAACTTGGCAATTACATTCTCGTATAACCTTATAGCAGCAACTCTCAACTCAAAAGGAACCTTTAGCTCTTCTAATCTGTTCCAAAGGTTGTTTCTAGGAACTGTATCAAAATACTTTATAAAATCCACAAAGCAACAAAAGAGATTGGATTTATCATTGTGGCATTCCTCCACAATGATCCTAAGCGTAACGTGGTGGTTTGTTGTTGAATTTTTCTTTCTAAAACCCACTTGACCTTTAGCCCGCTTACCTTCACTTTCAAGCCATATGCTCAATTTCCTTTCCAAAATAATACCATATAACTTGGCTAGGAGAGGGTTAATTATAATTGTCCGATAATTAGAGGGGTTATTTGTATCCCCACTTTTAAAAATAGGGATAATGAGGCTTTAAGTCCATGGTTTAGGGAACCCTTGCTTGACCGCTTGATTGAAAAGCTTGTGAATGTGGGGGATGAGGACAGGACCTCCAATTTTTAAGATCTCCGCTTGGTAACCTTCAATGTCCTTAGCTTTCCCATTGGCCAAGCGATTAACCCCAAAATCAATGTCTTCTAATGAGAAAACTTCTTTCGTTGTGAGCAGGGTTTCAAAGTTATCCATGACATTTGGAGATTCATAAAGCTTTTTAAGGTAGGAATTTCAGTCGTGTAAGGAAATTTTATTATTATCTTTAGTTTTCCTAGTTAGAATCTGCCTCCAGAATTTATTAGGAGCTACCTTAGAGAGGTGTAAGAGATTCTCTTATCTTTTAAGAATATACTGCCTTTTTTTCCTTTTAGTTAGGGCTTTGTATATTTTTATCTTGCTAATTTTAAGAGATTCATCAACAACTTCCTTAATTGCTCTCCTCGCACTTTTACAATCTTTGTCATACCATGGGTTGGTTTTGCTATTTCTTTTATTACTTGAAACTTCAATTGAGAACTTGTTAATAGAATATGATAGGGTTGTAGTAAAATTATGATAGAGATCTTCTATATTGTCTATACTAGATAAAGGAAGAAAATTATTTTTTAGTTCATTTAGAAAGAGATCTTTTTTATTTCTATCAAAGATTAACTTCTTTTGGCTATAAGGATTATCTTCTATGGGATCTCTATGCATGACAAAATTGGGAGTTATAAGTAAAGGCCTATGATCAGATTCAGGTTCGTGGTCGTTTACGATGTCAAAATTTGTTATTTCGTTGTATAGAGGGATATCAGAGATAACATAGTCTACCACACTGCCACCAAGCCCATGGATGCAGGTCATCTGGCTAGAATTGGGCCACTTCTTTAGACCGTTGCAAATTATGAGATCCTGACCACTACAAAGCTTGACTAGCTCCGACCCAAACAAATTCTCCCCGAGGTCTTTAGAGCTCCTTTTTTACAGGCTAGCTAGAGGAAGGTCTTCGTCCAACCAAAGAGGATTAGGATTGGAATGATTGCTTAGAAGAATAGCTTGGTTGCTTGAAGTTCGAGCATTAAAGTCACCCATTAAAAGGATATTGCCTTCATTCCTTAGGCTAGAAATATTATTCTCTAAACCATTGTAAGGACTATTTTTATCTAGAATCTTTTTCTTATAGAAGTTAGAATTGATGGGGGGGGATAACAGATTGCTATGTAGGTTTTTTATCATAAATTTCAATAATTTCTATCCAACTATATTGGTTGTAAGGGTCGGTTTTATAAATCCTAGCATGGGGAGAGATGTTCTTCTTAATGTAACAATCTATACCCCCAATGCCTCTACGGGAGGATCGCTTATTCCAAGTAGACCATAATGTAAAGCCATATATATTAGGGACCTTAGATTCTTCGTGCTCCCAAGTTTCAACAAGCAAAATAATATCAACTTCATTTGAGATCCAACTTAGCTTGGGGCCTTTGTTCCATGGAAAGCCTCGACAGTTCCAAGAAAGAATCTGAAGCATGTTGAATTGCTATTTATTATTATCTTTTGGGTTTCTATCTCGAATAACGACTTTTCTATTTCTGATTATTGCCCATTTTTCTTCCTTCCTAGCTTCCTTTACCTTTTGAACCTCATTTCTCAATTCTGCTTGATCTTCTGGAATGAGATCTTCATTTATAAATATTCTCGTTCCTTTTAGACTTGAGGTTTTACTAAGTATGTCATACTTATGGTCAGTAGAGCTCACCTTTATTCGGATCAGCCTTCCTTTATTCTCAGTTAGTTTCCCCAACCTTGTTGCTTTTGTGAGACATGTTGTTTCAATTTGTAATATGTTATGTAATTCTGTCTGGGCTATGGCTAAAGTATCCTCATCTACCTCCTCTTTCAAACCAAATATTATAAGGTTCAAGGCCCTTTTGTTACGCTCATGGTCTAATTCTATCAATTTTTTCATTTCCTCTTTAATTGGTTTGATATCTAATTTACCTGCCATGCTATTTAGGGTGAGGCGGCTATTAAATTTTTCTTCTAGCTCTTTAATCATGTCCTTCATTTTAAGACTCTCTGAAGTATCATCATCTACTTGGTGGGATGTTTGGTTCATATCTTGGTTTTTTTTTTCTATAGCCTGCAACCTAGTCTCCATCGCCTCCACCTTATTCTCCAATAGTTCTATTTTATCTTCTATTTGTTTTTTGGATCTTGTCTTCAAGAGATGTGAATTTAGTTTCCAACATCGCTGTTAACTCTGTTTGTAGCTTAACTTCTCTTTCTTCTCTACATTTCTCTAAAGACACTATATACTCTTACAGGCTCTGTAGAGTAACTGTTGTTGGGAATTTATGATAATTCCAAAGAAAACTGAACAAAATAGTACAATACTCTGTTTTAACACAACGGAAATAAAAATCGTTTGCGGAATACGGTGTTTCAGCAACGCAGTTTCATCAATTGCTGAATGCAATGTTTCAGCAACACTCTGTTTTGACGTCTCGTAACAAAAAAAATATTTTCTGAAAATAAAGTTTCAACAATGCACAACAAAAGGGACTTTGTATTCATTAACGATACTTCCTCTAACAGAGGGATTACTACAAGGCTGCTTTAAAGACAGTTCAAAAACTTCAAAAAACTTCACGCTGTAAAGAAAAATTACATTACTGTGTCTGCACTGCTGTACATTACAGAAAGCAAAATACTTTGTCTCCTCTGAAAATCAACACACTGTTTTTGCACTGCTGTGTCTGCACTTTGCACTGGTGTGTCTGCACTCCTGTGCATCTACAAAACACTCTGTTTCTGCTCAAAATTAACGCTGTTGTAACACTCTGTTTCTTTCTTGAAAAAATTTACACTGCTGTGTGTAAATTTTTCATTGTTTCATACGTGCTGCTATGTATTACAAAAAAAACTTCTACACTATTGTGCATTACAAAGAAAAATCTCTATCTTTTCTACACTTCTTTGTCTGCGTTTTATAGTGCGGGAAGCGGTCATAACTTATCCATCAACCGCCTTAACTCGCTGATGAAGTCTCTACTATAATCTGTTGCTCATGGTGAACAAATCTGATCTTTTGTTGTATTTCTTGAGTCGGTGGTGTTGAAACCCATGGCTAATAAATGCTGCTACGGCTCGAGGTTGGTTCTTTTCACTTTTGGCCATTCTGCTCTTTAATGCGGTTGTTTAGAAGTAATGGTATAGCGGTGGATCTGATCTTCCTCCTTCGAGAACACAAAAACAATTTAAGGGTGAAAAGACGGTAATGGCGGTGGCCCTTTTTTTTAAAGTAAAATAGTTGCTGTTGTTCAACTGTTCACAGCAGTTGAAATTATAATTTCAACACTCCCCTTTAATTTCAATTGCTGGGTTATCAGTCATACCCAGACGTTTCCTGAAAAACTCAAAACTTTTCTGGTCCAATCGCTTGGTCAGAATATTTGCAACTTGTTCCTGAGTCCTGCAATGTTGTAAAACGATTTCTCCATTGTTCACCAATTCTCTGATGTAGTGAAACTTTGTGTCTATGTGTTTTGTTCTTTTGTAGAACACAGAATTCTTAGACAACACAATAGCTGAGCTATTGTCACAAAAAATAATCGTTGTTGTTGCATGTTCTTGGCATAGGCTTCTTAACATTCTCCTCATCCAAACTGCTTGACACGCTGCTGTTGTAGCTGCCACATACTCTGCTTCTGCTATAGACAACGCCACAATTGGCTATTTCTTGGAAGCCCATGAAATGGCTCCTGAACCTATGTGAAAAACGTAACCAGATGTGCTTTTCCGGTCATCTACACTTCCAGCCCAATCACTATCTGTGTATCCAACTAAATCTGAACATTCTGAAACAGTATAAAAAATGCCATACCTTTTTGTACCTTTAACATACCTCAGAATTCTCTTTGCTGCCTGCCAATGTGTTTCTTTTGGCCTCTCCATGAATCTGGAAATTAAACTAACAGCATGCATTATGTCCGGCCTAGTTGCAGTTAAATACATAAGGCTTCCAACTATGCTCTTGTACACGCTAGGGTCAAAATCCTTGTTGCTGTCCTCTTTGCTGAGTTTTAATCCCATCACTGTGGGAGTGATTGCTGCCTTGCTATCCTGCATGTTAAATCTGCCCAACACTTCATTTACATATTTTTCCTGCGAAAAAAAAAATCCATTTTTATTTTGATCTACTTCTATTCCTAAGAAGTATCTCAGCAAACCCATGTCAATCATCTCAAATTCTTCTTTCATGACTGATTTGAAATTTTCAATGAGGTAGTCATCATTACCTGTGAAAATAACATCATCAACATATAACACAACAATTAAAATTTTACCGTCCTTTTCTTCGATGTAAACAGTGGGTTCTCCCTCACACTTCTCAAATCCATTCTCCAGTAGATAGGAATCTATCCTACTGTACCATGCTCTTGGCGCTTGCTTCAGCCCATAAAGAGCTTTCTTCAATCTGAAAACTTTGTGCTCTTGGCCTTTCTTCTCATAGCCTAGAGGTTGCTCAACAGAAACCTCTTCCATTAACACTCCATTCAAGAATGTTGACTTCACGTCCATTTGGTAAACTTTCCATTTGTTTTGTGCTGCTATGGGCAGCACTGCTCTCACGGTTTCCATTCTTGCAACTGGTGTGAAAGTCTCCTCATAATCTCTCCCATACTGCTGCTTGTATCCCTTGACAACAAGTCTCGCCTTGTGCCTTTCTATCTTGCCTTCAGCATTACTCTTGGTCTTGTAGACCCATTTAACTCCAATGACTTCTTTACCTTTTGGTAGCTCAACTAAATCCCATGTCTTGTTTCTTTCTATGGCATTCATCTCCTCATCCATAGCTTCTATCCATTTCTAATCTTTAATTGCATCTTCGAAATGAACAGGGTCATCAACATGACAATACAAAGCAAACAAAGAATTCATTCCTTCATCATAAATGTCACTTAAATTTATGGATTTCTTACCTCTTTCATTTGGTGTGCAAGTGCTTGAAGACACACTTGAATTTCCTCCTTGTGGTGTGCTTGGAGAAGCAATTTCATTTCTCCTCAAGGGTGTCTCTTGCTGTCCTTGTGTTGCCGCTGCTGTTTGGGGATGTGTTTCAGCCATCTCCTCATCATCTTCATCATGAGATTAACATTCACTTTTTTCTCTATGCTTCCATCCCAAGCTTCCTCCTCAATGAATTGAACATCTCTGCTCACAAAAAACTTCTTGGTAGATGGGATATACAACCTGTAAGTTTTGGATTCCTCACTGTATCCAATGAAAATACATTTCTCCCCTTTGCTGTCCAATTTCTTCCTTAGCTGATCTGGAATGTGTGCATAAGCCACACATCCAAAAACTTTCATGTGGGTGACTCCATACTCTCTCCCACTCCATGCTTCTTCCGGCACTTTGTTCATCACTGCTTTTGTAGGACACCTATTCAAAATATATACTGCACAGTGTACAGCTTTAGCCCAATAATCATTTGGCAAATGCTTTGCCTTCAACATGCTCCTCGCCATATCCATGATGGTCCTATTCTTCCTTTCAGCAACTCCATTTTGCTGCGGGGTGTACCTTGCTGTAAATTTCTTATGAATTCCATTTTCTCTGCAAAAACGTAAAAATTCTTTAGAAATATACTCACCTCCTCTGTCAGTTCTCAAAACCTTGATACGCAACCTACTTTGATTTTCTACAAGTGCTTTGAAATTTTGAAATTTTTCAAACACTTCACTTTTGTTCTTCAGAAATAAACCCAAGTCTTTCTAGTGAAGTCATCAATAAATGTTAGAAATATTGGCTACCTGATAATGATGGGGTTTGCATCGGTCCACATAAATCTGAGTGGACAATCTCTAAGGGTGCTTTTTCCCTTATGCTTTTCCCTGATGGAAAACTTTCTCTGTGTTGTTTCCCCAAGATACAACCTTCACAAAGGCTGTTTGGCTTCTCTATCAATGGTAATCCTCTTACCATTCCTTTTCTACTCAACAAATTAAGACCTCCAAAGTTGAGATGTCCAAATCTCAAATTCCACAACCAATTTTCATCCTTTGGTACGCTTTGGAGAGCCTCTTGTGTCACCGGTGCAATTACTTCTTTATTTTTCAAATCTGCCCTTATTCTAAGAGGGAACATCCTGTTCCTCATCATCTTCACTTCAGTAATACATCTTTTGCTGGGTTTTCTATCCATGATGGTGCATACATCATTCTCAAAGAAAACATTGTAACCTTTTTGAACAAGCTGTCCAATACTCAAGAGGTTACACTTCATTTCGCGAACATAATAGACATCTGCTATGGTTTTCTTTTCACCTTTCTTTGTAAATATTTTAACTTCTCATTTTCCCATAACAAAAATTTTACTATCAATCCCAAGTGTGACTTGTGACTGCACACTCTGATCTAAAGTAGAAAACAGGGTTATGTTTCCTGCCATATGGTTGCTGCAACCAGAATCTAGAAACCATATATCTTCAATGTTTGTTTCAGCCATATTACAAACTAACAACACATTATCTTGGCTGATATTTTCTCTAGTGATATTTGCACTAGATCTATTACTCATATCATGCTGCTTTTTCGTACATTCATTTGCATAGTGCCAATATTTTTTATAGTAATAACGTTGGACATTGGATTGTTCATACCTTTGTCCTTAAGCATGATATCGTCCACTTTGTTGGCTGCTGCCATGGCCTTGGTTCTGATTTGGATTGCTGCCTCTTCCTTGAACATTTGCTGAATTGTTTCTTCCACCTCTATATTGGCTTTTGCATCTTCCTCTCTTGTTTCCTCTGCCTTGACCTCTTCCTCTTACAAATGACATCTGGGTCTTGAAGGCTTGCTCTAGAGATGAGTTTTCATTTCTACTCAACCTCTTCTCATGTGTTATCAGTGATGCATGAAGTTCATCAACTGAAAAATTTGAGAGATCCTTTGTCTCTTCTATGGTGGTGACAATCACATCAAACTTTGAGGGTAGGCACCTCAATAGTTTCTCCACAATCCTCCTTTCTTCAAGAGTTTCTCCATGAGACCTTATCTATGTGACCAGACCAATTGCTTGTGTGAAGAATGAGTCAATATTGTCTGACTCCTTCATGCGCAGGTTCTCAAAATCTTTCCTCAGCAACTGTAGTTTTGTTGTCTTCACTCTCTCCATGCCTTGATAGGCTGTCTTGAGAGTTTGCCATGCTTCTCTGGATGTCTTGGCTGCTGCTATCCTTGGAAACACACTCTCATGCACTGCTTGATATAAAAATACAAGGGCTTTTGAATCCTTCTTCTTATTGCTCTTCAACAGCTCTTTCTCTGCCTGAGTTAATCCATTAAACTCATCTTCATTTGCTAGCTCTTCAAATCCATATTCAACAAGTTCCCATAAATCTTGTGAGGCAAACAGGGCTCTCATGGTTATTGCCCAGTAGTCATAGCTTTTCCCATTGAACTGTGGGAGCTGGGTATTAAACATACCCACGCTGGTGCTGGTGCTGTCCATTCTTGCAATACTTGACTGTGTATTAAAAATCATTTAATTGTCTTCAACAGCTACACAAAAACTAATCTGAAAAATACCTTGACAGCGTTTTCACTCTGCTGGATAATTTGTTGCAGCAAGAAACCTTCCTTCAGCTTCTTTGACGTCTTCAAAGAGCCTGGACAAGCTCCGATACCATGTTGGGAATTTCTGATAATTCCAAACAAAACTGAACAAAACAGTACAATACTCTGTTTTAACACAGCGGAAATAAAAATCATTTGCGGAATACGGTGTTTCAGCAACGTAGTTTCGTCAATTGTTGAATGCAGTGTTTCAACAACGCTAAAATTGGTGTTTCAGCAACACTCTGTTTTGATGTCTCGTAACAAAAAAAATATTTTCTGAAAATAAAGTTCCAACAACGCACAACAAAAGAGACTTTGTATTCATTAACGATACTTCCTCTAACAGAGGGATTACTATAAGGCCGCTTTAAAGACAATTCAAAAACTTCAAAAAACTTCACACTGTAAAGAAAAATTACATTACTGTGTCTGCACTGCTGTACACTACAGAAAGCAAAATACCTTGTCTCCTCTAAAAATCAACACACTGTTTTTGCATTGCTGTGTCTGCACTTTGCACTGGTGTGTCTGCACTCCTATGCATCTACAAAACACTCTGTTTTTGCTCAAAATTAACGCTGCTGTAACACTCTATTTCTTTCTTGAAAAATTTTACGCTGTTGTGTGTAAATTTTTCATTCTTTCGTACGTGCTGCTGCATATCACAAAAAAAACTTTTGCACTACTGTGCATTACAAAGAAAACTCTCCATCTTTTCTACACTGTTGTGTCTACGTTTTATAGTGCGGGAAGCGGTCATAACTTATCCATCAACCGCTTTAATTCGCTGATGAAGTCTCTACTACAATACACTGCTCATGATGAACAAATATGATCTTTTGATGTATTTCTTGAGTCGGTGGTGTTGAAACCCATGGCTGATAAATGCTACTACGGCTCGAGGCTGGTTCTTTTCACTTTTGGCCATTCTGCTCTTTAATGCGGTTGTTTAGAAGTAACGGTATAACGGTGGATCTGATTTTCCTCCTTCGAGAACGCAAAAACAATTTAAGGGTGAAAAGACGGTAATGGTGGTGGCCCTTTTTTTTAAAGTAAAATAGTTGCTGCTATTCAACTGTTCACTGCAGTTGAAATTATAATTTCAACAACTGTGCTAGGTCTACCTTTGGTAATCTTTGGTAATTGTGGTGAATTATTCATACTTGAAAATATATGAGCAGATATGTATTAAAAAATATAAGGAATGTGTGTACCTGATATCAACAAGCCAAACTGCAGACGCATGTGCCCCAGATTGTTTTTCTATTACTGCAGAGAGATCATGAATTATTACCACAAAGAGATCGTAAATTATGACCGCAAAGATCATAAATTATCATCGCAGAGAGATCGTAAACACATCACCCTAAATTAGACCGGGAAAACCCACTTGAGAAACTTCTAAAATATATATATATATATATATATATATATATATATATATTAAATGTTTTTTTTTAAATAAAAAATATATAGTTTTGTTAAAATTTTAAATGCTTTTTCTTTAAATCATATATATATATATATATATATATATATATATATAATTTTAAATGTTTTTTTTTTTTTTTTTTTAATTTGCAAATATATATTTTTTTAAATTTTAGTTGTTTTTTGGTTTTTCTTTTAAATTTGAGTATATTTATGTTAATTTTCTTCCTTTTTTAATCTAGTTTGTTTTTAATTTTATTTTTAATTTTTAATTTTTTTCTAAATTAATTTATTTTTACTTACTTAATTTTATAGTTAAAATATATATATATATTCCAAATTTTTTTATGGTTTACGAAATATATATATATATATTCCAAATTTTTTTATGGTTTACGAAATATATATATATATATATATATATATATATATATATATTTTGAAAATATGTTTTTCTTATTATTTATTTCTTTATATTTTTTATTTTTTATTTTTAGTTTTTTAATTCTTATCTTTTATAAGTTAATTTTGTTTTTTTTTTTTTTACATTTTTATGATTGATTTTTTTTTTATGTTTTATTTTTTTTGGTCTTTTTTATAAATTTGATTTTTTTTTTTTTTTTTTTTTTTATTTTATGTTTTGTTTTTAATATATATTTTTATTTACGTTTTGTGTTTTTTTTTTTTTTTTTTGCTTTTTTTTTCATTGTTTTTATTTTTAATTTTATGTTTTCATTATTCTTTTGAAATTTTAATGTTTTTCGAAGTCATGATAAAATCTTTTACGCCATTATTTCAAAATGGTGAAAATTTACCCCAGTATCAACATTTTTCTTTTTTAACACTGTTTTTTATGTTTTTTGGGGGTTTTCTCACTAGAGTTCCCGTTTTGAGTTTATAGTTCTCGTTTCAAAACTTACATAGATTTTGACTATATCAAATCTTAACTAGAATTACAATATAGACTCTTCTAGAATATTTTACACCATGATCATGTGGCTAGCCCATTTTTTGTGAATAACGGGGGGGCTACATCCTCTCAAACCATGGTGGTTAAAATAGGAAGGTCAACTTCTGAGTGGCATAAATTTTGGATACGCACTCTGATTGATGTGATTCTTATGTCGTTGGAAAGGTCTATGTGTGTAGAATAACACGAAAATGTGATGCACTGAAGAGGAAAAATTTTACCCCCAGAAAAGTCATTTGGTGCCTCAAAATGCTCCCTGAAGGTTTCAGACCTTGTTTTGCCAAACTGGGTCCCACTGGTAAACATGGTCTCATGAGCGGATTCCTCCAATTTTTCCCCTCTGAATGCATCAGGATGGATGAAAAATAATATAATGATCCAATTCGAATCAATGGGAAAATGTAAATATATCTTTGTGTAGTGTAAGCTTTATGTGTGTAAACTAAAACATGATTACAAGTGAAAAGTCATAATTGATATGCACATTTTTTGAGTTTTTTCTTTTGAATAACAAAATTTATTTGGCAATGCAAATCATGGCTCATCTTGGGCTCAATTCCTATCTTGTATTTGTATATTAAAAAAAAAATCTTGATATAAATTAAAATTATTGTTGGGAATTATCTATTGAGTTTGATTTACTTTATGGAAGGGGTTTCCAAGACAAATTATATCTCTAATTGAGCCTAATTTTTGTGTTATGGTTCACTTATGAGAGGTCAATTTTCTAATACAAGTCACAACTTTCTTGAGTTTGAGTTTTACACTAAATTTTTAATTCTAAAATGTTAATATATTAATAGAAGAACACAATCCTAATAGTGGGTATGGTACTTGTGATCTATTTTATAAATAGAGAGATGATTTTCTAATTGGAATTCATAGCCTTGCTAGGCACAAACTTGTAGTGGAATTTTATTTATGAGTTATCATGACAACTACCCTTGTTCTTTACTTTTGACTACACTATTCAAAATATCATTTTGAGCTATTGTTATTTGAATGAGAGCTCTCCTTGGTTCTTTTTTGTATTTTTGTTTTTTTTTTCATTAAAGAAAATGTTAATGGCTCATTGTTATCATATCTCAACACTATGTAATCCCCATTATCTCCTAACTCTTATTTTCTTAGTATTAGGAAGTTAATCCTCATTTAGTTGATGAGAATTATGGTTATGGTACTGATTGTTTACATGTGCATATGACATGTAGAATGTTTTTTTCTGATGAGACATACTTACTACTCCTACTTTATGGAGTTGATTAACATGTATATCAAGTTATTGATATGACTATTATGTGATCAATTTGGATATGTGGATCGTGTCATTTAAGAAATTTGTATTCAAGATAAATCGCTCGACCTCATGTTGGATGAAAAACCTTTAAGAATTGCTACATCCTCAATTTATTGTAAACAATTTCAAATTCATCATGTTCATTTGGTATCACCTTCATGATTGGATTATTTGCATATGCTATTTTTTGGCCACGTCAATAGTAATTTCCTAACTGTATTTCTAATTGATCAAATGTTTTTCAAATTCTCAGATATATACATGGCCACATTGTTATAACAAAAATCCACCCTCTAGGAAATTGAGTAACTTGATGAACCTGCAATGGAAATTTCAGTGTAATATTTAAAAGAATCTACCCAAAAATGTCACATGCAAATTCCTTTCTCTATTTGGGTAGTTTCTTTCCAACCTTGGGGGGTGTCCCTAGACTTACATACACTCCTTTCCTATAGGTAGGTTTGCTACCAAGATAAAGGCCTAAGAACTTCTAAAACATTGCATTAGAAATCATAGAAACACCAAGAAGCTTTGCAAGCTAGATAAATGCATGATAAAGCTTTATCTTGCATATACAAAGAGGCTATATGTGCCAAATAGACATATCTAAAATTAGTAAAACGATGTTTTCCTACACAAGAGAGTAGAAGCTAGAAGAAATAGAGAGTAAAAGAGAGTATGATGGTGTTGTTGAAGAAGAAAATCTCTCTCAAAGCTAAAGAAACCTTCTCCTTTTAATAACTCTTTTCTCCTTCATGCATTGTTGAAAAAGGGAGGTCAAATTAGGCATGAAAACCATCCTCATACACATTAATTATTTTCGTTAAGTGTTACATGTCATTTTTTCGCATTAGGAAAATGACCATTGGTTTGGATCTTTCACTATCCATAAATGTGTTCCAAAGCATCCCCTTGCAAAGATAGAACCCAAATTATCCCAAAGAGAATGAAATTCCTGGGTCCAATGATTCAAAACCATGTTTTTGGCTCCCTGCGCAATTCCCTAGTCAATCTCCACACATACAGAGAAGAGTCCATTAGAAACTGCGCAAAAGCATGCAATGTCTTACACTGTGGCCTACGCACATGACTTAAAGTAAAGTATAGAAGCATTGTTAGTCATATCTTTCCCAACTAACAAGCTTTGAATGGATTCCTATTCAGCCCTGAGCCCTCCCATCATGGAGCTACTCCCTCTCTTTGTGGAACCCTTATCGCACCAATAGTGGATCTCATCCCTTGGAAAATGGATCCCAAACTTTCCCTCCTTGTCTTATAAAGGTAATGCAGGCCTGAGGATTGAGAAGGACTATTGGAAGTAGGCTTATTCTATAGAAGTAAGATTGGAAGGATATTCATTCAAGGAGAGGGTTGGATATTGTGGGAAGGGACTTTCATTATCAAGGCTTCAAGGTTATAAGTCTATTCTCCATTTTATTAATATAAAGGCAACTGTTCTTTCTCAATTATAGCTTTTTTGATACAATTTATAGGATTCCTTCAGCACCTACATTGATTATGATTGCATACTGATCAATTTTGACGTATGGCTGAGTTAATTAGTTCATTTATCTCTTATGCTATATATTGGATGTTTTGATCTTGTGTATGTTTTTTTCCATGCAGATCTCCTTCAAGACATCATGGAGAAGTTGTGGGAAATGACAGGAAGATCTCTAAAGAATCGAGGAGAAGATGGTCAAAAGCTCTGAAGGGGACTTCATGAAGCATTTCGATTAAATGCTAAGTCACCTCTATCATAGTGTTTGTTTCAGTCAATCACAATCTAGGGAAAGGTAGCAGTTCCTTGTTGTTCGTTACTAGATTTCTATGAGGTCTAGGGAGATTGATCTTGTCTACAAGAGGGATAAGTCCATATAACAAGTTGGCGACTCCACTGGGGATTCATCTCTCTTCATTATTTTCCTTGTTTTACCTTTTGAACCTTCTGTAGAAGCCCTCTCTAAGTATTTCGAAATCTTAAAAATTTGGATTTTGGGTTTTATTTGACTTTTATTTTATTTTTTCCAACATTTCCTATTGTGTGCACTTTATATTTAGGCATAGATCACACTTCTATGCGCTTTTCTTTCTACAATAATGTGTATGCACACTGGTTTTCTCTATGACTTGTGCACATACCTGGAATGTTTTAAAATTTCATTTTTATCCTCATCAAGTCCAGAGATTTTGGTTTTTCTTGTTTATTTACACTTATCTGTGCCTTCTTTTAGTCTCTGTCAAGTTGATTGGGTGTTTTGAATTTTTTTTTTGAGAAATTCTTAATTTGATTTCCTTTGGTCATTACTCAGAGGTTTGTCTCAGTTCCTTAACAATTTTTGCATGTTTTTGCTTTCATTTTTGCAAAAACAATTTTCCCTCAATTGCGGAGGGGTGAATTATGTCTGAGTGTTAATCACCTTTGAGTGTCTTCACTTTTGATCTTTGGAATTTTCACCCAATTTCCTTTACTTACACTCGATTGATTCTTTAGTTACATTAGTGAAGGAAAATAGTCTTGTTGTTCTTTCATTGATTTGGAATCATCTTGTGTTTGTTTTGAAGAATTCTCTTGCATAGATTACATTTTCATAGTTAGAATTCTCATTTTCATAACATGAATGGAAATTGTGCATAGATTACATTTGCATAGTTTTCAAGAAAATTGTGCATAGATTACATTGCATGGTTTGGCACTTAGGGCTTTGAATTGCATTGGAAAATTAGAAGTGGTGCATATTTGAGTTAATATTTTAAATAAGAACCTCTCTCCTTACTTTAGCTAGAATTCATCGAAATGAAAAGATCACAATATCATGTTCGATTTTGAGTCAAGTCATAATTCCATCGGTTTCATGTCCATTTACCCTGTGAGTAAATAACAACTCTTAAAATCAACGCTAATAAAATCAATCTAGAAATTTTTATTATTTTAGGGTTCTTTTACACCTACATTAGATTAGGTTGCAGGTCTTTGGAATAGGGAAGTGGGTTTACTTTCCAAAGATGCAAACAAACATTAGCATCTTGTGATAGGGAGAAAAATCCATTTACTGCAATTTTTCTCTTGGAAGATCCCCTTACAAAGGAGTCAAGCACGAGATCATATCGGACCTAGTGGAGTGATCGAATTGAATTATAGTAGAGCGATTTACACGTATTAAAAATGGTGTCGAAAGGTACTTGGGAGTTACTTGTAAGTAAAACTTAGGTTAACCATGTTGAGTAACTTTCAAGGGGATTGAGCTTTGTTACTCTACCCTTGTGTGTACATCTGATCTGCGACTGTCCCCCGAGGTTAAATTGTTTTACGGGGTAACCTTAGTGACCATAATCTTAGGGATTTTACCCAATGTGACAATAGAGAGGAAGTCTTTGTAGTATCTGAAACAAATATTGACTAGACTCACTTGGACCTTTCTGGAGGGTATTCTTCATTCAAGATGAAATAAATGAGGTTTCGTGCACCAGATCATGTACATTAAGCAGGTTGTCAGTGTAACTAATTTCACCTGCTATCTATGGCGACTTTTCACTTTGATCTTTGTGACGTTCGGTTTCATCACCAACTAGTGATTTCGCTATGAAAAGCTTGTTTGCATGGTTTGAATCCTTAGATTTACTAGCGCATATTAATTGTTTGTTTTTACTTTTTTGCAACCCTTAAGTGTGGATTGTGATTTTCAATTGTTAATATTAATAGTAAATTTATCAAAGTTGAATGCGATGGAAACAATGTGAGAAGTTGTCGATAAAGACCTCCCTTTTAATGGTAACCAAAATCCTCTCCCTAATTTTGCAAATATCGGTCTTCCTTATATTGCTACACTGTCACTTCCTGGATTCATGATAAGTTTACTCGTGTGGTTGTTTTCAACTTCTTTGATCCAATATACCTAAACTATTCCACCTCAAGCGAGTTTTTCACCTATACCGAGTACGTCATCTCAACATCACTAGCCTCTTGTTGACCCTTTACCTTCTTCACCTAATATGTCATCCTCCCTTTCTTCTTCTTCGCTTGGTAAAAGCCTTGATGCTAGTAACCAGGTGACTAAGAAGAAGAAGAAGCAAGATAAGAAAGAAGTCAACCAACCAACCATGGCTGAAGGTAATGGTAATGTTGAGGGAACTTCCAGTATGCATCGCAAGCACAGATACCCTCGAAATCTTTGTAAGGGCGACCACTTCCTTATTGATTGTCCTGGTATTCCTAAGGTCTTGGAAGTATGGTAAAAAAATCTTATCAACCTACAGTTGATCCATCAACTAGTGATTTTGAGATTCCCAAGAAAAAGGGTAAATTTAGGTTTCCTTGTAGGTTATGCAAAGGGATTCATCATAGTCACCATTTCCCTCACATGGATGAAGCCTCAAAATTATTAGAAAAACTTACTATTTCATGGCAACAAATTCCAACTGGTTACTGTAAAATTTCTCTCAACCTACAGTTAGTTGATGAAGTGATTGATATAATTCCAATTACAGTCAATCCCACTCTTCCATTAGAGAGTGAAACACATATCACTTAGGTTGATGAGCCATTGGTTGATCAAGTGGTCAACTTGATTCCATATTTAGTTGATCCCACTCTCCTTTTAGAGAGCAAATTTAATATTTCTCAGGTTCTTCTTGTTACTTCAGATTCTTCTACACATGATGTCATTTCACATGTTTCCATTGATCCCCATCCAAGTTATGAGGCTACTTCCTTTGATTGGAGCAGACTGATAGGACCTCATCTTCCTTCTTCCACCCCTTTCCAAGTCATTGTGAAAGCATATGGTAAGAATGTGTGCCATACAAATGTAGATGAAGGTGCTTCTATCAATATTTTATCCTCATCTGCTTGGCAAGCTTTGGGTTCCCCTCAACTTGTGCTTGTTACACAGCAACCTTTTGGCTTTTAACAGAACCATTAGCGAGCCTTCAAGGATCCTTCTTGAATTATCTATTACTCAAGAAGGTAAAACTGTCTTTATTGATCTTATGGTAGTCCAAGGTCCCTTAGATTTCAATTGTCTCCTTGGAAGAGACTATGTCTATGCCATAGAAGTTATCGTATCGACACTCTTTTGCATGATGTATTTTCCTCACAATGGAAACATTGTGACTATTGACCAACTTTCATTCGTTGATCTTGATTCATATACCAAGCATCTGTCGTCCTTGAATGTTCCTTATATGCAAGTGGTATCTACCCCACCACTAGTTAATTATGTGGCAACCACTGGTCTTTGGTTACCGATGCAAGCGAGCCTCTCACTGTTTGCTCAACTTCTTATGGCTTAGATCTGGTAATTGACATACGTATCCTTCTGGGGGAATTTGAAATGTATTTTCAGATTTATTCTTCCTTCTGATGAATATCTCTTGGAAGCCATGGTTAGGAACATCCCTTGGCATGTGTTTTTTCCAAATGGAAGCCATGACCCAATTGACTATGAGGATAGTTCTTCTACCATGTCAACCTCATTAAAAATGAAACAAGTTCTTATAAGCATAGTTGTTTTTGTTTCAAGCTCACATAAACATGAAACAACTCGTGAGAATGGTTCTTTTACTATGTCAACCTAGTTAAAAAATGAAAAATTTATTTATGAGGATGGTTCTTTTATGGTATCAACCTCGTTACAAAAATTAAATAGGGTTCCATGAGGATAGTTCTTTTATTGTGTCAACCTCATTAAAAAATGAAACAAATACTCGTGAGGATGCCTCTATTACTGTGTCAACCTTGTTTTAAAAAATGAAACAAGTGGTTGTGAGGATAGTTCTTTTACTATGTCAACCTCATTAAAAAATGAAATAAATTTATTCAGAGGATGGTTCTTTTGTCATGTCAACCTCACTAAAACATGAAACAAACTTTGAGCATAGTTATCTTCGTTTCAAGTTTGCGTAAAAATGAAACCACTTTATGAAATTCATGAGCATAGTTATATTTCAAGCTCATTAAAAATGAAACAAATCCCTTTTTAAACCGAGTATTTTATGTGATTTTATCATTAAAAATTTATTTCATATGCCTAAATCAATTTCTTAAGCAGATCAAAAAAAGCTCGAGGGGCATGTGCCTCTTCATGGGTACATTTTAATTATGTTTTGTGTGCAAACATTTTTTGAGCATATTTTTACAATTTTCTATTACTTTTCCTATTTATCTTACAATACATTTGATTACCTATGCATTGACATTTGTAAGCATCTGTAAGAAAGTAAAAAACAATATTCATCCATATATTGTGCAAGATAGACTGAGATAGAAGTAGTAGTTTTCATTAAGTAAAATGTCTGTAAAAAGTATGTTTTTACAAAAATGTCATCCAAAGATGTGAGGTGTTAGGGTCTAACCCGAACCCCTTTATTTATGTAATAAGCCCAATGGTCCGATTCATAATCATAGTTAGTTAGAGAGTAAATAAAGACCGCATTAATAATTGTAAGTAGCTTACCCGCATTAGAGAAAAGGGACCACAGTTAGTTGTAAACGGGCCATAGTTAATAAATAAAGTGGTTAGCCCGTGTTATGCAAGGGACCACTAGTATTTAGGGTTTTGTATGTCATTTAGCTATAAATATTCTTATTTAGTAAAGGAACAATCATCGAGTCTTATTGTAATCAAGCTCTGCTCTGCTGGAGGTTTGCCCCTTGAAGAGGCAAGTGAACATTGAATCCATTTTTGAATAATAAAATACTTGCAGGTTTTCTTATTTTATTCAGTGTTATGGGCTATATTTCTTCACATTTATGGTATTATGGAATTTTTCACAAGTCAAAAGCATAATAAATGGTATCATAGCACTTTCCAGAGTCAGTTGTACCTCCAATTTTCACAGATTGTTTTTAGGCTAGAGACATGTTCCGACATTTAAACCACATGACCTGTCATTGGGTGCATAAACCTATGGATTTGGGGAGGCATGCATGAAAGAACTACAAGAGGTGGTCATGCTTATTGGACTCCCTTGTAACCCCTGTGGGTATCCCTTCGAGTAGTAGCGCATTAGACAAAATCGCGCATGGACTGCACTTCCACGTACCCTTGGGTATATCGGAAGCCCCCTAGGCTCACCTGAAACCTCACCTTAGATAAGTCATCGACCATCTTGCTACTACAGTAGACTGATAACAACACTCGGGGAGATTACTTGTCCATACAATAGGGTAGTCAGGTAGTACGGATAAGGGTATGGTTGATCCTCCTTAGTTAGTGCCCTGAAATATTAGGCCGAGTACTATTGTTCGATCCTTGTGTATATTGCAATCTATAGCACCTGACACTCCTTTGTGACCATAGTTCCCTCTTCTATCTAAATATCTCCCTCTACCTTATCTTCCAGATCAGATCCAGCAGTTGGGGTTCTACCACCGCCATGCAAATAAGATCCAGGAGTTAGAGTTATGTCGCTGTCATGAAAATTAGATCTAGCAGTTGGGGTTCTGCCAGTGTCATGGAAATCAAATCCAGCAGTTGGGTTTCTGCCGCTACCATGCAACTCACATTCAGTAGTTGGGATTTTCACAGTGCCGATCAAACTCTTTATGTAGTGAGGGTTTCTTCTACTACACTCTGGGTCTATTTTTCGCAGGACATTGGGTAGGATCAAGTTTTCTGGTATTTAGCCACTACAGCATTGATTAGTGGGGAGTAAAACTCCTTTCGGAGTATAAAAAAAGAAAAAAGAAAAAAAGCATATCGGGGAACCTACAAGAGACTTAGCCCATAATATTGAGGACGACAAGCTAGTCACAGTGGTACCATTCACTTGTAAGCCCCAATTTTTTTGGCAGTCCCAATTTTTTTCCCAACGCAACCTCAAGTGATCCATGTCTTTAGAATCCTAAGCTTGCCCTCTTTCCAAGCAGATTACTCTTAAGTAAGCTCAAAAGGATTATCCAGGATTGGTGTATGCAGGGTACCCAATCTCAGATTTTGGCTGTGGAAAAGGCACTTGAGAGGGTCACCAGCCTTGAAGCAAAATTCAAGGTATTCGAGGATAGGGTTCTCAAACAACTCTCACAGATATCATCCATTATACGGCCCCCTCATATGGAGGAGCCTAGTTTTGATTCACACCTAGAAGGAGAATCGAACCATCACATTCACTTCCATGGAAATCACCACCCTTCCAACCACCAGACACCCAAGCTGGACATTTACAAATTTGATGGCTTTAACCCTACAGTATGGGTAGCACAAATGGAACAATATTTTTCCCTTAATGATATCTGGGAAGATCAAACTAACCTACATGTGGGAGCCCTTTAATTAGATAAAGAGAGATGGAAATGGTGGTAGTGGCATCAGAAATGTTATCCAGGAAAATTAACTTGGCACATGTTCTCAAAATCCATATGTGATCGCTTTGACCACAAATCTAATTTTCTGGGTCATCTCACTAAGCTCTGACAAACCAGAACAGTAAAGGACTACATTGCAACCTTTGAGAAATTGGCCATCAGAACTGATGGTCTAGGAGATGAATTCTACTCAGAGTGTTTCATCAGTGGCCTAAAAGAAGCCATCCAAGCCCATGTCTAGATGCACCACCTAGCTACTTGGATGGATGCTTGCAAAAAGGCCTTAGAAGTGGAAATAGCCTTAACCACCCAGTCCAATCGTCCAAATTTTTCTACCAAGGCGCATCCCACCCAAGCTCAAGGCCCCACCCAAACATTTAAGGTTCAAAAGGTGTCACCAATAGAAGTGGATGAAATAGGAAAACAAGGATTGTGCTACTACTGTGACGAAAAGTACTCTCCTAGACATAAGTGCAAGGAACCAAAATTCTTTCAAATTGATGCTACTGATAACAGTTCACATGAGGAAGCTCCATCCCTTGAGGTGTTCGTGGACAAAGTTGGGGAAGCCGGAACTGACAATGACCTCACCGCTATGCTAGATGAGCTGGTTATCTCACTACACACTTTAGTTGGCATTTCTTCGCCTCAAGCTCTCAAAATTCGAGGCTTTATTAAACATCGATCGGTCGTGGTATTGATTGATAGTGGAAACACTCATAACTTTATCCATACATGAGTCGCAGAAGCTGTTCATTGCTTTGTGTGGGTAGTATCTAATTTCCAAGTCCTTATCATTGATGGGCGGACCATCAACTTTGAAGGCCGATGTGGAAATATTATGCTTCAGATGGGAGACTACTGCCTAAAGACCCACATGTTGCTATTGAAATGGGTGGTTGTGACATTGTCTTAGGTGTTGAATGGCTTTGCACACTGGGCCAATCACAATGGATTTCCAGGAGTTATATATGAGCTGTAAGCAGAACAACCATATTTATACATTACGAAGACTCTAGGTAGGTGCTCCTACTATCATCAGCTCACATCGAATGGAAAATATTTTGAAAAAGGGCCATCATGGAATCATCACCTAATTTAATTCCATCCAGACTATTGAATCCACTACTCCTCATATTCATCCTGAGATGCAGTAGGTCTTAGACCACCACTAATATGTATTTGACAAACCTAAAGAGCATCCACACTTTAGGGGTGAACATGATCATAGCATCCCTTTGGTCTCATGGGCCCAACCACCTAATGTGCGCCCATACCAATATCCTTTCGCCCAAAATAATGAAATTGAAAAAATCATCAGGGAAAGCCTCGAAGCCAGTGTTATTTGTCCTAGCATTAGTCCTTGTTTATCACCAGTGGTTATGGTTCTAAAGAAAGATGGATAATGGCACATGTGTCCGGACTTTCATGCCCTCAACAAGCTAACTATCGAGGAAAAATTTCCTATTCTGGCTGTTGATGATCTTCTTGATGAAATGCATGGTGCTTAGTTCTTTACCAAGCTAGATCTTCACTCGGGCTATCACCAAATACACATGAAGGAAGTCGACATTCCCAAAACTACCTTCTGAACTCATGAAGGCCATTATGAATGCCATTTGGTCTTTGTAATACTCCATCTACTTTTCAAAGCCTGATGAACCACCTGCTGAAACCATATCTCCGCAAATTTGTCCTCAACTTCTTTGATGGCATTCTCATCTACAACCTAACCTCAGACAAACATCTTCAGCATGTAGACTTGATCTTGCAAATGCTCCGGAATCACAAATTATTTATCAAATTGTCCAAGTGCTCTGTTGGCGTGGAATAAATCAAGTATTTGGGACACATTATGGGTCATGAAGGAGTGAGGGTTGATCCAAAAAAGATACAGGCAATGCAAGATTGGCCACAACCAAAAACCTTGAAGAGTTTAAGGGGATTCTTGGGTCTCACTGGCTACTATAGCAAATGTTTTTGCAATTATGGTCGCCTTGCTAGACCCCTTAGTAATATTCTCAAGAAAAATTCATTTCTCTGGACTAATGCAACTCAACAGGCATTCGTGGCTCTCAAATAGGTCATGTACTCGACTCCTGTATTGGCCCTACCAGACTTCATCAAATCTTTTGTGATTGAACGTGATGCTTATGGTACTGATATTGGTCTTGTATTAATGCAGGAAGGTCGACCATTGGCCTTCACCAGCCAAAAACTGAGTGGAAAACATATGGGTCAATCTACCTATGAGAAAGATATGATGGCCATCTTACATGCAGTAGACACCTTGCGACCATACTTGTTTGGGTGACATTTCTAAATATGCACAGACCATCAAAGCCTAAAATATTTTTTTGAGCAACGTCTATCATTGCCACAAAAAAATAAATGGCTAGCCAAAATGTTGGGATATGATTATGAGATAATTTATGAGAAAGGGCGTGACAATATAGTAGATGATGCTTTATCGCGCCAATTTGAGGATGAAATCACCCTACTATCAATCTCTCTACCCATACCAGATTGAATTGAAGAGGCCTGCAAGGAATGGTTCTCACACTCCTCTCTCCCAACTTATTAATAACTTAATAGAAGATCCTAATTCCTCAGTTGGCTACTCTTGGACGGATGATATTCTTCGCTACAAGGATCTAGTTATATCGTTAGAATCCACCCTCAAAACCCACATTTTGGAAGAGTTTCACTCATCTCCAACTATAGGGAATTCGGGATTTTAGAAGACTTATGCTCGCACTCATCGTTCTTTCTTTAGGACTAGAATGAAAAATGATATTCTTACTTTTGTAGTTGAATGTGATGTGTGTCAATGCAAGAAAGGAGAAACAATCAAGTTAACGAGAACCTTACAACCATTGCCACTCCATGCCTCTGTCTGGATGGATGTTTGCATGGATTTCATCGTTGTTCTCCCAAAGTTGGGCAACAAATCCTTCATCATGGTGGTTGTGGACAGACTTTCTAAATATAATAAATTTTTCGCTCTACCCCACCATTTACCCCCACTTTGGTGGATCAATATTTCATGGACTAGATCTTCAAACTGAATGGCATGCCGACTTCCATTGTGTCTTATCATGACCCCACTTTCACCAGCAAATTTTGGCAAGAACTTTTCAAGCTACAAGGCACGCAACTCCAACTAAGCACTGCTTATCATCCTCAAACTGATGGTCAAACATAAGCAGTCAACAAATTCTTGGAGAAATATATAAGGTGATTCACTTCATAAAAGAAACATCAATGGGTACAGTGGTTACCTTTAGCTGAATGGTGGTATAATACTAACTATCATGAAGCCACCAATATGACTCCATACGATGCAGTGTATGGCCAACTCCCACCTTCACCTATTTCCTGTATCCCTGGATGTTCTAAGGTGTAGGAAGTTGATCAACTCCTATAGAACCGTGTCGCCATGATAGCTCATCTCAAAAATAATCTACATTGAGCTCAGAATTGAATGAAGTAACAAGAAAACTAGCATCGTTCCAAGCACACGTTTCAAGAAGGCACTTAAGTATTCCTGCAACTGCAACCATATAAGCAAACATCTCTCAAAGAAAAGGGCTACCAGAAACTAGCACCCAAATTCCATGCACCTTATCATATGCTTCAACGCATTGGAGCAGTCACCTACAAACTGGCCTTGCCACCAACTTCAAAAATCCACCTGGTGTTCCATTTATCATGCCTCAAGAAAGTTGTGGCGAACAATTACAAAATTCAAACCAGTCAACCAGAATTGGATGAGGATGGCTCACTCTAACTCTAAAAAGAACAGGCCCTCGATACCTGTGAAATATATCTCCATGGCCGCATGATCAAGGAATTCCTCGTCAAGTGGAAAGATACCTCTCCAGAAGATGCGACCTGGGAACCAACCACTATTCTTTAGCAGTTTCCACAGCTTTAGTCTTGAGGACAAGGTTGCTTTTGATAGGGGAGGTCATGTTAGGGTCCAACGTTAACCCCTTTATTTATGTAATAATCCCAATGGGCCGAGTCATAGTCATAGTTAGTTAAAGAGTAAATAAATCTCGCATTAATAATTGTAATTGGTTAACACACATTAGAGAAATGGACCATAGTTAGTTGTAAACAGGCCAAAATTAATAAATAAAGTGGTTAACCTGTGTTATGCAAGGGATCACTAGTAGTTAGGGTTTTGGATGTCATTTAGCTATAAATAGTCTTAGTTAGTAAAGGAACGATCATTGAGTCTTATTTTAATCGATCTTTGCTCTACTGGCGATTGGCCCCTTAAAGAGGCAAGTGAACATTGAATACATTTCTGAATAATAAAATACTTGTTGTTTTTCTTATTTTATTCTGTGTTCTAGGCTATATTTCTTCGCATTTCTGGTATTCTGGAATTTCTCGCAGGTCAAGAGCATAACATGAGGCCCCGTGGCCTTTATTTTCCGAACATTTTAGTACATCATCAAAAAGAAAAAATCTAGCCCTAAGACTAGTGGCTATGCATGATGATCATCGTAGCAAACAAAAACGAAAGTTACTCGTCGTAGAAAGTGACTAATAGGTCCGGGAACCCCCACAGTGTGCCTCTGATAGCGGAGAGGCAAGTCATCTATCTCGACATTCAGATGTCCAAGATCAACCTCTCAAGGTTGTGCTCAAACTCAGTCAATGCATCTGCTGCATTTGGGTTCTACACTATGGGAGCCACTGGTTACTCACCGCGTCTATCATATATGCATAACCATGTTGGTATAATTGGGGCCACATCTGCATGATCATTTTGGACAAATAGTTTTGGATGCCCAAAAACAACAAAAAAATGAAAAACATAAAATAACCAAAGTGTGAAGGTTTTATCTAGATCACCCCACTGCATCGCAGTTGGCAATGGCATATCTAGATCACCTGTGTAATCCATGTCTGTGTATGGAAAATCTTCAATCGTGATGATTTGATTTTCTATCCACGTAAAGAAATCATGATTAAACCGAATTGTTGGTCCTTCAACACCTTCGTGGCGTGCCATTAGTATGACCCATTTCAGCATCTGAGGGTCCCGAGTTCCTCCTCTTTCTATAGCTACATATGGAGAGAGAAGAGGGATTCGCTATAGAGAAAATGAGATGACAAAGGCACCATACCGAAAATTCTTGAGTTTGCCAGTTTTTACTCTAGTTAGTTTCCATTTCATTTTGGAAACTACTGCCTCACACCAATTTAATATTGTAGGTTGCAAACACTCTACGATGGTTTGCATCTAAGCCTTTGTAAGAAAGTGAAGAGTTGCACTCCGCATAGCCATGCAACAGTGAACACAATAGCTTTCAAAGGAATCCTTGCTATGGCTTTGATGTCAATTCTCCCATCTTTGAGAGCAGATCTTGTAGTGCAATGTTGTATCAGATAGGTGGCATTTGTTTCGCCACCTCGCCTATGTCCATAGAGAGAAATTTCCACCCCACAGCGTGGGAGCCAAGATAAGAAGTAAATGTCATCGGCATCAATAATGAGCCTATGGTCTCCAATAATGAAGCATTCTTCTTGTATATTCCACTTTCCCACTATCCACTCTAGCAAGTCTAGTTGGGCCTTCATGCCTGGAATAGTGAAAAAATTGTACAAGCCACAGTTTGTCAATGCTTGTATAGTCTCTCGATGGTTCAAAGTATTTATGTCTTGTTTTTCATTTTCACTCTCTCTCCACTCCATTTTTGCAGCTCAAACCCCTGCAAACAAACATGGATTATCATTAGAAAGGATCATGGTGGAATTTTGCAAGTAATTTGGGCATTTTCTAATAAAAAATTTATACCCTCAGCACTATGCGCAGTAGACTGAGAAAAATAGCTTGCATGTGCACAATTCTAAGCTTAGAAATTGTGCACAACCCAATTTTTAGTAAAAAAGATTCAATCGATGTGCACAAGCCTGATAATGGTGAACTGCACACATCGAGGGAGATTTTCAATTTGAAAACCCTACCCAAAAAACCTAAATACATGGTGAAATGTGAAATGAAAACCATAAAAATAAAGATATCAAAGAGATGATTTACTTAGAGAAGATAAATTGCGATTGTGTCTAGCTATTTGCCCAGGATCTGCTTCTAAAATTCTTTGTGAAAAATGAGCTCTGTCATAGTTATCAAAGGGTTAAAAACACAAATGGTTTTTCTTTTACCTTTTCGGGTTTTTATAAGTTTTTAGGTCTGTTAAAATATTATTTTTTTCCTATTAGCCTTTAAAATCCAAATTTATAATATTTTAACTATATTTTTGAGCAATGATATGATTTTTGAGTTCAAGTGTGCAGATCACGGGTTATTTACAAAAACAATCAATTTGGTGTTGAGTATATCTTTATCACCTTTTTGAACTTATTAAAACTTACAAAAAAGTGAAACAAGGAGTTCCCTTTACGCCCTTTTCAGACTCCCTATACATGAAAAGATCATCAAGTACTTGACTGTTCAAAGTTGTAAAAGTAAATGAACAGTCGTCTATTCAGTATAAGTTTACTCCTTTTACGGATTGAATTAGACTATTTATGAAAAATGTATATGTTGACTAATAATTCTCAATAGAGTTTTGTCCTTCATTATTTTACCCTTTTTATGCTTAAGGGACTCAATTTACGAAAAAGGACAACATGGAGTTTACTTATGTTTTTCTCCTGTCTCCTTGAAACTGAAAAACACCGAGCTTTACTTTCTCCAGGCTCGTTAAAATCTACTTTGAAAGAATTGAACGAGTTTTATTCTTGTGTATTTTGAAACTCTTTAAACATGAAAACAACATCGAGTTACCCCTTCATTGGACTTGTAAAATCTAAACAATGCAGGACTCGTTAAGCACGACGAGACCGAACCACTCCTTCTTAGGGTTCGTTAAAAATACTTCAAATGACTTATCCAAATGATGAACTTACAAGACAAGCATATGTTATCCTCCTCAATATTATAAAAAATAAAGATGTACTTTCTAGTAATGGTCGGGAAAAAGTGAGTAATATTTGTTTTTGTATTATAAAAGGTAGTATGTTGCTCTTGAACATGGCACTCCATCACTTTTTTTGTTCAAGTTGGTAAATCCATTTGTCTCCTAATTTACCATACCTCATTGCAATTCTTCAGTTGGTTTTGGGTACTTTATTTTGAGTCAAACACGACCAAGTCAGAATGTCATGTCATTGATATGTTCAAGAGAATTCAACCTCAGTTCAAATTACTTTTCCAGTCATAGCCTTCAGTTGCATCGAACATCCCTAAGTTAGTCCTAGATTACTCCAAACTATTGTTCTTCAAAACTTGACATGATTTTTGTGTCGTAGGCCCTCCTACAACAGATCGCTTCCTATCGACTTCAACTCATTATTTAGGAAGTTGATCTGGAAAACTTCAGTACCTTGGAGTCTGTCTACCTTAATGATAGGTTTCTCTCCTTCGATCAAACAATTCTATGAGTGTTAGACATCAATACCTCGATTCACACTTTATAGATTGTATTAGAAGTACCTTGAGAACCATTGTCATTATTGGTAGTTTCTCTCATACTTATTAATGGTGCACAACATTAATCGGTATCAAATGGTTTCTACCATGTTCGATTACGAGACATTCACTCGCATGGCTAGATTCATACTATGGATAGAGAGATGGTGATCAAGACCTTGGATCTAGTTTCATCCATCCAGGATACATGGAGTTATTAAATATGCATGATTGTAAATATAGATCCATTGATGGTTGCGCCCATACTATATCTTCTATTGACATGGATCTTTATATGTATTTTCGTACTAGTTATTTGAGACATTTATGTTATGAGTATGGGAATGCCTATGTCAGCGATGATTTTATATTGCATTGTAACATTTGATTGATTTTTTTAGGTCTCTGACTGCAGTCTCTAACCCAAACCTTGACAGGATAAATCACACAATCATCAAACATCTCTTCTGACTTTGCACTTTAGGGGGCAATCTGTTACACATCATTTTGTCGCATTAGGAAAATAACCATCAGTTTGGATCTTTCGATATCCATAAATGTGTTTGAAAGCATACCCTTGCAAATATAGAAACCAAATTATCCCAGAGAGAATGAAATTCCTGGGTCCCATGGTTCAAAACCCTATTTTTGGCTCCTTGCGCAGTTCCCTAGTCAATCTTTGTGCATATGTAGAAGAGTCCATTAGAAACTACGCAAAAATGAAAACTATATTACTCTGTGGCCTACGCACACGACTTAACACATGTAATAATAAACATTAAAGTCTATAAGAATTTTTCGTCATGACTTTCCCTAATAACAAGCTTCTAATGGATGCCTATTCAGCCCTGATTCCTCCCATCACGGAGCTAATCCCTCTCTTTGTGGAACCCCTATCCCACCATTAGTGGATCTCATCCCTTGGAAAATGGATCCCAAACTTCCCCTCCTTGGCCTGTAAAGCTAGCGAAGGCCTGAGGATTGAGAAGGACTGTTGGAAGTAGGCTTATGCTACAGAGATAAAGTTGGAAGGTTATTCGTTCAAGGAGAGGGTTGGAGATTATGGGAAGTGAGTTGCAACATCAAGGCTTCAAGGTTGTAAGTCTATTCTCCATTTTATTAATATAAAGACCAATTTTCTTTCTCAATTATGTCTTTGTTGATACAATTTGTAGGATTCCTTGATCACATATATATATCATGATTATATATTGATCAATTTTGATGAAAGGTTGAGTTAATTAGTTCATCTATCTCTTATGCTATATACTGGATTCTTTTCTCTTATGTATGTTTATGTCTATGGAGATGTCCTTCAAGACATCATGGAGAAGTTGTGAGAAGTGATGGGAAGATCTATAAAGCATTGAGGAGAAGCAGATGATCGAAAGCTCTAAAGGGGACTTCATCAAGCATTTCGATTAAACGTAAGTAACCTCTATCATAGTGTTTGTTTCAGTCAATCACAATCTAGGGAAAGGTAACAGTCCCTTGTTGTTTGTTACTATATTTCTCTAAGGTCTAGGGAGATCGCTCTTGTCCGCAAGAGGGATGAGTCCACATAAAATTAAGTGAAAATTCCATCCAACTCTCATCAAGTGAAGGTATGCCTTAGTCAAAGTGAATGTGAACTCTCTTGACCTAGAGAAAGAGTAGAGTGATGTAGCTAAGTGTTTAATTTCATTGGAGAAGCTTTAAGTTTTCATGAGATAAAGTATCCTTCAATATAGTTTGAGTAGAGTCACACTAGAGGAGAAGTATTAATGCACACTAGTCAAATTATGAGTCTCTCTTAGTTAAGTAGGAATGAACTCAAGAATAAACCATGTACTCTAAAGATGTGGAGGTTTGCTTGACCATGACTAACAATCCAAGTGAAGAAAATGTAGTTAACTGAAGGGAAAAGTGGAGTTGATAATCCATGCACCTTGTTGACTAGAGGAAATGTGGAGTGAAGTGAGGATAGAGTCAAGTTAATCTAAGTTAAATTGACGTGAAGTAAGAAGAGAGAGTGCATGTGCTTAGTTAACTCAAGGAGAGTGTTTTGCTTACCGCGTCCATGCATGCATGTGACCTAATTAACTCCTAAATAGTTCTAACTCATGCTTACATCTATGCATGCATTCTCAGTGGAATATAATTGAATTATTCATGGACTTTAATGACTCAATAACTCTCCTATTTGACTCATGTGCCTGCCACATCACTACTAACTCAGTTGTGCATTTAAACTTTTCCACTTGTCTCAACCAAAAGTTGCCACATGTCATCACATGAGATTATCACATGTCACATATCTAATCCTCTACAACACCTTATAGGGTCATAATACCTCAGAGCTAATTTACTGTCCTTCTTTTTCTACTTGAGAGACATTTGTTTATATGGTTGTAGCCTCACAAATACAAAATCCCCCTCACTTCAAATTCCCTTTCTTTATGATTTTGATCTGCATTTTGTTTCATCTTATTTTTTTCCATAACCAAGTTTTCCTTCAATAGTTTGAGAACCTCTTGTTGGTGTTGGATGTGGTCCTCTACTACTTGAGCCTTTATAGTCCCTTTCAATGATGATGTGATGGATGGAGGATGATATCCATAAAGTGCCATAAATGGTGACATTTTTTATGAAGTATGAAAGGATGTCTTGTACAACCATTCTTCCAAGGGAAACCATTTGACCCATTTTTTCTATTTATTGTATATAAAGAATGTAGATATCCTTCTAAACATTTATTCACAATCTCAGTTTTCCCATCAGATTGAGGATGGTAAGATGAGCTATGAGCCAATTGAGTACCCAAACAAGAAAATAATCTAGTTCAAAAATTTCCAACGAAAATTGGATCTCTACCACTTACAATAACCTTCGGTATTCCATGTAGCTTTTGGATGATTTCCATGAATGCTTCCACCACAATACTTGCTTTAAGAGGATAAGAAAGAGAGCAAAAGTGGGCATACTTTGTCATTCAATCTATTACTACCACAATGACACTCTTTACTTCATATTTGTGTAAACTTGTAATAAAATCCATTGAAATTTCTTCCCTATGCTAGCTTGGTATAACTAATGGTTGTAGGAGCCCTGGGATCTTCATAGTCTCTTCTTTATTTTATTGGCATACCACACACTCGACAACAAAATTTTGCACATCTTCTTTAAGGCATTCCCAACAAATACTTCTTAATCCTATGATATGTCTTTAAAGGCTCTTAATGTCCTCCTATAAGAGAAATGTGTAATTTCAATAAAAACTTCTATTTAAATTGATAATTTTTACATAAATATAAATGATCTTGATACCATAACAAATCATTTTTCCATATAAAATTTTTTATACATTAACATCAGGTAACAAATTTAAGTTTCTTTTTAAAACTATATTATATTATATAAAACTGAAAACGAAACTAAATTTATATTCTTTGATTACGTAAAATCCTAAAAAAGCTAAAAGCTACGATGCTATTACACTATCTATTATTACTGGTAAACATTGTTTTTTGTTTTTTAAGATTTCACCTCAATAATGTGTCTTTTTAAGTGCAATCAAAATTAAATCTCGAATCCTTCATTATATAAAACTCTCCCATGGATAAAAGCTAGATTGTTTATTTACAACATTATTATTATTATTAGTAAATTTTTTATGTGTTTATTTATAATTGGGTCATATCAAAAGAAGGCTACGTATCGAGAGAAGATTGCGTTTTGCGAAACAATTTCATGGAATATTTGTTTAGGTTAATTTATAAATATGAAAAAATATATATTAATTTTCTACATGTTATATTAATATTAATTTAAATATTTTATGGTATGTTTTATATGTATTATGTTAGTAGACATTTTTACTAAATTATTAACATAGATTCATTTTAAATACGAATCTAATATGAGTTGAGAGGAATCCAATTTTTTTACGTATTTTCTTATGAGCTGATATTGTTTAAATGTTTTGTATAGTTATTTAATTTTTTAATTTTTAGATTTTTCATCATTTTTATTTTGGCAGACATGAGCAAAATTTCAATTCAATTTTGATGACAATGGACAACATTATACATCATAATAGCTGTAGAATGAGCCTCTTGGCTCAAAAAGCATTATGAAGCATCAATAATCTTTCCATAACTCTATTAGTTTGTTTAAAATCATTATGAAGCATCAATAATCTTGCCATAACTCTATTAGTTCTTTTAAAAGAATTATGAAGCATCAATAATTTTGCCATAA